>OY720217.1:14554425-15779425 GCA_963082605.1 Rhodophaea formosa | reverse complement strand
CAGGTAAAAGTTGATTACCTAAATATTTTTCTCTTTAATTTTATTGTGCAAGGTCGATTTAAGACGTTTTGTTTATAATGGATGAATGTATCATATTCTTGACCATGCGTCTTAAGGTTTGGTCAGTCGACATTGACATCTCTTAAACCCATTGTTTTATTTTGGGATAAGTGACATTTCGTCCGAAAACAAATTCATCTAAAGAAGAAATATCACCCTCAGTAGTGGTCGATTCATCCGATTTTTTACCGCCGCGGAATAAACGTCACCTTTTTAAATCACTAGTTGTCAAATCATCCGCATACAAATACTAATATTGTCCACTAACTAAGGAGTGAGCCAAAACTACGACATTTCATTAGGCTCCAAAAGGTTACGTAACACGCAGATGAAGGTTCATAATCGCCATCATAAATAACAAGCCCGTACGTTACATGAATAATAATCCCTTCAACTTGTTAATCTTCATAAATCCAGGATCTGGTTGTGAGATAAATAGTCCCAGATGACACCATATTGCGGACGGACGATCATCATTAATGGCAGGATGAAATCGATATTTAGTAAATTTAAAAATAAAACACATCTCACCAAACCAACAAAAATCTGACACCATTGTTGGCCACTTGCACACACGAAAAACAACAACAACAATTTTTAACTTCTGTATAAAGCGATACTTGATGTAGTTATTTCCCTTTATGGGTCTTTTATTAACCCATTGCTAGTATCGCTAAAATAAGGTACCTAACTCAATTGTTTTTGGGGGTAAATAGTGACCCCATAAGTAATGCATATAAAACAATAGAAAATCGATTTACATTTATTATTTCTCTTTTATGTAATCAATGAACTTTTACTTTATGCATCTAATAATAATTGTAAACATTTTCAAAAATATTATTTATTTATTTTCCCAATCTTTTAAACTAAATAAATCAATTATGTAACTTTAAAAGTGTCGCCGAAAGTGGCCGTTTAATACATATAATAATAAATCTACATATTCTATTGTAAAAAGTAGTTCAAAAAATAGCTTGAAGGGTTATCTAGGGCTTCTCAAAATTTTGAATTATATCTTCCTTTTCTTTAAAATGATTTATTTCAAATGAGAGCAATGGACAACAAAAAATTGGTTGTCCATTGTTGTTACACGATTCCCCTTAAAAGGTCATGTAAACATCTGTAGTCCTAATACAGATTTTATCAGTAACATTAAATAATACTGCCATTAGCCAAAAAATAAAGCAGGCAATAAATTATGTCATATAAAATAAATAAGCCATTAGAGATCGTAAATGTATTAAAACCAAATATAGCTGCGCGTGGGCACACGACCGTCAGAATAAAGTTATGATAACGATTTTATTATTGTTTTTTTTTGTGAATGTAGATCGAATTTTTTAAAGTCCTACTCAGTAAAAAACTCAATCTTTAAACATTCTTTATTAACCCGCAACATTATTGGTTTTATAGGGTTCCGTACATAAATTGCAAAAAAAAGATAGAATCAGTCGTGCTTTTGTCTGTCCGTTCGTCTGTCACAGTCAATTTGCTCTGGACCTATTACAAATGGAGGCAGCACTGGACTCCGTACCTTCCGAAGCATGGAGTCATCTTTATTTTCTGATAATCAGTTATTTTAAGCTACCAATTTCCTTGTGTTAAACTAGATGTCGTGTTACAATTTAATATAACAATTCAACTAAGAGCTATGTGCTAAATCTCCTCGTGGATGATCTCAGTTATTGATATATTATTATGTGATTGAAAACACACGTACTTCTGTTTGTTTTAATTTAACAATATTATCTTAACCGAAGACATCCCGGACATCAGCCTGTACGAGATTAGGATTGCCCTCAAACAGCTCAAAAACAGCAAGGCACCGGGCGAGGACGGAATCACAGCAGAGCTTCTGAAAGCGGGCGGAACGCCGGTACTGAAAGTCCTTCAGAGGCTCTTTAATTCCGTTCTGCTCGAGGGCGTGACGCCGGAAGCGTGGCATAGGGGTGTGGTGGTGCTGTTCTTCAAAAAGGGCGATAATACGCTACTTAAGAACTACAGACCCATCACGCTCCTGAGCCACGTCTATAAGCTGTTTTCGAGGGTGATCACGAATCGTCTCACGAACAGGCTCGATGCCTTCCAGCCTCCCGAACAAGCCGGTTTCCGAAAAGGCTACAGTACCATAGACCACATCCATACGCTGCGGCAGGTTATACAGAAGACCAAAGAGTATAACCGGCCACTATGTTTAGCGTTTGTGGACTATGAGAAAGCCTTCGATTCGATCGAAACATGGGCTGTGCTTCGGTCTCTCCAGCGATGCCGTATCGACCATCGGTATATCGAAGTGTTGAGGTGCTTGTACAGCAACGCCACAACGTCAGTCCGAGTACAGGAGCAGAGTACGAGGGCTATTCCACTGCAAAGAGGTGTGAGACAGGGAGATGTCATATCTCCAAAACTGTTCACCGCTGCAATGGAGGACGCCTTCAAGCTCCTGGAATGGGATGGACTTGGCATCAACATCAACGGCGAGTATATCACACACCTTTGATTTGCCGATGATATAGTCGTCATGGCGGAGTCGCTGGAGGATCTAAGTACCATGCTCAACGACCTCAATGAAGTTTCCCAACAAGTGGGCCTTAAAATGAACATGGACAAGACGAAAATTATGTCGAATGTCCATGTTGCGCCTTCACCAGTGATTGTTGGAAACTTCAGCCTTGAACCTGTAGAGCAGTACATTTACTTGGGTCGATTGATCCAAGTAGGCAGCTCCAGTTTCAAGGACGAGGCCTATCGTCGAATCAGACTCGGCTGGGCAGCGTTCGGGAAGCTCCGCAACGTCTTCTCGTCCAAAATACCTCAGTGCCTAAAGTCGAAAGTCTTCGACCAATGTGTGTTACCAGTGATGACTTACGGGTCCGAAACGTGGTCCCTTACTATGGGCCTCATAAGAAAGCTCAAGGTCGCTCAAAGAGCTATGGAGAGGGCTATGCTCGGTGTTTCTCTGCGAGATCGAATCAGAAACGAGGAGATCCGTAGAAGAACCAAGGTCACCGACATAGCCCAGCGGATTAGCTCTTTGAAGTGGCAGTGGGCGGGGCACATATCGCGAAGAACCGATGGCCGATGGGGCAGAAAGGTTCTTGAATGGCGACCACGTACCGGCAAACGCAGCGTTGGACACCCACCGACCAGGTGGTCGGACGACCTGATAAAGGTCGCAGGACGACGCTGGATGCAGGCCGCTTCCAACCGGTCATATTGGAAATCCTTGGGGGAGGCCTATGTCCAGCAGTGGACTTCTTGCGGCTGAAATGATGATGATGATGATGTCTTTATTAGGTTAAGTAAGCCCCGACGCAACAAGAGTGTCTATTTGTGTGTTCCTGGTGTTTGTCTTGTGCCTCGTAGTTTCCAAATGGCTGAATAAATTTTTATTCACTTTCTTAGAAGTTATTCTGTTGAAATTTGTCTTAGATATATTTGATCGAAATCGGTTCAGTAGTTGGGAAGATATGGTTTTATGTGTCAAATATTTTTTTATATGATTGTACAACAATACAAAAATCTCACCTTTTTTGATGTGAGATTGTTTTTTAGGTAGATTTTTTTTTTAGATTGATTTGGGATGCAAAGATTTTCTAATGCGTAAATAGTTATAAACTACACCACAGTATTTCAGTTGTGTTTTCTCTTTACATTTCTGATAATAAAAATCTTGAATTCAGCGATGGCCTGTGGTGCTCACTTTTGACAGCTACGGTGTCTAACGTTTTAATGGTTACTTCAACATTCATCCATTACGGCGTAAATATGTACGTATATTTTATTCAAAATATATGAACCATAGATAAAAAAAAATCTGTCTTATTTCTATTATATTAACGGTAAAGGACGTTGAAGTGACCGCCAAAACGTTGTACACTGTAGTTGACAAGAGTTAGCAAATATATAAATTTAACCTGGTGGAGTCATCATCATTATCAGCTCTTTCTAGTCTCCACTGCATGAGCACGACCCTCTTTGTACTACCAGAATCATATACTAGCCTGGGTAGTCAGAGGATTTGGCCTGGTGGAGTATTGAGATCTTATTTGAGCATGTTGTGATATATGACCGTGTGTAGCCAAAGTGTTATAATAGGCAGTAAGTGGTATCAGCTTTACTTTACCCACCCACTGCGACGTAGCATCTCGGTCAAGGGTACTTAAATTAAGACGTACTACTAGAACTTCCTAGGCTTTAGAAATACGAAACAAGTATGTTGTGTATGACAAACATCACATTGTATATTATGCGTTTATGAGAGTATCAAGTATTAATATGTAAAATACGGGTCACTCACGTATGAAGTCAGCTTCAGGCCGACATGTTACGACATCAGCTACAGGCCAACACGCACGAAGTCGTCCCAGTCCGCACTGCGACGACGACTTCGTGCGCGCGTCTCGGTTCACATTCGCCCTGAGGAAGACCTCCGGATGAGGTTGAAACATGTCGCCTGTAGCTGACTTCATACGTGAGTGACCCGTGTTTTACATATTAATAATGTTAACATCTCACGTTAGTTTTAATCAAAAAAGAGACTATCAAGTCTCATAACTCATAACACATATACAAAGTGGATTAGATAGGGTTCTATCAAGCCGAAATGGGATGATTAGATCGCAATGAACAAAAAAATCGTCCAAGTGCGAGTCGGACTGGCGCACGAAGGGTTCCGTACCATTATCTATACAACATTAGACTATCGAGCAAAAAATCATGTTTGTTGTATGGGGCCAAGCAAACTGATTTAATTTTGATTGATTTATTTATTTTTCAAGTAGTATACGATTATAGGTCTTCTTCTTTTTTTCGTGTCGGTGGCAAACCAATTATTTTTAATTTATATTTTTTGCTCCCAAAATGCAACCACTTGGATGGCGTTAGTATTAGCTATCATCAGAATATATATTATACCTACAGGGTGGAATCGAATACATTAGCAAACGTAAAAAAAAATACATGTAAAACATTTCTTGCATCAAAATTAAATCGCTGGTTGTGTAAAAGTCACTTGTTTTGCGTAAATTTCAATGATCGACTGATTTTATACTGTTTAAATGAATTTATTTATCAACGTTTTCGTAAATTCAGTCCCGTTTTAATTTTTGATTTTATCTAAAGTAATGGCCTATATTAAAGCGTTTGAGGTAGTTAAAGAGCTTTTCTTAAATTTGAAAAGTGTGTAATTTTAATTCACTCAGAAGAAGTCTTCAATTACTTTCAATCATGGGTATAGCCTATATTAAAAGGATGCCAATGAATACAAAAACATAACGGCAACGGGTAGACTCACAGAATATCCTGTATATTCTGCGAGTCTACCCGTTGCCGTTATTAGTAACGAGCAAAAAACGAAAAACAAAACTTAGAGAACACAAAAATATTTCTTAACTCAACACGTACGCGTGTTCTTTTAAACTGTCTATAACGTGTTATATCATAATTTCTAACAGATCGAATACGAAGCTGACTAAACAAAATCGTATTTATTTGACTTTGCCCGAGTATCAGAGCTTACTCAATGGAAGTCAAGGTTGCTACGCCCGTAAAAGTGTTTATGAATTTTAAAATAAATCCTTTGATATGATAAAAAAGAGATTGACGCTGTTATTTGTCAGTTCTCTAAAAGGAGTTCTTGGCGGGAATTTTAGCGGACTACACGGTGTCTGATTTGGATTGTTTCGCAAATTGATTCTAATGGACTTTATAATGTAAAATTGGTGTTATTTTGTGTTATAAATGCCCATATTTAAGAACAATGTGTAGAATAACTAAAATAGACTGTCATTGTGCGGCTGCAGTGAGATTTACATAGCGGGCTGGTGGTTGTCCGCCTTGCTGCGTCGTCCATGATGAAACCAGTGGATTCGCGAAGAGTTATCGCCAGGGGCTCCGTGAAAACAACGAAATGAATTACACCATCATTTCGTTGACAACAATCAAGAATAACTCGCCAACTGGCGAAATAAATGAAGAAAGGCTCAAAAGAACTTGTATCCAGGGCCGTATCACAATATTAGGCCTAGAAAGTATAAAAAAAATTTATTGCACAGGTGTATAAAGTAGCGGATTGGTTATAAATATTTCATAAACAAGTTGCATTATTTAATTAAATAACAAAACACCCGGCTTTCGTTATTGACAGATTACCTCCAATATATATTTTTTTCTAACGTTACATAGGGAGAGTTTGTGATGTGAAGTCTAGGGATACAGTTTAAGTTTGCCTTAGCCAATTTTGCAAATTGATTTTAGTAGACTTTATAATATGAAATTGGTGTAGTTTGGTGTAATAAATGCTCATGCTCATGAATAATTTGTGAAATAGTTAAAGTGGACTGATAAATGGACTCATATAGATTTGCCGCCAGAAGCTCCCACGAGGCATCAAAGAGCATACGCCATCTTTGATGCTACTTAAAAAAAACTTTACCGAACAACACCGATACTTAGTATCTTATTATACTGGACATTGGCAGAATCACTGCAATCTTGGTGGAAGCCATAATATAAAACAGATGAAGAAGAAGAACGTTACATAGCCTATGACACTTCGGGGAAGAATACGAATCAAATGACACCTCACATTTCAGAATCAGTCATGCTGTTTAGGTTACAAGAGGCAACAACGGAACAGGCATACTTACATACATACATAGATACATATTTACCTACATACATACGCGCAAAATTCATTATAAAGATCTCGATGGCGTGCAATTGGGGAGGCCTATGTCCAGCAGTGGACGAGTATAGGCTGATGATGATGATGGTGATGATGATGAAATACATTATCCTCCTTATCTGGGTGGGTCAATCTTGAGCTCCTTCATTTATGATGGAAGGAAAACGCAATCAAATAACTCATTAAAATCTACTGCTCCTAGTAAATATCGAGATTACTCAATCAATTAGTCAAAATTCATCATCATTTCATCCATGCTGGTCTGGGGGCAAAGAAAAAACTTAGAATGAACCAGCTGCTTCTCATCCCGCGCAGACCGTAAAAGTCGGTCGAGGGAAGGGCAAAATCATAAGGAATCATACCAATAGGCGATGCGGCTAGCAACCCATCACTATTTTCATTCCTTTTTCCATCTAAATGCCCACTTATATGCTAAACGTGGCCTGTTGGGTCTTATGACCTGTGGCTCTGTCTACCCCGCAAGGGATAAAGACGTGATCTTATGTATGTATATGTATGTATGAAATTAGTCAAAACGTTTCTATAATATCGATTTCTTAGAACAATTATTGATTGTGATACATATTTCAGTTAGAGAAAATTCACGTTAGAATATAGTTAGTAGGACCACACCAAGTCTTCCCGTGGATGTCGTAGAAGTCGTTCTAGAAAACACAAGGCTAAACAAAGTTTATAAACTTCAAAAGTTCCTTTTTAACCCGTCTGGCCAGCATGGAGAGTGTAGGCCATTATCCTTTGACTACTTTGGCTAATATACAGCTCTGGTAGTACAGAGAGGATCATGCTCCTGCAGTGGAGACTAAAAAAGACCTAATGATGATATAGTTAATTGATACATATTTAATTTAGAGAAATTTCACATCGCATTTTTATGTCAAGCATTGCTTAATACCACGTGAATCAATAAGTTCTTAGAATCTGTAAAAGTACGGGAAAATATAAACAAAATTAATTTATTTCTCACTCACTGGAAAATCATTGGGGGCTACGTCCGGAGAATATGGTGGGTGCTCAAGAATCGCAAAGCCAGGATTGCGGATTGTCTTCAGCGCCGCTTCAAACCGATCAGGAGTGCTATTTTTGAACGCGTGACTCACTAAACGAGTGATTGACGCGAGTGTTTCCAAACGGCCGCATTTTTGAATCGTTAGTTGACGAGTGATTGCAACGTGCGGTCGAGACCGCTCGTTTCCGCAGGCGACGAACGCTTTTATGTCAAAGTCACTTTCTGTCATTTGAAGTTCATCTGTCATCATTTTACGTTCCATTTGACGCTATACTTCTTAATCATTTTAAAAATCCTTAATAACCTTAAAAATGTTTTTAAAACATTCTGCGTGAAATATGAAGAAATTAAATATTTTTTTGCTGAAGGTTGGCAGCACTACAGTTCAAGCGATGGTTTAAAAATAAGGCAAAATGGCATTTCGTGACTTGGATGGAAGACGAGTGTGACTTGTAGACGTGCACGACGTGCGTTTTAGTGAGTCACGCGTTCAAAAATAGCACTCCAGGAGCGTTATCGTGAAGAAACAACACGCCCAATGACAGTATCTTCTAGACCGATCATTATGAAATTTTGCATACACAAAGGTTAAGGTACTGAGAAGGACATTGGCTATACATCACGCGGGTGAAGCCACGGGAAACAGTTAAATTATAATAAACATATATAATATTAATTAAGTATCATAACAGTTGTCTCATAGTTTTGTTAATCAGTGTCTGTCTGACTCACAATTCAAACGACGATCATTCATTCCGTCTATTTGAATGCAAGTGTGTCATCACCATTATGTGTGATAAAATTCAATGAACGACCTACTGTAATTCATATAACTACATCTGGTGACATAATGTTGACGGGTTCAGTGGTGGAGTGGTTCACATGCTTTTCTGCTTCACCAGAGGCATTTGAAAGATTATGCTAACGCGCCCATTACATTGTCCAATTTACAGAGCTCTGTCTGAGCTAGCGCGCTAGGTTTGTATTGTGTAATGGCAGTTAGTGAGGTAGTGACCCAATCTAGTGCGATCGTATGGACTCTGCCGCGCTAGCTCATCTAGTGGACTAGCTAGTGAGCTAGATTGCATGGTGTAATGACAATTTAACTCATACATACGTTTTTATCATGCGGGGTAGACAGAGCCCAAGGCCAAAAGACAAAAAAGCCACTTTAAGCATTGTAGTGGACGTTGAGGTGGAAAGCAGAATCAAAATTGTGATGGGTTGCTAGCCGCATCGCCTATAGATGTGATTCCTCAGATTTTTGCTCAATCTCTTGACCGGCTTTTACAGTCTGCGCGGGAAGAAAAGCAGCTTGATTAGTAATCTTGAATAATTTTAGTAACATAAGCGACATTTTGATCTATCTAATCAGTTGATGCTCTATAAAGTAGGTACAAATAAGGTCCCATATAGAGTTTTGTTCTCATCTATAGGCTGAAGCATCTCATTATTGAACTGATTTCATTGAAAATCATTTAGTTTCTGTTACATGAAGTCTGGGTGAAAAGAAAAAATAGGTTTATATATTTTGTAACACGCGTGGCCGTGTGGTTCCCGGTGGAGTAGAATAAGACCACTCCAAGTCTTCCCGTGGATGTCGAATTAAGAAACATTAAGCTAAACAAAGCTTATAAACATCAAAGAGACATCTCCAACAGTCTGGCCAGCGTGGAGATTGTAGGCCAAATACTCTGACTGCTCTGGCTAATATAAGTATATAGCTCTGGTAGTTTAGAGAGGGTCGTGCTCCTGCAGTGGAGACTAAAAAAGACCTGATGATCAAGGCTGCGTATGGAGTATTTTATGAATTTATTATGTTTTGTACATACATACAATCACGTCTTTTTCCCTTGCGGGGTAGACAGAGCCCAGGTCTATGAAACCTTAAGGCCACGTTTAGCATATTTACACGATTCTTTATGCCCATGTTTTGTATTTATTATTTGAATGCAAGATATTCTCCAATAGTTCTTAGGTATGTTTTATCACAATTGGTTCCGTCGGTAAATTTTGTTTTGATAAAATATGGAGAAATATTTGTGCTCGAGGTACTTAAAATTTTTTATTTTATATTTTATTTGATGTAGGTATTTGGAAAACAAATATGCAATATGAGAATAACGAGCATATACGACACGAAAATTAAAAGTTCGAGAAGCTATGAGTCAAACTCATAGAATGGAGGTGCCCAAAAACGGGGACACATCATTACCATCATACTAATTGCAACCGAATTAACCTATGCAACGCGTATTAATGCATACAATGACTCACGATACTTAACCATAAGAGTGCCGTTTAGCGAACACTTTGAATGCAATAGATCATTTGGTCTATTGCATTCCAAATGTATTCAAAAGTAACGTGATTGATTTATTCAAGGTGCTAAGTTAAAATTAAAATTCATCATCAGGTCTTTCTAGTCTCCACTGCAGGAGCACCACCCTCTCTGTACTACCGGAGCCATATACTAGCCTGAGTAGTCAGAGGATTTGGCCTACACTCTCCACGCTGGCCAGACGGGTTGGAGAGGTCTCTTTGATGTTAATAAGCTTTGTTTAGCTTGTGTTTCCTTAGTCGCCTTTTACGACATCAACGGGATGACTTGGAGTGGTCCTATTCTACTCTGCCGGGAACCACACAAATTAAAATTACATCATCGAATTTATAATATACTAGCTGCTACCCGCGGCTTCGCCCGCGTAAAATATAGCTTATGTCCTTCTCGGTACCCTCACCTATGTGTATGCCAAATTTTATGATGATCGGTTCTGTAGATACGGCGTGAAAGCGTAACAAACAAACAAATAAACAAACAAACTCACTTTCGCATTTATAATATTAGTTAGGATTAGGATTAGGATAAAGCAAGTGTAAATCTGTATCCTTCCCGTGTGGTTCCCGGCATAGTAGAATAGAACCACTCCAAGTCTTACTGTGGACGCCGTAGAAGGCGAATTAGGAAACACAAGCTAAAGAAAGATTACAAAAATATCAAAGAGGCCTATCCAGTGTATCTGGCCAGCGTCGAGAGTGAAGGCCAAATCCTCTGACTGCTCTGGCTAATATATGGCTCTGGTAGTACAGAGAGGGTCATGCTCCTGCAGACTTGATTATGATGATAAGGCACGTTCAAAAATATGGCAAGGTTACAGAACCTTGCCATATTTTTGAACGTGCCTATACAGATCATACTAAACAAAGTTCCCTAAGAAACACAGTTCAAAACTGGTTCAAATTATACAAAAAAAGGATGCCCCATACAAAACTGAAATCCAGCTTAAAGTCCCTTTTCTAAATAGTTATTCATAATAAATAGTTTAAAGGTTATCTAGGGTTTCACAGAATAAAATTTTAAAGGCGGTGGTCTACTTTAAAAAAAATATAGACCTATATAGACATATAGTTTTAATTTTGACGAGCATCGTGGCGCAGTGGTCAACACGCCTCCCTGCGACACTGGTGGTCCCGGATTCAATCCCCAGTCAGTTCAAGATGAAAAATTATCATTTTCAGATTGACCTGGGTCTTAGTTGTTTATCAATTTATGTATTTCTAATAAAATATAGTATCGGTGAGTTTGAAATATTACGTAAGACAATACAATAAGTTTTGCATTCCTATAAAATGAAACAAACACACTCACTTTTACATTTATAACATTAGTTAGGATTCATTATTTATAGATTGTAAGCACTTCTAAATAATGATACTCAATGAAATGGAAGAACTCAAGAGCTTAGATGATCCACTCGAAGAATTTTATTAATCCTTTTTAAGAGCTCTCCACTTTTGTTTTATAGCCTCTGCGATTAAGAGGAAGTGAAGTTTTAGTTCCTTGTGATGCTAATTATAGATACAGAAGTATGTGACTGTAGATATACATTCCTCTCCTGAAGCTCCTGAATAATAAAGAGAATCTTGCTTGTAAGGGCTGAGATTCCGGTCATATTTTACAAAGGTCTTTAAGAGTTTAGGAATAGGTAGACATTGCTTGAAATAATTGCTTCTTTGTGAATTTACTAATTGGGGTACTGTATTTTTAGATTCAAGGAAGCTAGTCAAAAAGTTATACATTTTGATTGTTCTTTGAAACACAAAAGCATGTGAGTGACTGTAGAAATAAATTCCTCTTTTGAATGATTCAGACAATCGTTAGGCAGTTATGTTTTGTAAGGGATAAGATTCCAGTCATATTTTACAAATGCCCTTTGGAGTTTAGAAATAGACATTACTTGAAACAATTGCTTCAAATTCTTGTGAACAAAATCGGAATACTGTATTATTAGACTCAGGAAAGCGAGCTAAATAAGTGTCTGTTTTGATTTTTACCATCGTTTTAGTAAGGGCTGAGGTTCCAGTCATATTTTACAAGGGTCTTTAGGAGTTAAGGAATAGACATTGCTTGAAACGTTTACTTCAAATTCTTGTGAACTAAATCGGGATAGTTATAACATTAGACTCAGGGAAGCTTGCTAAAAAGTTTATATTTTCTTTGTTGGTTATATTTATGATACGATTCAGGTTATTTCAAGTTTAGTTATAGCTATTTTATTCACAGTTATAATTTTTCATAAATAAAAAGAATTCACAAAACTAGGTACTGAAATGAATTTGATTCTTTGAAAGTTTATTCTTTTATATTTTTTGTCTCAATACTTTGTTTGTTTTTCGTGATTATAACGTGATCACTTTCTTTCTTTTTGGAAGTTGGTTAACAATAAATTACATTTCACTTTGAATAATACCTACAGGGCGAAATATGTTTGTTTATCTTAAAATGACAAACACTATTTCTAGCAATTTAAGATTTACACATCTCATATATTTATCTCGACCATATTTGCATGTCCGAAGCGTTATTTAAATTAGATACAGCATGAATATTTGTGGAGATGGTCAATATGGACATTGCTTCACTTCGAGTTTGCTTAGCAAATAGGTGAGTACCTCGGTCTTTGTCTGTAGTGTATCTATGCAAAATTCATCGGCAATATTCTCCTGAGAATTACTGAGATAGACTCGAGTAATACATACATACAATCGCTTTATCCCTTGCGGGGTAGACAGAGTCCAACGTCATAAAACCTACAGGCCACGTTTAGCAACGTAGTGGACGTAAAGGTGGAAAGCGGAATCAAAATAGTGATGGGTTGCTAGCCGCATCACCTATCAATATGATTCCTTAAATTTTCACCCAATCCCTTGACCGGCTTTTAAATGTCTGCGAGGGAAGAAAAGCAGCTGGTATATTCTATGTTTTTTCTTTTTTCCCAAACCAGCATGGAACTCGAGTGATGACTGTATAAACTGGATAGTGGAATTTAATAATTAATACTATTTTGATTCCGTTCTTACCTGCAAGCCCAGGTCTGCAAAACCGCAAGGGAAAAAGACGTAATAGTATGTTTGTATGTATTTATTATTACTAACATTATTTACGTAAAGGTACCTTGTTTTTTTTTCTTTTTTATGGACAAATCACACAGATTGAGCTAGCCCCAAAGTAAGTTCTTAAGAACGACTTGTGTTATGGGATACTAACTCAACGATACTATATTTTATAACAAATACATATATAAATAAACATCCAAGACCCAGGTCAATCTGAAAAAGATCATTTTCCATCTTGACCTGACCGGGGATCGAACCCGGGACCATCCGTGTCACAGGCCGGCGTGTTGACCGCTGCGCCACGGAGCTTGTTTTGTTTGTGATAGCTTCATGCTCTGCTAAATATTTACGTGTTTGCAGAAACTCGGAAACATTATAGATACTCGTAGAGATTGTCTAAGGTATATGGATATACATGTTACATAGTTACATGCTGAATTAACCCTTGCTGCCTAAGCAGGAGAGAAGGGGGAAGGTTTTAATAGAGTATACTGCAATCAAGTATGCTTAGCATGTTGTTAAGGTCTTGTGCGTGTGGGACACAAACATGCTCACTAGGCTTGAGCAGGCTTATAAGCATGTGAAGGTCGGTGAAGAAGACAATAATCTCAGTTGGACCCTTCAGGCTATGCATGCAAATCACGGCCCATCAGGCATATGATAGTTTGCTGTCTCTCCAAGCCTTGCCCACACATGCGACGCCCTAAGTCGAGGTCCGTCTCTCCTGGGTACTCTTTGGTGATGTTCGGGTTACAGGTTGAGGGCACTTTCCCATATCAAACGGATTACTCTTAAATATTTGAAAAATGGCAAACTGGGTAAAGAAAATTAGATACATTTCCGAAGTTACATTGCATTCAAATAAATACATACCTTAAGGGGGCACACTAGGCACAGTAGCAACGCCAATCATTTTATTCCTAATACTTTACAAATAGACAGAAATTCAAGAATGTAAATCATATAAGCACTAATAAATAACCTGAATCGGTGAGTATAATGAGAATCAGATTACCGCCAAAAACGGCCGTTTTTGGCGGTAATCACGTTTTCTCTTAATGATTGATTCTCATAATATTAAAACATGATTCCAAAAATACTTCAAGTTATTTACTAATGCTTATATGATTTACATTCTTGAATTTCTTTCTATTTGTAAAGTATTAGGAATAAAATGATTGGCGTCGCTACTGTGCCCAGTGTGCCCCCATTATTCAGAGTTGGCTATATATTACTTTCCTCGTATACTCCTAATATTTTACTTTATACATTCATATAGCGTGTATTTTTTCGTCTATCCTTATAGCAATCCCGTCTTCAATGAATGAATGAATATGTAGCAAGGTATGACTAATCTCTAAATTATAATCAGCTGTTAGAGCTGTTATGCCGACGCCGTTGGTGGCCCTCGCTCTATGAATGACAAGTAGCTATGACATCATGACCTGCATAGATATTATGATAAATTGCTCCCAGAAAACACAGCAAGTATATAACAAAATTTATCCTAATCATTGATTACGGTCTGTGCGTCGGAAGACACGTTATGCCCTTGGTTCTGGCTGTTATCATTAGATAGTTTTATCGTCACAAACGTTCTTCTTCTTGGCGAAATAAAGCAGATGTTAGTCCACATCAGAGACCTTTAGGCGGTTTAAAAATCTCAAAAGAAAATTAAAATCTTTTCAAAAATGCTTTGAATCTCTTTCCTTCTCATCTTACCAATTTCCCGGATGCATCCTTAGCTAGAATATTAAGATGATATGTGCTCCAGATTTTTTTTGTCTTGGAGGTTTCCCTTTTTGCAGTGCGTGGTAGTTTCTGTAAGTTTTGAAGAATAAATAACAACAAATACGTCGTTTATTATTTTTTGACTAATAAAACCGTCTAACCGATACAACCACTCTCGGAATCAAATAGAAAGTAAGGAAACAAAAGATACCTAATTACAAAAAAATAAAAAAAAATATCTTTCGCCGACTCATTCAATAGCCACATACATTTTGAACATCAATTTAGAAAACACATCCATCAAATTGACTCACAGAACCATAATATTGACTACACATCACCAAACTTATCTTTAACATTTCTATGCTCCTCCTAAAAAGGCTCGAAAACCATTTTGGTGAAGTAAAAGTGCGTTTGACATCCAAATGTGTGATTTGATGACATCATCTATGAATACTTTGATACTTAGCTCGACAATGTTGCAATATGTGGTCTTGCAGACAGCGAGGAACCTTAGTTTGACATACTAGCAATTTGTAAGTGCAACATCGTCCGCGTAAATTACAGCCAATGTTATTATATCATTCCAGCAATTTTCCCATGACTATGTCTACGTAAATTATAGCCTATATTTCACGCAGATAAATTAATTGGGAAAGGAACAGTCAGAAGTACCCGAAACCGGCGAGCATGCGTGAAAAGAGTAATGAATGTGTGTGTGAAGAGGAAAAGGTTTGTAATATAAGAAATAAATATATAAGGACATATCACGCAAATCGAGCTAGCCCCACAGTAAGCTGTGAACCTGAGTCACAGGATACTAACTCCACGATACTATATTTTATTTTGTTATGAGTGTAGCAAGTGAAGATCCATAGTCTCTGCCTACCTTTGTGGGAAAGAGGCGTGATTATATGTATGTGAGTATAGATAAAAGAATTTTTAAAATCAGTTCATATGTTTCGGAGCCTATTCAATGCAAACAAAGAATCAAATCGGATTCAACGTATTAGCAAGTTGTTACTTGCTTGTCGGAGGATGTCTGCAGCATGTTCTGTTATGGTTTCAATTTCTATTACACATTCTATCTGGACCCCTGTGTCGAATCAACCACGGGTCCCAACCCAAACTATCTCAGATAAGGATGCACTCCGAAATATTCTCAGATAACGTTTTAGGCGGGTGGTTCCCGGCAGAGTAGAATAGGACCACTCCAAGTCTTTCCGTAGATGTCGTAGAAGGTACTTTAAGGGGGCACACTAGGCACAGTAGCGACGCCAATCATTTTATTCCTAATACTTTACAAATAGAAAGAAATTCAAGAATGTAAATCATATTTGTCGAGCTCCGTGGCGCAGCGGTCAACACGCCTGCCTGCGACACGGAGGTCCCGGGTTCGATCCCCGGTCAGGTCAAGATGGAAAATGATCTTTTTCAGATTGACCTGGGTCTTGGATGTTTATCTATATATGTATTTGTTATAAAATATAGTATCGTTGAGTTAGTATCCCATAATACAAGTCTTACTAAGAACTTACTTTGGGGCTAGCTCAATCTGTGTGATTTGTCCGTATATATTTATTTATTTATTTATTTATTTTATAAGCACTAGTAAATAACCTGAAGTTTTTTTGGAATCATGTTTAATATTATCAGAATCAGTAAGAATTATGAGAATCAGTTTACCGCCAAAAACGGCCGTTTTTGGCCGCTGCCGAGAGTATATGATGGGATCCAATTTCCAAAATGCTTTACCTTGAGCTTGACTCGACCCCACTTTTGAGAGCTGGAGACAAAGTCGCTAATTCTTTGTGACGTTAATTTCACTTCACCGCTTAGAGGACGCGTTGAAAGCGAATAATTTCCCCTTTATTGCATATAAATCCAGGCAAAGTTTGCCCTTGGGTAAAATTGTGGCCGAGTAATTGTCTTCAAATACCTCGTCCCAGGGGTCCATCCAATCTGCCTATCCAAGTGCGTAGCCAGGATTTTGATAAGGGGGCTAAAAGTACATGGTGCACGAGCTGTGGGAAAGGCTATGTAGGGTGCAGGTACACATACATACGTGCCGAGCAAACAATAGACAATCAAGTCAATACAAATAGAGCCTAGGTCTTTAAGACCTAAGGCCACGTTCAGCATGGTGGTGGTCATGTAGATGAAAAACATCAATCAATCAAAATAGATGGGTTGCTAGCTGAATCGCCTATTGCCATGATTCTTTAGATTTTCGCACGATCCCTCAATCGGCTTTTACAATCTGCGCGGGAAGAGAAGCAGCTGCTACATTCTATATTTTTTCTTTTCCCCCAGACCAGTGTGGAAGTTTACGAAGGTAACAAATGAAAAACAAATATATATCAGTAACCAGGCTTTTACTACATAGTTTTTTTTATTTATTTATTAAATACGGCAAGCGAGCAATCGGATCACCTAATGGTAAGTGATCACCACCGCCCATGGACAAATGCAACACCAGGGCTAAGACAAGAGGATTGCCAGCGTTTTAATAGTCTACTATTTCCATTTATTTACGTTAAAAACCAAATTACTTATCTACGCTTTTAATTTCCTTAAAGTTAATTTAACTTACATATTATTGAATAATTTTGGAGAAATTAGCACCTCCCCCCGCATGCCCCTACTTTGCTACGCCTTTGCCTGAGTATCTTCGGCATTTAGGGTCTAGGGTTTCCGAGATATTTTAATAGGTACGAATTTCGTCTCTTGGCGCCTAGACTAGATAGAGACATTATGCGACATAGTGTTAGAATTAATACGTAAACTTAATCTTAGTATAATTTTAAACCATAATGGTTTCGCGATGCTAAGTTCCAACAAAATGTTTTGTAAGATCCTTTAAACTGTAATAAACGAAAAAAAAAAATTGGGTGAAAGAATTTTATTCAGAAAACATTTTTATGAATTTCAGCAATTGTAGAATTCAACAATAATGTGCATGAGTTTATTGGAACCTGACTTAGATTATTTGACCAACTTAGATTATTTGGCGACGACGTACTGCGAAGCACAGCGTTGGACACCCACCGACCAGCAGGCCGATTTGCTAACTCGGTGTACAACGATTTGATTGTCACTTTAGCATCCATTACGATTTTCATATCGTAAATAAAAATAGTCATTCATACCGAAGTCGTAATGAATATTGAAATTACCATGAAAATGATGTACACCGTAGCTGTCAAAAGTTAGCAAATAGGCCTGCTGGTAAACGGACGATTTGATCAAGGTCGCAGGAAGGCGCTGGATGCAGGGTGCTTCTAACCGATCGTATTGAAAATCCTTGGGGGAGGCCTATGTTCAGCTGTGGACTTCTTGCGGCTAAGATGATGATTATGATTTACATTTGTATATATTTAAATGTAAATTTTGAGGGGGATGATTTATAACCGATGTAAACCCCAACATGGAAGAGTGACTACTTGTAATATTTGAAGAGGTCTTGTCAAAAAACCTCTGTTTAAAACAACAGAATCTGGGTTGTTTACACAAATGCCCCGGCTGTTTCATTCCTCTCCCTTTGATTATGTAAATAGACATCACAAACAGACAAACAACTTCAGGTAATCGTGCATTGACCTGTGAAGTCCTGAAGTTCGTATTGTATCTTTTGACTTTTAGACGGTATTTGGAAAACTTTTTATGTTTTCTATTTATTTCGATTTCTAGAGTTGAGTAAAGTTTTTGATTCATCCTAGATTTCTAGACATAAATAAAGTTTTTGATTCATCCACAATAACTAGTGGTACGGCTGGCTATTTTATGAGTATGTCTCAAAAATCTAAACATTTGAGGAAATGAAAGTGTGCATCTAAATAATTAAATAATGACAGATACAACGTTAATGAAAATTATTTATTCGTGAAGTAATCTATACATTAATAAAACAGTAAAAATATTTTGTCTGTACATTTAGTATTTTTGACTGATAAATAGATAGAGGGACACTAAAAAGAATAATAGAAAGCAAAAAATTTTTTAAGTATTGATTTCCATAAAAATATCAAATGTACTAATTTAGGCCCTTTAAATATATGATGAGAATTTGCTGTCTCTCCAACCTAGGCTTGGAAGAGACAGACAGCAAAATATCGGACATATATGTGGGCATATGCTAAGGCATATGCCCACATATATGCCCGATAGGCCATAACTTGCATACATAGCCTGAAGGGCCGACCGAACTGAGAAACAAAAACCAACCAAGCCGGTCAATCAACTGTCCGATGCGATACAAATTCACCCAAACATGTTACTTCTGACGGCCAAAGTCACAGTAAGTAATGTTAAAAAAGTTTGGTCGATTTTATGTCGAAAAATAAAATTGGCCACCTGTGACCTGAACCCCATTTTCAGCTGAAATCAAAAACAAACCTTCGATCGGTCTTGAGTACAACGTAAAAAGAATAGAAAGCAAAAAACGCCGCCTCCCTCACGTAGACTACTCGGCGACTGTGCGTCGATGAGTAATTGTTACAATATTATTAGATGCGGTCATCAACATCCACTTTATTACCAATATATTTCGAAGAATTCTACAGCATGACTGAATAGCTCACACTTATATTAGCTAGCTTTTGAGAAATTGCATCATACACTTGTTTTTGATTATATTATTTATGTAGGTAGTTGGGTGTCATTCACATTCATTTTACGGCCTCTGTTGCCTAGTGGTCACATTGTAGGTTCTGGGTTCGATCCCCGGACAGATCAAGATGGAAAATGATCTTTATCAAATTCGTCTGGGTCTTAGTATGAACACTCTTATCCTTCAAACGATCAAACACCAATGGAAAGCTAATTTATCTGCAGGTAACACAGGCTATAATTCACGCAGAAAAAGTCGCAGAAAATTAGCTAGACTATAAAATCGGGAGCCCTCATAATGTAAGTAATATTATGAGTAGCTCTACCTACACTGTAAACCGACTTAAAAATAGAGTTTAATAGCTGACGTAAGTCCAAGTACCTACTCAAAGTTCGATTGTGTCACAAAGCTCACAGTCAGTCGTAAAGCTAGAAATATTGCGGCCTACTACACGCACGATAACATTGCGTATGCGTCAATTTTAGCGAATAAGTGACATCACCAACATTTTCGTCACCTTCGTCTCAAAATCGATATTTATTCAAAGTGAAAGACAAGCATGAATTATTTGGGGTTCAGCAATTGAAATAAATCATTTAAAACAAAACGAAGATACTTATATCATTTAAAATTATAATCGGTGAAGCCCTCTCCAAACTATTATTATCTAAGCGTTTTGTCAAGTTATTTTGATTTACTTATTTTTAACAAGGTATAAACCAGTATAAACAAAGTTCAAACAGTATTTGCAAAATGGAAAAATGTGTAAGTCATATTTTCTGTTTACGAAACTCTTATTTCAAGTTAAGATAGACAACAATTGACACAAAATACGTAATTACGAGGCAGTGGGTGAACTTGAGTAATGTGTGTATTCTTCATATAAGAGAATCCCACGCCACTTAGCGTTTTTGAGACGAAGTGCGCTTTCGACACCTTTATGTTCACACTTCTTATGATTGCTAGATGCTGTATGTTTGTTTATGACTATTTATTCAAACTTTGCATGGGTGTATATTGGGTTTGTTGTTGTTTTTCGTGTGTGTCAGTGGCCAACACTGGTGTCAGATTTTTCAAGCTGCCCAAAGGCATCTGAGATAGCTAAACGTCTGCCATCTTTGAAAACAGCTAAACTAAAACTGGACTGAGTTTGTTTCGGCGTATTCTTCTCAGCAGTGGTCTTTCCGAAACGCTAGTAGTTTTTTGATTCTGCAAATTTGAAAAAAATATGACGTTCAAAAAGCGATACATGGTATCCAAATTTGAATAAAAATTTCATTTCATTTCATTTTTTTTTCATCACCAACGGCCTTAAACGTACCTTCAAAAGCACGAAGAAACTCGAGATATTTTTATGTCACTTGCGTGCACCCATCTAAGTGGGGACTTCACCTGGGGTCGCTTAACATGCGAAAGCGCAAATAATGCTCACGCCTACTAAGCCATCGGGCTCCTCAAAATATTGGGTTTTTAAAACCCTCTAAATATGTATTATGTTAAGGAACCCTGTCCGCTGCACTCAAACGCTAGCTAACTTGAAATGGAAAGTCAAATTTTCTATAAATATAAATAAATAAATATATACGGACAATCATTACACAATCATTATCATGGCTTTTTGCTATTTTTGTGTAAGTTGTACGCATACGATATTTTGGTAAAACCCTACTCGATCTTTGTAGGGTCGACTCAGCCAGCCAGATCATTATGGGCAACTTTTCCTATAGGACATTTTGTATGGGAAGGTCATTTTAATTTAAATTTTCAGCATTAATCTCACAGGAAAAGTTGTTCATATTGACGGGCTGAGTCGACCCTTTAAAGATCGAATAGGGTTTTATTAACATATTATACTTTAATTAATGTAGAAAAACATCCCGAGGTAAATTTTTTTTGCGAACTGAAAAAAATTGTTGTAATTATTTATCTACTTAAAATAATTCCAGCTAATATTTTACTTAACTTCTTTTAAAAGAGAAACATTATTATATCAAACCTACCAATATAAATTCTATTAAAATAACAAGAAAACATAAACCTCGTGACTTACAAAGAAGTAAGCTCGTTATATTTACCCACCCTTTGAAATCGCATCTCGGCGGTTTTCCACTAAGTTTGTTATCTGTCTTGAGTTAAAACGCGATCAAATTCCCAAAATCCGATCGCTTCCGGTAAATTGAAGTTTACCCTCGATACAATGTTTTGATTTCTCATTGTTTATCCAAATAATTTAAGAATAGTGTACATACGTTGTTGTGTAAGAAGTGTATCACAATCAGTTCAGTCGTTTGAGATATATTTTGCTTTTAAAAAAGACAAGAGACGTGACTAACAAAAGAGTGAACTTGTTATATATTTTGACTCGCTTTGAAGCCGCATCTCAGCGGTTTTCCACTAAGTTCGTTATCTGTCCGGAGTTAAGACGCGATCAAATTCCGAAATCCGATCGCTTCCGGTAAATTGAAGTTTATCCTCGATACAATGTTTTGATTTCTCATTCGATCAGTTTCGAATTCTTAACGTTTCAAGCTTTTCAGCACACGTTATTTTTACTTCTTTTTCTCTTACGTGGTATACAAAGCCCAAGGCCTAAGACTGAAAGGCCACGCTTATCATGTTTGTTTTGTGCGTAAAGAAGGAAAACGGAATCACAAAGCTAAATAAATACTTCTTAACTTAGAGTTTGTAGTTTTTGGTTGGGTTACTGAGTCATACACACAATGATGTGTGACTACAAACAAAAGACGTTCTGTAACATTTCTAAGAACTGATAAGTTCCTGCTTTGTTGTAATAAATAACATTTATTATTTCATCTGTAAAATAAAGTTTTTTCAACATTTCTGTAAAAAGCATCTGATCCGCTGAACATTTTTGTTCACATCTGAAAAGTTGTTCATATTGACGGGCTGATTCACCCCTTCAAGAACAAGTCAAGTAAACGTTTTTCCATTTTTCTTTTCATCGAACCTATATGTGCGGGTTGTCCATAGAAAGGTCTTTAAAAATGATACTGACGTTTCTAAAACTATTTTATCAAACATCTTAAATTTCCGAAATTTAAAAATTTGTGCCTCCTCTTACTTCTAGAAGAAGAAAGTGATAAATCTAAATAAAGTGTAAATAAAGTTTACACTCGCACATCATAGTTTAACGACCAAAAACATGTAACAATGAAAATGTATAAATAAATAAATATATACGGACAAATCACACAGATTGAGTTAGCCCCAAAGTAAGTTCGAGACTTGTGTTATGGGATACTAACTCAACGATACTATATTTTATCATAGATACATATATAGATAAACATCCAAGACCCAGGTCAATCTGAAAAAGATCATTTTCCATCTTGACCTGACCGGGGATCGAACCCGGGACCTCCGTGTCACAGGCAGGCGTGTTGACCGCTGCGCCACGGAGCTCGTGTTTACATTTTCGAGTACATTTTATAAGTTGGTTGCCTATAAGTTTTTTTTTCCACGTACCTATCCATTTATAACCGTTTAGTAGATAGAGGGGGGGAGGGGGGGCACTTACCTCTAATAAAAATTTGCACTTTAAAACCAAATATTTCGGAAACGAATCCCTAAATCGAAAAATGGTGTTCTCAACCTCACAATAGTTTTTAAAGACCTATCTAACAATACCCAACATGATGGGTTTGTATAGAAAAAGAAATATTAGTCCCTCTTTACTTGTATGGGAGCTTTTTTTTTCAAGATTTCTTCTACTTCTTTTTTGACTTGATTAATTTACATACCCATACCAAATTTCAGCTTTCTAGTACTTAAAGTCTCTGAGTAAAACCGCGGACGGACAGGCAGACAGACAGACATGGCGAAACTATAAGGGTTCCTAGTTTACTACGGAACCCTAAAAACGCTGTATTATATACATTGCAAGTGTAAAACGTATTAAATATTAGACGAGACAATAATTAATCACTTCCAACTTACATTCTTAAGATAACCACTAAATTACAACCAAAATAAACGCATCCTGTCATATTCACTTTCAAAGTGGAAGCTATAATATTATGTACTGTATCAACTCTTAAGTCAATGGACTCCAAACAAGGGAGTTTGTTTTATGTTAGATAAGTTTATTAATAACACCGACTAGTCTTGTCTTAAAACAATGATGATGCATTGTGCATTATCTATATTTAATATTACAAAGAAAAAGATTTGGTTGTTTGTTTATTTGCATTCAATACTACTCGTACATAACTGCCTCCGAGGTCCAGTGGTTAAGGCGTTCGCCTTGTTGACCCGGGGTTATGTTGATACTTTGTTAAGTTGTTTCCAGTTTGTTTAGGACATTGCAGGCATGAATCACCTGATTGTCTGACAAGAAAGATGATTCCCGGCTGCTATCTGATAGTCGTTAAAGGAACCACGTCAGAGGCCGAGAGGTAGTTCCGCAGAACTCTGACACCAGGGTGTGCATGGTCGACTGACCGTGTCACCTACACGAAATGATGACGAATACATACATACATAAATAATATCACGTCTTTTTCCCTTTGCGGGGTAGACAGAGCCCTAGTCTATAAAAACCAATAGGCCACGTTTAGCATGTTAGTGGGCTGGTATGTGGGGAACGGGATCCAAATAGTGATGGGCTGCTAGCCGCATCGCCTATTGTCATGATTCCTGATGCCCATTCCCTTGATCGGCTTTTACGATCTGCAAGGGAAGAGAAGCAGCTGGCACATTCTACGTTTTTTTCTTTTCTTCTAGACCAGCTAAAACCTTGACGTACCGACACCAGCGCGATAACGAAGAGAAGAGTTGTGGTAGAGCCTCGCTATCGGCGAAAATCACTTTTGCTAGTAGCATGAATGGGCCGGCTCGTCCGGGGAAGTTTCACACTCTCACAGAAAATCAACGTTTGAGTAGTAGCTTTACCGCTGCTATGCTACGTTCGGTGAGTGAGAGAGCCGGAGGTCCAACTCCCTCTTCCCTCTGGGGAGGGAAAAAAAAGGCCGGCAACGCTCCTGTGACACCCCAGATGTTTGCAGTTGTCCATGGGCAGCGGTGATCACTTACCATCAGGTGACCCACTTGCTCGTTTGCCGTCCTATGACATAAAAAACCGGCCAAGTGCGTGTCGGGCCACGCGCAGTGTAGGGTTCCGTAGTTGCGAATGACAACTTTGAGTTCACACTGTTTACACTCACACCTCACAGTCTAACGACCAAAAACATCTAACAATGAAGATTGTATGAAATTTTACATTTTCCAGTGCATTTTATAAGTTGGTTGCCTATAACTTTTTAGTTTGCACTTAGTACCCAGCTCTGATAGTTTTCCTTTCAACTTCAGTATATATACTATTCCTGTAATTTTTTTCACGTATCCATATATAACCGTTTAGCAGATAGAGGGTACGTACCTCTAACAAAATTTTGCACTTTAAAACCAAATATTTCGGAAACGGATCCCTAAATCGAAAAATGGTGTTCTTAACCTCACAATATTTTTGAAAGACCTTTTTAACGATACCCCACACGATGGGTAAATAGAGAAAAAAAATTACTCCCCCACTTTACTTGTATGGGAGCTACCCAAAAAAAAATATTTTTTCAAGGTTTTTCTCTACGACTTTTTTGCCATGATTAATATACACACTCATACCTAATTACAGCTTTCTAGTACTTATAGTCTCTGAGTAAAACCGCGGACGGACAGACAGACAGACAGACAGACAGACAGACAGACAGACAGACAGACAGACAGACAGACATGGCGAAACTATAAGGGTTCCTAGTTCACTACGGAACCCTAAAAAAGACGCTGCCCGAATATTCGCAACGAAGTCCAATAACGGCCGGTCGCATTTCTCGTCTTCATCGTCACTTACCATCAGGTGAGATGGGAGACAAATGCCTAATTTTATAGTAAATAAAAAAAAAAAAAATTTGCGTGTATCGTGTCATAGCACGAAGCTTCGTGACGATGTGCGCAAGTGTGGCTTCAGCATTGGTTTGATCACGTCATGAGGAGAGAAAATCAGCATATTTCAAGAAAAGCACTGAGCATGGAAGTAAATGGAAATCGAGGAAGGGGGAGGTGTACGAGCCAAGGCTTTCAGCACACGTTATTTTTACTTCTTTTTCTCTTACGTGGTATACAAAGCCCAAGGCCTAAGACTGAAAGGCCACGCTTATCATGTTTGTTTTGTGCGTAAAGAAGGAAAACGGAATCACAAAGCTAAATAAATACTTCTTAACTTAGAGTTTGTAGTTTTTGGTTGGGTTACTGAGTCATACACACAATGATGTGTGACTACAAACAAAAGACGTTCTGTAACATTTCTAAGAACTGATAAGTTCCTGCTTTGTTGTAATAAATAACATTTATTATTTCATCTGTAAAATAAAGTTTTTTCAACATTTCTGTAAAAAGCATCTGATCCGCTGAACATTTTTGTTCACATCTGAAAAGTTGTTCATATTGACGGGCTGATTCACCCCTTCAAGAACAAGTCAAGTAAACGTTTTTCCATTTTTCTTTTCATCGAACCTATATGTGCGGGTTGTCCATAGAAAGGTCTTTAAAAATGATACTGACGTTTCTAAAACTATTTTATCAAACATCTTAAATTTCCGAAATTTAAAAATTCGTGCCTCCTCTTACTTCTAGAAGAAGAAAGTGATAAATCTAAATAAAGTGTAAATAAAGTTTACACTCGCACATCATAGTTTAACGACCAAAAACATGTAACAATGAAAATGTATAAATAAATAAATATATACGGACAAATCACACAGATTGAGTTAGCCCCAAAGTAAGTTCGAGACTTGTGTTATGGGATACTAACTCAACGATACTATATTTTATCATAGATACATATATAGATAAACATCCAAGACCCAGGTCAATCTGAAAAAGATCATTTTCCATCTTGACCTGACCGGGGATCGAACCCGGGACCTCCGTGTCACAGGCAGGCGTGTTGACCGCTGCGCCACGGAGCTCGTGTTTACATTTTCGAGTACATTTTATAAGTTGGTTGCCTATAAGTTTTTTTTTCCACGTACCTATCCATTTATAACCGTTTAGTAGATAGAGGGGGGGAGGGGGGGCACTTACCTCTAATAAAAATTTGCACTTTAAAACCAAATATTTCGGAAACGAATCCCTAAATCGAAAAATGGTGTTCTCAACCTCACAATAGTTTTTAAAGACCTATCTAACAATACCCAACATGATGGGTTTGTATAGAAAAAGAAATATTAGTCCCTCTTTACTTGTATGGGAGCTTTTTTTTTCAAGATTTCTTCTACTTCTTTTTTGACTTGATTAATTTACATACCCATACCAAATTTCAGCTTTCTAGTACTTAAAGTCTCTGAGTAAAACCGCGGACGGACAGGCAGACAGACAGACATGGCGAAACTATAAGGGTTCCTAGTTTACTACGGAACCCTAAAAACGCTGTATTATATACATTGCAAGTGTAAAACGTATTAAATATTAGACGAGACAATAATTAATCACTTCCAACTTACATTCTTAAGATAACCACTAAATTACAACCAAAATAAACGCATCCTGTCATATTCACTTTCAAAGTGGAAGCTATAATATTATGTACTGTATCAACTCTAAAGTCAATGGACTCCAAACAAGGGAGTTTGTTTTATGTTAGATAAGTTTATTAATAACACCGACTAGTCTTGTCTTAAAACAATGATGATGCATTGTGCATTATCTATATTTAATATTACAAAGAAAAAGATTTGGTTGTTTGTTTATTTGCATTCAATACTACTCGTACATAACTGCCTCCGAGGTCCAGTGGTTAAGGCGTTCGCCTTGTTGACCCGGGGTTATGTTGATACTTTGTTAAGTTGTTTCCAGTTTGTTTAGGACATTGCAGGCATGAATCACCTGATTGTCTGACAAGAAAGATGATTCCCGGCTGCTATCTGATAGTCGTTAAAGGAACCACGTCAGAGGCCGAGAGGTAGTTCCGCAGAACTCTGACACCAGGGTGTGCATGGTCGACTGACCGTGTCACCTACACGAAATGATGACGAATACATACATACATAAATAATATCACGTCTTTTTCCCTTTGCGGGGTAGACAGAGCCCTAGTCTATAAAAACCAATAGGCCACGTTTAGCATGTTAGTGGGCTGGTATGTGGGGAACGGGATCCAAATAGTGATGGGCTGCTAGCCGCATCGCCTATTGTCATGATTCCTGATGCCCATTCCCTTGATCGGCTTTTACGATCTGCAAGGGAAGAGAAGCAGCTGGCACATTCTACGTTTTTTTCTTTTCTTCTAGACCAGCTTAAACCTTGACGTACCGACACCAGCGCGATAACGAAGAGAAGAGTTGTGGTAGAGCCTCGCTATCGGCGAAAATCACTTTTGCTAGTAGCATGAATGGGCCGGCTCGTCCGGGGAAGTTTCACACTCTCACAGAAAATCAACGTTTGAGTAGTAGCTTTACCGCTGCTATGCTACGTTCGGTGAGTGAGAGAGCCGGAGGTCCAACTCCCTCTTCCCTCTGGGGAGGGAAAAAAAAGGCCGGCAACGCTCCTGTGACACCCCAGATGTTTGCAGTTGTCCATGGGCAGCGGTGATCACTTACCATCAGGTGACCCACTTGCTCGTTTGCCGTCCTATGACATAAAAAACCGGCCAAGTGCGTGTCGGGCCACGCGCAGTGTAGGGTTCCGTAGTTGCGAATGACAACTTTGAGTTCACACTGTTTACACTCACACCTCACAGTCTAACGACCAAAAACATCTAACAATGAAGATTGTATGAAATTTTACATTTTCCAGTGCATTTTATAAGTTGGTTGCCTATAACTTTTTAGTTTGCACTTAGTACCCAGCTCTGATAGTTTTCCTTTCAACTTCAGTATATATACTATTCCTGTAATTTTTTTCACGTATCCATATATAACCGTTTAGCAGATAGAGGGTACGTACCTCTAACAAAATTTTGCACTTTAAAACCAAATATTTCGGAAACGGATCCCTAAATCGAAAAATGGTGTTCTTAACCTCACAATATTTTTGAAAGACCTTTTTAACGATACCCCACACGATGGGTAAATAGAGAAAAAAAATTACTCCCCCACTTTACTTGTATGGGAGCTACCCAAAAAAAAATATTTTTTCAAGGTTTTTCTCTACGACTTTTTTGCCATGATTAATATACACACTCATACCTAATTACAGCTTTCTAGTACTTATAGTCTCTGAGTAAAACCGCGGACGGACAGACAGACAGACAGACAGACAGACAGACAGACAGACATGGCGAAACTATAAGGGTTCCTAGTTTACTACGGAACCCTAAAAAAGACGCTGCCCGAATATTCGCAACGAAGTCCAATAACGGCCGGTCGCATTTCTCGTCTTCATCGTCACTTACCATCAGGTGAGATGGGAGACAAATGCCTAATTTTATAGTAAATAAAAAAAAAAAAAAATTTGCGTGTATCGTGTCATAGCACGAAGCTTCGTGACGATGTGCGCAAGTGTGGCTTCAGCATTGGTTTGATCACGTCATGAGGAGAGAAAATCAGCATATTTCAAGAAAAGCACTGAGCATGGAAGTAAATGGAAATCGAGGAAGGGGGAGGTGTACGAGCCAAGGCTGCACATATAAAAATGCAACGCATGTAACCTACTTTTGGGCACGGTCGTCGCATCTGTACTTGTAACTTTAGTGTACAAAATAAACGCATAGACGTCAACACGTATCTTTGATTTATAATAACTTAATTAGTGCACTCAAACTAACATACATAACTATAACTTAACTTTACCGTACGGGTTTCAAACTGTGGCTCGAACAGGAAGCCGAAAAAGAGACATATTAATAAATATATAGGGACATATCACACAAATTAAACTAGCCCCACAGTAAGTTGTGAACTTGTGTCGCAGGATACTAACTTAACGATACTATATTTTTATAATATATACTTATATAGATAAACATCCAGACCCAGGTCAATATGAAAAAGATCTTTTTCCATAGTGACCTGACCGGGGATCGAACCCGGGACCCCCGCGTCGCAGGCTAGCGTGTTGACCGCTGCGCCACGGAACTCGGAGATGGATAGAATGTGTAGGCAGGACATGAGGGTGGTGGGAGTGGACGTGACTATGATGGGGATTAGAAAATATGGAAGGATAAGACATACTGCGCCAACCCAAAATATTGGGATACGGTAAGGAGGATGATAATGATTTTTTGGGTTGCATTCAGCTAGCGAAATATAGCACATCCAAATTATAAATTATGCCCACACAAACAGTGTTATCATGCAACTGTTGATTCGTGTCATAATATTTATTGTTTTAGTACCGTTGTGGCTGCCGCATTGTTATTTGCAAAGATGATGTCAGCGGGTGAGTGGCTAGACGTAGGCAAGGATTAATTTATGACTAGAATTTTATATTCATCTTATAAATACACTTGCAGTCCGCTCTGGCTTTGCCCGTGTTTCGTTCAGTGTGTTCTATTTCAATCAAGTAGAATGTACCTATCCAACGGTGAAATAATTTTGTAAATCAGTTCAAAAATTACAGAGATTATCGCGTTCAAACAAAAAAACAAATTGTTCAGCTTTATAATATTAGTATAGATAACTAGTTCACAAATTCGAAACTTCTGTTATGGGATACTAACTTAAAAATGTTATATTTTATGGAAAATACATATACAAACAAACATTCAAGAACCAAGTCAATTTTGAAAAGATTATTTTCCATTTTGACCTAACCGGGGATCGAACCCAGGATGTCTGGTGTGCCAGCCTTGGATGATGACCACAAGGCCACAGAGGAAAAACCAGTAGAATAAAATAAAAACCTGACTGCTTTCTTGATAGTTTACGACCTCCATATTGATTTATGACGTCACATAACCTATGACACTCCGCGCAAGAATATAAATCTCAAGACACAACACACTTTAAAATTTGTCAAGCCATTTACGCTACTTTCCTGTGACGGAAATCGAAATCGTACAACAGGCTGGCGTGGTAACCACTGCGCCACGAGTCCGGTGATTAAAATTAATTCCTACTAATCTAAATAATCAAGATAAACACAACAAAAGTTTGGGAGTCGGAGCCCTATCTAACTCGTCATAATGACTTCCAGCCAAGTAGCTCAAATGTCCATAAACTATGATTAATTAATTTATGCGGGCCCTAATATTCGGACGGTCAAGTTTTGGGATAATGATCTTATCGCTAAAGATCTTGGAACGCGGGCAAGGATATCAATAAACATAGACCACGCAATATAAACAAATAGGTAATAAAAACACTTTATGCCTATTTACACGTTTTTAACCATTGACATGATAAATAGAAGATGTACCACTCTTAGCTATTGTGGGAGTTTTTGGTGGGAAGTCAAGGGGTTCAGTTGTCGTTTGCCTTATACAATTTCGCAAATTGATTTAATTTGGACTTTATAATATGAAATTGGTGTAGTTTGGTGTTATAAATGCTCGTGCTCGAGAACAATTTGTGAAATAGTTAAAGTAGACTGTTAAATGGACTCGTATAGATTTGTCGCCAAAATCTCCCACGAGGCTGCCAAGGAACATACGCCATCTTTGATGCCACATACCGTACAACACCGATACTTGGTATCTCATTATACTGGACATTGGCAGAATCACTGAACTCTCGGTGGAAGCCATAATTAAAAAGAAGAAAGAAAGAAAGCTATTGTGATAGGAGAGATTGACACTTTGAGGAATAAAATTGCATACCATAATCATCATCACCAGGTCCTTTTTAGTCTCCACTGCAGGAACATGACCCTCTCTGTACTACCAGAGCCATATATTAGCCAAAGCAGAGGATTGTGCCTACGCTCATCACCTGCAACCAATAGTTAATGTATGCAACCCTTGCCGATGTTGATGCATCTGTTAAGCCTGTAGCAGCATCGGCCGTCTTGCTCCCGACACGTGTTTCGTCTCTACACGAGGCATCTTCAGGCAATGAACCTAAGATGTTGATCATTCGAATTTCGAACGGTCTAATAAATAGTTGGTCTGTGCCCTTAAAGTAGCTTTGAAGGATATAAGCAAGAATATTACACGCTTTTAGATGTAAACTGAGTGTCAGTTGTGTGAGCATGACAAGCGGATAGCGCTACAAGGATCGTTAATTGTATAGAAGTTTTGTTCCAACATACAGCGTGTGTCGAGATGGGTTACTTGAGATATGTATTTTAGCGGTTTTTGATCTTTTTAACAAAAAAAAAATTAACCGCCGAAAATAAACTGAAAAGTAAAAAACATATGATTAGTGAAATGGCTGCAGCCATTTTAATAGTAAATCGAATTTTTCGTTTACTTAAACGAAAAGTTCGAAAACCTTTAAATAGCCAAATAAAGGCAATATTATGTAATTTAAATAGTTATTTTAAAGAAATGAATGATACGTAATAACATTTTTTTTAAAGGTTTTTTGTCTGACTCTACTTTTGGTGATTACTCACACAAATGCAAAGCTCAGCTTACGCTTCCCGGACTGTACATGCATACGAATACAGATAAAAACAAACACAAATAAGCGCATAAAACATAACCCCTCATTTTAGGTTAGTCGGGTGAAAAGGGCAGAAAGGTCTTATTATTCCAAGATACTGAACTTAGCAATTTTATTGTGTAAATTTTCACACTATCCCAAAACAAAACTGCGCGAGCTTTTTACGCTTTTATAACAGCAGACGCGAGGTCGACATAAGTACCGAGAAGGTTGCAGCTTCGCAATGTAACCTCTTTTTTATTGGGTTACTAACTTTCAAGACTCATTCTTTGCTGTTCGCTAAGCTTTAAAAATTCACGGAGCTTTGTTTACGAATAGAACAGTTGTTGATTATGATTAAGGTTACTCTTTTAAGTATGTATACTGTATATTTGTACCAGGTGTAGTAGAACTATTTAAACTACCAGTATACAGGATATGCAGAAAAAAGTATTTAAAGAAACAGTGATTCGTAATTCACAATTTTTTTTGCCTCGAAGGTAAAAATACTTTAATTTTATGTAATTGTGCAACAAGGTAAGTAACTATCTGTAACTTATGTGGCTACTTGTTACTATTTCTCAAATGTTTCTCATCGTGTTCTTACAGCCAAAATAATAAAACTTTATCAAAAGTTAGGCAACTATATTTTACATGTGGCGTAGATTTTACATCTAAATAATTTGCACGCCTGTAAGCAGGCTGAATACTATGACTCACCAATTTTATGAAGAACTATATGTGATGTATTCATGCAAATAAATGATTGATTGATTGATTGATTGTACTCATACGGCAACAAAAACGAACAATAAATAAGTTTAAGAAACATAATTCTACCAAGAGTAACAGTGACACAGCAGGCAGTGTGTCTGTACTCTGTAGTAAAAGCGGTGTAGACGCAGCTAGTTATTATCCGCCCAAATTACGAGGAAAACCAGAGTTATTCATAACTTTAAAATGTATACGGTACACTTTGAATAAATATTAAATGCCGCAATGTAAACTTCAGCATGTGTTTCATTTTGTTAGAAAAGTAAATATAAAGAACAAAGAGCCGGTTTAAACACTTGTTCATTTCTTCGTGTCTTCCAAGCTGGGTAAATAAAAAACTTAAAATGTTCCATCAGATTTTTCTTTGAGGCAAATTTAAATATTCATGAGTCTTATAAATAAGTGATCTCTGTTCTCATGTTAATAATTATACTATATAGCAAATGTTATAGTTTAGAAAATGGCCAAATCCTCTGATTGCTCAGAATTGATCAAAACTCTTTCTTAGCGGATGCCTACGTCATAACATCTACCTGCATGCCAAATTTCAGCCCGATCCATCCAGTGGTTTGGGCTGTGCGTTGATAGATCACTATGTCAGTCAGTCAGTCACCTTTGGGTTATATATATTTAGATTTAAAATAATAATATTAATAAATTTATTTAAAATATTTATGATAGTACAGAGAGGGTCGTGCTCTTGCAGTGGAGACAAAAAAGACCTGATGATGAAGATGATAGTTTAGAAAAAAACAAATTTGGGATCTAATCAAAATTAATTAAAAGTTTTTATAATTTGTGTCAAAAAACATCAAAGAGATAGTGACAGACTATCTCTTCGATTTTTTTTATTTGATTAGTTGAATAGTTATTTTATGTACTTAAATATAAAATTAAATAATCATTTATTTCGACCACTGAGATCATAATTTACAATTATACAATAAAATAGTTAATTGATAGAAATAAAAATATTATAAATTACAAAAATAAATTAAGTATTTACAGTCTGTACATGAATCATTGCAGCATGATTCATGTACAGACAGTCAAATCTATTGGCAAATACCCTTAGAACGGCGCTGGAACTAGCTCGAACCCTGCGCACCAGGGATGTACACCGCTTGCGCATGGTGGCATAAAAACAGTCCACACGAAACTCTGCAAACATCCCCGACGCGCTGCAGAATCGAGGCAGCCCCATCATCATTCTAAAGGCATTATTGTACTGGACGCGCAAGGCGCTGTACTGTTTCTGGGTATATTTCGCCCACAGACTACTCGCGTAGAAGGACGTACAAAATGCCCTAAAAAGGGTAATTTTGACATCCTCCGAACAACGAGCAAATCTGCGCGCGATCATATTCGCCCTAACAGTCAGCGCCCTGCGTTCCCTTTCTATATCAGCATTGTCTTTCAGGTCAGCGGTAACTATGTGTCCAAGATATTTAAAACACTCAACCCTTTTTAGCGGTGTCCGATTAAGCTTTATAGTTGGTATGTTACCCACACGCTTACCGCTGGCCCGAAAGACCATGCATTCACTTTTAGACACGTTGTATACTAGCCCGTGCTTAAGTGCATAACGCTCACAAATAGCCAGCAGCTTCAATAACCCACATGCCGAGGCACTCAGCAGCACCATGTCGTCAGCATAACTTATATTATTCAGGCAGACACCATCAATATGACAACCTACATGTGTGCTGCTGAGTTCCTCCAAAAGAGCATTGATGTATAGATTGAAGAGCTTTGGTGAAGTCAGCCCCCCCTGCCTCACCCCACACTCCATCCCATATGGGTCCGAATAACAACTAGTCCAGCGGACTACGTTGACTTGGTTCTCATACCAGTATCTAAACAGATTAACAAGTCCCACGGGCATTTTAGTTCTATTTAATTTTTGCCAAAGAATGTCATATGAAACCATATCAAACGCCCTTGAAAAGTCTAGAAAACTAGCAAACACTGGTGTTTTCCGATCAGTGTAGTACTTGATGGTTTGCTTTAAGCACAAAATTGCCGTCTCTGTAGATTGTCCGGACTTAAATCCAAATTGATTTTCATGTATATTTAAATACTTATCTAACTCAGAATTAAGCAAACCATCAAGCACCTTAGCCATGACTTAATGAAAGCGATTTTTGGATGATACATTTTAATATACCTATTTGTACTAATAAAATAATTAAGATACAATTGTTTTGTGAAATGTTAAATTTTTTTGCTCTATACTTTTATGTTGTAAATATAATGGTACAGAACGCTTCGTGCGCTAGTCTGACTCATACTAGGCCGATTTTTTCATATTTGATGGAAGTCCTAAAAGCATAATTGGCACTTAAATGTTTACATTTAATATATACCACAGCCTGACAGGTATTTCCTTCCTTTCCTGACAAATTAGGATAGATTTCGTTCACAAAACTGTAATTGCGTAGCTGTCACGGAACCCTGTTAGTATTTTACCCTTTCGGTTAGTTAAGGCCCGCATGTCCGCAGAAAACAAATGAGTTTTAAACGGACGTGTGAAGTAAATTAGAGTTCTTTATAAGGGAGCCTTAAAAAGAACTCTAATTTATTTCACACGTCCTCCTCCAAATACCTCTAAAATAAAAAAAAACCGGCCAAGTGCGTGTCGAGCCACGCGCAGTGTAGGGTTCCGTAGTTGCGAATGACAACTGTAAGTTCACACTATTCACACTCGCACCTTACAGTTTAACGACCAAAAACATCTAACAATAAAAATAGTATGAAATTGTACAGTTTATAAGTTGGTTGCCTATAACTTTTTAGTTTGTACTTAGTACTCAGCTCTGATAGTTTTCCTTTCAACTTCAGTATATATACTACTGCTGTAATTTTTTTCACGTATCTATATATAACCGTTTAGCAGATAGAGGGGGGGGGGGGGGACACTTACCTCTAACAAAAATTCGCACTTTAAAACCAAATATTTCGGAAACGGATCCCTAAATCGAAAAATGGTGTTCTTAACCTCACAATATTTTTAAAGACCTATTTAACGATACCCCACACGATGGGTGTCACACGATAAATAGAGAAAAAAAATTACTCCCCCACTTAACTTGTATGGGAGCTACGCTAAAAAAAATTTTTTTTCAAGATTTTATTCTACCACTTTTTTGCCATGATTAATATACATACCCAAACCAAATTACAGCTTTCTAGTACTTATAGTCTCTGCGTAAAGCCGCGGACGGACAGACAGACAGACAGACATGGCGAAACTATAAGGGTTCCTTGTTTACTACGGAACCCTAAAAAGGAATCTTTACAGTATCTGCAGCTGCAGTTGTCCATGGCAGTGGTGAATGCTTACCATCAGGTTACCCGCTTGCTTGTTTGCCGTCCTATGACAACATAAAAAAAAAAAACTAAATAAAATGAATGAACCTGAGGAATGAACCGAGTTTTTGAAGAATTCTGACAGAACACGTCACAAACGCATCCCACCTTTTTAGTTCAAGAAAAGAAAAAAACCTTGAGCTTCTGAATTGCTTTATCTTATACTAGCTTTTGCCCGCGGCTTCGCTCGCGTTAAGAAGTAGAATTGATCAAAACTCTTTCTTAGCGGATGCCTACGTCATAACATCTACCTGCATGCCAAATTTCAGCCCGATCTATCCAGTGGTTTGGGCTGTGCGTTGATAGATCACTATGTCAGTCAGTCAGTCACCTTTGAGTTATATATATTTAGATTTTAAATAATAATATTAATAAATTTATTTAAAATCTTCCTAGTCTCTTCATCCTAGTTTCTCTACTCATCCTAGTAATATTTTTAATTTTAATATAAAAGTAGGTGTACGATTCTCTAATGACCTATTTAATACTTGCAATGTCAATACGCACACTAGTTGTAAATAAACAAGCATCCCGATCACACGTATCGTTTTCTTTAAAAGCGACTACAACCCATTATAAACCGTACTGCGCTGAACATATGGTCGCTATTCGGCCGGATGGGATTTCGCACTGGCGGTCGTCGTCGCCCGGCAACAGAACAATAGAACTGCATTCCTGAGTTATCGAAGTGATCAAAACAAGTGATTTGTCGTATTTTAAATGCGTTTATGGAACATCGTGATTTACATTGACTTTGTTATTGATATTTAAAACGTTTCATAGTGAATTTATGATAGTGAAGAAACTTTATATTAACTATTGAAGAAGTTTACATACATTATGGTGGAAGAAAGTTTACACACTATGGAAGAATTACGGATTATAGAAAACATATCAAGTCAGTTAACCAAAACACAAGTCAACCTTAAAAAGTGCCCAAAAACAAGGCTAACTAAGGGATACATAGAGAGTAAGTTAGAATGTATAAATGGATACTGGAATAGTTTAGTGGAGGCGCATTCTTTATTGGTAAAAAGAACCGCTAAGGAAAAATATGTTAAAATACCATATTTGGCCAATAATGAATACGATGTTTTGGAAGAAGAATATTTGTGTCTCAAGGCGGATTTAAAGGACTTGTTGGAGCGATTGACGCAACCGATTACAACGCAGTCATTAAGCGGATCACAACAAAAAACCCCAAATTCGAGTTGCGCAAAATTACCTAAAATAGAACTCCCCACTTTTTCTGGCCAGTATGAACATTGGGCTAACTTTGATGACTTATTTACATCTCTTGTGCATAACGACAAATCATTGAGTAACGTGCAGAAACTACACTATTTGAAGGCAAGTGTCACTGGTGAGGCTGAGGCGTTATTGAGGCACATTCAAGTGACTGAAACAAATTATGAGCAAGCTCGAGAAATTCTTAAGAACCGGTATGGCAATAAACGGTTAGTTGTTAACTCTTTGCTGAAACGATTATTTGGTCAAAAAAAGTGTACCACACAAACAGCCAGTCAAATTAAAACGATTTTAGATACTACTGAAGAGTGTTTGAATGGACTCATAAATGAAGGTCTTTTTATTAATTCCTGGGACCCAATTATTATATTCCACGTAGTACAGAAATTTGACTTGGAGACTCACAAAGCTTGGGAAGAACATGCCTATAACCTGAAACAAAATGAGCTACCTACCTGGAGGGATCTTAAACAATTTTTGGAGGGTAAATTTCGAACATTAGAGCTGGTAACTAATACAAGCACACCACTGACATCAAGGGATAAGGTTCAAACACACAAAAGCAAGTCATTTCACATTGCAACACCATCGTCGATTCAAAACTGCAGCAACTGTGGTGAAAATCATACATTAAGTCACTGTAAAGTATTTGGTAAACTGCAGCCTCAGGAGAGAAATGAATTTGTTAAAAACAAAAACTTGTGTTTTAACTGCCTGGTTGAAGGTCACTCAGCGTGGAAATGTCGTGTACCAGTTTCATGTCGTATATGTAAAAGAAGACATCACACTTTACTTCATGAAAAGAGAGACCTCAAAAATACAAATGACGTACAAGCTCACCATAGCCAACTAGATGACACTGAAGACGAACACAAAGAAGACGAAGAGACAAACGACGCAATAGCAACTCATTTTATAGCCAAGAAATCTACAGCCTTGCTGGCTACGGCATTGGTTCCTGTAAGAGACGAAAAGGGACACATAACAATATTGCGCGCGTTAATAGATCAGGGATCGCAAGCAAATTTTATTAGTGAAAGAGCAGCACAGACATTAAGAGTCAAAAGAATGTCAGCTAAGGGAAACATCACAGGTGTGGGTTCAACGAAGACAACTGTTAAGCACGTAGTCCAACTCGAGATCTTATCAAGGCATGATGACACGTTCAAACTCGATATTAAAGCGTACGTTATGGCTACACAATTGACTACACACCTTCCAACAAAAACAATAAAGACACCTAACAACAGTTGGAAACATTTACGAGGACTTACCTTGGCTGACCCCAACTTTTATGAAGTAGGAAGAATAGACCTTCTTCTTGGTGTTGAAGTTTGCTCCCAAATTATGAAGAATGAACTAATCAAGGGTCCACCAGGTTCACCATGCGCTCAACTTACAAGCCTTGGTTGGATTCTATTTGGGGCAATACAAGACGCAGCTTCCTCTGAAGTAATCATTGTCATGCATCATCATCTTGACTTGGATAACATGCTCAAGAATTTTTGGGAAATAGAGCCTGACATGAAGAAAAAATATACAAAGGAGGAAAGGGCATGTGAACGTCTATTTGAAGAAACTCACACCAGAAATAAAGAAGGAAGATATGTGGTTAAACTTCCATTTAAAACTGAAACACGTAAAGCACAAGAAGGAAACACTAGAGAGATAGCTATGGGAAGACTTAGACAATTAGAAAGACGTTTTAGAAAGGACGAGGCTTTGAAGGAGGAATACAGTAAGGTGTTAGAGGAATATAAAACATTAAATCATTTAGAAGAAGTACCAGATAATGAAATGGAAAATCAAGCAGTTTATCTTCCTCACCATGCGGTTATAAGAGAAGACAAGGACACCTCTAAGGTCCGTATCGTTTTTGACGCATCCTCAAAGGGATCAAATCAAATATCCCTTAACGACGAATTGATGGTGGGACCACAACTACAAGAGGATATGAGATCAATCATCATAAGATGGAGAATGAAACGATATTGCTATACCGCAGATGTTCAAATGATGTACAGGCAAATTCTCGTAACAAGGGAAGACACAGATTACCAACGCATCCTCTGGCCAGACAGCACTGGAACAATAAGGGATTATCGTCTTCTAAGGGTAACTTTCGGCACAGCATGCGCTCCTTACTTAGCTGTCAAGACACTCCAGCAGATAGCAAAGGATGAAGGAAAGCATCATCCAGTGGCGGCTAAAACCATTCACGAAGACTTTTTTATGGATGATCTCATGTCTGGCCAGGATACTGTACCTGAAGCTGTAGACACTGCAAACAATATTATAGCTATACTAAAGAGAGGAGGAATGATGTTACAAAAGTGGACGTCCAATAATCCAGAATTCCTGAAACAAATCGAGCCATCGATGAGAAGCGCAAAAGTGAGCGTAGACATCAAGGTCGATGGAACAACGAAGGCTCTTGGTGTTTCTTGGAACATGGGTGATGACAATTTTCAATATCATCTTCAGCAATCCCCATCAAGTGATGTGATGACTAAAAGGACGATATTAGCAGAGATCCAACGCCTTTTCGATCCACTTGGCTGGCTTGCTCCTTCTCTGCTACCTGCAAAATTAATAATACAAAAATTATGGCTGAAAGGAGTCGGCTGGGACGATGAGCTGGATCCTGAAACAAAAGAAAAGTGGATTAATATAAGAAACAATTATGAACACCTGAAAGAGATACAACTAAAAAGATGGATGTACACTACACAAAATAATTTAGCAGAGGTTACTGTACATGGGTTCTGTGACGCGTCAAATAAGGCATATGGTGCAGTTGCTTACCTCAGGGCTCGTAATGATGATGGAGAGATCGAGATCAGTTTAATTGCAGCACGAACACGAGTCGCACCAGTTAGACCAGTATCCTTGCCAAGATTGGAGTTATGCGGCGCAGTCCTTTTGTCACAGCTGTTGAAACAAATTAGTGAAGCTACTCGAATACCTCAAGGCCAATTTTTCGCTTGGACCGATTCCACGATAGTTTTATCATGGTTAGAGGGAGACCCAGCCCGATGGCAAACTTTCGTGAGGAACAGAGTGATAACAATTCAGGATAATATTGGAAATAAATGGTTTCATGTCCGGTCCGATGAGAATCCCGCAGATCTTGCATCTAGAGGTGTGTTGTTATCAGATTTAAGACATAATATGTTATGGTGGCAAGGTCCAGATTGGCTAAAAGATGAAGAAATACCTGAAAATAAATTATATAATTTAACAACAGATTTAGAAATGAGAAAAAATGTTTTTGCTAATACCAAAATTGAAGAAAATGATAAAGAAGAAAATTATTTACTTACCAGATTTGAAGATTTTGTGACGTTAACGGAACTGCTAAAAACAATCACTTATTGCAAAAGATTTCTGAAACAAAAAGATTATATAAACAGAAGTTTAGACGGCCCAATGACAAGAAAAGAATTAAATAATGCACTTCATATTTGCATTCAAGTAGTACAAAGGGAAATATTCAAGGAAGAACTCGAAGATTTAAAGAAGAATGGCAGCGTCAAAAGAAAAAGCAACCTAAAATCATTACATCCGTTTATTGATTCAAGTAATATCCTCAGGGTGGGCGGCAGAATCCGTCATGCTAATTTGGACGAATGTAAGAAACACCCTATTATATTGAATACCAAGAACGCTTTGACGCCACTGATTGTATCAGATGCTCACACAAAGACCCTTCACGGCGGAATTCAGCTCATGTTGACTTACCTTCGGGAAAAATATTGGCTGATAAATGCAAAACGAGTTGTCAAAGCCTGTATTCATAAATGTATGTGTATATTGTCATTTAATCGAATTGTTAACTATCAATTTAAACCAAAGTTGATTTTGAAAGGCCAAGTTTGCATGCAGATTTTATCTTGTTATAATGTATTCTGTTTTAAACATTAATACATTATTAGCATGGCATAAAGCAATTAGTATTTCTTTTTATGTTCCTTTGGTGTTTACAATTTGTTATAGTTCATTCTATGTACAATTTTGTATTCAATTTAAAATTTGCATGTTATTTTTTTTTATTTATATCTTTTTATAAAGGCCTTTTGCAGCCCTTTGGTGGGCGGAATGTACGATTCTCTAATGACCTATTTAATACTTGCAATGTCAATACGCACACTAGTTGTAAATAAACAAGCATCCCGATCACACGTATCGTTTTCTTTAAAAGCGACTACAACCCATTATAAACCGTACTGCGCTGAACAGTAGGATTGAGTGAGTTAGGATTTGAGAATGTGAAAATGTAATGATTTGTACTAATAAAATAATTAAGATGAAGTCTATTTGTTTTTTAAAGTATATCGTGAGGAATTTAATATGTTTATTAAGGTCTATCGTAAGGAATTTAATATGTTTATTATGGTCTATTATTTACCAGGTCAAAGTTACGGGAATAAGCTAAGGCGCATTTATACGAACACAAATGATATTAAAGAAAGTAAACTATCATCAGAGCTACTAAAATATTTATTTATTCGTGCGATTTAACTCGTAAACCCAAGATGAGGGCCATAAAATCCAGATGTTCCAGGGAGATTACTACTTTTTGCACAATTTGTTTTATTTTAGTGGGAATACATTTTAGCAGTCTATGCGCGAGAAAATAAATTTATCTTGATATTAGCAAAGAATATATACACCTGATATTGATAAGACAGTGAGAATATAAATTAAAGATTTAATAATATATGTCACAGATACAGGAGTAAAGGCTGACCTTATTTTTTTAAATATTTCTTACCTTATATCTCTTACTTTTATTATCTAAGCACTTCAACTGCTACTAAATCGTGTCTACGACACTCATAAAACTCTTGAAAAACTGGCCAATCGTGACTTGGACTTGCTCATAAAGAGTTCTTTAGTAATGCTACTACAGAACCCTTTTCAGAACATTTTCGTGGATACGCTAAGCTATGCAGCTTAGGGTATCCACGACAATGTGTTATAAATCAAAACCGGTGACTACATCTCTCAAGCTATTTTTTGTTGAAAGTGTTCCTTATGATCTACACTTCGAGCAAGGATCTATTATTATATAGCATATATTTTTTTAGATTTTTTCAGTTGTTTCTTATTTTAGAAGTTAGACGGGGAGAGGAATACACTTTATCTTTTTGGAAGTGTCTATCTTTTAAACAATTCACTTTGAGAGGTGTTTGCCTAAAACCATAGGCAGACACTCCTCACGTATAGGTCAAATGATTTTTTTCTTACTTTCACATCCATGTAGTGGGAGAGGAAAAATTCAGTGTAGTCCTTATTATTTTATTTTTTCCTCTTTATATAAAAATCCTATTCACACACACAATCACAGATTCATCATCTTATCAAGTTTCAACAGTGTACTCATAACAGTTACAAAATAAATTGGCTGTTACATACGGACAGACAGACATGACGAATTTATAAAGTTTTCGTTTTTAGCCATTCGGCTACGGAACCCTAAAAAGAGTGTGTTATCTACCACTCTTGGCAGCCACGCGAGATGGAGTCACGGGAAAGAGCCATTAAATTTCATTCGGTTTATGTATCCGGTAAACAAAGTAATCACATACTAGATGCTGATTTAAATTTTACCTTTTGTTGTTACCCATTAAAACATTGTATTTCCCCTTCCAAATTAGCGCAGTACATCATCATTAAAAGGGCTATAAATCTTTCTTAAATACATCCCTTAATGGAGTCAACGTGTTGCAATATTTTGCGCAAAAATTATGGGTGAAATTACGAGGTGCTGTTAATGGTAACTTATTAATGAATCTATAAAATATAACAGGGAATTTTGTGAGTAATTCGATATAAAAGGCAATAACTCTCATGTAATAATGATGAGTTGCCTTTGAGTCTGCCGTGTGGTTCCCGGCAGAGTAGAATAGGACCACTCCAAGTCTTCCTGTGGATGTCGTAGAAAGCGACTGAGGAAACACAAGGTTAACAAAGCTTATGACCTCTACAAACCGTCTGGCCAGCGTGGAGAATGTAGGCCAAATCCTCTGAACTCTGGTGGTAAATAGAGGGTCGTGCTTCTGCAGTGGAGACTAAAAAAGACCTGAAGATAATCCATGGACCTAGGAATAATGTGGACCAGCCGATGAGACATCACAAGTGACGCTAACGTTAATTCATGCGAATTTTTGATCGTTTTGGTCAACAACTTTTCCTATTGTACCAATGCTGATAACTCAAACAAAATTGTCATTTCCATACAATAAATACAAAAATATTCAGCCGCCCGTTCAATGTATTGGAATGTCAATTTTTTTTGATAGCCGATTTGGAAGGATCTGATTTAGAGTTGGTTTATAAAAAGCTGCGTTCTTAAATGGTGACCACCTAACAGGCAAACGCAGTGTCGGACACCGACCAACCAGGTGGTCGGATGACCTGACCAAGTTCACAGGAAGACGTTGAATGAGTCCGTTTCCAACAGGTCGTATTGGTAATCTTTAGGGGAGGTATATAAATAAGGATAAATAATTGATTACCATCAAAAAACTATTTTTGGCGGTTATAACACTGCTAATAATTTGATCAAGAGTACAAGAAACAAAATGAGTGGTTGCGTTAGTTGGCTCTTGTCAGTATCTTAACATAATTAGACCCGATTGGACTATACATTTGTAGGTATACGAACTACAAGAAAAGCGTAAGCTATAGGCCTACTATGTAAAATATAAGAATAAAACGAACGTGAAATACAGACATTATTAAAATACGTAGCAGCGGGTTACTACTGTGAATATAGTCAGCTACAGACCGACATGTTTCGACCTCATCCGGAGATCTTCCTCAGGTCGTCCATGGTCGTTCCAATCCACACCCGGCCAGTAGCTAACTATATAAGTGAGTAACCCGTTATTACGTATTTTAATAAGAATAAAACGCTTGTTTCTCTTCCCGAGCGTTTAGAATACAAAGGCTGTCTTTACATTCTTTCTTGTTAGTTTTTCATTTAAGGTGGTTTATTTTAGGGTATCATCATTCACGACCGAAACTGAAGCTCAAAACTCAAACTTCCTTAAGTTTTCTGAAATAAGCAATTAGGCAATAACCAACTTTTAGTAACAGCACCTAGAGTCAACGAGTTATGAATACTTAAACGAATGAGATTAATGGGAAAAAGGACTTGAGATAAATTTTTCCATGTACCCATCTCATTTCCGAATATATTTTTTTTTTGTTTAAGTTACACCTCTGATTATTAACGCGTCGATCGGCTTCGGTAACCGATTTCTTTGAGGTGGGCCTTATGAGCCATATGCCTGTTTACCAAATTGGTTACATAAAATAAGATAATTAACAATAATACTTGGATAATTTTAAATGTGATTTTACGTGAAAACGTGCCTGCAAAGGCCTATTTTCTAAATAAACATTTTGATAAAAAAGAACTTAAAAATGTCCGGTTTTAGGTCGTAGTGTAGCGAGACTCTTAGACTTAGCTTGGTTGGTTCATAAATTCTGCAGGCTTCATAAAAGTCGGCAGCAGAATAAAGCTTAGTTTTGGCCGTTAGTTTCAGCGATGCGGTGTGAAAAAGTGCGGTTTGGCTTAGGTCTTGTTGCCTGTAAAATTAATGCACGGGGTTTTATATTTAAGATAGTGAAAACTTGAAGAAAAATACCTCTATTTTAAACCAAAGTTCACTTTTTGACCAAAATTAAAACAAACTATGTTTTGATATTAGTGTATATCACTCTTTTCATACATGCTCGCCGGTTACGAGTACTCCTGACTTGCCCCTTGACAAGAATGGCCGCAATCTGGTCACGGTATGTGCGTCTAGGCCGGCCCTGAATTTGAATTTGACAAGAACTCGGACAAAAACCAAACGTTAGTACCAACGTGGGGCCTGAGAGGCCGCGCTAGAATTTGAAATCAAAGTAAACTAAAATCATTTTTGCTACACTACTGCCCCTTGCAATGTTGTTTGCGGAAGTAAACTCGTAGCTACTCAAGAACTCAGACCTTACTTGCGAGGAGAAGGGGTAGATGTAACAATTTATTATCTCGCTGCGACCTCACAGGCCCCACGTCAGTACCTAAAGGTTGAAAATCGATCCGGTAGTTTCGGAGACATTCATTACAAAACAAACAATCAAATCTTTATAATATAAGCTTTATAAATAATAATAACGAAGTACTTAGTCATAAACTTAAGTCCTTTGTGATTATCACGACAGACATCCAGATTCGTTTAACATAATCAACATTACAAACCTACTTAAATTGAATCAGGAAATTCTCCCAGGTGTTGTAACAGCTGGTGGAATTTCGAGAATGCTATGTAAACCAAACATTAAGTTTATGAGTTCAGATCGCGACCACAAACATAAAGCTTGATTGTTGAGCTGTACTATGAATAGGCCTAATAACTGCCTAATACTGGGTCACGCGGAAGCAGCAATGCGGAAGAACTTTGTAAAGTAAAATTGTTGGTTAAAATGGTTAAATTGTTTACTAGCAATGTTTTGCAAATTTAACTTTTCGGTCCTGAAGGGCAGTGTGGTTCCTAGTAGAGTGAAATAGGACCACTCCAAGACTTCCCGTGTGTGTCGTGGAAGGCGACTTAGCAAACACTTAACAAAGCTTATAAACATAGAACCAAAGTTACCGAGAGGGTAAAAATCGAATGTTCGCTTTCACACGAAAGCGAACATTCGATTTTTACCCTCTACAGTCAACTCGTCTTAAGAGTCGCCTGGAAGCGCATGTCTCCATACAAACGGAAAAATATTCCCTTTTTCCGTTTGTATGGAGACACGGCAATATTTGATAATTTTGGAGTAAAATTAAGCATTTAATCAATTAATCTCATTAAAATCGTTCCTATACAGCATAGTTAAAATACCAATGATTTGAGAATTACAAGCCTTTTCAAATTTGTATGGAAATCTTGAGAGGCGTATAATTCTCAAAAATTTGATAATATAGCCAAAGTATATAGGAACGTACGTAGATTATAATGAGATTAATTGATTAAATGATTATTTTACTCCAAAATTATCAAATATTGCCACAATTCCCTTTTTCCGTTTGTATGGAGACATGCGCATCCAGGCGACTCTTAAACGCTCATGGCCTAAAATATCGTCATAAAAGGACGAGGTCAAATGAAAGTGTCTAAGTATGGAATAGTCTCACATACATGAAGAAAAATAGGGATAGGAAGTTGATGGCAGTGATATTGGGTAGTGAATATTTAGAGAAGTGGGCGATTTGGGAGAGTGGACTTTTTGGGTCTAAAGGGTCTGAGCGTGTGGATAATTATGCACTTGTCACTTCTACGAAATATAATAGTTTTCTTTGTACCTCTTTGTGTGTTTGTAAAAGTAGCGGTGGGTCAACAATAATTCAACATTTTGGAATTAAAAATTTTACAAATTCAGCATTGTGGTCCGGGTAAATTCAACATTTCACATTCAACATTTGGCGATTCAAATTTTGCAAATTCAACTTTTTTTAAATTCAATATTTAGCAAATTCAACTTTTCGGACCTGAAGGCCCCAGAGCAATCCCTTTGAGGATTGCCGTAAACTCGTGTTGTCCACCAAGTTCAATTGGTTGAACGGTCAACTTTCTGATCCTCCGGGACGACTTTGTGCCGGTCAAATTAAGTTGCCATGCAGTCTGCCTAGAGCCAACGGCACGGCAACGCTTGACGGTTCAGCATAAGTTGTGCCGGCCGATGGCGCGGTAACGCCGTGGTCACTGACCGCCAAATGGCTCCTTAGAATTTTGTTAGCATAAAAGGCATACTGACATTGTCGGATGCCTTTAGGCAGCTTGATAATTTTAATTTAATTCCACTTGACACGGCGCGGAAAATAAATATGGCTTACGTAAACTGTCAAAAGGAAGTTTACCGTCATCCACCTGGCTGTCATCAGCAGGCGTCAAGCTAGTCTTTCCGGTCTGTTTGGACCGATTCCTATCCATTAGGTCCGATGTATTAAAATGTCCGGAGTATCAAAATATCCAGTTCTACAAAATGACCGATATTAAATTGTACTGAGTATCAAAATGTCCAGTGTATCAAAATGTCCTCTGTATCAAAACATCCAATGTATCAAAATAACCGGAGTATCCAAAAGTCCAGTTTCATGAAATGACCAGAGTATGAAGATGTTTGTTTTGTTTTTCGTGTGTGTAAGTGGCCAACACGGGTGTCAGATTTTTCAAGCTGCCTTAAGGCATCTGACATAGCTTAACGACTGCCATCAATGATGACAGCTGGGACCAACGGACATTATGCGACTGAAGCGATTTAGTCTATTAAGAGCTACGGTCGGTAGAGATATTTTCATGCCACTTTTAGTCACTCATCTCAGTAGGGATTGCGGGGTTCCTTTCGGTTTGTGATGACCACTTCTTGACGTGACCACCTCCCGATGTGTCCATTCCTGATATTACTACATCGGATCCTGCTATGACAACACTATATACTGTCCTAATTATAACCCTTTCGGTTTGTGATGACCACTTCTACAAGTTCGACGAGTTGGTACTGTAGACTAGTTATGTTCGCGATCATTCGAACCTAAGAGCATGCACTAGAAGATTTGCTACTGTAGACTAGTTACCTACGTTCACGACCATTCGATCTTTGGAATTATCAAGCTGCCTAAATGGGCGTTTCGGGAGTTGTCGTTTTGGAAGTTGTCATTTTGAGAATTGCTCTTTTGGGAAGTGGGCGTTCTGGGAAGTCGAAGTTTTGGGAAAGTGGACTTTTTGGGTCGAAAGGTTGTCACAGACCGCCTAAACGCCTGGAATATAGTTTTCTTTGTACCTCCTTGGGTGTTTGTAGAAGTAGCGGTGGGTGAACGATAACCTTTGGTCCACGATAATTCAACATTGTGGTCCAGGGAAATTCAACATTTTGGGATTCAACATTTTGCGAATTTAACTTTTTTTAAATTCAATGTTTTGCAAATTCTTCCTTTAGGTAGTTAACGACCATTTCCTTATTTGTCATTTTCTAGATTTGACTATTTCCGGATTTGACAACATTTTGCTGTGACCAGGTGGTAAGAGGCCCATTTCCTGTTATGACCACTTTTTTATCCGTCCACTCTTAGTACAGTATACAAACTAGGTAATTCTTAAAAAATATCCTTTAGTCGCAAAATGACCACTTTATTAAAATGTCCACCGTATCAAAACGTCCACTACATCAAAATGTCTACTATATCAAAATGTCCACAATATCAGGATGCCCACTCTTCATAATGTCCACTGTAGCATTATGTCCACTCTTCATAAAGTCCACTATATCAAAATGTCAACTGCGTCACAACGACTCCAGCATGCCCCGGCTTCGCCCGTGGTACATACATAGCCTATGTCATTCCGGGATAATGTAAATCTGTTCAGTCGTTTCTGAGAATACCCATTACAATCAAAAAAACAAACAAATCTTTCCTCTTTATAATATTAGTCTAGATATCAAAACTAATAATGTTTTAACAAATTTATGAAAAAGGGTTTAGTGACGTGTTGAACTCAACTATTTATTAATTTATTATAACGCAACGCGCGTTATATTAGTAATAAACCTATTTTACTATTTATCAAACCTTTTTGTACTGGCTGCATTGAGGATAAAATTAATTTTAATTGTGACACATAAATATGTAATGTCACATTTCAACGAGAGATAATATTTTTAATATTGTTGTATTATTAATTATTCGGAATGGCGCTGTGTTTTAAAATTATTACTAATCAAAAGGGGGGTGAAAAACTTATTCGTTGCGGTTATCAGTATAACTTGCATAAGATTAATTGCGATGGATCCACATTATGGAGATGTGTAAATCGGGCTGAATGTTCAGCAACTCTAACAATAGACTCAAGAAGAGTGAAAGTGCTACGTGAAAAAAACTGTCATACTTGTCTTTCTGATGTAATAAAATGCGAAGTGGAGGAGGCTCTCGCATTGTGTAAAAAAATGGTCTGTCAAAGTTTAAGCCCAATTCAAAAAATATTTGAAGATATTTTCGAACCATTGAGAAAAAAAGGACGTAAATATATCCGCGAAATACCACCATTTGAGTCGGTGAAGAATACTCTGTATAGAGCACGCAGACGTTTTTGTGAAACAGATAAGCTACGTTTCATAAATGTCGAAGACGTCCATATATCTGACAATTTTGCACCAAAATTCTTTGTCTGCGAAGACGGTACAACCGATAAAATTTTAATATTTTCTTCTGTTGTAAGTCGTAAAATGATTAAAAAATCTATCAAAAAATCTTTTTATGGAGATGGTACATTCAAATCGTGCCCAAAACCGTTCTTTCAGTTATTTACTGTTCACTTAGATGTCCAATCTACGGAAAAATCTATTAATGTATTTCCTGTAATTTATGTATTATTGCCTTCGAAAACTGAAGAAATATATATTCGTATGTTTACTTTATTAAAAGAAAAATTAGATTTAAGTATCGAATTTTATAAGTGTGACTACGAAAAAGCGCAGATAAATGCTGTTCGCTATGTTTTTCCAAATGCATATATTTCAGGCTGCTTTCATCACTATAATGAGGCGATTATTAAAAAAAGCAATGAATTGGGTGTAGACACAACAAAAAAAGGGAGAAATATTACAACATTATGCTCTCTTTTGCCACTTCTCCCTATGAATTATATTCAGGAAGGTTGGTCATCGATAAAACAAATTGCGTCAGACGTACCAGAATTTGAAAATTTTAATAATTATTTCAATCGACAGTGGTACCCTCTATTGAATGAGCTAGTATCTGCTGCAAATGATGAACATCGTACGACCAACTCTCTTGAGGGTTGGCACAGGAGATTAAATTCGAGAATCCCAAAGTCGCCAAATTTTTTTTATTTCATGAAATGTTTACATAAGGACGTAACGTTCCGGAGGGAAAGAATCGCTTCATTATGATTATAAAATAAAAAACATTTTGTTTAACCCGCCGAAAAAGAATAGGCGAAACAGAGACATTTATTTTGACAAGAATTATAAACCGACTGGACATTCCGGTAATAGGACGTAACGTTCCGGAGGGAAAGTATTTGGCCAAGCTTCAAGCAGAAGAACTGTCGCCATTACAATTTTTACAAAAAATTAAGTTTTTAAGGCTTAAATGTTAAGCAAAATAAGGAATATGCTATCGTGTTGACGTATGTTTTGTTCCAATAAAAATATTGCATATTCCCCATTAGATTTCATTTGTTAATACATAAGATTATTAGAATTCGTTTATTATAAGGACAATACATTTAATTTGTTAATTAGTTATCGAGCAATCTTTAATTTATTTTTATTTTCATAGAAAATAATATTTTTATTTTCATTAAAATGTTGATACGGTGGATATTTTAATAAATTGGTCATTTTGCCCCTCCGGAACGTTACGTCCTATTACCGGAATGTCCAGTCGGTTCATTAAGTCTACTTCCCTTAACGTCCTGTCTCCGTAAGTCCACTTCCCTGAATGTCCACTGCCTCGAAAGCCTATTTCCCTGAATGTCTACTTCCTACAATGTCTACTTCCTCGAATGTCTACTTCCCTGAATGTCTACTTCCTACAATGTCTACTTCCTCGATACCTCGCTCCCTTAATACCTGATGATGTTATTTTCTCCAAATACAGGGGATAATCGATTGATTATAATAAAAAATAAAATGTTAGAAAAACATCATTTTTTATTAGATGTGTAATAAAAATAAACTAATTTAAGACATACCTACATTAATAATAGCTTATTTATTAACTACACTACAAATCCATTGGAAGGATGAAAAAAATAATTCTTATGATTAGGGGCGGCCATACCTTAAGTGCCTTCGTGCACTGAACCACCAAATTTTAAGGAAACGAAATTAACACAATATGTATTTTAAATAATATCTTTAAAGACTAATGTAATAATAAATTCTTAATTCAGAAATTTGTGACAAAACAATTTAAACTCTAACTCTTATGTAATTAAGACTTATTTTCGTTCAAAAAAAAAGAAGATTGCAAGAGATTTAATTTTTGATAAAAAATACAAAAGCTTTTTTCATGTTACTAAAAAAAATAATTAAATGACGTTCCTCGTTCGAAAATACTGAATTAAAAATTACCTAAAGTACCTAAGTATAAAATCAACATGTTTTTAATTTTTGTTTGCATTTTAATCGTAAATAAATAATCTTTTTCAAAAAGCAGTTTGTGTCCATCTCACCATTTTGTAATGTACTTAGCAAGCTTTTGTATTTTTTATCGAAAACAATGTCTTGCAATCTTCTATTTTTTCGGGTCAATGTTTGAAATAAACTTTTATTGATGATACAATCATAATGTAAAGATTCCTTTTTTAAAGAATAGATAACTAAATATAAATTAGGCGTTTTAGGTATTCTGGAATTTAACCTACGATGCCATCCTTCCAGTGAATTCGTAGTGCGATGTTTATCTTCTGCACAACTCAAAACTGCAGGTGTTATGTTGGACCCCCATTGACGTTGGTAATACTTTATAAATTTGCTCATTTCCGGAGATCGCGGAGCGTCATTCCATATCGCATTTAAGGCTTCATCTATTTTATTACTAGGTAAAAGCGGAAGAAGGGCGACCATTCTCAAGACTTTTCTGCCTTCTCTCGTCTTGTTTACTTTCAATTCTTTGCCATTGCGCCATATAGCCTTATTAAAGTGATAAAAACACCCTGTTAATTGAACACCGGAGAAAACTGTACGCATAGCGTTCATAGGAGCTATTTCATAATCACTCTTAAATTGGCTAATTTTTATATGAAGTTTATCTTTTATCAGTTGGAATAACCTAAGGTAGGTCCCCTCTGTTTTGTTTGGCAGGAATGCATAAATAGCTGGTACAATATTAGTAGAAGTTATGGTTGATCCAAGATCAATGTGTAGAACGTACAATTGATAAAAGGGTGGAGGAGCTGCTTTGAACGTTCCGTCGGCATAATAAATGCCAATGTAACCTTTGAGAAATCTTCTTACGAGAGGCGACGCAAATATAATAATTTTTTCATCCTCACCATCTTCACAAAGTAAAAAATTGTCATTCAATGTCGATGATAATTTGATATCTCGTAAATTGTTGTAATGAAGCCTGTCCACTTTCAAAAAATCTTTTCTGGCTTTATATAATTGATTTTTTATCGAAGAAAAAGATGGCATAGCCTCTCTGTATTCCTCCCCCTTCATCTTAAACTCCACAAAATTATCATCGAAGATTTGTTGAATGGGACGTAAATCTCGACATACATTTTTTTTACATTCATTCAATATAACTTGTATTTCATTTTTTATTACATTAGCCTGACAAGTATGTTCCTTACTTTCACGAATCACTTCACTTGATTTACAAGTAACTGTTGCAGAACATTCGTCACGTTTCCAACACCTCCACAGGGTAGTACCTATCTTGTTTTTCCTACTGAAATTATATTTGAACCCATTTCTTAACAGACAAGTTTTTCCTTTTCTGCTTTTTATAAACTGTATTGTATTATTCCCGTCCATTACGTAATTTTATAATATTGAAATAAACAACGCTTTTCCTAGTTTAGAAACAAAGGAGAATAGTGTCATTGTGTCCCCTTGTGTCATTACACACGCATGAATCATTAAATGTCAAGTTTAGATAAAAAAGAGGTAGCATATATAAGTATTCACCTACATGTGCGATTAGCGGATTGCATTGCAGAACATGGAACGCATACAGAAATAAATTAGCAATTACCATTAGAACACTTCAATTGGGATTGTATGTAAAATGTAGCGTCGGTAGCTCAGTTGGTTTGAGCGCGAGCCCACTCCCCAAGAGTCTGGGTTCGCGCCCACTCTCAAGCTATGTACCAATGAGTTTTTTCTAACTTAAGTACATTATCCGATTTTTCCTACGGTGAAGGAAAATATGATGAGGAAACCTGCACTTGGTTGGGCCTTTCCCTGTGGGGTTGTGTAGGTCAGATGGCAGTCGCTATTTTAGGGATATGACATACAGGGAAATGGACGTTCAGAGAAATGGACGTTCAGAGAAAAGGATGTTTAGGGAAAAGACATGCAGGGAAATGGACGTTCAGGGAAAAGGACGTTTAGGAAAATGGACATTCAGGGAAGTAGACTTAATGAACCGACTGGACATTCCGGTAATAGGACGTAACGTTCCGGAGGGATCCGGAACGTTACGTCATTGTCTGTCATAAACTTAATCTGTCCTAAGTCCTAAACAGAATCTGTCGTAAACCCGAATAAGCAATGTAAAGTGAGAAAAAGCTAACTCAAGAACTAACAAACAAAGAAAATAATTAAAAAACAAATACTTCCTTTAGTCGCAAAATGCCCTCCGGAACGTTACGTCCTATTACCGGAATGTCCAGTCGGTTCATTAAGTCTACTTCCCTGAATGTCCATTTTCCTAAACGTCCTTTTCCCTGAACGTCCATTTCCCTGCATGTCTTTTCCCTAAACATCCTTTTCTCTGAACGTCCATTTCTCTGAACGTCCATTTCCCTGTATGTCATATCCCTAAAATAGCGACTGCCATCTGACCTACACAACCCCACAGGGAAAGGCCCAACCAAGTGCAGGTTTCCTCATCATATTTTCCTTCACCGTAGGAAAAATCGGATAATGTACTTAAGTTAGAAAAAACTCATTGGTACATAGCTTGAGAGTGGGCGCGAACCCAGACTCTTGGGGAGTGGGCTCGCGCTCAAACCAACTGAGCTACCGACGCTACATTTTACATACAATCCCAATTGAAGTGTTCTAATGGTAATTGCTAATTTATTTCTGTATGCGTTCCATGTTCTGCAATGCAATCCGCTAATCGCACATGTAGGTGAATACTTATATATGCTACCTCTTTTTTATCTAAACTTGACATTTAATGATTCATGCGTGTGTAATGACACAAGGGGACACAATGACACTATTCTCCTTTGTTTCTAAACTAGGAAAAGCGTTGTTTATTTCAATATTATAAAATTACGTAATGGACGGGAATAATACAATACAGTTTATAAAAAGCAGAAAAGGAAAAACTTGTCTGTTAAGAAATGGGTTCAAATATAATTTCAGTAGGAAAAACAAGATAGGTACTACCCTGTGGAGGTGTTGGAAACGTGACGAATGTTCTGCAACAGTTACTTGTAAATCAAGTGAAGTGATTCGTGAAAGTAAGGAACATACTTGTCAGGCTAATGTAATAAAAAATGAAATACAAGTTATATTGAATGAATGTAAAAAAAATGTATGTCGAGATTTACGTCCCATTCAACAAATCTTCGATGATAATTTTGTGGAGTTTAAGATGAAGGGGGAGGAATACAGAGAGGCTATGCCATCTTTTTCTTCGATAAAAAATCAATTATATAAAGCCAGAAAAGATTTTTTGAAAGTGGACAGGCTTCATTACAACAATTTACGAGATATCAAATTATCATCGACATTGAATGACAATTTTTTACTTTGTGAAGATGGTGAGGATGAAAAAATTATTATATTTGCGTCGCCTCTCGTAAGAAGATTTCTCAAAGGTTACATTGGCATTTATTATGCCGACGGAACGTTCAAAGCAGCTCCTCCACCCTTTTATCAATTGTACGTTCTACACATTGATCTTGGATCAACCATAACTTCTACTAATATTGTACCAGCTATTTATGCATTCCTGCCAAACAAAACAGAGGGGACCTACCTTAGGTTATTCCAACTGATAAAAGATAAACTTCATATAAAAATTAGCCAATTTAAGAGTGATTATGAAATAGCTCCTATGAACGCTATGCGTACAGTTTTCTCCGGTGTTCAATTAACAGGGTGTTTTTATCACTTTAATAAGGCTATATGGCGCAATGGCAAAGAATTGAAAGTAAACAAGACGAGAGAAGGCAGAAAAGTCTTGAGAATGGTCGCCCTTCTTCCGCTTTTACCTAGTAATAAAATAGATGAAGCCTTAAATGCGATATGGAATGACGCTCCGCGATCTCCGGAAATGAGCAAATTTATAAAGTATTACCAACGTCAATGGGGGTCCAACATAACACCTGCAGTTTTGAGTTGTGCAGAAGATAAACATCGCACTACGAATTCACTGGAAGGATGGCATCGTAGGTTAAATTCCAGAATACCTAAAACGCCTAATTTATATTTAGTTATCTATTCTTTAAAAAAGGAATCTTTACATTATGATTGTATCATCAATAAAAGTTTATTTCAAACATTGACCCGAAAAAATAGAAGATTGCAAGACATTGTTTTCGATAAAAAATACAAAAGCTTGCTAAGTACATTACAAAATGGTGAGATGGACACAAACTGCTTTTTGAAAAAGATTATTTATTTACGATTAAAATGCAAACAAAAATTAAAAACATGTTGATTTTATACTTAGGTACTTTAGGTAATTTTTAATTCAGTATTTTCGAACGAGGAACGTCATTTAATTATTTTTTTTAGTAACATGAAAAAAGCTTTTGTATTTTTTATCAAAAATTAAATCTCTTGCAATCTTCTTTTTTTTTGAACGAAAATAAGTCTTAATTACATAAGAGTTAGAGTTTAAATTGTTTTGTCACAAATTTCTGAATTAAGAATTTATTATTACATTAGTCTTTAAAGATATTATTTAAAATACATATTGTGTTAATTTCGTTTCCTTAAAATTTGGTGGTTCAGTGCACGAAGGCACTTAAGGTATGGCCGCCCCTAATCATAAGAATTATTTTTTTCATCCTTCCAATGGATTTGTAGTGTAGTTAATAAATAAGCTATTATTAATGTAGGTATGTCTTAAATTAGTTTATTTTTATTACACATCTAATAAAAAATGATGTTTTTCTAACATTTTATTTTTTATTATAATCAATCGATTATCCCCTGTATTTGGAGAAAATAACATCATCAGGTATTAAGGGAGCGAGGTATCGAGGAAGTAGACATTGTAGGAAGTAGACATTCAGGGAAGTAGACATTCGAGGAAGTAGACATTGTAGGAAGTAGACATTCAGGGAAATAGGCTTTCGAGGCAGTGGACATTCAGGGAAGTGGACTTACGGAGACAGGACGTTAAGGGAAGTAGACTTAATGAACCGACTGGACATTCCGGTAATAGGACGTAACGTTCCGGAGGGATTTTAATATAGTGGTCATTTTGTGACTAAAGGAAAAATTTTAATTGTTAATTATTTAAATAATTAATATTTTTTTAGAATTACCTAGTTTGTATACTGTACTAAGAGTGGACGGATAAAAAAGTGGTCATAACAGGAAATGGGCCTCTTACCACCTGGTCACAGCAAAATGTTGTCAAATCCGGAAATAGTCAAATCTAGAAAATGACAAATAAGGAAATGGTCGTTAACTACCGAAAGGAATCCTTTTCAGGCCTAAAGGCCAAATTGGACGAAGGGGAAAGGAAGGTTGGCTTCGTCGCAAAATGCGGTTTCCGACACATTCGCCAGATTCCTTTTTCGTCAGAATAAATTATTGGCTGTTTTTTTTCTGACTAAAACGGAATTCCTCTTTGACCGGAAAAAAACTTAGGTTAATTTTGACATTATTTATTTATACTTACTAACATCTACTAAAATAAGATTTCTGAAACATTCGCCAGATTCTTTTTTCGTCAGAATTAATTATGGGCTGTTTTTTTTTCTGACTAAAACGGAATTCCAAAGCAAGGACACTTTCGCCAGATTCCTTTTTCGTCAGAGATTTTTTTCTGACTAAAACGGAATTAAAAAAAATGGCACATTCGTCAGATTCTTTTGCGTCAGAAGAGCTCACATGGAACTGAAAAATACCGCTGTTTTCTCATGGTCCCAGGATTGGACCACGAGGGAGAACTGTTTCTCGTAGTCCCATTAGTTCAAACTGTTCACTGGTTACAAACTCAAATTACACAAGATCTCATAGAGGTTCGCGCACGACGCGATTAGTTGCTAAGCGGTTAGTAACGCGTTAACTAATGTCAGATGCCTTTAGGCAGCTTGAAAAATCTGATACCAGATTTGGCCTTTTACACGAAAAACAAAACAAAACAATGCGTTAGCAACTGATCTCGCGTGACGCTGCGTGCCGGTTTCCCAGCTTAACAGTTTCCAAATTTCTTGGCTAGGTACACTATTTTCATTTCATTTGATAAGGAGATAGTTTCAGTCTCGGGGAAGAACATCTATACTAATATAAGTCCATACTTAATATATTAATGCGAGAGTAGCTGTCTCTCGATTTGTCTGTCTGTTACTTCTTCACACTTCAACCGCTGAACTCATTTAGATGATATTTTTTTAAAGAGATAGTTCGTAAAATTGTACAGGTATGCCGTTTGGTTTAATTTTATTTCTGTTTGTTTTCGCGAATCAAGACAAGTAGATGACGACATTGTTCCTCTATTTTGATTGAACTACCACCCCCACTAAAACCTAATTTTTAGTTCCAGTTTGTACATTTACGTACAGTACGACCAAAAAGAGTAGAAAATAAATGAGGGCGCCACTGCAGTTTAGCGGGGAACACCAACAAGCGTGAAAAAACTGTTTTGATACTTGGGTTTTTAGTATAATTTTCATATTCATTACGTTCCATTAATTGATACTACCTGGCCGACCGAGCTTTACTCTATTTAGCCGGAACTCAGATCGATTTTAAACCAGCTGTTGCCCGCAACTTTATCCACATGACTTTATTTCAATAAACACTGTACCTTCTAAGGGATAACTTCATGATATAAGAACCGATTGATAAAACAGAACCTAAATTTGTTAAGCCGTTTTTGAGATAAGTGTTCAAAAAGGCACAGACTAATAAATAAACGGTAAAAAAATCTAACAATCTGTTTGGTTTTGTTGCGTTAATTTCTTATTAAAAGGGTCTTCCCTTTTATAATATATATAGATATCCCTATTTTATTTATGGATAAACATATACTCATATATTTACAAGAATTGCTCGTTTAATGAAAAACTATATCGTTGCCAGGGTCTCAAAGTATCTCCATACCAAATGTTATCTAAATCAAGAATTAGTTTAAGCGTGAAAAGATAACAGAAAGACAGACTAGAGTTACTTTCAGAAACATAATATTTGTATGCACATACTGTTACGTGTTCTAGAATATCGGCAACCAAACTTAAGAGACTGTTCTGGGAATGGAGGGCAAATAAAAAAAAGCTACAAATATTAGGGAAGATAATTATTTTAATCATTAGTAATTAAAGAAACTATTGTCTTATTCCCAAGAAAACTTATTCTAATAAATAAGTAATATTCTTCACATTGAAATATTCTTCATATTGAGTGTTTCTGTCAAATATCACAATCAAGGCAGCTTTGCCTGCTTTTGCGATGTGTTCCAAATTGCCCGTCTGTTTTACTTCCTTCTTTATCTATCATTCTGAAAGTTTTTTTAAGATTTTCCTGTAACAAGCATAAGATACAAGATCAAAATACAATAAGCACTAAAAGGATACAACCAAGAATCTATAGAACATGGAAAGATTAGATCCTTTATTAGGTAGCCATTTGGCTAAAAAGAAAGGCCAATTGTTTAGAATGTTGGTACATTCTGCGTCTTTTTTAAGATTCCTTACTTTTGATATGACAGACAACATACCATGGACCTAGGGATTAGATCCATAATCGCGCTATAATTTGTTGTCATCGGCGAATTCTGCAACAAAACCTTAAAAAAATCTGTTTCATGATAAAAACATACCTTAAACGGTATAAGTTTTGCTTTTTACGTTACAGTTACAAGATATAAGCGTATCACTCATAACATATAGCATTTACTCACCAGTAAGGTCCGCTGTTCTTTTGTAAATATCCTCTAACTCGGTCTAAAGTTTGCCGGTTTGATATTCCGCTAAGCAACGCAGAAAAATTTTATAAATTACTTTTCGATCACTACCATGAATTGTCCTGTTCATATTGATGAAAGTTGACGAGTTATCTACAGAAATGCTGGTAAATATTAATAATACACCTCGAAACGAAAAAGTGAGATCAATGTTTACAAATTTTGACACTATTCAAGTGTTGCCATTACCTAACAGATCATTAGTTTCTCATTATTTAATTTCTACTCTTTTTGGTCGTACTGTATAGGGTTGAAGTCGGTTTTACTTTTTTGTTAAAAATTATTATTATTTTAGTAGATGTTAGTAAGTATAAATAAATATTGTCAAAATTAACCTAAGTTATTTTTCCGGTCAAAAAGGAATTCCGTTTTAGTCAGAAAAGAAACAGCCTATAATTTATTCTGACGAAAAAGGAATCTGACGAATGTGTCCTTTTTTGGAATTCCGTTTTAGTCTGATAAAAATCTGAAGAAAAAGGTATCTGGCGAATGTGTCCTTGCTTTGGAATTCCGTTTTAGTCAGAAAAAAAACAGCCCATAATTAATTCTGACGAAAAAGGAATCTGGCGAATGTGTCGGAAATCCAAAATGCCCCCCAGTCGCAAAATTTAAAGGTTTAGTGCATAGGGTCTCAAAATTTTAAGTTTAGTGCATGGTCTAGTGTCTAGAAACTGAGCGCCTACCTAAACGATGATTTAGACCGCCTAAACGATGTTAACCATGTGTCAAGCTGCCTTAAAGCATCCGACAGTGTTATATGCCTTATGCTAACAATTGCCCGTCCTAAGTTACGACACGTTAATCGGCCGACAAAATTTGCACCGTCGTACGAACGAAATGAGACGTGTCGGTCAACTGCATTGCCGTGCCGTTGGATTTGGGCCAACTGCACGGCAACGTTAATTTGACAGGCACAACGTCGGCCCGGAGGATCAGAAGTTGACCGTTCAACCAGTTGCCGAGCAACTGACAGGTAACGAGTTCACAACTCTGGGGGATCTTGGACGACCTGAATAATACACAGAATACGCTTATATTACTTTATTCACAAAACGGCACTAGTCTCAAGATGCAGCACTGGAAACACTTAAAATGCGTGCACGACATTCTTGCACAACCCCGCAAGCAGCCACGGAGCCAGGCGCCTTGACTCAATCGCCGCTTGCGAGGAGAGGGATCAGCTCCGCAGTCCCATGGTGGAGATCAGAGACTAGCAGATCTTGGTGCAGCACGTGTAGATGGTGATGGTAGGGCAGCATGGCCCACAGCAAGGGGGGCCACAGCAAGGTCCGCAGCATCCACCGCAACACCTGGATAGAAAAAGATCAATTTTAATATATGGACACAGATTTAGCTAGCCCCACATAAAACATCCCCCAAGACCCAGGTATTATGAAGATCGGTTTTCCATTCATGACCCGAGACCGCTTTGTACGCACTGCACCACGAGCTTGTCGGTAAAATGGTATTCAGTCGTAGAATTGAAATGGTTTCGAAAGATGGACTACACAATTGATCAGCTAAAGAATGAGGCTGGAGTTGGAAAACAATGTGAATAATACTAAATTCACTATGAACCCTGGAAACCGCGTATTTGTATTCACTGACACGCAAATACCTGAAACCCCAGAAACCGCATTGGCGCGCGAACCTAGAAAGGACCCCATAGAAAAATTTAAATCCACCTGGAAACCGCGCATTTCTATTCACTGACATGCAAATACCTGTAACCCCAGAAATCGCATTGGCGAGCGAACCGTCTAGAAAGGACCCCATAGAAAAATTAATAGTACAAATTAAATACTACCAAACCGCCAAGCCTAGTTCGTACACTGCTAGTAAACGGAACATTCTAGTACTAAAGTTCCCGTCCAAAGTTGCACTGATCCGAATTTCAAATGCTACGGAAAATACTGCCAAACCGGCAAGCCTAGTTCGCATACGGCTAGATTTAATTAAGAACTAAAATACTCTTCCTAAAAGCACAAGAACACAAATCACAGCACAAACAGCATACTCACTGTCCTAAAAGCACAAGAGCACAAATCACATTAAGCAGCTAAAAACCACCCGTCCGGTACATATTTAGCGCCGCCCATTACCACCGATGGGTGGTGGTAGGCGCCGCAGGGCCGCTACTAAAAAAATATTGGCTCGGTAACAAGATCTATCTACTAGGCTTTACTACGAATTAGATTACTAAATTACATCTACACCGGTAAATAAGATGGCGAAAATAATAAAAATCACTTACATGTTTGTAGATTTGAGTTATAGGACTCGCTAAAAAAAGAATTAAACAGCGTTGAAGCTGGGAAAATAGTGCAAGATAGAAATAGGTAGACTGTGAAATATTTTATAATATATTTAAATTTTTTTGGAGGTTTTTATATGTTTATCACGCGAAGAATTTGAATACAATGATTGTTGAATTGCCGTTTGAAATAAAGAAGAAAATTCAAATGCGGTATTTTTTTTCACAGAATTTTCTAACGTGCCAGTACTCGAAATAACTATGTGTAAAAGTCTGGTTGTCTGTTGGTTTCAATTCAAAAATATAACTAAAAACGAAAAGAACAATACTTTTTTAAGGTTTCGTTCCCAAAGGGTAACTGGACGCTATTACTGAGACTTCGATGTCCGTCTATCTATACCAGGATATATCCCATAAACCATGATAGCTAGACAGATTAAATTTTCACAGATTATGTGTTTCATTTGCTACTATAACGGAAAATACTAAAAACAGGGTAAAATAAATATTTAAGGTTGGCTCCCCTACGAGATACATTAATTTTTAGCCGTTTTTGCTGGATAGTCCAAGGCGACTTAGGAAACAAGCTAAACAAAGCTTATAAACATCAAAGATACCTCTCCAATCCGTCTGGCCTGAGAGGAGAATGTAGGCCAGGTCTTCTGGCTACTCTGACTTATATGTAGCTCTGGTAGTGCAGGAAAGGTCGTGCTCCTGCAGTGGAGACTAGAAAAGGTCTGATGATGGTATAAATATACAGGAACAAATCACACAGATTGAGCTTACTCCACAATAATTTGTGACCCTATGTTCTAGTATACTATGTTTTATAAAAAATATATGAATAGATTGTCATCAAGATCACTTTCCATCACGACCTAGTCAGGGATCGAATCCGGGACCCTTCATTTTGCAGGCTAGTGCTTATCACGGAGGTTGTCTTTTGAATTAGTGTAGTGCATAAAACAAAACAAGTTAAGTAGTGATAGTGCAAATAAAGACACATGAACAGAGTGCCTTCCCCCTATAGAGACAGTAAGAAAAGTGCCAATGGACACATTCTTAGTAAATAACGTTTAAAACTAGGTCAGTGTAATATTGCTCATTAATAACATTAGCGTATTTAATTATAACTTGATAGGTACGTCGAAAAAAAACGTAGGCTGTCTATTTATTTGGAATACTACGGCACGCATTCCGATCGCCTGAAAATGCAATTCAGTCCTGATAACTCCGAAACTGTAGTTGGCAATCCGGTCAAAGAACTATGTAAATTTATCCTCTACATCTCCTTAAACGGGTGACTCAGTCCATAAATATATGTGTAAATTTACTTTCTACGTTTTCGCTGAGGGGTGACTTAGCCCATCAATATGAACAACTTTTCCTATAGGACCAATATTGAGGACTTGTCCGATATAAATATGTTCAACCTCTCGGGCTTCTCCTTTAGGGAATGTCCAGAGTGCATTTACACGGTGCATAATTAATTTTGTGATTCTTCATCCTAAAAACTTATTAACTTAGTCACTAAATGAATTGACAAATACGTATTGAAAACTAGAACGAAGCCGGTATTTGTTTATATAAATTCCTTTTGATCTAAGTGGTAATTGATATGAAAAGAGTAAAATGGACAAAACCAGTGGATATCATATGTCTGAGTAAGTATCACCTTCTTGAAATAACAGCAGTAACAGGCACAAAATAATGTAGTAAAAAGAAAACAATTTCATGAAAAGAATACATTCAAAAGAATTCAAAACCAGGAGAATGTAATTCTATTTACAAAGCACAGGTATGAAAAAAAAAATTAAAACAAAAACTTTCTATCAAACCTCGCAAGAGGTTTCAACACAGTGTTCCAGTAGACAAGTTTGTAGGATCATTCGAGGAGCCCGATGGCCAGTGGGCGTGAGCATGATTAACGCATGTTAAGCAACCCCGGGCGCAGTCCCCACTAGGATGGGTGTCCAGGCAACAGCAAGTAGAATGAAAAAAATAACTCGAGCTTTTCCATGCTTATGAAGGCACGGTAAGCCGTCGGCCCAGGCTATCATCATTGATGGCAGTCGTTATGCTATGTCTGATGCCTCTATGCAGCTTGAAACAACTGACACCAGTGTTGGCTTCTTACACACACAAAAACAATTCACCAAAAATATTATGGCGTCTCCACAGTACTCCACACTATTCTTTCTCATCTATACTTAAAATAAAACAGTAAAAATATTTTGTCTGTACATTTTGTATTTTTGACTGAAATGGATAGAGGGACACTTAAAAAGAATAATAGAAAGCAAAAATTTTTTTTTAGAATTTCTTGTCTGTCTGTCTGTCTGTCTGTATGTACGATCACGTTTATCTCCGGAAATATTAGACGGATTCGAATGAAACTTTTTTGCTATATAGCTATTAAACCGGGGCAACATATAAGGTAAAAATGATTTCGAAAAATGGAACACGTAATGCAGCATCATAATAGTCCAGCTGAACTATAAGAAATATAAAAGTGGAGCCTTAGCAAAAGTTGTTAAGCATGAGCATTTTTGTTGAATTATTTAATATCTGAGATTCGGAACACTTCATGCAGAACCATAATGGTCCAGGTAAACTATAAGAAATATATAAATGACGCTGTAGCCAACTTGTTCAGCCTGATTAGTATTTTTTGTTGAAGTATTTAATATGAAGATTTGGAACACGCGACGCAGAACCAGAATTATCTAGGTAAACTATAGGAAATATAAATATGACGCTGTAGCAAAAGTTGTTCAGCATGATTAGTATTTTTTTTTGAGGTAAAAAAAGATTTAGAACATCTGATACATTACCATACCAAATATTATATCGACAATTTTACAGAGTCACACTCTCCTCTGGGATAGAGTGCGTAGAGTACGATTAGCTCATATTACTGGTGACCGCCCAGTGGTCCCCCTTTTGGCAACGTAGTTTTCAGCCCATACGGCAAAACAAGAGAGTTTGCTGTCTCTCCAAACCTTGAACACACAGGCAACACCTAAAGCTGAGATCTGTCCCTCGCGAAGACCCTTTGGAGATGTGCGATAGGTTGAGGGCACTCTGCCCATATCTCAAAGTTTGGTGAGGTAGCGCAAGCTCACTTGGAGCTAGCTATGAAGTCTTCTTTTTATCGTGTCGGAGGCTCAAAAAGTCTTAAAGAATCCTATATTTTATCCCTCCAGTATTTAGCAATAGCCAATGCAATGCCATACAATTTTAAAACACTGCTACAAGTATTTTATTATGTATGTTTAGTTCATATGAAGGTATATTAATATGCCGGAATCATAAAGTCCATTCGAACGAAGTCGCGGGCATCAGCTAGTAATATATAAGAGCAGTCAGAGGATTTGGCCTAAACTCTCCATGCTGGCTAGACGGGTTGGAGAAGTTTCTTTGATATTTATAAGCTTTGTTTAGCTACTGTTTCCTGTGTCGCCTACTACGACACTCACGGAAAGACTTGGAGTGGTCCTATTCTACTCTGCCGGGAATCACACAGCTAAACACTGCATATAATACATTTTATATATCAATATCATTTATGACGCACCCTTCTATACATTTTTGTAATACACTGGGGAAAAATTACTTTATATTTTTTTGTGCAATCGGTCAAATAATTATATGGCTAAACCAAAGAGGTAAAAAAGTCTTTAAGAAGTATTGTATTTATTAAAAAAAAAAACATTGACAAGCCGCCATAAAATTCTGTCATCTGTCTGACCCTATTCCATTGACCTATTAATCCTCCCTATTCCTATTCATATTGGTAAACGAATAATTAATATTTGGATATCAAAGACGTTGATTTGTTTGTAAAATAATTAAGGGGTTATGCTAATAAAAAATGCTATGAAGAGCGGTTTGAAAAAAATATCTATTTTATGATTCAGCGAATAACATTTCAAATTGTATTTTACGTAAATATGGAAAAAACGTATAGGTAAGTACGATGTAAAAATAATAACTTTTTTTAAAGTGCAAAAGAGACTTTGTTACACACCACCTTACTAATCATCTTAGATACATACCTTAGATAGATACTCGACATGAAATTGTATTATATGTCAAGGGTTCAGCCTGAAAAAATATTGTTCCTGAGCCATTTAGCTTATAATGCAAGTGAAACTCAGAGCATCTAAGCTAGTCCATCTCAATCCCAACTAATATTATAAATGTGAAAGTGAGTTTGTATGTGTGATTGTTTGTTACGCTTTTCTAATTACGATTTACCTACTGAAACAAAATTTTTGAAATTTTGCATACACAGGTTAGAGTACTGAAAAGGACATGGAGTACTTTTCATCCCGGAAAAACTACTGTTTCCGTGGGATTAACGATAAAGGACTCGGCAAATTATACGCGTGCAAAGCCGCGGGTAAAAGCTAGTACTTATATAAATGCGAATTTTCCAGAACTGACCTTAATTTACATTATTTGTATATTATAATGTATACGTATGTATGTGAGTTTCATTATTCAAGCCGATGACTGTAATAACCAGCTTGTCGTACTTGCATCACCTAGTACCTATAACGATTTTCGAGAAAAGAGAATATAATCTAGGAATTAAGTTAAGAAGGACTTGTATTGGTTACACCCTTCAGAGTGACAAAGGCTATATTTAAAGGCAGTATAGTGTTTCAATCACTCTTTGAAAAAGAACTTGTTTATTAAAGTGCATTTTGTTTATTTTTAGCCTACTTGAAAAAAGATGGTGGGCCTACCTATCCAGGAACGGAAAATTTGCTATCAGTACCAGACTTCTTCACTTCTTCGTCTGATCTTTATACGAGTAAATAGAGAAATAAGTCTTAGAGCCACTGTACTCAGAAGTACTACCAGTTTTAATAAATAACTGCAATAAAATAATTTTGAACAACACAACTTTCAGACAGTTTCGTGTGATTTACTGTTTTGTGTGAAATGTGCACGTTTGATAAATTTGGGAATATTATAAAATACTCATTGATATTTTCACTCTATCTTTTACACGGCAGAATCAAATTTCAATAAAATTAAAGCTATATTACATAAAATATATGTACAGAAATCCTATATTCTATTCTAAGCTTCGAGCAACACGGAAGGGAGTAGCCATACGCTGCATTCCCCTCTGTCAAGGTACAAGCCAAAATTTTTCTTTTTTATGTCATTTTTTGTGACAATGTCATAATTACTATCAAGTGACAGTTTAAGTTTTGTATGTAGGTGTGCGGAACTAAACTTGTGTGCACATTTCCCCCGCAATAAACGCCAGAAAAATTGTCATAGTAAATTGTCGCTTTGCCCACTCCCTCCGTCCGGTACGGAGGCCGTGTTGCTCGAAGATTCTAAGTTATTTGTGTATATGGTTGTGTCAGAAAATAAATCTATCTTTCACAAAAATGTATTTAAGTTACCTATCTTACTTATAACAGCAGGTGATCTAGGTTTCGCAATTAGGCTAAAGTCTAGGCTAGGTCTGGGCGGACTGGTTGTGTGGGTAGAATGGCTAGCATTAGTGTAGTACATTAGCATGTATCCGTTTGGCTCTTTTCTAGGGTAATTGAGGCATTTGCTACTCGTGGATTTCGTTCTTAGTAGAAGTACCTAAATGAATAAACTTCTTGACGAGCTCCGTGGCGCAGCGGTCAACACGCCGGTCTGTGACACGGATGGTCCCTGGTTCGATCCCCGGTCAGGTCAAGATGAAAAATGATCTTTTCAGATTGACCTGGGTCTTGGATGTTTAGCTATATATGTATTTGTTATAAAATATAGTATCGTTGAGTTAGTATCACATAATAAAAGTCTTACATAAGAACTTACTTTGGGGCTACCTTAATCTGTGTGATTTGTCCGTGTGTATATATATATATATATATATATTCCTTTACGGATATATATATTTATATATAAATACAAATTACACACATTAAAATAGACCAACAATGAGTTGTGAACTTGTCGTATCGTAAGATAAGAAACACAAGCTAAACAAAGCTTTTAAACATCAAAAAGACCTCTCCAGCCGTCCGTCAGACCGTCTGGCCAGCGTGGAGAGTGTAGGCCATATCTTCTGATTGCTCTGGCTAATTATAATGGCACTGGTGATCAGAGAGGGTCGTGCTGCAGTGGAGAATAAAAAAGATCGAGATGATGATGATGATGATAAGTAGATCCAAAATCCATAAACATACAAGAACCAGGTCGATCTAAAAAAAAATCATTTCTATCATGACCTGGCCGGGGACCGGGGGGGACCCGTCGTGTCGCAGGCTGGCATGTTAACCACTGCGCCACTTACCGGTCGTATTGGAAACCCTTAGGAGAAGTCAAGGTTCAGCAATGCATTTCTTGCAGCGAAAATGATGATCATTAGGATTTGAAATGGTTCTTGAATGGCAACCACGTACTGGCAAGCGTGTTTGACTTTCCAGTAAGTAGTAATTTCCTGAGAGGCTAAACACTTTTGTATGAAAGTGTCTTTTTTTGTGTTTCCAGCATAGCAGCCTCATATTATGTAAAATTATTCATATTGACGGGTTGAGTCCTCTCGAGGGTCACGCTGTTTAATGCAACATATTTACTCTATGGTTACACCCAGACTTTCGATAAACCCGGTAATAAAATATGACTTAGCTCCAGTATTCCCTCCATTGCTGGAGCTGTGACGTAATCCTGGATTTGAAAGTCAAAAATATCCCGAGACCAATAAATCAGTTCAACACTTTTCATCCGATTGCTCTAGAAACATCTTTGAAATAGTTGAATACACACATATGGAGGGTGTTGCAAGGGCAAACAATATTTTCGCGTTAGACATAATTCAAATGTTTTCTTGAGTAAGCTGGGTTCGTTAGGGTTCCGTTCGACCTAGTGACGAAACAGAATCCGTGAATTACTCGTGTGTTTCTCCGTCCATCTGTCACAGCCAATTTGCTCATAATATACTATACTAACACTATATATAAGTTACGTTTATATAATTTTATATATAATCCTTTATTTTTAAATCCTACTAGTATAAGTGTAATTGTAATTATAATTACGGTAGCGAATTTATTAATATAGGGAATGTTGTGTACGCTACTAATTGGCATGTACATACGCACAGTACATTGTGTACTTATCTAATAATTATGTCAAAACTGTTTATGTATGTAACTGCTGTAAGCGTGCCTATATTAAATAAATAAATAACACCGATTAACTTTAAAAAATTGCATGAAGATTTATCAGAACCAAGCGTGTTGTATAAATTGTGTTTGGAGGGTCACAGAATAAAAAATAAGAACATGTTTGCAAACTCTACCGTGTGACGTGTCAATTAAATAGCCTTGCTGTAAGGAACTTAACTTTTTTTCGCTTTAAATTATCAACTAAATTGACAAAAATAAATCGTTTTCACCACCAACTGGTGCGAAAATATTAAAAAAGTTACCCTTTAAGTATACATTTTTACTTGAAAGTCAATTAGAAATGTATGGTTTAATTATAGGGGTACGGTTGGGGTTTAAATCAGAAAGTTAAATTCATTGTACGGAACCCTCTTTACGTGAGTTTTATTCGCACTTGAATGGTTTTTTTCTACTCGTACTAATATTTGTTATATTTATGTAGGAATGAAGCGTAAGTGTTGAGAATATTATGCGTAGGCACTGCTTGGTTTAATGTAATAAACGATTAGACGTTTTTCAACACTTCATAATAAAGGGCACTATAATAAATCTTGTTTCATTACCTACTTTTTAGTCTGCCTCTATGAATTTGTCTTTTTGGTAAAATAGAAAAAAAAACTATTTAGTGGCAGGCTAAAATAACCCAAACACGTCTAGACGTTTTCAGGTTTTAGATATCATTTATTTTTTAGGATAAATGCTTACATTTTCTACTTTAATACTGCATAATTATGAGTACTGAATGAATGAATGAATGCATGAACTAATTAATATCTACTGCATACGTATTGTTCCCTACGTTGTTCCGCCATTTTATCTGTAGTATGCCACTACGCCTTTGACTTTCTGACCTACCCTTAAATTAGCCTTCTACATTTAATTAGATTTTTTTCATTTGTTAGAAGGTTGCGCACTAATTCCCATACCAATTATTACATAAAAGTGGCATCTGCAACTACAACTTAATTATTACAATCGTAGATTATAATGTGATTATTCATCATCATCATAATTTTAGTCGCAAGAAGTTCAGTGCTGGATATAGGCTTCTCCGAAAGATTTCCGAAATGACCGGTTGTGCTGGACCGGCCTGCATCCAGCATTTTCCTGCAACCTGGGTCAGGTTGCCCGTCCACCTGTTCGGGGGATGTCCTTTTATGATGTTTGCCTAACTAGTTGAGGGCTCTCTACACTCACCTTAAAAGTCAGGTGAAGTAGCGAAAGCTCTCTTGAAGCTAGCTACATCATCAACAGGTCTTTGTTAGGCTCCACTGCAGGAGCACGACCCTCTCTGTACTACCTGAGCCATGTATTAGCCAGGGCAGTCAGAGAATTTGGCCTACACTATCCATGCTGGCCAGACGGGTTGGAGAGGTCTCTTTGATGTTTGTAGCTTTGTTTAGCTTTTGTTTCCTTAGTCGACTTCTACGATATCCACGGGGAGACTTGGAGTGGTTCCTATTCTATTCTACTCTGCCGGGAACCACACGGCAAAGCTACCTACATAACCCATTAAAAAGAAAAAGCCACCATATTTGGGTTCTAATAAATTTAATATTTTTTTATTGCGTTCTAATAACTTATAATAATTAACATAAATAAAACTTCGCTCTTTGTGATCTTTGTGACGACTCCGTGGCGCAGCGGTCAACACGGCCTGTAACACGGAAGGTCCCGGGTTCAATTCCCGGTCAGGTCAAGATGAAAAATGATCTTTTTCAGATTGACCTGGGTCTTGGATGTGTTGTGTATCTATATATGTATTGTCATAAAATATAGTATCGCTGAGTTAGTATCCCATAACACAAGTCTTAAGAACTTACTTTGGAGCTAACTTTATCTATGTGATTTGTCCGTATAGGTATATATTGTTGTGTCACATAATAGTGGTACTTTTAACGTTTTTCATAACACTCTTATAAAAGTAATATCCCTAACGTTGTTATGACCTAGTACCACACTTTATTGTGGAGAAATCTCTCCGAGGCTATAAAAGGTAAACAATGCTGCGTTACTCGTGAGGAATAGAGTTAGCTTGAGGTAGTACATTACAGTTTTATTAGCAGTATTATTGGCCCTCGGCTTTGAGTACATTGTTTTTATAGGTTCATTTCATAAAGGTATAGAATTTAAAACTTGCACACTTTTTTTTCGTTATGCTATGAAAAGAGCTCTCAGAAATATGAATGTCAATGAAAAAGTTACCCTTGCTAACCCAAATAGTTGATATATCTGCGGGTGACATAGGCTATTATTGACGCAGACGATGTCGCGGGAATATTGATCGTGTCACAATAGTTATAGATAATTATAACGTTTCTCATAAAACTCTTATAAAAGTAATATCTTTACCTCTAACGCTGTTATGACCTAGTACCGCAATTTCCTCATCATCATCATCAGACTCCACTGCAGGAGCACGACCCTCTGTACTGCCAGAGCAGTCAGAGGATTTGGCCTACACTCTCCACGCTGGCCAGACGGGTTGGAGAGGTCTCTTTGATGTTTATAAGCTTTGTTTAGCTTAAGTTTCCTAAGTTGCCTTTTACGACATCCACGGGAAGATTTGGAGTGGTCCTATTCTTCTCTGCCGGGAACCATACGGCTAAGTACCGCAATTTATTGTGGAGAAATCTCTCCAAGGCTATAAAAGGTATACCCGTAATCTTGTATACTTTGTACACAATGCTGCGTTACCCGTGAGGAATAGAGACAGCTTAAGGGAGTAGATAACAGTTTTATTGGTAGTAAAACGGACCCTCGGCTTTGAATACATTGTTTTTACAGGTTCCTTTCACGACGATTTCATACAGGTATATAACGAGGAACTTGCACACTTTTCCCCCGTTGTACTAAGAAAGAGCTCTAAGAAATAGAAATATCAATGCAGAAATTACCGTTGCTAAGCCAAAACTCGGAAATAATAACACTATTCTTTTTCCTAAGAAAAGCTAATATATCAGCGAGTGACATAAGATGTAACTCACGCGGACGATGTCGCAGGAAAATTACTAGTGTCACATTATAGTCGTATATTTTAATGTTTTTCATAACACTCTTATGAAAGTAATATTTCTTTACCTCTAACGTTGTTATGAGCTAGTACCGTACTTTATTGTGGAGAAATCTCTCCGAGGCTATAAAAGGTATACCCGTAAAATTGTTTATTTTACACACAACGCTGCTTTACCCGTGAGGAATAGAGAAAGCTTGAGGTAGTACATTTTATTGGTAGTAAAACGGACCTACAGCTTTGAATATATACATTGTTTTTCCACGTTAATTTCTTAATGATATCATAGGTACAACATGGGTAGCTTCCATGTTAGGTATTTTTCGTTGTGCTTGCTAAATAACAACATCTTTCAGAAAACGGAATATCAATTTAAAATTAACTTGCAAACCCAAGAACTCATATAATGGCCGTACATGGTTCTTTTTTAATTTTCATACGTTTTTGATGATCTTTTTCAACCATCATCCATCATCATCAGCCTAAACTCGTCCATGTTGGACAAAGACCTCCCCAATTGCACGCCATCGAGATCTATCTTCGGCTGCTCGCATCCAGCTTCTACCAGCCATCTTTTTCTACCAATTTTGACCAAACCTAATGTATCGATATCAGATTAAAAGTGACTTTTAAGTCTTTTTCAGCTAGATGCTTACGTAATCTCGAACATTTTTCAAAATCAACTCTTTTTTTAGGGTTCCGTACAAAAAATGAAAAAAGGAAACCCTTATAGGATCACTCGAGCGTCTGTCTGTCCGTCCGTCCGTCTGTCACAGTCGATTTTTTCCGAATCTACTGAACCAAATTAAATGAAATTTGGTAAGATGGTGTAAACCTATGACCCAAACATGGATGTGCAAAGTAAATATATATATTTTTTAAATAAGGGTCAGTTTAGGGGGTCCAAATATAAAATGTTTTGCAAACCTTACCGTGTTATATATCAAATGAAAGGGCTTGTTATGAGAATCTCAAAAATATTTTTTTTTGTTCGGGAAAAATCAATACTTTTGATTTTATTCACGACAGAAGGCAAAATTTTCCTTCCTTTGCAAAGCACATTTGTTAAAAAAGATTTTCTAGGTATAAAAGTGACGCGTATAGAGAATTTTCACACCTCTCTCTCTCTCTCCACTAGGTAGGCAAAATATTTCACATAGTAATCAGCTTAAGATAATGTGTTAAATTTACATGTAAAATTTTTCTAAGTAGTCATTATTATCATCGTCATCTCAGCTACAAGAAGTCCACAGCTGGACATAGGCCTCCCCTAAGGATTTCTAATATAAACGGTTGGAAGCGGCCTGTATCCAGCCCAAAGTTACCTCTATCAACTATTTTTTCTGAATACAGCTTCTGATCAATTGTTCAATCGTGAATCTTTTTCCACTGAATTGAGGTGAATTTCGTTTAAATTTTCTAAGTTATAAGTACTATTACATTCTTTATTCACATGTCAAATACTTCTAAGTTCTTATAACAACTAAGGTCAAAGTCTGAGTAAAAGCTTTAAAACTTAATCCAGAATATGTTAGTCGAGTTAAGATTCAACAATGACAGTTTTATTATATGAAAGCAGTATAAAGTATAAGCTTTTGTAACAAAGTATTAAAAGATTTCTCGAGAATCATTTAAAAGTTTTAGGCTGAGCAATATTGAATTCCACGTCTCTTTTTCGATCACAAAAAGTTGTACCAATCTGAACGGAAAATTTAAAGAAAACTTCGTAATTTTTTGGATCTATTTCCAAAGAGTAAAATCCGGGCCCTGTTACTTAACGTCCACTATAACGACAAGAAATATTTTTTTTATTACATTTAAAATTAAAGGAGGGGGGCAAACTGATATTAAGAGCTGACGATGCTGCGCTGTTATTTTGCCTATGTAAATGGCCACCACTGGTAACAGATTTTTCAATCTGCCTAAAAGCTCGAGATATTTTAACTTATGGTCACCCATCCAAGTGGAGACCGCGCCCGGGGTTGCTTACCATGTGTAAGCGCCTACAGTGCTTACGCCTACAGCTGAGCCATTGAGCGGCAAGCTGCACTGAAATTACTGAGGACTCTTATGGCATTCTCTACGATGCGACGACACCACAGAACAATAAAATGTCTCGTCGCTAGAATACACATTACAAAACAAAAACATTAAATACATTGAAATTTCTTGCTCTGTGGACGTCACACAAGCCATATGTAGCATCTCCGTTATTAACTAGAGACGGGGACATATTCTCAACACGTAATTGGAAACTAAGTACACTGTCTGAGCTAACTTCAACGTAGATACTAAGTTGATTCCAAGTTATAATGTTTAAATTAATTCCGAGTCCTTCGGTGAGGTTAGTCTTGAGTACTTAGTCAGCTCATTTCCATAAGCTATCATAACTGTCTAAATCTACTACTTAGTATGTAAGTTAAGGCATGTTGAGGTCTTACCTCTAAATCATATGATACTGTATTTACAGTATTATGAGAAAATGAAAGCATTATGTTTTCTTATGTTTTCGCGATTGTTACACATTTATTAAATTATTTTAATACGGTTTTTATCGCGTTTATTACATTATTTATACACCTAATGTTTCGAGCACTTTACAGTGTTCGTGGTCGCAGGTAGACTAAGTTGACATTTGTCTAGTATTTTATAAGAACTGCAAAATCTACCGCCTAAAATATTTATTGATAACGTTGTCAACTTAGTCTACCTGCGACCACGAACACTGTAAAGTGCTCGAAACGTTAGGTGTATAAATAATGTAATAAACGCGATAAAAACCGTATTAAAATAATTTAATAAATGAAAGCATTATTCACAAAATAAATTTTATTTTATAATTAAAACAATATTCGGTATAATATAAAAACATAATTGTTATCTCAGCTTCAACAAGTTTAGACTAACTCGGATTAACGCCATCTAGTGATGTGTGGAAATCAACTCTGCAGAACCGTCGTCAAACTACGAAATGTATTGTTATTTATTGTTGATATGAACCATAGAAGTATTACTTTTGCTGTTGTATAATGAATGATATTTTATTATTTTAAACTAAGTAAGCGAAAATTAAATTGTATTAGTGAGTGGATGTGCGGACAAACCTTACTAGGTTTTTGTACATCCTTATGTATTTGTTATGTCAGTATTTTTCTTTTGGAAATAAATAAATAAATAACTATGATCGCGTAATTTGCCTATCTTGATGTAGGCCTTAAGAAGATAGACTACCTGTAAATTTTTATACAAAAAGCGAAAACGCTTCCCACCGCTTAAATATAGTCCAATTTCAATTTTTTTTACACATTATTGATGAATTAGAGAAGTAGGGCTGTACGTTTTGATATTTTAGATATATTGCTCATAACAAAAGTTAAAAGCAACTAAGTAAATATCCTTTTTTTTAATTTATTTAAATTAATCTAATTTCATCATCATCATTGATGATTATGATGATGAAATTAATCTAAAACGAATTAATAAAAAAGAAAAACGGTTAGCCGTAGATTAAGGTGTGCTTAATCGAATGACACCAAAATTTCCTCATTTCGTAAAGGTTTAGGGGGGTGGAAAAGTTATCGCTTTTTGTATGAAAATTACAGGAAGTCGATCCTCTTAATTTGGTTCAATATTTTTGTATTAGGGTGGCAGTCTATACGATAGTATTATATTGTTTTTGGTTAAGGGAAATAATAATACGTAATTGTATCACTATGTTTGGGCCTTTGACTAATAGTCCCAATGTTTGGTGAATGAATCGATAAGTAAGGTGAATTCCCATTACTTTTCCACTCGACTCCAACCATAACTTGAAAAGATTTTCCTTTAGATATTAGCAACAAATAAGAACAAACTTTCAAAATGGCGGAATTGGAATTCTATAAGAACCTATTTGGCCTGTCTCATTTTAAATCAGAGATTTACTGTTTCCAATACCGTGTCGCGGCCGAAGTTACGAATGACGGTGCAGTAGTCACCAACATTTATCTGGATATATATTTGCTTGGTATATAAAATACTAGCTGTTGCCCGTGGCTTCGCTCGCGTGATATATAGCCTATGTCCTTCTCAGTACCCTAACCTATCTCTATGCAAAATTTCATGATAATTGGTTTAGTAGGTTGGGCGTGAAAGCGTAACAAACAAACAAACTTACTTTCGCATTTATAATACTAGCTGTTACCCGCGGCTTCGCCCGCGTAATATATATCCTATGTCCTTCTCGGTACCTTAACCTATGTGGATGCAAAATTTCATGCCGATCGGTTCAGTAGATACGGCGTGAAAGCGTAACAAACAAACAAATAAACAAACAAACAGACTCACTTTCGCATTTATAATATTAGTTAAGATTAGGATAGTTAGGAATTTTATTTTATTTATTTAACACAAGCTGTCACTCGCGGCTCCGCTCGTATTAGTGTCGATCCCTCCAAAGTAGTACTTTTCTCCAGGACGAAAGGTAGCCAATGTCCTTCTCCATACTCCAAACAATGTGTATGCAAAATTTCATGACGATCGGTCCACTAAATAGGGCATGAAAGCATTACAAACAAACAAACTCCCTTTCGCATTTATAATATTAGTCGGGAAGTTGGCATAGTTGGGATGCCCTGTCCTACGACACAAGTTGACATAACTGTGGGGCTAGCTCAATCTGTGTTGTTTATCCCTGTGTGTTTATGTAGTTAGGTATATATATTATAGAGGTATTTAAATAAGGTGGTTAAGGATGCGGGATATTTTGGCCTCTATTTGTTAAGCCGCAACTAGGACAACAAACAGTATAACGTGAAATGATTGTTTGTAAATGTCACAAATGTATGACTGGTGTGTGATGTCATTCCCAGCTGTGACGTCACGCAGAGCTATAATGTTTGCTCTGGTTTGCGTTACCTTCACACAGAAATAGTCCAATATTTGGGGACAGAAATAGGAATAGAGCAGGCCGATAGAAGAGCATATATTTGTATTTTGTGGACTCTCTAAAGTTCCCTACGTCCATCCGACCGTTCTCCCGGATGTATCCTCAACAAAAGTACGTTGGAACTTAGGTCAGCTATAATGATAGCATGTTGTTAATTAATGTAATAACCCATCCATCCATAGCAGCGTTTATTGTCCTTTTTGGTTTTATGCTGTATGTTTTGACTAAGTTTTTTAGCAGACCAGCCTGACACCCACCCACTGGTATATTCTACGTTTTTTTTTCTTTTCTTCCAGATCAGCATGGAAGTAAAATGCGTACATACAGACATACAGCGTGTAAATAGACCTCGACAGTCCTCCGCAAAGTGAAGTAGATTTTTTTTCGCGCAGTGAATCAATGGCACTTATCCAAGACATTTATAATATTGTATTGATTTGATTTTCATCCAGCTTGTATAATTTCACAAAATTTTAACAATCGAATCTCAGGAAGTGGTTCTAATTTAGCTTCCAAGAAGTGACGTCACATTCAGGCAGATGTTATGAATATGCATGATTCTACAATCAGTAATTTGTTGAATAATCGTAAACATGTGTAGACTTAAAACCAGATAATGGTGATGCAACCGGCCGAGTTCATTCACAGCTGTAATTCACAACTTTATTTTGATTGGATATTTTGAACTGTGACTCAATACAGTTATCTACGTTGAAACGAACGGATTTTATTACGTGATTCACTGGTTTATTTATAATGTTCGATTGTTTTATTTTGTTTTACTATACAGAAAAATCTTCACCATTTTCCTGACAGCAGATCGTTTTCAGAACAGATAAGTAAGAAGAAATATAAATGTATTGCATGTAACTACTAAACATTTTGTTGATGTTTAGTAATAAGTATCTATCTGATTTGACTATCAGGAACAAATCGGATTATATTTAAAAGCTCACTGTTTTCTTCGCTGTATAATTATAGCCTGTAGACAAAAATATATACATAATATTTGTAGTATCCTTCCTTGTATCAATCCATTGTTTCTAAACACTGTTCATAGTTATGTTGTTATCTTTTATAATATACCCAGAACTTTTAACTTTGTCTTTAAATTGGGGGGGCCTGGTGACCTGTACTGTAAGACAGGTTCTTAGGATAAGTAATTCAGGCACCAGTCCTCCACAACAAATTTGTATTCCTTTAATATAATGTACCTACTTTACCTACTTTTAAGTAACTTTAGTTATTAAGTTTACTTTATTATGTTTATTCATATGCACGAGTTCTCTTTTTTGACCGTCTTGTCATTTTTGATCAATTTACCAAGGAATGCTGGAACAACATGGAATCATTTTTTCTTTACTTATCCATAAATCAATCAAACCAGTCTGTATGGCAAAAGTCATAAACTACTTTAACCTAATAAGTCTTACAGAGTTAATCAAAAGCTGATGTATAAGAAGCATCGGTGGTGTAGCAGTTCTAATAATTGCGACCTGATCACCAACATCAGGTCTTTTTTAGTCTCTACTGCAGGAGCACCATCCTTTCTGTACTACCAGAGCCATATTTTAGACAGAACAGCCTGAGGATTTGGCTTACAGTCTCCACACTGACTTTGGAGAGGTCTCTTTGATGTTTATAAGCTTTGTTAAGTTTGTATTTCATACGCCTTCTACGATATCCACGCGAAGACTTGGACTGGTCCTATTCTATTCTACCGAGAACCACATGGCAGAATTCTTGTAATTGAAATTACAAAAAAAAAGATTAGCACATCTATACAGGATGTACGGCTATTTAGGTTTCTCTTACAGTGCATTCTGCGCCGGGAGCATTTCGAAAACAAATGTTGATCGCTAGCGCAAACTTTAGCCATTCTGCTCCACGCTATGAAAGTAACTCAATTTCACTGGCATAAAATTCTAATCTTGAATTATATACTTGCATAGCAAATAGCACATGTACATGTGATAAATTAAAAAAAAAACCTATATAATTTATAAATAAAACTAATAAACTAAACTTATAAATCTAAAAATTCATACCCATATGGCATGTTGGCAAGAATGCTGGCATACCCACGCTGGCATAAGTATAGCTATATAATTGGAATTTATATTAGCTATAACAGAAGATACCCAGCTTTAGCCCGCGTCTCTGTTCGCGTAAATATATCAGTGCCATATTTTTAGGTGTTATGTACGCACTTACAATGCTATTTTGATATACTCTTATTAAATATAGCATTAAGATATAGGAAATAATCCCAACCCACGTGGAAAATCAGTGCCTTTTACCGGGGTGATGCAACGATGAGTTTCTTTTTGGCCTTTCCCGGGCCTTCACATATCTACTTACACAATTTCATAAACATCGGTTTAGTGATTAAACCCTACAGAGTAACAGGTAGCCTAAATGTGCTTGGAGCTTACCGTATATACAAAAACGCTGACCACAAACACAAACTTTCACCATTCCAGCCACGCGCTGTATCTGAAGCTAACTCAATTTCAATGGATAAACTTATAATTTAGAATAATATTATTCGCAAAAACTAATTCAGGTTACTTATAGGATAGGTCTTTACTTATTTGAAAATATTTTAGTACGTTTGTTTTAGTTAGGGAAAATGGGGTGTCAAAACACCCCATTTTCCCATTGCATTGGACATCGAAGGTTCTCTATGTACGATCTACACTTTGCTAAGTGAGTAACCGCGCTTCATTGCTACACGTCGAAACTTTTCCTTACATCTTATTTCTTAAGAGGATCGACTACCTGTAAGTTTCATATAAAAAGCGATAACTCTTCCACCCCCCTAAACCTTTACGAAATGAGGAAATTTTGGTGTCATTCGATTTAGCACACCTTAATCTAGGGCTAACCGTTTTTCTTTTTTATTGATTCGGTTTAGATTAATTTAAATAAATTAAAATGCCCCGGGTATTTTTTATGTAAAAAATATGGATATTTACTTAGATGCTCATAACTTTTGTTGTGAGTAATATATCTTAAATATCAAAACGTACAGCCCTAATTCTTTAATTTATCAATAATGTGTAAATAAAAATATTAAAATTGGACTATGTTTAAGGGGTGGGAAGCGTTATCACTTTTTGTATGAAAATTTACAGGTAAGTAGTCTATCTTCATAACAATTTAAAAAAATAGTAAAAATGTTTTCTATTATTTTTTGGTCCTACGAACTGTGCTTTCTGTACCCGGTGTATTTTGAAAATAAACGCTGCCCGTAAGCGCAAACTTTCGACATTCTGCCGCGCGCTATAACTAAAACTAACTCAATTTTACAGGATAAACCTGTAAATTAGAGTAAAATAGCTATACTACCTTTAGCTAGTCACGCGGTCAGGGGTGTCATCTTCAGCTGCTAGTCCAGTGATTGCAGGTAGCATAGAATTGGGTACGTGCGCCCGGCCTCCTGAACTACTACTTTCTCATCCCCTATTTAAATATCTATCCGAGCAAGTTTCATCTCAATAATCTTTATCCCGTTGCTCCAATTCAATTGCAAACTCCTACTCTTCATAAAAGGTTGCGATGACCAGCAGCGGCGTAATCGAGATTAGCCAAAGACAAAGTGCGCTCACCAACCCTGCCAAGCGTGGTGAGTACAGCTAAACCCCCTATGATGGAAATCCTTGGGGGAGGCCTAAGCCCAGCAGTGGATTTGTAGCTAGAACGACCGCTCCGTGTCAGAAGTACTACCGAAAAGTACAACTGGTAGTACAAATGATCGCGACTAGCTGTAAAATGTTGATCCCTGAGGAACAGTGACCTTTTCCGGGTGATAAGTAAGTAGTTTGTGTATTCCATACCAAATGTTATTAAATTCGATCCAGTCGATGAATCATGAACATAGGCATACTTTCAGTGCCTGGAGCATCCTGAACACAAACGTCGTCGACAAACGCAAACTTTCGCCATTCCTCTGCGCACTTTAATGCAACTAAAACTAACTCAATTTCACTGGATGAGTGTGTTATATAAAATTACGAGTAAATTGTATAAAGGATAAGGATAGACGAGACGACTAGCTGTAGCTCGCAGCTTTGCTGGCATGAATGTAGATGTCTCGCAGGAAGGGAGCCCTTTTCTACGTTGATAGGTACTTTGTGTATTCCATACCAAATTTTATCAAATTCGGTCCAGTGGTGGAATCATGAACATAGGCATACTTTCAGTGCCCGGAGCATCCCGAACACAAACGTCGTCCGCAAACGCAATCTTTCGCCATTCCGCTGCGCACTTTAATGTAACTAAAACTAACTCAATTTCACTGGATGAGTGTGTTATTTAGAATCACGAGTATATTAGGATACGGATAGACGAGACGACTGACACGACTAGCTGTAGCCCGCAGCTTTGCCGGCATGAATGTAGATGCCTCAGGAAGAGAGCCCTTTTCTACGTTGATGGGTACTTTGTGTATTCCATACCCAATTTTATTAAAATCGGTCTAGAGGATGAAACATGAACGCAGACATACTACCAGTGCCCGGAGCATCCCGAACACAAACGTCGTCCGCAAACGCAAACTTTCACCATTCCGCTGCGCACTTTAATGTAACTAAAACTAACTTATTTCACTGGATGAGTGTGTTATTAAGAATCACGAGTATATTAGGATACGGATAGACGAGACGACTGAGACGACTAGCTGTAGCCCGCAACTTTGCTGCCATAAATGTAGATGCCTCAGGAAGAGAGCCCTTTTCTACGTTGATAGGTACTTTGTGTATTCCATACCAAATTTAATTAAAATCGGTCCAGACGATGAAGCATGAGCGTAGACATACTACCAGTGCCCGGAGCATCCCGAACACAAACGTCGTCCGCAAACGCAAACTTTCACCATTCCGCTGCGCACTTTAATGTAACTAAAACTAACTCAATTTCACTGGATGAGTTTGTTATTTGGAGTTACCAGTATTATATTGTATTTATTTTATTTATTTATACTTCAATGCGTACGCGTAATATATAGCCTATGTCCTTCTCGGTACCCTAACCTATGTGTATGCAAAATTTCATGATGATCGAATCAGTAGATACGGCGTAACAAACAAACAAAGAAACAAACTCACTTTCGCATTTATAATATTAGTTAGGTAGGATAGGATAAGTTGGGATTCCACAATCCACAATTAAAAATAAGCCTGCAAATAGAGGACTTAATGCCATATGGCAATCTCTACCAGTCAACCATTGGACCAATCAGAAAAATCAGTTTGGGTGGTGCAATAGAGTAAGTATTTCCAAATGCAATGGCACGGCCCTTTTTTGAAGAGAAAAGAAATCGGTATAATCATTAATAGTTTCTGTTAGTTAAGTATTTGTCCTCCTGCTCTATAAACTATAATAACAAATGATTGCATGAATATTTAATTATGCTATATCAGCATGCTGTTAGAGTATCGAATTTATTTATGACCATAAAGATAAAGTACAATCACTGACTTTTGATTTGCTTTCTATACTTACTATTTTCCAGGAATAAACATACATGCCGGGAATAGACATAGAATAGTACAAAAATTATACATACATATATATTATCACGCCTCTTTCCCATAGGAGTAGGCAGAGACTATGGATTTCCACTTGCTACGATCCTTACAAACCTCTTTCGCTTCATCCACATTCATTACTCTTTTGGAGCACACATTTGGAGATGTAACAGTCATGTTATCATTCTGATGTCATGTAATAATATAATACTAAATAGAGATGATAACATAATAAATATTGGTCATCGACTTAAGGGACAATCGGTTCGGGTGGCGTGGCTCGCAGCGTGTTCGCCAGTATTCCGCCGGCAGCCGAGCCGTCTACCAGTCTGTGAGATGTTGCAGTTGTGTGAGTGACCAGTTTACATGTGTTCGTGTAGTCAGTGACGTGCTGAAGTAGCGCAGTGTTGGACTTTTTTCGTAAGTTTATTATTTTTTAAGAATTTTTTTTAGATGAAAATTGATTGATATTTTTGTATTTTTTAATCTTAATTTTGTGCTTTTTTGAATTATTATTTAATTTTAGGAATTTAAATACAAAATAATATTTTGAGGAAAATATTTCGTTATCAAATCAAAACTTCATTTCGATTTTGATTTGTAAATTTTGCCCATATTTACTTAGATTTTTTGAACAGGATTTCTTTTAAACGGGACTCTAAATTGGTATGATACTCATTCCAGATAAAAAGCGCATGTTTTTAAATGATTTGTTGTTTAGATTTAAATTATCAAGTTTATTTTTGTCACGAAAAAAAATATTTGTGCTTTTCATAACTGATTATAATTTTATGATTTTTACTAAGTTGAATATAGCTTTCAAGCTATATTCAACTTTTTCATTTTCGTTTTCAAGCAGTAAATGCATGAAAAAGAGCATTTTGTTACTCAAAATAAAAATCTTTCAGTAGAATTAGAGTACAAAAAATTTTCAGTTTTTAAATGTGTGTATCTATCTACCAATACCTTAATTAGTATAACTGGTATATAAGTTTATTACATAGTTATAGTTATTTTTTAAAATATTATTAAACATTTCATAATTCAGAAATCTTTAAAATTAACAAACCTTTAGAAATATCCCGTAATTATTAAAAATAAAAAGAAGATGTAGACTGGCTAAATTTATTAGTAATCTTTTTGCCAAATAATTTGTGGGTTTAACAGTGCTTCAAGAAAAATACGATTACAGCCCTTATTTTTAACATAATAAGTACGTTAATTAACTGCAGCGTAGTAAATGCTAAAAAGAAACCGCGAACTTCGAAGCTGCATTAAAAAAAAAAACTTGGGCGTTAGTTAGTGGAGATTCCGTTGCAGCGGTTTGGCCCAGACACAAAACAAAACGGCTTGGAGTAAAATTTTTATCCGATGACAAAAAATCGGCCTATTGCGATTCGGACTCGCGCACGAAGGGTTCCGTTCCATTATCTAAATAACATTAGACCATCGAGCGAAAACGGCAATAGAATCATGGTTGCACGGGACCCCCTTATATATTTACTAGCTGTTACCCGCGGCTTCGCCCGCGTGATTTATAGGCTATGTCCTTCTCAGTACCCAAACCTATGTTTATGCAAAATATCATGATGATCGGTTCAGTAGATACGGCGTGAAAGCGTAACAAACAAACTCACTTTCGCATTTATAATATTAGATGGGATAGTTGGGAAGTTGGGATTTTATTTTGATTCAAGTAATGGTTTATTTTGAATGTTAAAATACAATAAATATTTTGTAAATATTTAAGCGTCTACCTGTAGCGATTATAATATCGAGTAAAAAACAGCAAAAAAATCATGTTTTTTGTATGGTATGTGTGTATATTTATTTTATTCTATATACATATATATATAGGCAAAATTTTGGTTTTATTATTGTGTTTTATTATTGCAATACTTGGAGAGAACCCTATCCAAATCCTATTATAAATGCAAAAGTGAGTTTGTTTGTTACGCTTTCACGCCGTTTCTACGATTAGTTATCATCATGAAATTTTGCATACACATAGGTTAGGGCACCGAGAAGGACATAGGCTATATATTACGCGAAGCCGGGTAACAGCTAGTTTTAATATATGTTTCCCATTTTTACTCGCTGATAGATAATGTATCTTTCTATTGGTGCAAGAAATCTGAAAACCAGTCCTGTCGTTTTAAACTTTATTCATTATTCATTACAAACAAACACAAAACTTGATGACTAACTGATGACTAGACTCTTTATAATATTAGTCTAAATCTAGATAGCCTAGATTAGTTAAGCTTAATCTGTCAATATTGAGATACAGGCTCAATCGCTGTGTCAATAACGTATTAGGGAGATAATATAATCCCGTTGAATTGTGTTGGGTCGAATTGGATCGATATTAATTATTCAAGCGTCCTCAAGACTGTTGTAATTTAAACAACATGTGTATTGTTGCATAACTTGGTCGTTACACCCTATTCCTTATTAAAACTGGAAACAGTTGCTTTGGAAGGTATGTGGATAGTTTTTCCAGAATGTTTACTTTTATCGTGGAAAATTAGGACATAACCTCTGTATCCTTGGACGGACGGACGGACAACGAGAATGCAAAATTTCATGATGATTGAATCGGTAGTTAAGCAGTGTGAAAGCGAAAAAAGAAAACACTTTCGCGTTTATAACATGAGTTACGATTTATCTGTTAATATTATTATCTACGTCCTCAGTTGCTGTATTAATACAAGACTGTTGTGATTTAAATAACATGTGTATTGTAGCATACACACAACACACAAGTTGCATAACTTCTACTTACAGTTGTTTCGTTAGCCGTGGGGAAATGGTTGCCTCTATTTCGGGATTAAAGGTTCCCCATGTTCTTTTCTGTATTCTAGATAATGTGGACGCAAAATTTTATGATAATCTGTTCAGTAATCAAGGCGTGAAAGTGTAGCAAAGCAATGTTTCTTTTAAATAAGTTATTATTCATCTGACAATTTTATAACGAGGTCCTCAATCACTGTGTCAATAACGTATTAGGGAGATAATATAATCCCATCGAACTGTGTCACGTCTAATTGAATCCGAAATTAATTATTCAGCCGTCCTCAAGCCTGTCGTAATTTAAACCACATGTATATTATTGCATAACTGGGTTATTTATTTATTTAACAGTTTATGCACACGAAGAAAAAATATACAGAAAAAAACTTAAAACTAGAGATTTCACTTACAAAGGTACTGCTTATTTCATTTGAAATCTCTTCCAGCAGACCCGTGAGAGGAGAGTATGATATTAGAGGCGACAGGCGTGTTCATATTATAAGCATAGAATTATGACAAAATAATGTAGCTGACGGCTAAAATATACTACATATTATACAATACTTACATAAATACACATATACATACATATCAACTATATATGTATACGAAGGGAAAAAATAACATTTATGACATTTATGAGGACAATGATAAAAAGTGATCTTTAACTTTTTTCTTAAATACCCTACTGTTGCATTTTCAGCCAAAGTGGCTGGGTTGCTAATTTTTCTAGGACGAACACCTTTTATTCTGGACAAAGGACTTTAGCAGAAACCCTTTATGTCGTTCTCCGTACTATAGACAACGCGATCGTAAAAATTTAATGATGACTGGATCAGTAGTTATGGCTTGTGAAAGTGAAACAATATCACTTTCGCATTTATAATACCTATTAGTTAAGATTAATCTGCCAATATAAGAAGGAAGGTCCTCAATTGCTGTGTCAATATCGTTTTTTGGAGCTAATATAATCCCATTGATTTGTGTCGGGTCTGATCGAATCCGAAATTAATTATTCAGCCGTCCTCAAGCCTGTTGTAATTTAAACAACATGTGTATTGTAGCATACAAAAAACATACAGTAATATATGGCTCTGGTAGTACAGAGAGGGTCGTGCTCCTGCAGTGGAGATAGAGAGAGAAAGATCTGATGATGATGATGACATGATGTTACTCGTAGCTATGGACTCCTAAAAACATACATAACTAGGTTATATGCATAATTAGGTTATTCATCATCATTTCGTATAGGTGACACAGTGAGTCGACCATGCACTAGGTTATTGTACTTCTAGTTACAGTTGTTTCGTTAGCCGTGGGGAAATGGTGGCCTCTTTTTCGGGATTAAAGCTTCCCTATGTTCCTATCTGTATTCCAAATAAAGTGAACGCTAAATTTTGTCAGTGGTCAAGGCGTGAAAGCGTAGCAATGTTACTTTTATATGAGTTATTGTTAATCTGACCTACCTAGTCCTCAACAGCTGTGTATGTATTAGATTGTAAGAACGTATTAGAGATATAGGTAATCCATTGAATTGTGTCGGGTCTGATTGTATCCGAAATTAATTATTCAGCCGTCTTCAAATCTGTTGTAATGTAAACAACATGTGTAGTGTTGCATAATTGGGGTATTGTACCCTACGTCTTATTTGAACGTGTTTCCAGTTGCTTTCTCAGCCATAGTGGCTAGGTTGCTATCACTGTCGATCAGATCAAATCACTGTGTCAATAACGTATTAGAGATATAAGTACTCCAATTGAATTGTGTCCGGTCTGATCAAATCTGAATTTAATTATTCAGCCGTCCTCAAACAAGGCTGTTGTAATTTAAACAACATGTGTATTGTTGCATAACTAGGTCGGTGCCTCCTCTTCGGCTGAGCTTGTTGCCGTAGTCTTTTTAAACTATATACCCTCCGTGGCGCAGTGGTTAACACGCCAGCCTGCGACTCAAAGGGCTCTGATTCAATCCCCAGCCATGTCATCATGGTTAACGGTCTTTTTCAGATTGGCCTGGGTCTTGGATCTTTATCTGTATAAGTATCTATAATAAAATATATGGCGTGGAAACTGCTACTGTTTTCTCTCTAAGTATTGTTTTGAAGAATATCATAATAGTTTTTACTAGGGAATAATCTGGCTAAGCATTATGACAATGATGGTATATATACCAACACTTGGTGTAACTTTTCCAATTGTTTGTAAAATAGAGATGGCATGCATAGGTTTGCCATGTCTTATTTTTTGCACGTATCTTTACAGTTTTCAAACGTGAGAGCAGTTGAGTACCAACTTAAAAAAAATGCTGTTGAGAAAGAGCGAGTACCAAAATAAAACATGTTGTTGTTAAAAAAAAAAACTACGATGTGTCGCTATACAAAAATAACTTACGAGCAAACCTGTTGCATAGAATGCATTATGTGCACAGGTTTAGTCATTGAATTTGGCCTTGGCGTATTTTTGATCGCTTGCTAATTTGAACAGCTCTTCCAAAACACAAGTCTGTAGGATAATACAAAAACAAGTGACAAAATTAAAAAAGCGTTAAAGACTTATCTTTTTCAAACTAAGGCCTTGGTAAAGAAACCATTAACACAAGACGTTGAATCTTATTTTTTTTCTTTCTGTCGCCAAAAGATTAAATAATAGCTGTTTTTATAGAAGCTGATAATTTGTTTGTGTTTGCAAAACAAAATAGTTACCTATTAATAAATTTTGTAAAATATATTATTTAAAATGGCTTTAAACTAATGGTTTTTACGAAACTGATTAATAAAATGAGCTTTATTAATATTTTAAAATTATATTATATAAAATGAAAGTAAAATAAATATATACGGATGAATCACTTACTTTTTTCTGACATGACCAGCTTCTTTCATTAAATATACAAGAAACTACCCCATCAACGACTTTATGAATTTTCTAGATTAGCAATTAATTTGTATGAAGTTCAGTCATGGGCGCTTATGCGTTTGGTGGCTTTTGTATATTTACAATGATGATAACTTTACAAACTTTAATGGACATTCCTCCTCTGCTGTGTCTGGCACAAATATCAACTTAAGGTGGTCTATAATCAACTAAATATAAAGAACTTACAACCCGATGTCATAGTTAAGTAAAAATGAAATGTCTATCCCTTCTATCTTGTCTAGTCTACTATCTACTATCTTCTATCTTCTATCTTCTATCTTCTATCTTCTATCTTCTATCTTCTATCTTCTATCTTCTATCTTCTATCTTCTATCTTCTATCTTCTATCTTCTATCTTCTATCTTCTATCTTCTATCTTCTATCTTCTATCTTCTATCTTCTATCTTCTATCTTCTATCTTCTATCTTCTATCTTCTATCTTCTATCTTCTATCTTCTATCTTCTATCTTCTATCTTCTATCTTCTATCTTCTATCTTCTATCTTCTATCTTCTATCTTCTATCTTCTATCTTCTATCTTCTATCTTCTATCTTCTATCTTCTATCTTCTATCTTCTATCTTCTATCTTCTATCTTCTATCTTCTATCTTCTATCTTCTATCTTCTATCTTCTATCTTCTATCTTCTATCTTCTATCTTCTATCTTCTATCTTCTATCTTCTATCTTCTATCTTCTATCTTCTATGTATATGTACTTTTCATCTCTACCACAATGCAAGTAGTATTATATAAACGTAGACGTTTGGCATGACTAGGTTTTGCTTGTCAATAACATAGCCCTACGGGAATCCAGTCACGGTACTGTATCCATCATACATGTATCATACTCGTCTATGTGATACATCTTTCGTGTGTGATGATACAGTTACTAGCGTTACAGGGTAGAAATATTGCTGTGGTCTATGGAAACGTAAACTCTATTGATTTTGTATGCAAATGTAAGAATGAACAATATAACTACATTATATGTTGAATGTCATATAAAGTTCATCTATACGTGGTATGCTTAGGAGACGTCTTAAGCGTGATAACATTTGCTTGTCAATCACATGTCATTCCCTGACAGAAATCCAATCACGCTGTTTCTATCATTCATGTATGATGATACAGTTAGCATTGCAGAGTGGTGGTATAGTTTTGGTCTATGTACACTTAAACTATATTGATTTTGTATCAGTGCGATGCATATAATAAGGTCATTTATAGTCAGATCATCGAAATATGTGTTATTTCGTAATTTAGGGTTATATGATCCGAAGTAGGCACTTTTATTGCAATAATCTAGAATTATGATTATTTTAGAAAAGAAGTACTGATTATAAAAAACATCATGATTTTTTTTATTTCAGCAACATATACCTTGACATATTATCAATTTTACTATTTCTTGTAATTTGTGTCATTCGTTTCTTGTCATTCAAACAATCAAAATGTGGTACCTATATTGCCTGAAAATACCTCGTGTAGAGGCAAAACACGTGTTGCGAGCACGACGGCCGATGCTGCTGCAGCCTCATTGGCTGCAACAAGGGTTGCATGCATCAACTATTGGTGTGTAGGCACTGCCTAGCAATAGTTTGCATGAACTAACTGAAACCTTTGTTTATTAATAAGATCTGCAATATAGTATCCCATGCATCTTATACATACAATGCCATTACTACCACAAATGTATTATATCATATAATAGTATTATAGACGTCTGAAGCGTGATCAGATTTCCTCGTCAATTACATTGCATAGCGTGACGTAAATCCAATCACGCTGTAACGTATCTATCATACATGTTTTATACATTGACGTGAGTTGCAAGGCGGAGATATAGCTTCGGTCTAAGTACAAACTTTATTGTCTTTATAACAATATAAGCTCATCTATATAGTCAGCGTTTTCTCCTTGGAACAAGATATATTGAAATAGTATTATTGACGTCTGAAGCGTGATCAGATTTCCTTGTCAATTACATTTCACTGCCTGACAGAAATCCAATCACGCTGGATTAAATCCATCATATATGTATGATACATTGATTAGCGTTGCAGGGCGGATAAACAGCTTTGGTCTTAGTTAGCACAAACTCTATTTTCATATAAGCCTTTTCTCCTTAAAACAAGCGTGTTATATCATAAAATAGCATAATATAGACGTCTGAAGCGTGATCAGATTTGCTTGTCAATTACATTACATAGCTTGACGGAAATCCAATCACGCTGTATTATATCCAACATACATGTATCTTATATTGACTTGCGTTGCAAGGCGGAGATATAGCTTCGGTCTAACTAAACACAAACTCTATTGTCTTTGTAACAATGTTAGCTATATTTCAAATTTAATTATTGCTAGATTATCTTTAGGTATTTTTATTTGGTTTTTCAAAATTTTGGTACGAAAGAAAATAGATAATACCTTAAATTATACAAGTATTCTACTTAGAATCATCAGGTCCTTCCAGTCTCCACTGCAAGAGCACGACCCTCTCTGTACTACCAGAGCCATATACTAGCCTGAGCAGTCAGAGGATTTGGCCTACACTCTCCACGCTGGCCAGACGGGTTGGAGAGGTCTCTTTGATGTTAATAGCTTTGTTTAGCTTGTGTTACCTTAGTCGCTTTTTACGACATCCACGGGATGACTTGGAGTGGTCCTATTCTACTCTGCTGGGAACCACAGTTTTACGTGTCAGGTATAAACACCCAATAAAGTATTTATAAATATGTATGAAAAAAGATTTTATTTAAATCGGTGTTATAGTATCTCTGTTCATTGATTCTCTATCTCATCCCATCCGCTGACCCATCTTGACGATACTCCTTGATATCATTTCACTTATAAAGTTTTTCGAAATATAAGCAAGGCCTTCTCCTGTGTTTTTTTTTTGCTTATAATGTCAACGTATAGTAACAGATAACCTACTTAAGGGTGCGCTAGTCAGGTGTTTCGCCATACAAATTCTGTAGGGTGATGATTCCGTTGTTCGTTATCGTCTATTTAAAGTTTTTAATTCTATCGATTTGTCTTGTCGTTATCTATGCTTGTATGGAATCATAATTGTAAAATTATAAGTACTTTAAAAGTTATGAGTCTCAAAACATTCCGTTTTAACACGTAATTTTAACGCATCTTTGGGCACAATTAAATACCGGAAGGAGTATAAAATCTCTAAAACAAAATTCATACAAGCATAGTTTGGTTATTAAAAAATATAAATTATTTTACTTTTAATAAAAACATTCAGCTGTTTTATCACAAGAACACTTCTCCCAAACGCATACTCGCGAATTTTTAGACGACGAAGATTTAGATTTTCAACAATATTTGTGTTTGCACACACTAGACTGTTGTTCCAATTTGCTTATACATCAGTGTAAATAGTTCCGCACTGTTCAAAACCGAGTCTATCCCTTTCTCAGCGATATAGCACGCATTTTAGCCACGTGCGCTGACGAGTTCGAGTTCCCGACTAGCGCATCCTTAAGATGTCATCCTTAATATTATCTCCGCGAGGTTCTGAATATAACAAAGAGCTGCTACGTGATGTCTGCACTACAACCCTCTCTGCATATATCATTCTCTTTATGTAATAACGAAGATCAGGCATTAGTGTGTAAAGGATAAGCTACGAGATTTACAGCTATGATTTTATAAAAGGCTTGTTTAATTGTATGAATTCTTTTCATTTTATAATTTTATTGTCTTTCTTTCTAGATGTTGTATGAAAATAGATTGCATCTTGAGTACGGTAGTTTCCTAATGTTAAGATTATATAAAATTTGTTTCTAATGAGACTAATTTCTATCTAAAAACACTATAAAGAACACTTTTAATTTGATATCGATTCGTTAAGTGATCTGAAAGCTTCTTTAAAGTTGGGTGAATAGGACCACTTTTTAAAGTATGAAAATCTTTAATTACAATTATACTATATTTTAGTCTGCAAAATTTATAGCAACTTTTAGTATGAAACCATTACCATAAACGAAATATTTCGTATAGCTACCAAACAAAGTTCTCACGCCACCCATACAAAATACAAGCTTGTGACGTCACAAATATGTAGGCATTTCAGCAGCGCGTTTTCACGTCTAAAAATTTACGTCTAAAAACATGTGTCTTTAAAACTTTTATAACTGAAAGAGTTTTTTGTTTAGAAATGTATTTCTGTCACTATTGTGTTTATTTTTGGCAGGTCTTTACATAGCAACATGAAAAAAAATTTAGTCAACATGCCCATTATAGGTATATTAAATTTTTACATACGAGTGTATGCATCTAATACGATTACCTTTTTTATCTCGGTCACCATTTTTCGGGTCAGGTAAAAAGTACTTATGAAAATTTATGATAAACTATTTTGTTTTTAGTCGGTTTTACTGTATCTTTGTTCATTGTCCTTTATATTATCACTTCTAGTGACCCAGTTTGATGATAACCTTGATATAATTTTAAAAGTTATCCACAATATTATGTAAGACTTTTCTCTGTGTTTTTGCTTATAACGTCAACGTAAAGTAACAGATAACCTACTTAAGATGTCATCCTTAATACTATCTCCGGGAGGTTCTGAATATAACAAAGAGCTGCTACGTGACGTCTGCACTACAACCCTCTCTGCGTATAATATTCTCTTTATGTTAAAACGAAGATCAGGCATTAGCGTATATAAAGGATAAGCTTCGAGATTTACAGCTTTGCTTTAATAATTTTTTAATTAAACTATGTATAAATATGTATTAATAAATACGAACAAATCACACAGATTGAGCTAGCCCCACAGAAAGTTTTAACTTGTGATAGGATACTAACTTAACGATACTATATTTTATAATAGATACTTATATTGATAAATATCCAAGACTCAGGAATATTTGAAAAATATCGTTTTCCATCATGACTTACCGGAGTTTGAACTCGAGACCACTCACGAGTGGTCCTGGAGGCCTACTCTCTCTGTTAACTTCGATGCACGAACTACGTATTTCTTTCGAATCTTATGTCAAAACGACACTTTTGACAACGAAAAATGCGAATCCGTTGCGTAATCATCAAAAACCCTACTCTAACAGACTTTTCGTCGTCTGATCTCTCGCTCTTTCCGTAGCTACTTGTCTCTTTCAAAGTGCCTACGAATTTGTTGCGGATTCGTTTCGAATCTTGTTCGTCGATCCATGATTGGTTAACTGCAACACTGACAGCGACTTTTACGAATTTTTGCATTTTTACCTTACTCTGAGCGCGCTTTTGACAACGAATTTAACGGACGAACGACCTCTATTCAAGGTCATTCCGACGTCAACTACCGAGGTGACGAATCCGTGACGGATTTCTAACGTATTGCTTTGTGAAGCATTTGAAATAATTAATTCATCAAAATATGTTACTTAAACTTTGGATTTTTTGTAATTTTGGCATAATTGTAAGTTGTAGCGTATGGAGGGTTGCTAGATTTCTTACTTTTATTAAATTAAAATGATTAAATCTTTATTTATAAATGTATATACTTATCAATCGTAATATATCCTTTACGATAATGGCTTGTTAGCTGAATTCTGTGATCTGTCCCTATACATAATTATTATTGATCTGCGCTGGAAGAGAAGCAGCTGGTTCATTGCTTCTCTGCCACTGCCTGCTTGTGAGCGAATTTTGTACCATGAGTAAAAGAAAATTGTTGTTTTTTTTTCAAGAAAGCCTCTTGTGATCTTGAGTACATTGAGAGATTGAGTGATACAAATTATATGATCGGTACAAAATTATGCATTATCACTAGAAATGTTTGAAAAACAGCGCGGAACGGAATACCGCTTTTGAGAAATATGTGTCGTTCGAGCTTCCGGGGCCTGAGGCATAACGATATGTTTGTTTGTTTTTCATGTGTGTAAGTGGCCAACACTGGTGTCATTTTTCAAGCTGCCTAAAGGCATCTGTCATAGCTTAACGACTGCTATCAATAATGACAGCCGGGACCAACGACTCAACGTGCCTTTCGAAGCAGGGAGGAGCTCGAGATACTTTTATGGCATGTTAGTTTATATTATTGTATGCAGATAAATGATTTAGCAAATATCGATGGTCGGCTGCATGCCAAACGCTAACACACATTGGGTATGCGAGATAGGCGAGATGTAAGCTTGTATTATCTACCGTTGTAATTATCATTGAAACACCGTAAAACTTTCTTCTAGTATATTTATTGATGTATAGGTATTATTATCCTTTAGATCTTCGTGAGTTATTACGATGAAAATGTATAAATACGAAATAAACAAGTTTTATCAAAGTAAATATGGTTTCTGTTCATTTGTGTTTTATTATTCTGTATCAATCAACAATTTTATAAGTATATATACGTAGACAATAGTTCTTTACTGTGATCAAAATAGAAATTGCTTAGCATTTTCTCGCATGGATCAAGGCAAATGCTATAAGTGGAAGTGAGACATCACTCTGGAATTGCCCTTCCTCCGTGGAGCATTATTATCTTCAGTAACGTGGAATAAATATGATGAAATTGTTTTGTCGTGAATTAAGATTCAAGCAGCCGAAGATAAATCTCGATGGCGTGCAATTGGGGAGGCCTATGTCCAGCAGTGGATGAGTATAGGCTGATGATTATGATAAATTAAGATTCAATATGGATTATCTTCAAATGCGAGTACCTATACCTCTCAGAGCAATAACTTATACCTACTCTGTGCTATGAGGTTAACTTACAGAAAGCTTCCACTAATGTAATTGGTCAATAATTTCAACCTTTTTTTTCTAATTTTGGCAAAGGACTAAGTTAAGATTTCTTGATTTATGATTTTAATAAATTATTAGCAGGTAATTATTTTTATTTTATTTCTAACTAGACCAGAAAAATATTATTTGACTCATCATAGTATTATTTTATTAAGTTTCATTCTGAATAATGAAATAAAAGCATTCTAGTCATTTTATCGATAAATATCAAAAATTTACGTCTTTCCTAGGTAAGAACTTCACTATTATCGTAGACTTTTGAAGACTATGGATCCGTCCACGATTCGAACGATAAATTCGTCATTGACCTTTCGAGGTCCTCGTCTGAAATACGAACTACGTCGCGTGTCAACTTAGAGTAGGCCTCCTGAGTTGGATCCCCGGCGGCTGCGACCCGTTGCAGGCTGGTGTGCTTACCACTATCACAGAGGTCGATCATAATAATATTATTTTCACGTTAAAGTTTTCTGTAATATAAATAATGCTTTCCCCTGTGTTTTGATCTTGTCTTAGCTTGTAACGTCAACATATAGTAACAGATAACCTACTTAAGATGTCATCCTTAATACTATCTCCGCGAGGTTCTGAATATAACAAAAGCTGCTACGTGACGTCTGCACTTATAACATTCTTTTTATGTTATAACTAAAGACAATACCTATATTATATTGTCTTTGGTTATAACGAAGATCAGGCGTTAGTGTATAAAGGATAAGCTACGAGATTTACAGTGAAGCTTTTCAAATATTATAATTACGAACAATAAATCATTTACCTTTTCAACCGACTTCAAACAAAGGAGAATATTAAAGAAACCCAAATGTATCTGATATTGTCAGATTTACAGTATTTTGTACATTTTAGTCTATATCAGCTTTTAAACATGTGTGTGAAATTTCATAAGTGTATGTTGGTCCATGCATAGTTATCTCAAAAACTATAAGTTGGATTAGAGTAATTCTCACATAATCTTGGTAAAGTACAAATTAGGGAACAACGTAAGTTTAATCAAAACCGGTTTTTTAGTTTTTAAGACATAGAGTTACGAACTGTGAGAATCTTGCCACTTAATTTTGAAGCACTTATTTTTAATCAATAGAGCTGAATATTGTGGCCAAATGTTAGACAAACGACATTGCAATATAAACTAATCCAGAAAGTAGCTATAGACACTTCTAAACTAAAGTAGAAAAACCCAATTTTATTATTATAATACGAGGATTAACAATATTTTCCCAAAATAAACTAATTATGACAGTGGACCGAATATATTTGTTGAAAATTTTGGATAAAAAATAATTACATTAAACATACTTGCAGATCCTAAAAATGCCTTGGAATTAAAAACACTCTAAGTAAAATTTAAATTAAAGCTTCATTTTTACTACACATAAAATACCAGCGCAGCTGGGGGCATAAATCATTCCACACTATTCATAATCAAAAAGTAAGCGCTTTTAAATCCCTGGAAACCCCACCTGGAATTTCTCTAGACTTAGCGAAATATTTTCTCCTCGCCTACAGATTATGATTATTAAAAACCAACCTAAGACATTTTAAAATGTTACGTCAGGACTCAAAGTTGCGTCAGTAACCAAAAAAATTGCTTTATTTTGAATTCAGTTAATAAGTTAAAAACCGGCCAAGTGCGTGTCGGGCCACGCGCAGTATAGGGTTCCGTAGTTGCGAATGACAACTTTGAGTTCACACTATTCACACTCGCACCTTACAGTTTAACGACCAAAAAAATTTAACAATGAAAATAGTTTGAAATTTTACAGTTTATAAGTTGGCTGCCTATAACTTTTTAGTTTGTACTTAGTACTCAGCTTTGATAGTTTTCCTTTCAACTTCAGTATATATATATGTAATTTTTTTCATGTATCTATATATAACCGTTTAGCAGTTAGAGGGGGGGGGGGGGGGACACTTACCTCTAACAAAAATTCGCACTTTAAAACCAAACATTTCGGAAACGGATCCCTAAATCGAAAAATGGTGTTCTTAACCTCACAATATTTTTGAAAGACCTATTTAACGATACCCCACACGATGGGTAGGTAAATAGAGAAAAAAAAATTACTCCCCAACTTTACTTGTATGGGAGCTACCCTAAAAAAAATTTTTTTCAATATTTTATTCTACCACTTTTTTGCCATGATTAATATACATACCCATGCCAAATTACAGCTTTCTAGTAATTATAGTCTCTGCGTAAAACCGCGGACGGACAGACAGACAGACATGGCGAAACTATAAGGGTTCCTTGTTTACTACGGAACCCTAAAAAAACCTGACTGACGTTTTCTGACGGTTTACGGACGTTATATCTGCCAACAACCTGTCTTGCAGTTTGGCAGATCATGTAATTATTGAATGTACTATATAAATATGAAATAAATAATTAAAAAAAAAATATTATCACGCCTTTTCCCATGGGGGTAGGCAGAGACTATGGATCTCCACTTGCTACGATCCTTACAAACCTCTTTCGCTTCATCCACATTCATTATTCTTTTCATGCATGCTCGCCGGTTTCGGGTTCTCCAGACGGACGTAAAGTGTCAAAAAGGGCAGTTGGGTTTTTTTCGTCGGCTTTATTGATTTTTGTTAATGTTACGTAGTCTTTGATGGGAACAATGCTAGGAAGGAACTTGATTTTTTTTTATTTTCCCATTCTAATTTTGTAAAAAAGTTTTCAGCCACCGAGGCGGTTGAAAAATAATATTAAAAATTGAAATTGAGTTCCCAGTATCGATCCCATAGGCAAAGTTGTTCATATTGTCAGACTCTGCCACCCTTTTAAAGTTATGTCGAAGTGTAATGTTTTTATTTGTTTTCAAAATACAGCGTGAAAATTGACATTGTAATAATGACGATAAAAGAATTTAGTTAAGGCGAAGTGAGTTCACACTCTAGCGCCACCCAGCAATTAAATTCATTTATAGAGGCCACTTTTGGCGGTAAGAATTCGTTCTCAATACTACAATAAATACTCAATACTACAAGTAATTTACTGGGCATTCAGCTATTAGATTTTTTAAATTTGATATTGTTTAGGACTTATAGAATTAATTGCCGGGTGGCGCTAGTGTGTGAACTCACTACGCCTTAATGGGATACAGTTGAAGTACCTATTTAGGATTTTTACGTGGAACCATAGCTATTTCTTTACGTGAAATTAAGGACAAGGGCACATGAAAGAAATATGTAAAGTAAGGTTTTTTAAATGGATAATTGTGACGTCGTGTTACACCATAACATAGGAGGTGTTGGGTCTCTCAGTCCATGGCTAGGTCAGCCCTACAAAAAACATAGCTCGCGCCATCAAGCCAAGTTACAAACGTATACAGAGAGATTCATTAATATTGATAGTGTTAATGAATCATAACAATATTTTTATTGCGTTTTGTTTGTTTTTGTGTGGGTAAGTGGCCAACGCTAGTGTCAGATTTATTAAGCTGCCTCAAGGCATCTGACATAGCATAACGATTGCCACCAATGATGGCGGCTTAAAGTTCCTTGCCAAGCACGAAGGAGCTTCAGAATCTGAAGTTCAGATATGTTTGGCCCAGTGGGCGTAAGAATTGTAAGCGCTCACGCATGATAAGCAACTTCAGGCGCGGTCCCCAATTGGATGGGTGACCACAAGTGGTCTTAAAATATCTCAAGCTCCTTCGTGCTTCGCAAGGAACTTTAAGCTGTTGGATCCGGCTGTCATTATTGGTGGCAATCGTTAAGCTATATCAGATACCTTTAGGCAGCTTGAAAAATCTGGCACCAGTGTAAGCCAATTAAATACAGGAAAAACAAAGTATTACTAATGCAGATTCGGTATTTTAAAAAAATTTGTTTTAAAATAAATAATTGAAAAAAAAATGTAGTGTATTGTAAAGTTATGGCATTGAAGAGCAGTCTGAGTGTCTTTGTAATTTCTATGGGTTTTAGATCTCATATAATATCTTTCATATTTAAGCGATCTTTCGGTTTAGTAAAATATAAATAAATCGTCCGCAGCCCTATAGACCGAATTCCTTTGCCGACAGCACGATTTCAAATTAGAGGAGCATGGGGTATTATAGGTATGTACCAAACATAGAGCACGGAATTTCACTCGTGCTCTTCTAGATAAGAAGAAAAAAATTCAGCTCGTGCCCAGCTAGTAGGCGAGACTCGCATACTTGGCTTGTCAGTTAGTGCTCAAAAAAATGTGATCATACCACAATGAGCTATGATAAGTATGGTATCATAATTACAGTAAAAATTTAATAAACCAAATTATGATGTTACCTGTAATACAAGTAAGTAGAAACTATTAGATTTATGAACAATGAACTTGAAACGCTTAACCTGAATAAACGGTACCACCCCCTGACACGCTTGTTTCGTATGAAATGCGAGGAAAAGGCGTCTCCAGTTGTAACGGTGCCGCATAATAACTTCATGCTGCATCTTGCTTCTCAACTCATTTTTCAATCACCAACATCCTGTCCACTTTTACTTCGAAACTTATTTAATTTCAAATTCCTAATTCCATTTTCAAATCTTCATCACAGTCCTTCCTCATCAGTTATTCAGTATCTTCTTCGTAGTTTGTGAGTTATTCTTACTTTTGGTCGTGATCACTCGACCTAGCTCATATACTCGTCTACCATATTGTATTTTTATTAGAATACCAGTGAAAATTAACGAAATATATCCGAATACCTGTGTATGTGTTCTCTCTTTTCGCCCCGAGCTCTCTCTCCGCTGAGCATTTAATACACCTAAGTACATTAATTTTATGTTGGGCCTACTCTAACAAGAGTTGGGTGAGTAGGACGGACCCGAGCAGCAGATATTCCTCTGCTCTGTGGTACCTATTGATATTGTCATCTCATTAGCATTCCACACCAGCATTTATATTCTGTAACATTCATATTTAACGTTAAACACACCTGTGAAAATAGTTTGCTTATTCATGAATACAACGGTTTATTTAAATAATGTTTCTTGTTGTATAATTGAAAACGTACTAGGAGCTAAACTTATTTACATACAAGATGTACCTGCGGCTTTTTACGCGCATGTGTTAGGATTATTTCCGGGATAAACTATTAATAAGATGAAGAGGAAAACTGGTATTTCTACCATGCAGGTTTGGGAGAAAAGAAAAAATATAGAAATACCAGCTGTTTTTCTTCCCGCGCAGACCGTAAAAGCCAGTCAAGGAATTGGGCGAAAAGAACCAAATTAATAGGCGATGCGGCTAGCAACCCATCACTATTTTGGTTCTGCTTTCCACCTTTACGCCCACTGCTAAATGTAATCCTTAAATATATAGGGGACATATCACACGAATTGAGCCAGCCCCACAGTAAGTTGTGAACTTGTGTCGCAGGATACTGACTCAACGATACTATATTTTATAATATATATATACTTATATAGATAAACATCCAAGACCCAGGTCAATCTGAAAAAGATCGTTTTCCATCATGACCTGACCGGGGTCTTGGATGTTTATCTATATAAGTATCTATTATAAATTATAGTAAGTATTGTTGAGTTAGTATCCCATAACACAAGTCTCGAACTTACTTTGGGGCTAGCTCAATCTGTGTGATTTGTTCGTATTTATTTATGTATTTATTATTTATTTTAGTATATGTATATACATATACACATCATATTAGGTATATGTATAATACCAACGAGTATATACATAAAACAAAACTTTCGACATTAAGTAGTGCTTTTCAACAAAAAGCTGTCTATTGAGTCACTAAAACAGGTGGAACAGAAAATATCTGCTCAAAAATTATGTTCTCTAGAAGACTTGATAATTTTAGTTTTGATCACATCGTGACTAATGCACAAATGCAACAGAATATATTTTCATGGTCAAAGCAATTCACAAGTTCGCGACAGAATTGTATCTAGCAATTTTAATATTAAATGGTGTGGTTCCCGGCAGAGTAGAATAGGACCACACCAAGTCTTCCCGTGGATGTCGTAGAAGGCGACTTAGGGAACACAAGCTAAACAAAGCTTTACAAACTCGAAGAGATCTCTATTATGTCTGGCCAGCGTGGAGAGTGTAGGCCTAATCCTCTGACTACTCTGGTTAATTATAGCTCTGGTAGTACAGAGAGGGTCGTGCTCTTGCAGTGGAGACTAAAAAAGACTTGATGATGATAAATATTAAATACAGTTGTGTACAGCGTATCGTATTGTTTAACTTATATTTCATTGACTCACGCACAAATATCGACCCACGTAGAAAAAAACACTCCGTAAAATGTGAGATGAATTTTCTTTCTGAATGGTTCCGCACCATTTTCAAACGACAATAGTACGTTCCCATAAAATTTTTTTTCGTCAAATTTCTTTTGTATAACTTACGGTTTGAGGATAAAATGACTATAATTAAAAGTCGCTTATGGCCGCGGACTCGTCTAAAAAAAGTACTACTTTAATATTCTCTTCCATAATGTTTTATGTTTACCGTAAAATTACTTTTTATTAAGTAGTCCAATATTTCATAATATATTTTATACTCTATTAGCCTAATACTGTCATAAAATATTAAAAAATCTGATTGTGATCTGTTTGTGTGATTTTTTTAACCATATTTTATTTCTTTATTTAATAAGTCAACGGAAGGACTGCATATTGAATAAAAAAAACATATTAATATATTAGATACTAGCAATTTTACCCCGATTTAAATCCTATATCACCCACACATAAAATATCTTTATATAGGTCAAAGAATTTTAAAAGTCGTTCCAGTAGTTTCGGAGCTTATTCAATGCAAACAAACAGACAATCAAATCTTTCCTCTTTATAATATCAGTACTGAGATTGTCAAAGTTTTAATGACCGGTTTCATTATTTTGATACGGAACCCCAAAATCTAATTTTACCGGTTCACGGCTAGCTATAAAAGATTGTTTACATTTTGATCCAAAAACGCCCAGATCTGTTTTGGATACATCATTAATCTTGATTCCAGGCGGACGACCTTCTGTTTTTGTACTTCCGTGTATTGTTTAAAGTTTATTGAATTGTGCGATGACCTGTGCTGAGAATCATGTAAAAAATACGTGTGCTTGACAATTTCACCCGATATCATCATCATTAGGTCTTTTTAGTCTCCACTGCAGGAACACGACCCTCTACCAGAGCCATATATTAGCCAGAGCATTCAGAGGATTTAACCTACACTCTCCACGCTGGCCAGACTGGTTGGAGAGGTCTCTTTGATGTTTATAAGCTTTGTTTAGCTAAAAGAAGCTTGTGTTTCCGATTTCGCCTTCTACGACATCCACAAGATTTGGAGTGGTCCTATTCTACTCTGCCGGGAACCATACGGCATTATACAATTTCAAATTCCTGCGGACAGGATTCGACCGAACGGCGATTTGATCTTTGTATAGTCGGTGGCAGTTAAACCTGATCTACAATTTAAAATCTGTTTGTAGTGAGGTCAAGTTTAACTGCCACCAACTGTACTCCAACGCTTTACAAATTAAGCTACCGTGTTTCGGTCCTGCACGTTAAATTTCTCCGCGCCATATCGCATTCCTCTTATGAGCATTAGGGCTTGCGTTACCACAATTGAACCGCGATAGCCGAATTGGTAAGGCGTTGTGCTGTATCTGAAAATTTAAAAAAAATTGTAAGAACTTACGATTATTTTTATTTTTTACAAAATATGCTAGATCAAACAATGCACTACATTAATAAGAAACAGTAATAATTGAGTAATTAGTCAATAAAAAAAAATTACTACTTGAATTACATAGTAGATTCTGTCAGATGACTCAAACAAACTAGACATAAATATATCTCGATCATTCAAGTCAAAAGTCAAGCCTATTTGCCTCATCCAAATTTGTACACATAGAGTTGTGTATCTAATAACTATCTTTACATAGAAGTTAAGTACATACACAGTTTGCTGTGAATTCAATACTATGAGCGTAGAAACGAGCTGTGTGATGGGCGACATTGTTACTCTTATGGCGGTTAACTGCATATTGCTGCTTATCATAATTCTGGATTATTTTAAAGTAAATGTTGAGTTATTGGATAATAATTTTTATCACAATTTCAAATCAGTGCAAATTGATGATTACTTTTTAGCCCATTGACAACGGAAGTTTTTTGCGTCTATTATACTAAGAGCTAGGCTCTTGTGCCTTTCATTCCATCCCTCAGGTCTCTTTTAGTCTCGAATGCAGGAGCACGACCCTCCCTGCACTACCACAGCCATATATTAGCCAGAGCAGTCAGAGGATTTAGCCTACACTCTCCCCGCTGGCCAGACAAGCTTGGAGAGGTCTCTTTGATGTTTATAAGCTTTGTTTAGCTTGGTTTTCCTAAGTCGCCTTCTACGACATCCACGGAAAGATTTGGATTGGTCCTATTCTACTCTGCCGGGAAACACACGGAGAATTGACACATTATGATTAGGCTTTAAGACTTAACATAAGTTAAAGTTTATTTTGAGTTTCTGTGATATTAAGAGTTAGGCCCTTTCATGCTTACAGAAGTTAAGAAATGGACGTGAGTTACCTTTGTTTAGTTTGGTAACCAAGTTAACTCACGTCCGGAGTTTTTTAACTTTTTAGAACTTGTCGTCAAGTTCTTATTGATATCATTAACTATTAATCACATAATGAACATACTTAGAAGCTATGCATAATAAACATTCTATTTTATTTTTTTATAGCATCCACCGTGATTTCAGTGATGCAATCAATGTCTATTTAAAAAGACACCAAGTTCCTATCGTTTCTACAGTATGTAGTTAACAAGTAGCAATCATATGGCGTAGATGCTTTGATTGCTATATTTTTCGTATGACAAATCTATACGAGTCTATTTCAACCATAGGCTAACTAATTCCCATATTGTTCGTTAGCATTTATGACACCAAACTACACCAATTTCATATTAAAGAGTTTACTAAAAGTTTGCAAAAGTCCAACTGAACCCCTTGACTTCCCATCAAAAATTCCGCATATAACTTCTTATATTTTATATTCACATCATTTTACACTTTGTTGTGAATTCATTACAGTAACCATAAACACGTGCTGCGTGATGAGATGACAGTGTTGCCCTCATAAAATTGCAGCTTAACTGCATATTGCATCTCATCATAATAATAGACGCAGACGCGCGCACAGAGCGGACGTGTTCACATTTTTTTACGCAAATATTCAAAGTGGTCACACGCGATTATATTCCTCACAGTGGAGTTAATTAGCTCGCAAATCAATCGATACAAATAAAGTGACATAGGACCTCATCGAATAACAAGATACTTAGCGGCGGCGACGACACCGTGCGAGAAAAGGACAGGTATCTTATCTCACTTCCGACTTTGGGCCGGCAGGCCGCACTGACGAGAGCGACTAGTAAACAACACAGATCAACATGAGTGTACAGCGATCTCCATCTGGAAGTGGCTTACATTCTAGCCGAAGTGGATCATTTCCTGAACTATCTACCGCAAGTAAATCTTCCGATTCAACATCCACTACTTTCCGTAACAAACGAAAATTGCCATGCGAATACGACGACGGGGCCCCGTCAATGAACTTGGAACTTTCTGAACTGAGGAAACAAATGTCGGATATGCAGTTGCAAATGAAAGAGATGATGTCATATATGGTGACTAACAACAATCTGCAGATAGATAATTTTAATAAATTATGCGAAGATTTATCAATCATAAAAGAGCAAGCCAGCAGTATGAAAATAACTACAGAGAGTTTGGTCCAAGAGCAAAAAAATATAAAATCTGATATTGAAGATCTAAAAAATTTGCATATCAAAGGCGAAGAGAGGTTGGCCGTGGTTGAGTGCGGCCTTAAACAAATTAATCTATCAGCATCATCAAACTCTATTCAAGAACAAGAAAATATTGTGGCGGAACTCAATGAACGCAGCACTAGATGCAAAAATATCTTAATCTCTGGCGTACCCGAACCCACATCTACACATACTACGGAAAGACAGGATCATGACAGAAATATTGTCTATAACATTATCAAATCCCTATCTGCTGATTGCCCCGAACCAGTGAAGGTTTTTCGGATAGGAAAGTACTGCCCGGATAAAAAGCGGCTCCTTAAAGTTATTTTCAATTCCCAAGAAAGCGCTAAGACAATTCTACGTTCCAAACAAAACCTTAATAAAGATGGTATCAAATTATTTTCCGATCAGACACCACAACAAAAAGCCTATATTAAAATGATAAAAGAAGAATTAGATTATCGGACTAAGAATGGTGAGAAAAATCTTATCATCAAATATATTAAGGGTGTGCCCAAAATAATAGTGTCGACTCCAAAAAACTTCCAGCAATAGCTGCTCCCAATGCAAGCAGCTCTTTTACCAGCAATGATACTCGTAGCTACAATACTACCAATACTACATACCAAATAACCACTGACTACCAAAATATAACTATGAGCAAAAAGTCCCTTAAGTTCCTGTACGCTAATGCATGCAGTATAATGAAGGCTGGTAAAATGGACGAATTGAAGTGTATACTGCAGACATTAAACATGATTGTGCACATTATAATTATATCTGAGACCTGGATAAAGTCTGATGAAGATGCTAAAATAATGCAAATACCTGGTTACACCCACTACTATGAACACAGACAGAAAGTCAAAGGTGGAGGAGTGTCTATCTTTGCACACAACAGTATGAAACATAGCCTCATCGAACAAAAATCCATTGATGAAAACCACTATCTATGGATACACATTGATAAATTCTCCCTAGATATAGGTGCTGTATATAAACCTGGTCGGACAAATAGTCAAAACTTTCTGAATGAATACACTATGCAGTTGGAAGATCGAAAACGAGGAGTGGTTCTTGGAGACTTTAATTACGACTTGTTGGTCCCGGAAAAGTCAGCCGATTACAAAGATGCCGTCAAAGAAAGTGGTTTTCAAATACTGAACAAAGTGGATCAACAATACTGCACCCGTGAAAAAGGATCAATTAAATCAATACTAGACCATGTAAGCACGAATATAAGCCAGACCCTATTAAACCAATCCAGTATGAAGTAATAGATTATGAAAAATTATATCAAGAAATTAAAATTAATACTGGTAAAATTATGGATTCGGAATATTCAAATTTAGAACAGAGATTGGTTTCTGCCATAAGAAAATCGAAAATTACTAAGACCAAAAAGTTAAATCCACCGAAGCAAGATTGGATAAACAAAGACATAATACACCTAATTAACAAAAGAAATGAAATTGGTCTTATGTGCAGAAGAAACCCGACAGACAAAAAGATAGAAGATAATCTACGAAAAGAAAGAAAACACGTAGGTTGTGAAATACAAAAAACCAAAGCTGACTACTATCATAAAGCCTTCAAAAAATGTGAAAACAAACCGGAAAAAATGTGGTCCCTAATAAATAGCCTATACCAAAATAAAGTAAAAAATGTATCTTCACCAACTAAGCTTGAGACTGCTGATGGCGATATCACGGATGACGCTGAAATTTGTGAATACTTCAACAACTTTTTTGCGACAATCGGGGCTACACTGGCAAGTGCAATACCGCAGAAATACCACAAAGAAAACATTTTCACTGCTGCAAACTGTGACTCTCAATCGCACTTACCTGAACTCACAGAATTAGCGCCCGCGACGGTTGCAGAGGTTGGAGAGATAATTGATAACTTGAAGTGTAACACTGCTTCGGGCATGGATGGCATAACTGCTAGGGCTATAAAGTCAATAAAAAATTTGATAGTTGAGGATTTGACCAGATGTATTAACAAATGTCTGACGCTGGGCATCTTTCCGGATTCTTTAAAACTTGCGAGAGTCACTCCGATCTTTAAATCAGGAAAAAAATTTGATCCTGGTAATTACCGACCCATTTCTGTCCTCTCAATCATATCAAAAATATTTGAAAAAATCTTATATATCCGCATTGAGTCACATCTTGTATTAAATAATATAATTTCAGATAAACAATACGGTTTCAGGCGTAAATCTAATACACTTTCGGCAACAATTGACATCATCACTAAAATTAAAACAAATATAGATAAAAAACAAATTGTACTGGGCGTTTTCATAGACCTGAAAAAGGCTTTTGATACCGTAAGCCATAAATTACTACTGAGAAAGTTATCTAACATAGGCATCACTGGGATCGCGCTCGAGATGTTCAGATCTTACCTTTCAAATCGAAAACAAATTGTCAAAATCGGTAACCACCAAAGTCAACCTAAGCTCATTTCATTTGGAGTCCCCCAGGGATCAATTTTAGGACCTCTTTTGTTCTTAATTTACATAAACAACGTACATAACATAGGTTTGAAGGGTGATGTTACTCTCTATGCTGATGATACGAGTCTGTTTTATTTCGGAAGTTCAATAGAAAAGGTAATTTCAGATGCCCAGAGTGATCTCAACCTATTAAATCAATGGTTTCTGTTTAACCTTCTAACAATTAATATTTCTAAAACAAACTATATCATATTTAAAGCCAAAAATAAAAAAATATCATATTATAAACCACTAAAAATAAATGAGCAAAACATTAGTATTTCAAAAGAACAAAAATATTTGGGCATCCTCCTTGACAGCCAGCTTACATGGTTACCACATCTTAAAAAAATAAGATCAAAACTGTCATCACTGACTGGTGCTTTACGTAGTATTGTGCGTTTTCTTCCGAAAAAGACTCGCTACCTCATTTACAATTCTCTCGTTAAATCACATATTGACTACCTCATACAAATTTGGGGTACAGCAGCTAAAACCAACTTAAATACTATCCAACGAGCACAAAACAAATTAGTAAAAGTTCTGTTTAATTATCCATTTTTAACTTCTACGGAAAAAATCTACAAAGAGACCAAATTATTAAATATCAGGCAGACATATGTGTACTTCACATGTCTTTTAATACGTAAAATACTTACAAAAGAAATACATTCGCAAATAACTTTTACAAAAAAGAGCAATGTGTATAAAAGGAACCTTCGTAATTCAAACAACCTAATTTTAAGACCGCCTAGAACAAATTATGGACACAAAAATATTCTTTTTGAGGGTGCTCAACTTTACAATAAACTCCCGAAAAACATAAAAGATTGCAAATCTCTTTATTCTTTTAAAAAACTCTTAAAACCACATATTTTAGAATTCCATACATAAATAAAACCTTGATATAATCGAATAATTAAATAAAACTTATACTTACACAAAATAAGTAATAACATAGTAATAACACCTTTTTTATCTATGTCCAAATATAAATAACAAAAATTTAAATAAAACTAATTTAAATAAGCAATATGCCAAAATAGCAATATAATCATGCACATTAAAATATAAAAATAAATAAATAACACAATAAACAATATACATAAAATATACATACCTTGCTCATAACTTAACTCGATGTCGCTTCTAGTACCGGTGTATGTATCCTTGTTACAACATAATGCATCTCGTCGTTCGGCCATCTACGCTTGGAGCTAGTGACTCATATTTTTTTTTTTTCAATATTGTAAGGTATCTGTGTATTGCGTGTGATGCTTTGCTTAATTGCGAACATTGTACGCGTAATCTGTTTTTTAACTTATAGTGTGTGTTCTCATGATAAGTGAAATGTAAAATTTCTTTATGAGAATAAAAATATCTTAAACCAATCATAACCCTCCATTATTACGAAATAAGGGCTAAACTGTGGGATTATTTTTATTGTATGGCCTTTAATCTGAGCATTTGTATGAAGTACGTAACTATATGAACACTTTGGGAAACAAAACCACAAAAGGAACCAAAATTCCAGAAACATAGGAGACGACAAACCCAGATGTTCTTTGCTCTAAGTCTTGATCATAAACTAGACTAAGAGCTGGTGGAGAAATACCATCATACAAAGATTTTCTGAATTCATTACAGTAACCATAAGTACATGCTACGTGATGAGGCGACAGTATTGCTTTAATAAAATTGCCGTTTAACTGCATATTGCAACTCATCGTAACCCTCCATTATAACGAAATAAGATAAAAATAAATATTTTATGGCCGTTAATCAGAGAATTTTTCGAAGTATTTTTTTATGGCGTAGGACGGCAAACGAGCAAGAGGTTCACCGCTGCTCATGGACTAATGCAACACCAGGGGTGTGGCAAGAGCGTTGCCAGCCTTTTTTTTCCCTCCCCAGAGAGGAGGAGGGACGAGCCTCCGGCTCTCTCACTCACCGAACGAAGCATAGAAGCTGTAAAGCTACTACTCAAACGTCGATTTTCTGTGAGAGTGTGTTACTTCCCTGGACATGCCGACCCACTCATGCTACTAGCAAAAGTGTTTTTTGCCGGTAATATGCTTTAATCACAACTAAAAGTGTGTACACAACACATATATAGCTTTACGTAACAAAACCAGGTCAATAAACTTAAATCCAAGGAACATAAGAGAGGCAGACAAAACCCAGATATGTTTAGCTCTAAGTCGCGATCTTATTCTATGCTAAGAGCAGGTAGATACAATGCCTTACACTATCAGACAACATTTTTTGTGCATTCCTTACAATAACAGTGGACATGAGCTGTGTGATGGACGACACAATATCTTTTCTCAATGGGTAAAGTATAGATGTTTTAAAATTGAATTGATAGATTTGACCTCATAGACAAACTTACAGGGCAACTAACACTTTAAAAAAACCTTAAATATTTATTCCTCCATGCGCCATGTTGAAAAGAAAACAAGTTGCATTATATAAGAAAAAAAAACAGTAAAGTTCATTGCCGTTTTTTGCCAGTTTACATTCGCTATATCTTTTTCTGACATCATAACCTATAAAACTCCGCGGAAGAATGGACACCCCACACTCTACAGGAGGCGACATTAGAACATACAATATACATATATATAAGTACTAAAATTCCCGCGACAAACATTTCTCTCCTTCTGGATGTGTAAAGAAAAATCTCCTACTACCTGTGTTGTTCCGCATTGTAAGCAGCATCTGAGTTATTATTCTCAATTAATAAATACAAACAAGCGCACTAGCAGTTAAACGCCAGATAGATAACTTCGTCGTGGGTAAGCCACTAGTTAGAGCTGATAGCTTGAATTACACTCCTAATGATGTAGACTGGCCGACACACTGTTATGTAAGTATGGGCAAAAAGAGCAAAAACTCCCTGGGAAGCAGAGATGGCGGTGTGGTTTAAGCATTGGAATTAAATGCAGACTATCTGTAAGATGAGGGGTTGAATTTTATTCGGCGCGTCGTGTATCTTTGAGTTTGTAGATTCATTACTGATATATTACAATTATTGTCGATACTACTACAACCACTTGCTCACAATTTCAATACGTGATATGTCCGTGAGCCCATTAGGCCTCACAGCGTTTTTTTGTCTTAACTACTCTAAAACTTAGTAACGAACACTCGATGTATTATGTAATCTTCTGATACTCGTAAGATATTAACATGTACTTATAACGCCGTGTGGTTCCCGGCAGAGTAGAATAGGACCACTCCAAGTCATCCCGTGGACGTCGTAAAAGGCGACTAAGGAAACACAAGCTAAACAAAGCTTATTAACATCAAAAAGACCTCTCCAACCCGTCTGGCCAGCGTGGAGAGTGTAGGCCAAATCCTCTGACTACTCAGGCTAGTATATGGCTCTGATAGTACAGAGAGGGTCGTGCTCCTGCAGTGGAGACTAAAATACCTGATGATGATGATGATGATGAATTAATTGCTGTGTGGCGCTAATGTCGCGTATCGTCTGAACTCACAGCGGTAAATTAAATATGTTACTCAAGTAGGTACATTTTTAAATATGACTTGCAATCTATAAATAATTAAGTTATCTTGTATTTCTTATTTGTAAGATTTTTTTAAGAAAAAAAAACTTAAACTGAAAATCGTACCAGTGAAGGAAAGCATTTTGAAGATTCTTGCGAACTATTTGTACATATATTTTACCATAGATATTAATATTCTACAAGAATAGCTATATATCTCATTTGGAGGCAAGCGCTCTGGCAAACGCTCTGGCAAGCTAAGTTTCAGAACGTGGCTGTTAGATGGCAGTACGTCAGTGGACCTACTGCCTGTGGCTGTGGTGGTAACAAAAGTCACTGTTAGATGGCAGTAGGTTATTAGATCTACGAAACTCTTACCTGTTATCTAAGATTTTCTTTCCGATAACACGAGCCACGGGCTAAAGCTTGTTGAAAGTAAAGTCCATTAACTTACTGGATAACACGCCGAGAAACTTTAAGTTGATGATTGCACGATTTCAGGAGACTAACTAACTCACTGGTTCAACAGTGAAGGTAAAGTTGAAAATGTCTCAGAGGAACATTAAATGAAATGATATTAAACGTTAGACATGTTGCTGTTGGTTGATGTAGTTTTCGGGACACAACTACGAAAATTAAACTTGCAGGTGAGCTTGTATACGTAGAGCAAAATAACTCAAGCCAATAGTTCAGGTAAAGTTAGAAGATATGTCTGTGGAATTGCAAATGAAGAGGAGCGCATTGGACGATGGTGTTACGCTTCTTAGTTAACGACTGCAGCGTGAGATTTTACGAGTGACGTTACTTATCTACGAGGTTACCACCAGCCAATGTAAATGTTGAGCAGAACTGCTCATTGGATACCGTAGTTGGAATTCCTAGTTAACATAACGACCACAGTGTAACAGGCAAAGCGAGTCCAAGCGTTCTAAGAGTAGAAGGTGCAATATCGCCCGGTCTGTCCAAACCTCTGATTTTTTGTTCCAATCTGGCTTAAGGATGGCATCTTTTATCGACCACTACCTGCTTCTGTTAATGTTAAAGATACTGTAAGCCAACCTGTACACGAGAAGATTGTTCACTAAAGTGTTAAATGGACAAAGCAACGTTGGTGAAATAGTTTGAGATGGAAAATGAAGGAGAGGTAAAGTAGTATAGTGTGGAAGACGGTGTTACTTTGTGGAAAGAAACATGTTTCTTTCCACATAAGGACACCGACAATAGCCTTTAATATCAGAAAGATAGTAATAAGGGGGCTTATAGTTTAAACCTGTGCTGCCTTGAATTCTCGCTGTATATTATTTAACTTAATTATTTAACTTTGATATAAAATATTGTCACTAAAATAACCTATTGCATTTAAACCTTTGACTTGCGGCAGTTTAATGTGATCCTTGTCTCCCTAACAAATTACAATGAATATCCTCGATCCACTCAATGTAGAACTTGATACACTGACAGTGGCTAGGGCTATAGAGTGTGAAGTCGAAGAAGCCCAAAATTACGTTTTAAACAATAATCTCAACTCTCGAATAAAAATAATCACGCAAAATATACGTAGCATTAATTGTAATATCGACAGCTTCAACACGCTATTGCTGCGATCATCGATAGACTGGGACGTTATAGTACTCTCTGAATGTTGGCTTCCCTCTACGGTCTCCATCCCCGAAATCAAAGGTTTCTCACATGTAAAATCTACTCGAAATTTCTCACAAAATGAAGGGGTTGTCGTCTATTACAAAAATAATCTTATAATCGGCCTTGAGGAACCAGAATTATGTGATGCTAACTGCGTAGTTCTAAAAATAAAATCAGATACCTGCATCATATGCATATATCGTCCCCCCAGCTATAACGATCCTTCAAAATTTATCTACTCCCTCGATCAATTACTGACAAAAGTCACCAAATTCAAAAATGTTATATTATGTGAAGATATAAATATTGATATCAAACCGGATAACACGGAGAAATATTCAGAGGATTATTTAAACACATTGGCATCTCATGGTCTACTCGCGAGTCACACGTTTATAACACGAAACGCTTCCAAAACCTGCTTAGACCATATGATGTTAAAAACAAAAAAGAAGGCCACTTGTCTTGTAATACAGTCTTCTATTACCGACCATGAATCTGTCGCTCTTTCACTTACTAGCAATGCTATACCTTGCAGATCAATACACAAGGACACAAAAGCCAGAATTAACTACCAAAACATGGACTCTTGCATGTCAAAAATAGACTTTCAACCAATCCTAAATTGTAGTGACGTAAACTCGGCAACCGACTTACTTACTGACCTCATTTTAAATACGTTACAGACTAATACCACTTATTCTAATGCTTCCAAACGTAAAACTATAATGAAACCCTGGATAACGAACGGATTATTAAAATGTATGAGGAACAGAGATAATCTATATAAAAAATCTAAAAAAGATCCAAATAATGAAACTTTAAAACTGATTTACAAAAGATACAGAAATAACTGCACGGCGATCTTAAAAAAAGTGAAAATCAGCTATGAAAGACAAGAGATCGAGATCGCCAAAACTGATAAAAAAAGACTGTGGACCGCCATTAAAGACATATCTGGAATAAGGAAACCAGCCGACTCTTCCAATAATCTTCTCACGCCAGACGATCCCAAAGGTTCTTTAGACAAAGTAAACGACTTTTTCGCAAATATTGGTAAGAATTTGGCGAAGAAAATTGGCAACCAAAACCATCCAACCACTACAGTCCCAAAAAAACGTCGGCTATCCCTAAGCTCTTCTTTTTTTCTGCGGCCTACAGACGAATCTGAAGTTGCGCAGCTGATTGTAGCAATGAAGGAAAACAGCGCGGTGGGAATAGACCTAATATCTTCAAATTTAATTAAAAGATATGCGGATATATTACTTCGTCCAATAACACACATTTGCAACTTATCTTTCCTTACCGGTGTTTTTCCAAAAGCTTTTAAAGTGGCCGTAGTCATTCCCATCTACAAGAGCGGGGAGAGTAACTGCATTAACAACTATAGGCCTATTTCTATACTCCCAGCTCTATCAAAAATCCTGGAGAGACTGATTAACAGGCGACTTGTCAGCTATCTGGAATCGAACAACTTAATCTCACAATTCCAGTATGGTTTCCGAGCGGGAAAATCCACAAGCGACGCAGTACATGACTTGACAGATCTAATCGTTAAAAACCTGGATGCTAAGTACAAAAGCCTTGCGATCTTTCTGGACTTAGCGAAAGCTTTTGACACAATCCCAATTCCCCGGTTAATTGGCAAGTTAGAGAGACTCGGCATCAGGGGCCTACCCCTAAAATTGCTAGAAGACTATCTGAGGGACAGGAAACAAATGGTCAGAATTGGTACAGGCTATAGTGCTGAGCGAACACTCAACTATGGAATTCCTCAAGGGTCCAGCCTCTCTCCTACCTTGTTTCTCGTTTATATAAACGAACTTTGCAATCTTCAGCTGCATGGTGGCCATATATTCACGTTTGCCGACGACACAGTACTACTTTTTAAGGGTGTGACTTGGATTGAAACGTTCTTAGGGGCTCAGTCTGGCTTCAATATAGTTAACTCATGGCTACATAAGAACATCCTCAGCCTAAATGTATCGAAGACCAAGTATGTACCCTTTGCTCTTAGGTCTGATCTCCTTCCACCTCCTACCTTATCCTTATTTGCTCACTCATGCGCCAGTACCTGCCAACTTTGTGATTGCCCCAAAATAGACAGATCAAGTAAAATCAAATATCTGGGTGTTATGCTTGATCAATCATTAAGTTTTCAACCACATGTTGACATGTTGGTACCCAGACTAAGGAAACTAATTTATATATTTAGAGCAATAAGGAGAGTTGCAAATAAGAAAGTAGTTAAAATGATATACCAAGCTCTTTGTCAACCATTAATTGACTATTGCCTAACAACGTGGGGAGGAGCGGCAAAAACTCGGCTTCTGCATGTGGAAAAAGCGCAAAGAGCCATTCTTAAGGTGGGCTACGGTCTGCCACGCAGACACTCCACAACCAATCTTTACAAGGAATGGGACCTATTATCTGTAAGACAGTCATTTCTGCTACATACTATATTAAAAATGCACTCACAAACGCGTTACAACCCCGAGTTGATAAGAGACAAACGTAGAAAAGGATCAGTTTGTAGCTCCTTCCGTTGTCAATTCACCAAAAATTTTTTCTGCTGTATTGGTCCCTATATATATAATAAATTAAACTCTTTAATTTCATTCTACTCCCTTAATAAATATAAATGTAAAAAAATAGTATGTAACTATCTCAAAACCCTGGATTACGACCAAACTGAAAATTTACTAGTTAAACACTCCTAGCCTCACTATAATACTCGCACATCTATATATTTAGGATGCTTGACTCTTTTATTTTATTTTATGTATTAGCTAAAATTGGTATAAGGTCATCTTTGTTATTAGCTATTAAGTTTTTTTTACTTTTTTTATTTTCTTATATTGTTGCTATTTAAATTGTAATATGTGTTAAATAGCGGTAGCCATTCGGATACATTGTAATTGTAATGTATATAACCACCTAGGCAGGAAGGGGGCACTGGTGACCCGTAAATACAGGTTTCTGTGAAACTTAGGGCGGGCACCAGGCTCTATCAATACTTACAATGCCGACGTTATATTATGTATCAGCGAACGAATTTATTGTACATATACATTGTAAGTGTCTTAGAGCAAATAAATGTTTTTATTATTTTATTATTATTATTATACCTTAAATGAGTGTGGGTAAAATTACTAAATAAGATATCTCAGTAAATTGGCAAATAACATGGAACTGCTCATTCGACGTTGTTGTTACATAAATGACTGTAGCATTAATGTAACGAAAGACATAACTAATAAGCAGGTACGCTAAAAGTGAGTGTAAAGTTATGGTAATGTTAAAGATCTCTCAGAAGAATTGCAAATGTAAGGCGATTGCTCTTAGGACGCCGTTGTTACACTTCTAAGTTAACGACTGCAGATTCGAGTTTACGAGAGATATAACTAACCACAGGTAAGCCAATGTTGTGGGCAAAGTTAAGAGATCTCTCGGCTGAATTGCAAATGAAACGCGTTCGCTCGTTACATTGCAAGCTGATATACTGCAAGTATCTAAGTACTGCAACGTGCTATTTTACGACACTGAATCAACTATTTCTTACCTTAGTCTCGACTTTGGTAGTACGAGTTAAGTCTCTAGCAAAGTCTGCATATTTATGTTGCAAGTGACCACTTGAGTGCATCGCTTGAAACAGCTAGTAAAAGTCATGGTAAAGTAAGATGAAGTAAGTGGAATGAAAAGTCAAAAGGGAACTACTTATTGGATGACATGCGAATTCACAAGCTAGTGCTTTTATGTCGAAAATGTAACAAAAGTGCAATATAAAACTAGTTAAATTTATGATTATCACGATAACTTCATAAATAAATGACAGTTCTCACTTTTTCAACAAACTAAGACACTTTCAAAACAGCACGTCATTTAAATTTCTTGCAGCAAGACAAAGTTACAATATCACTAATTGGTGAAATTGCAATCCAAATAAATAAGATTACTACCCGTGCTGAGATACTTCACATTTGGATTGTTAACATTATGTGCAATTTTACGAGAAAGATTAACCAGGTAAAATTGAGGCTAAAGTTGGAAGACCTCTGAGTAGAAATGCAATTGCGGAATTACTCACAGGGCGACCAAGGAACTTCTTAGTTGACTACAGCATACGGTTTTATGAAGGGGTATAATATATAACTGAGTTGTAGCAAAGACAATATAATACTAACGTAATAGACTGCCCACCTCATACAAAAATATTGGACCAAATTAAGGTTGCGAAAAGCAGGTGAATGTATGGCGCAGGAGAGTTGCTTGGTAGTCGATACTAGATGGCGGTAATCTGCGTTAGCCTTTAACTTACTAAATATACGGTGTCATTTTAAAATATTATGCCTAAAATATTGTTTTGATTTTTGATAAGATATATTTTGTGAATCATGTTTTTATATTCTCATAAAAGGCAGATACAATGTTGTGTAGTTTCGAGTGGCGCCATCTATGCGAGTCTCTGAGAACAAATCGTACGATTAAGGCGTTGAGACCACATGGTTGTAGTAAGGGGCTAAATTAGAGAATTACTTGGGATCACAAATTTCGCCGGTTTCTCAAACAGGAATAGTAACTGGTAAGTAGCCAGTAAGTTGGGAAACTGGACAGCACACATTTTTGACCCCTGATCTAAGAAGAGAGATTTTATAGGTTTGACGTATCTGTTGCATGTCTATTGTTTTATCTATGGCACCGTAGTTCACAAACATTATACATTTTTTATCTCAAGGTAAGTCAATCGCGAGAGTTCTAAGCTTTGGAAACGATTAAGCCATTTACAGAGTTACACTCTCCTCTGGGATAGAGTGCGTAGAGTACGATTAGCTCATATTACTGGTGACCGCCCAGCGGTCCCCCTTTTGGCAACGTAGTTTTAGCCCATACGGCAAAACATGCGAGTTTACACTGCTTCAAAGTATTTTCTTATGTATGTTTAGTTCGTATTAAGTATAATATTAATTAATATTAATACGCCGGAGTCATATAGTCCACGCGATCGAAGTTGCGGGCATCAGCTAGTTAATAAATAAAACTAAATAATCAATAATAAAAATGAACAACATTTTCTATAGGATCGATGCTAGGTACTCAAAAATAATTGTAACATTATCCTAACTTAACCGCCCGGGCAAATAGTAGGGGAAAGTCGTAAAAAATTCGAGCTCCACGCATTGGTCCCACAGGATAAGTTGTCCATATTGACGGGCTGAGTCACCCATGTTTCTTTAAAGGGCGTCAAGAGTTAATTTACATGCTGAATTAATTACTTTCCTTCTAGCGGATGGTTAAGAAATACAAACAGTTTTTAAAAATTTTGTAACATTGTAAAAAAACTTTGTTCTTTGATTCTGCGATTCTATGAAAAAGCAATACAATCATTCATATTGATTCACCGTTTTATGCTTTTCATTGTTCTTCTTCCAACGAATAGCAAATAAATCAAAACTTCAAACACATTTTTTGAAATATTCATTTTCGTTTTATTTGTGAATATTGTACGACTTCTTATAAGTATTGTTCTCTTGTTTCTGCAATCTTTAAAGTTTTATTGAGCTTTTATTGCAAAAGGTTGCGTTAAATGGAAATCAGAATCAATATAGCGATGGTTGTCTGCTTATCGATGGAGATGTATGAAGATTTCGGGTCCAGTGCTGTATTGAAATAAATTATTTGAAAGAATACGGCGACACTATTAAAAATTTTGGGTGGTGAAGTCCTAGATTACCCCTTAACCCTTTTAAAGGCAGTAGGTATATTTGGACCTTATCTCCGGGGCATAAGGTTAAATTTTTGGTAGCTATATAGGTATTTGCCACAGCCTTGAAAAGGTTTAAACTATTTTATAAACTACTGTTTACACGGTTAAAAGCATAGAAGTAGAGACGAGTTTTCTTTTGATCTTTGGTTTAAAGTTAGAACGTGAAGCTCTTCGTAGCATTTTTGACAAGAGTAGCCGTTTTATTGCATCTACGGCCCCACCAAACAAAATTGACAGTATTTCCGTTTTCTTTAAAAAAATATTACAAATGGACGTAGCACTGAACCCCTAAAATAATAACTTGTATTCCTAGAGTTTTACCAATAATATATTTTTTTACTCGACTGACCCAACCCAGAAGCAGGGTAATCTTTTTCACGCGTATGAATGTAAGTATGTATGTATGTTTATATCGATGTAATTATGTCTATTTCTTTGTTGCTTCGGCTTGACCAATTTTGATGTGTGAGGTGTCATTAGATTCGTATTTCTGGACTGTCATAAGCTAGTAACGTCAGTAAAATACAATAATGCCGGACGTAATCTGTCAAAAAAGGCACGGGTCTTTTCATTCATATTCATATTCATAATTATATTTTTATTCACATAAAATGTATGTTACATTAAACCTTTCGGTATTTGCGAATAATTATTTTTACATTTGAACAACATAAACAAGAAATAAAATATAACAAATCAGTAATAATTCAATTTAACAAACATAAAACTTTCTGACTAAAACTTAATCTAAAAACTTATCCTCTAGAAATTCCTTCATATTATAATAGGCCCTGCTTAAAAGGAGACATTTCAAACTATTTTCAAATTTATTGCCTTGGAGGGATTTTAATGAACTTGGCAGGTGATTGTACACCTTAACTGCCATGTATTGAGGCCCATTACTGTATAAGTGAATTTTTTGAAATAATGCTACTTGTCTCCAAAAATGTTATCTAGAGACCTAAATAATTCTAGTTATTTAAAGTAGCTATAAAATAGGGCTGGATATAGCCCGCAGTGTCCATCTGGGACCTATAGAGCCTGTAAAACTGAATGTTAAATGCATTCGCTTATCTGCGCTGTCTGGCCGCGTGGGCTATTTTGTAATTTGATAGTATGTTGCGATAGTCATTTGATATAGAATTTCATGATATTGTTGTGTGTCCCTTGGCCCTACTTACGCTTTATTTATGATTAAGAAGTCTAGCTTTCGCCAAGGATCCAAAAAAATCTTACAACTAGTTTTTGGCTTTAAATCTCCTGTTTATCTATACTACCTAATATAATAAAGAGGATAGATTCGATTGTGATGGCTGACGGATAAACCCAAAAACTACCGTGCCGATTTTCTTTTACCTACGGAATGGTATAATACCAGCAGGTACCATAGGCTTTACCCAAAAATGTTAATAAAAACGGTCTGATCCTTAAGGAAGCGTCTCAGCCTGTCAATACGAACAACTTTTACTAGACACCTAAATTATTTTAGCGATGTATTTAAAGTAGCTATAAACAAGGGCTGGATGTAGCCCGCAGTATCCATCCCTATAGAGCCTGTAAAACTGAATGTTAAATGCATTCGCTTATCTGCGCTGTCTGGCCGCGTGGGCTATTTTGTAATTTGATAGTATGTTGCGATAGTCATTTGATATAGAATTTCATGATATTGTTGTGTTTCCCTTGGCGCTATTGATACTTTATTTATAATTTATACTCTAGCTTTTAATTAACGATCTGTCTGCATATTAAGTTATAATAAATAACCTTCTAAAAAAATCTTCTCAGGTATATATATTCTTTAGGTAAAGAATTGTTTGAGTGTTTGCTTGCGATAGATAAACTCAAGAACTACCATGCAGATTTTCAGCATCAGTTCCATAGGAAAATGTGTTCACATTGACGGGCTAAGTCACCCCTTTAAGAATCGGACAAGGATTTATTAAAATATTGTATAACTAGATGTTACCCATGGCTTCGCCCGCGTAATATATAGCCTATGACCTCTTCAGAACCCTAACCTATGTGTATGCAAATTTCAGATTGATTGGTTCAACAGGTGCGGCGTGAAAGCATTACAAACAAACAAACACACTTACTTTCGCATTTACTCTATTTGTAAGGATCAGGATTAGATTTTACGCGAACAAAGTTATTAGAAACTTTGTTGGAATAAAAACTCCTTGATTTATGATGGGGATACAATTTTAGTATATAAGTTTGTACCTTTATAAACTTTGATGAGCAATAAAGGTTTATAAATCATAAATTCGTCTATGTTTATAGGCACTATATATTAATACGACAAAGTTAATAATTTTATACTTTTAGTCAATTTATATGTCAGATATAACAAAAATATATTTCTTAAGTTCTAGCAGGAAACAACTATTGTATATATTATTTTCTATATTTAATATATAAGATAAAATGGCATTGTGAATGCAAAATAATTCCCATATAAACTATTGTATGACTTCCTACACATTAGTTGATTTTCAAATTCATTGCAAAATGAGTTGAAATCAAATACCGCACTTGTAAAAGTGGGGTAGTTGTGTTGGGTGACGCAAGCCTAGATGCGTGTAAGGGGAATGGGATATGGTGGAGAAATTCGGCGCCGGGGCTTGAAGCGCGGTGGCGTATTTGGCAACACATAGATCGTACTGAGATCTAGACGCAGGTTCAAGTCCTGCCCGCGTGGAATTTTTTCACCATTTCTTATTTAATATATGAGGTAAAATAGCATTGTGAATGCAAAATAATTCCCATATAAACTATTTTAAATATGTAATGGCTAAAAAAAATTTTGGCTTTAAATTAATAATTTATATTTTCCGGTATTGCATAGATTTTAAATTCAATCCGTTTACTCTTTAAAGCCGACAAAAGTTCCATTTTCTTTTTAAAATGAAAACTTCAGTGGAATAAAAATAAATTGATTCACAAAATGCATATGAACTTTTCCATTCTGCGAATTCCATTAAGCGCATATGTGCTGCAGTAATATTCACCATGTATTTTTATAGTTAAGGCCGTTAAGTTTATGAAGTGGTTTGGACCAATATTGCATAAGCTAGAGTTTTTAGCGCACATATTGTTTGGTTGTTGTTGCTGTGTTAGGTTTTGTCTCCACTTCAGGAACTCGACCTTTTTTGTACTACCAGCCCTATTTACTAACTCGGATGACAGGTGTCGACGCCTATCAATCTAAAATTTACTGTTACAATGCGGGTTTTGTTTGCTCGAACTTTTTATTTGGAATACAAAAGCCGCATTGTAACAGCAAATCCTAGATTGATAGGCATCGCCACCTGTCATCCGAGTTAGTAAATAGGGGGTTTGCTCGAACTTTTTATTTGGAATACAAAAGCCGCATTGTAACAGCAAATCCTAGATTGATAGGCATCGCCACCTGTCATCCGAGTTAGTAAATAGGGGGGCAGAGCTATATATTAGCCAGAGCAGTCAGACGATTTGGCCTACACTCTCCGTGCTGGCCAGATGGGTTGGAGACGTCTCTTTGATGTTTATAGGCTTTGTTTATCTTGTGTTTCCTAAGTCGCCTTCTACGACATCCACGGGAAGACTTGAGTGGGCCTATTCTACTCTGCCGAGAACCGCACAAACATGCTATTACGTTTTTGGCCCTGCGGGAAAAAGTAGCCTATGTCGTTTCTCAGGCTTTAGACTATCTTTGTACCAAATATCATTTAAACCGGTTCAGTAGTTTTGACAGGAAAGCGAGACAGACGGACAGACAAAGTTATAGTTTATAATATTAAATATGTATTTTTAGTTTTAAATAGTACTAAGAACTTTGTCTCTGATCCTTTGACTGCTCTGGCTAATATAAGCTCTGTTAGTACAGGTCTCAACGCCTTAATCGTACGATTTGTTCTCAGAGACTCGCATAGATGGCGCCATTCGAAACTACACAACATTGTATGTACCGTATTATGAGAATATAAAAACATGATTCACAAAAAAAATCAAAACAATATTTTATGCATAATATTTTAAAATGACACCGTATATTTAGTAAGTTAAAGGCTAACGCAGATTACCGCCATCTAGTATCGAGTAGCAAGTAACTCTCCTGCGCCATACATTCGCCTGCTTTTCGCAACCTAAATTTGGTCCAATATTTTTGTATGAGGTGGGCAGTCTATTACGTTAGTATTATATTGTCTTGGGTACAGAGAAGGTTGTTCTCCTGCAGTGGAGATTAAAGACCTGATGATGATGATGAAGATCTTTGTTATAGGAAGACTTTTAATACACAGAAACTGTTATCAACTCTAGTAAGTGAAACATGAGACCTTTATCTAAGGATATGAGGTCACGTTCGTAGAAGCTTCGACCCGAGACTTCGACACATTACAATGGACTTTTGTCATTACAATAGTAATATTTTGTTTGAAATATATCTATGAAAGAGTATTTCATGGAGTGATTGATATAGCATTGACATTGTTACAAATTCATGTAATTATTACACGACTGCCTAAAAAAGGAATGTATTGTTTTTGGTGTTCATGTATGTATAGGAGTTTTATTTACATGCCTGAATAGATTTGAATACGTCAGCACCTTTACAACTAAATATTTTGATTTGTATCTTTCTGAGTGACATTTTTATTATTTTTGGCATGATAGTTTTTAAACTTTTTTATTACAATTTTCCTTCTTTGATCCTGCTGGAGAAGGAAGTCTTTTTTTATATTAGCATTTATTTAGATATTTTTGGACATCTAGAAGTTTTAACGCCTAAATGTCTACTGTTTATGTACTGGAACTCGGTCCGTCAATATAAATAATATTTCAAGGTAGGAAATTCGAAAAAATACGTCACTTTCATAGAAACTTACTGACCGAATACGTTTCTCAATCTCATTCCTCCTTTCAAGTTCTTGCGAGTTGCTCAAATTTTACTGAATCGACCCCCTTCACAAGGCAGTAGGTATGTTCAAAAGTCATTGTTTATTGACCTTATCTCCGATGCATAAGGTTTAATTTTTGGTGGCTATATATTTGCCACTGCCTTGAGGGGCCCGATGGCCTAGTGGATGTGAGCATTATAAGTGCTTCCGCATGTTAAGAAACCCTGGGTGCAGTCCCCATTTGGATGGGTGACCGCAAGTAGCATTAAAATATCTCGAGCTCCTCCGTGCTTCGGAAGGCACGTTAAGCCGTTGGTCCCGGCTGCCATCATTGATGGCAGTCGTTAAGCTATGTCAGATACCTTTGGGCAGCTTGAAAAATCTGACACCAGTGTTGGCCACTTACACACACGAAAAACAGCAACAACTGCCTTGAAAACGGTTGAGTTAATGTTGAAGGTGAGAAAGTGCTAGAAAAGAGAGCACTAAACTGACATATTACACAGTTTTTCTTTCTCTCAGACCATCATCATAACTGAAATATGAGACCGTTAATCCAAGAGTGTGTGACGTCACGCGATCCTCACAGCGTGTGATGCTGCCGACCGGAATAATATGGGGCGAGAACTTTCAGATGACCTTTGTCAGATGTGATATTACGGATATGTTTGAATTCTTTGTATGAAACATAAATAACTTGCACTGACGAGGAATATTAAGGTTTTCATAAATGATTCACTTTTATGGGAAATTAATATGCACTTACAATTCAGTAATTTATTTATTTAGTAATATTATTCATTCCTAAACAAGGTAACTGCTCTTAAAATCTTTATGACGTATACAGGGAGAAGAAATTAGAGAAAACACCCTTATCCCTACCAAATCTTCAAAGCATCTTGTTAAATAAAACTTCTTTGTCCATTTTGGTAACTAAACTCTTGTAACCAGTTACAAGAGAAGATTTTTCTTTAGCTGTTTAGTAACTAGTTGTAAAAGAAGATTATTGTTTTCCATTATCTTTTCTTACCTTTTCGGTCCGAACACTTTTGTATGAAAATGTCGTTTTTTGGAGATCTCAGCATTGATCTCATATGAAAAGTTGTTGTTTAAGGTGTAAGCAATCAAGTCCTAATGAGGGTTTCCACAGGGGTTTTCAGAATTGATTTTGTCGAGAGGTCGAGCTGTAAAAATCCACCAATTATAAAATTTATGATTAAGGGCCCACACTAGGCACACTAGCGACGCCAATCATTTTATTTCTAATACTTTACAAATAGAATGAAATTTAAGACTGTAAATCATATAAGCCTTAAGAGAAGTACTGATTACCGCCAAAAACGCGTTTTTGGCGGTAATAATATAATTCTCTTACTGATTGATTCTCATAATATTAAAACATATTAAAAAAATACGTCACGTTATTTACTAAGGCTTATATGATTTACATTCTTGAATTTCTTTCTATTTGTAAAGTATTAGGAATAAAATATTGGCGTCGCTAGTGTGCCTAGTGTGGGGCCTTAAACAGAATTAGTAGATTTTGTCAGCAGCTGTCAAAATACCTCTCGACACAGTGTCGCCTACTGGGGGAAAAATCTATTCTGAAAACTCTCATTGGTTGTTGGTGTTTCACGAGAAATCCTTTATAGAACGTGCTCTATTTGGTTTAGTCAATAAGCAATACCGCCAAAAACGCGTTTTTGGCGGTACACTACCAGTTATATACTCGAATTTTCAAACTGTGGGAAATTGACTGACGTCTAATCTAAGCTGGGCAGTGGTGAATGCCAACCAGCCCAGCTGTATGCGTCTGTCGATTTCCTGTTCTACCATGTTTATCTCTTGTTTGACTTTTTGACCCAAATACACATATTTTTTTAATTTTCCACTGTTATGCCACGAATTGAAATTTATGTATCCCACGCTTTTCTTTTGTTTTGGTGTTGTTGTTCGTTTGGTTGTTTGGCGAATATTTGGAAGACTCGGAGCCTGCCACCCGCCGCAACACCATCCATTTTGTTTTTTCCAGATTTATTTTTAGACTTACTTTTAGTGATGGCTGGCTTAGTTAGTTAAGCATCTTTTACAGATTGGTAGAACAATTTTGTCAGCATAGCGAAGATGGATCAGTTACTGTCTATGTTCTACAATATGCAGCTGTAGTCTATTTGCAAAATTTGTTTATTTAGAATACATCAAATTTTGAGATATGAAAGAACAGAGTCTCTTGGCACAAGCAAATTTTTGCTTAAAAGGAAAGGATACTTCCAACAATCAAAATTAACTGTAATAACTAGTTTTCCCAATAGACCTTTTAATTGATATCGAAGGCATTCGTAAAAAGCTTCGGAGATATGACATTTCCTTGGTGTAGACACTCCTATTTTGATGTTTATGTACTTAAAATTCATTTTAGCCGAATATAAAAATGATTCGAACTTTGAAATGAGCAGCAGTGGTAGAAATGGCAGTACAGAAATGCAAGAAACCTTTTATTTACGAACAAGTGGTCTTGAGTACTACGAAACTCTTTTACAACTTTGATAAATATAAAGAACTTTGAAAAACTGGAGGAATTGAAAAAGAATATTCAAATGAACATGTAAAAAGTCCATTAATAACTTAGTAGACCTGCTGAATACAAAGAGCATTCAAGACCTCTAAGCTTTTCTAAAAAAGATTTATGTACCTCTTAAAACCTTGTTTAGTAAATATTTAAAATTAGGTAGAGTATCTAGCGTCTGGCTACCTGAGTCAAGTCTTGAATACTTGAAGAATTGTGTACCTGAAACATAAAGATAGATAAGAAACATACCAACGAAAAACAATATTATATTCTATACATACAATATTATAATGAGAAATATGAGAATCAGATTACCGCCAAAAACGGCCGTTTTAGGCGGTAATCACTATTTCTCTTAATGACTGATTCTCATAATATTAAAACATGATTTCAAAAATACTTCAGGTTATTTACTAAGGTTTATATGATTTACATTCTTGAATTTCTATCTATTTGTAAAGTATTAGGAATAAAAATATTGGCGTCGCTAGTATGCCTAGTGTGGGGCCTTAAATTAGTTAAAAATTTAAAATTTCTCCGTTTTTAACATATGTGTAAATACAACAAACAAACTTGAGTTTTATAGTGTGAAAGGCACAGTTGGTGATACACATGAAACCTTTTAGAAGGAAATAACCGATTTTATTTATTTATATCAAAATCCGTTGAGGCATAAACTCAGCTAATTCACATAATACCTATATTCTCCGTTTTAGGGCCATCCACATACAATCATATGAATGGGGTACTTGCATGGCGGGGAGAATTCGAAAAATGATTCTGTCTGTATATAATCATCATCATGATCAGGTCCCTCCTAAAATCCACTACAGGAGCCCTCTCTACACTACCAGAGGCACACACTAACGCAGAGCAGTCAGAGGACCCGCCCTCCGGGAGACGGATTGGAGAGGTCTTTCTACCAAATAGATTAAAAACACTGTCTATGGCACCTTTAAATTGATAATGATATGATTGTAGAAATCCCAGACAATATTTGTTCAATTGTAGTGTTTTTCACCGATGACCGGCATGGAATTTACTGACAGGCAATTTGTTGGAAAAGTCCATTTTAAAATAAAAAAATATATATTTTATTATATGTATAAGAAATCCTTCAAAATGTTAAGCAACATTTACTATATGAGGCCTTTCCCATAAACTAAATTATTAATATTGCTGTCAAGAATAAATTCTCTCACAATATAATTATATATTGAAGTTTTAACATCACTTGTTCCAGTAATGTTTAAAGGAAAGTTTAGGCTATGACAAAAATAATGTGAAATGTTACCTGCATATTATAATATGTTAATGAAATTTCGAAATACCAAGGTAATTTTAACACTGCCTTTTTTTAAGAATTATTTTCATAGCACATGAAAAAATATACCTATGTGAAGTTCCCCATTATCAACATTTTCAGATTCACCGACACTTAATCCATTTCATATAAAATGTTATCCCAAACCCGGGTCCGGATTAAATCGCGAATCGGGAGATTCATTTGCATTCAAAATTTCATCGTAATCAATCAGTGCTTTGCCGTTTTAAATATCGGAATTTTTGAGTAAAATTCGATCTCGGATATCAAATTAATGAATCTACGGGTATTTTTTTTTTCAACACACCATTTCATAAAGTGACTATACATCGATATTAACTTATAAAGAAGAGTATGTAAGGTGTGAACTTGTGGCATAGCATACTTACTCAACGATACCATATTTCATAGTAGATGCTTTTGATAGATAAACATCAAAATAAAAAGATCGTATTCCATCATGATCTAGCCGAAGATCGAATCAAGGCCTCTTGAGTCGCAGGCTGACTTGTTAACCACTGCAATACGGAGGCTGAAACATCTAAGTAGTATGCCTGTGAATGCTGCAGGGGTGTAAATTAACGCCATGGATGCCACTCCTTGTTATCATTACCATCCTTACTGTTATTGTACCAGAGCAGGCCATTTGCTTTCATCCATTACGGATTTCATTGACAATTTTTTTTAAGTCAAACAAACCGTAAATTCTGAAGCGTTTCAAGAAGAAGACCAGTATAATTTCGTTCAGTTCATCAAATGGATCATAGTATCAATTGGTTCATAACATCAATTCGTCTAGCTATGTAAAGACCATAAAAACGTTGTACACCGTAGCTGTCCTAACCTTTGTCCTACCAAATAGGCATGCAGAACGCTGGCAAAAAATAAATAAATCCCCGGTCAGGTCAAGATGAAAAATGATCTTTTTCAGATTGACCTGGGTCTTGGATGTTTATCTATATATGTATTTGTTATAAAATATGGTATCGTTGAGTTAGTATCCCATAACACAAGTCTTACTTAAGAACTTACTTTGGGGCTAGCTCAATCTGTGTGATTTGTCTGTATATATTTGATTATTATATTTGATTTGATTTGATTTGAAATAAATACATTTTTCATAATGTCAAGTTTTCGCGGGGCCCTCACAGGAACTTTGACCCCTGAATCTCCGTAGCGCAACTTTGTGAATAGCCAGCAGGCGTAGACATATCAATTCTTATCTGTGTGAAAATTGTGTGACTCACGAGAATTGCACAGCAACATATTGATATTGGTTTCAGTTGCTGACGGCCTGGTGGTTAATTTACAACTCTTTACACGATGAGCTCTCAGTTCGATTCCCAGTGCGGGCTAATGCTTGTAATTGCATTTTTACAGATTATCGCAAAAAGTTTTGGATGGGTATTGATTAAAAATTTACAATTTCATTGTACAAACATGACAATATAGTCACGCTGAGAGAGTTTGTTAAATCCATAAACTTTATATTTTTCGCAAATTCATAAACCTTGTCAAATCACAAAAGATTATGATTCGACATTTTTAGGATTAATTTGTGTACCGTGCCGTATGTAGCCGTGTGGTTCCCGGTAGAGTAGAATAGGGCCACTCCAAGTCTTCAAGTGGGTGTCGATAAACATCAAAGAACACCTTTCGAAACTATCTGCCCAGCGTAGAAAGTGTAAGCTAAATCCTCTGACTGCTTTGGCTAATGTATGGCTCTGGTAGTCAAAGAGGGTCGTGCTCCTGCAGTGGACACAAAAAAAAAAGACTTGATGATGATGATGTGTTTTTGTAAACACCAACTAGGTATTACAATTATATTAATATTCTGATCCCAGATCCTCACTTTCATGTTTCTCAGTTCTCCTAGTTCACTGAATCCCTGAATTTCCTCCATCAAACAAATGAACATCGAGTCACTGACCTTTCATCTATAACTTTGTGTCGAGTGAATACATTCCAATGGTTCGCAAATTTTCGGCAAGGGTATTATGCCCTCAACAATTTGAAAAGGGTTGGATGCCTCGAACCTACTCTATCTACTCTAGATTCACGGGTTTTCGTCTACGGAAATAATCTGAGGATAGAAAAACTACGTGCTATTTCTTTGATGGCAAGGCGCGGTTCTAGTTCTTATGTGTAGGATTTACATTGATTCTAAGCAAATAATTTTTATAGTTTTTCTGGAATTTATATAGTGATAAGTAGGTAAAAACATATTCAACGAAAAATTAAAAATCAAATCAGAGAAAGCAATGCCACTCGAGAGGATGTGGGGATTCTAACCATTAGTTCCGAATTAAAGAAATTATTGCGCAATAATAAACAATCGGATATCCACAGATAGACGCATACATGAACCCTGAAAACATTACCCTCTGTATGTTGCAAGTTAGTAAAAAGAAAAAAAAAACAGCGAAGCTTTTCTGCAATTCTTGCAGCTTTGAAGTTCAATAAACTGTGCTGAAGCCAATTTCCGGAGAGGACGTTTCAGGTACATGCAATGTTCATGTCGAAAACAAGTACGTTAGTATATAGTACTCCCCTTTTTTATCCCTTACGGGGCAGATAGAGTGTGACATCAAAAGTTTAAGCGTTTTGGTGGCCATGTAGTGTACGAGTAGATAAAAAAAACCGGCCAAGTGCGTATCGGGCCACGCGCAGTGTAGGGTTCCGTAGTTACGAATGACAACTTTGAGTTCACACTGTTCACACTCGCACCTCACAGTTTACCGACCAAAAACATCTAACAATGGACATTGTATGAGATTTTACATTTTCCAGTATATTTTATAAGTTGGTTGCCTATAACTTTGTAGTTTGCACTTAGTACTCAGCTCTGATAGTTTTCCTTTCAATTTCAGTATATATACTACTGCTGTAATTTTTTTTCACGTATCCATTTATAACCGATTAGTAGATAGAGGGGGGGACACTTACCTCTAACAAAAATTTGCACTTTAAAACCAAATATTTCGGAAACGAATCCCTAAATCGAAAAATGGTGGTCTCAATTTCACAATATTTTTTAAAGACCTATTTAACGATACCCCACATGATGGGTTAGTAGAGAGAAAAAAATTACTCCCCCACTTTACTTGTATAGAAGCTACCCTAAAAAAAATTAGTTTTCAAGATTTTTTTCTAACACTTTTTTGCCAGGATTAATTTCATACCCATGCCAAATTGCCGCTTTCTAGTACGCGTCCGTAGTAGACTATAAGTCTCTGAGTATAACCGCGGACGGCGGACAGAATGGCGAAACTATAAGGGTTCCTTGTTTACTACGGAACTCTAAAAAGGTGGTCTGTTGCTAGCCGCATCGCCTATTTAAATGATTCCTTTGATTCCGCCTATTTTCTCGCCCAGTTTTTACGGCCTGCGTGAGAAGAGAAAAAGCTGTTTCTTGTTTGTTACCTAAGACTAACTAAAAAAAGATAGTTAAATTAAAATAAATATTAAAGATTCCCATACAACAAGCAAGCAATTTTATGCCTTTTTAGGGTTCCGTACAAAAATTGAAAAACGGAACCCTTATAGGATCACTCGTGCGTCTGTCTGTCCGTCCGTCCGTCTGTCACAGTCGAATTTTTGCTCTAGTGTTGTATAGATTCACGACTCCCACCGATTCTTTTCTTTTCTCTCAGACTTACATAGAACAGAAACTAAATGGTGGTTTGGGAGAAAAGAAAAAACATAGAATATACCCGCGCAGCTCCTCCTTGAGGTGGTGGGTGTCACAGATGCCATGTGCTCTCTGAAACAAAGATTTACCAACGGTACCCAATCCCATCATCATCCATGTCAGTTGGCTACCGTTGGTAAATCTTTGTTTCAGAGAGCACATGGCATCTGTGACAAAGGGAGTCATAGACAAAATTGGTAATATACTTAAGGGTGCTTCAATCAAGACCTATTACAAGCCGCACAAGAAAATAAACCAACTTTTAAGACCTGTCAAATCTAATATCCCATTACAAGATGCTGGAATTTATAAAATTGACTGTGAGTGTGGTTTATCATACATTGGGCAAACAAAGAGAAGCATCGGTACCCGTATAAAAGAACATATTGCTGACATGAAGCATAGGCGCTCAACGAAGTCTGCAGTCTGTGAACATGCCCTAGACAAACCCAACCATTATATGCGTTTTGATAATCCTCAAGTCCTTGCAAAAGAAAACAGATACATTCCAAGAATGCTTCGCGAGGCTATTGAAATTAAAAAACATCCTAATTTCAATAGAGAGGATGGTTGGCAAGTACCACCAGCTTGGGATCCAGTCATCAATTTAATCAAATCTCAAGCTAAGCAGAACACTGCAAGACCTTCAGACACCGTGAGCCAATACTGCGTACATCCGGAACGTTATCAATAAATATTTTAGGCGGTAGATTTTGCAGTTCTTATAAAATACTAGACAAATGTCAACTTAGTCTACCTGCGACCACGAACACTGTAAAGTGCTCGAAACGTTAGGTGTATAAATAATGTAATAAACGCGATAAAAACCGTATTAAAATAATTTTATTTAAATGTGTAACAATCGCGAAAACATAAGAAAACATTAAGTATGTATGTATGTAGAAACTAAATGATTTTCAATGGAATCAGTACCCACGTGTTAGAAATAAAATTAGGGTACACCGTCATGTGTTAGTCACTCTGTTTATCGTGTAATTTATTGACACGCATACGAGTATATTTTAGTACGTAGCCACATGTCGCCCATTAATACGCTTTGTTGTTTAGGTGCTACAGACAGTGGTAGATTTTTTTAGCTTTTTTACAGACGACGTCTACTTCGTCCGTTTAAAAAAAAATAGTGCCATACCTATTTTAGTACTTGATTATATAAATAAAGAATTGTGCCTCTAGAAGCAATTTTTTACGAGAAAATAGAGGAATATATTTGTATGGAAAACATACTGCTAGGATACGCTCTTTTAATACGTCAGTCTGCGCTGTAAGCCTGCGACATAAAGGGTCCCGGCGTTGAACCGGCCAAGTCATGATAGTTTGATGATAGCTGTTGTAGTCAATGATCTTTTTCGAATCGACCTGGGTCTTGGATGTCTATAAGACCTAAAGGTTAAGTTTATTCAGCATACATAGCCACATGCCCTAATGACTTGATTCCTAAGATATTTATCCTTTCCCTTGATCGGCTTTTACAACTTGTGCGGAAAGAAAAGCAACTGATATATTCGAAGCGTTTTATTTCCTCGCAGATCGGCGTGGACGAGATCAATCAAAACTTACATAAAATAAACTGATACATACAAACGAATAAACCATAATTCAAGTTCTCTAAATTATAATGGCCTAATGGTTTTAGCCATACTCTTTATCAGAATACTCTTACTTTATGAGAAGTATGTGTATATTAGATCGTAGCCATATGACACCAATTCATTCATCTACTTTGTTGATTCGGTAGCACATCCAGTTAAAGCTATGTCAGTTTAATCTCGATTTTCCTTTGTGATATAAACTTAAAACAAAGCGTATTTATCTTTTATTTGCGCTAATAATAGTAACTGAAATCTACTTTTTTATTATTCAATTTATATCAATTAAAACTGTCAAAAATACTTCAATACTTCAAAATCTAGCTTTATAGATATTAGGGCACAGACCACGCGTCGACTGAGTTCGAATTTTTATCCTCCAATACAAATTTTAAATTGTTTTATTTTCAATTATCTTTATACTCACTCCAATATTTGTCAATGGTCTTTATTACCTAAAGTACGTCGTTTGATACTAGTATAGTATCTTTTTCGTAGTTTGAGCTTCAATATTATTGATTCATTATAGTGAAGCGTAATGCAAATTGTTAAAACTCTACTCTTCCATGCTGGTCTGGGAGAAAAGAGAAACTTTGAATATGTATACCTACGCTGTTTCGGGCGAGGGTATGGGCGCAAAATCTAAGGAATCATATAAATAGGCGGTGCGGCTAGCAACCCATCACTGTTTTGATTCCTTATTCCATCTTTAAGCCCTTAATTAAAATGCTAAACGTGACCTTCGGTCTTATGGCCTTAGGCTCTGTCAACTCCGTAAGGGATAAAGACGTGATACTATGCATGTATCTACTCTACTATTACTCTTTTATTGGGTCCTTACCTATGAAATTGGCGTTTTTTTTCCGCTTGCCATTTTGTTCTAATGACAATAATTTTAAGGTAAACACATTTTTTCATGTGGCCTATATTATTAACCTTCTTGCAAGCTTCAAAATTTTTGTTTTTATGTACCTATTTAATTATTGGAATATGCACTAGCATATTCCAATAATAAAATAGGTACATAAAAACACTAGGAAAGGACTCGTTTCAGGTTTGTCAGTTTTAATCAAAACTGTAGCCATTTTACTATTATTTCTCAAACTTTTTGAAAATTTTATAATGTCTTAATTAAGCTTACTGGTGTCCGTAACTTCATGCAAAAATTTCACATCTGTTGAATTTATCAAATCCGAAATAATACTAAAAACATTAAACTTTGCTCGAAATTTTCTATAGGACACGCCAATTTCATAGGTAAGGACCTAATATTTCTGCTATAATGTGACTTACATGGCAGACTAGTGATTGGCGAACTTTATCTTTAGATTCTAGTAGGTACAAATACTTATACAAGCGTAGGTTAATATGACATCACATTCAAAGCCGTAGGTGGCATTTAATATGACAGCCGTTATTATATTTATTCTTATAAGAATTCCATTTAAAAATGACAACATAATTCAAATATTTATATAAGCCAGATTAAATCTTTTATTTCAAACGAACTCACAAATGCAGGTACTCAATTCATCAGAACCTTTTTTTTAAATTTATGTATATTATAAAAAAAAAACATTTTTTAAATTTAGTTTTCGCAATTGGTCACATTAAAATTTCATCAAAATCGGCTCAGTAAATTGGTTGAATGTTTTTTTATCTAAAGGATTATCAATCATAGAAACTATATAAATTAACTATAAGTAAGTGAGCCTTATAAAACAATCATATGAGTACTGTCCCGATTTATTAATTTCCAATAAACATTTTTACGGAATTATATTATGACCATAAAATAATAAGTAGGTACGCATGATAATATTCTTTAAAAAATATTTATATACATATTTAAATTTAAACACGACATCAAAAGTAAATTGGCTTGTGTCATTTTGTAATCCATTTTAAATTAAATGTTTGAAAAAAGTTATTTTAATACGGTTTTTATCGCGTTTATTACATTATTTATACACCTAACGTTTCGAGCACTTTACAGTGTTCGTGGTCGCAGGTAGACTAAGTTGACATTTGTCTAGTATTTTATAAGAACTGCAAAATCTACCGCCTAAAGCTTGTTACCCGACTATTTTACAATATAGATTTTATTTTAATATAAACTTTGTTAGACAATCAAGATATTTGGTAAAGTTTTAATTAATTGTTTCCTTTTAGTAAAGGGAGACATTGAAATTACTTTTATTTAATTTAATTCCGTACTTTTAAATTAATACTTTTAATCAACTTTCAAAAATAGGTTCTGTAATAGTCTTGAATATACAGTTCTCGAATCTTAAAGAAATAGATTGTCATAATTAGTCATTTAGATATGTCTCCGAAATAATAATATTTTAAGCATTTACCAATTTAATAAGAATTTGGAACAGAATATCACTTCGGTAGTTTTGTCGTTTGAAATTAAAGATGCTTTGTTTAAACGGGTATTCTAGGAATTTAGCAGTACAGTCATAGAATTAATTTAATTGTATAATCCAAACTCATTTAAAAGTTCACATGTTCAAAACAGGCTAAAAACGTAATTCAAAATGGAACTTAAAGGGTACGGTCTATATGCTCAGTTAGGATTATTTAGCAAATAAATAGGGTTTCCAAGTCAAAGAGTTATAGTCGACTTACTAACTAATATAATTAAAAATATTTTTAACAAAAAACATAAACCGACTTCAACCCTATCAATTGGTTTGAATAAGCATAAAAATAAAATGAAAGTAAGTGTAAACCAAACGGCATACTTGTATATATTATTTTTGTATTTTTTAAATATAGCGCTCGACACATTTCGATAAAAATGTAATAGGACCATCTGTAAAGAATTACGTATGAAACTCAATATTGTTCATAATCATAATCATTTATTTGCAATAAATAGGGTACAAATTATGATGTTATGGTCATTTACAATATTTACCAACCTATTTAGCTACGTTTCATAGCATGCAAATTTTTAATTAAGTGTATGTATTACATAAACATTACTAGTTAATTTATACCATGATTCAAAATTAATTCATGCATCAATTCCTAAAAAGTCAAAATAATTTAAGTCTTAAACAATTAGACTAAATTATAATGGCAACACTAAGAAGTTGACTAATTTCTTCAGAAACTCATTTGTCACTGGTTTATCACCAGAGACAGACAAGGAGTCAGCGGTAATAATAAAAATTAGAATTTTTTTTGTATCACTTGTAATCCGCCATTAACTGTAACATTTTGACTGCTTGTGAAATGAGTGAGTCTTTACGTGCCCTTCCGATTACGGCCAAACGCCTATTTAACTTTAAATGCAATTTATATGGGACATCAAATCAAATCTTTGGAAAAAAAGGTTAAATTGTCAACTTTTTCATTATAAATATAAAATACACTTCAGTATCAAAAATAGGCATATTGACCGTGCCCAAAGGATTAGTTGATCATTTGTGTCCTTTTATAACGACAATGTTATCCTTGACATGTGGTCTACCGTATCAATCCATCCACTTAATAACTGGAATTCTACAACAATTGGTTTATTCAATGTTAACAGTATAACATCATTGTTCTAAGAAACAGTTTGACAAGAATATTTAATACAAATAATGAATCACTTTGTGTGCTTATAATGTTTTTATGCATTTATTTGCCATTTCCTGTCTATTGTTTTAGTTTTGTGCATACGTTAGAACTTAGAACTCACATCTGGCCCTGGTAGTCGATTTTTGGACTATATTTTAATCATACATCGGTACAATAATTATTATTGGTATACCGTGTAGCAAAAAGTGAATTATTAATAAATCGGCCAAGTGCCAGTCATATTCGCGCACGAAGAGTTCCGTAGCATTATTAATACCCCATTAGACTAGCACGCATAAAACGGTAATAAAATCACATTTTTGTATGGGAGCCCTCTTTATTTTTATTTAATTACTTTTTTAAAGTGAATTTATTACTAAATACAAGCGTCTAGCTGTAGCCAAAATTAATATCGAGCAAAAAATGTATGGTTGTTTGGGAGACCCCTTAGCTAGTAATTTTTATTCTGTGTATAATATTTTTTGTCAAGGTGTATTAGTAGAGTAGAATACTAGAAATTATGGTGGCCAATAAATGGCAGGCGAAGCGTAGGTCGTCCGAGAGCGAGGTGGGTTGATGATATTAGGAAAATCGCAGGTTGAAACTGGCTACGTAAGGCACAAGGACGAAATGGATGGCATTCATTGAGAGAGGCCAATACCCAGCAGCGGGATGCAAAAGGCTGTTTATGATGATGATGATGATGAACTATTGGGGTAAAAACCACTTGCCTTCCCCATCACTACATCCAGTCTACCTCTACCGCGCACAGACAAAGCTCGAAGCCAAGGTTCGTCCCTCCTGGGGGCCCTGACGTTAAATAGTGCTTTGTAAAAAAATAACAATCATAATAGAAATGAAAATGTTTCCACGTCAATCTATAGTAGTATCCACGAAATGTTTTAAAATCTAAATCGTAAAAATGTAAGTGAAGAAAAACTTTGAAAGCTCTACGTAAGGTACTGCGTTAGGTGGTAAGAAGGAAAAGCAAGGACATTCATCCGATAAGGAAGACATACAATTGAGATCATTTGATCCAAAGCTGTGATTAAGCTGCAGCGGATAATTTCTCACAGGATTATCTATGTCCGTTGCTTGGTTACTTTATTTAAGAGCGTATCCTAGCAGTATGTTTTCCATACAAATGTATTTATTTTATTTTATTTATGTATTCCTCTATTTTCTCGCTGAAAACTGCTTCTGAAGGCACAATTGTTTTTTCATTAATTTAGTTTATTGTGCCTCTAGAAGTAGTTTTCAGCGAGGATATAGAGGGATACATTTGTATGGAAACCATACTGAAAAAATACTGCTAGGATACACCCTCCTTAAGTATGATAATTACTCAATATTCTTTCTGGGTAACTTTCTCTATTTTTATTAAATTTTTACCAGATTCTAAGGTAAAAATGAGCTTTTTCTAAAATTTGCTCTTTACTTTTTTTCTTTCTCAATTAGTGTAAAAAAAAATAATTGCATTTAACTGTTTTATACTTATTTTCCCACGTTAAAATGAAGTTTTCAATATCAAGAGTATAAAAAGAAAATTTAAGATCTAAAAACCGGCCAAGTGCGTGTCGAGCCACGCGCAGTATAGGGTTCCGTAGTTGCGAATGACAACTTTGAGTTCACACTGTTTACACTCGCACCTTACAGTTTAACGACCAAAAACATCTAACAATAAAGATTGTATGAAATTTTACATTTTCCAGTACATTTTATAAGTTGGTTGCCTATAACTTTTTAGTTTGCACATAGTACCCAGCTCTGATAGTTTTACTTTCAACTTCAGTATATATACTACTGCTGTAATTTTTTTACGTATCCATTTATAACCGTTTAACAGATAGAGGGGGGGGGGACACGTACCTCTAACAAAAATTTGCACTTTAAAACCAAATATTTCGGAAACGGATCCCTAAATCGAAAAATGGTGATCTCAACCTCACAATATTTTTTAAAGACCTTTTTAACGATACCCCACACGATGGATAAATAGAGAAAAAAAAATTACTCCCTCACTTTACTTGTATGGGAGCTACCCAAAAAAAAATTTTTTTTCAAGATTTTATTCTACGACTTTTTTACCATGATTAATATACATACTCATACCAAATTACAGCTTTCTAGTACTTATAGTCTCTGAGTAAAACCGCGGACGGACAGACAGACAGACAGACAGACAGACAGACAGACAGACATGGCGAAACTATAAGGGTTCCTAGTTTACTACGGAACCCTAAAAATGGGTTGACCTTCAGAAGTCGAAGTAATGCACAACCTCAAATGCTTCGCAATGTGAGGCGTGCAACCCGAATAATATGCATTAACTACCCCTTTCTTTTATAGGGTGAACATATGTCATAGATTTAGTTATTTAAATACGTAATACAGTAATTTTAAAAGTAATTTTATGTAATTGTATGTTACCCTTGCACAATTAAAGCTCTGAAAAAAGATAGTAGTCAATGTAGTCATGCTCGTTATCCCACTTAGCTCATGATTGGCAATTTCAGCGTGTTTGCGGGATGCCATTTACCACGCCTGACGCCGCTCATCAATATTTAGACAGCTTCGTTATTAGCTTGACTAATGTTTCAAAATTTCGCTTTTACTGCGTTTAGAAAAAGTTTCCAAAAGCCATACGCGAAGCACTTCCATGCTGGTCTGGGAGATAAAAAGTAGAATGTACCATCATCATCATCATCTCAGCCACAGGAAGTCCACTGCTGGACATAGGACATACGACCGGTTGGAAGTGGCCTGCATCCAGCGCCTTCCTGCGACCTTATCAGGTCGTCCGACCACCTGGTCGGTGGATGTCCAACGCTGCGCTTGCCGGTACGTGGTCGCCATTCGAGAACCTTTCTGCCCCATCGGCCATCGGTTCGTCGCGCTATGTGCCCCGCTCACTGCCACTTCAAAGAGCTAATCCGCTGGGCTATGTCGGTGACCTTCGTTCTTCTACGGATCTCCTCGTTTCTGATTCGATTTCGCAGAGAAACACCGAGCATAGCCCTCTCCATAGCTCTTTGAGCGACCTTGAGCTTTATTATGAGGCCCATAGTAAGGGACCACGTTTAGGACCCGTAAGTCATCACTGGTAACACACATTGGTCAAAGACTTTCGACTTTAGGCACTGAGGTATTTTGGACGAGAAGACGCTGCGGAGCTTCCCGAACGCTGCCCAGCCGAGTCGGATTCGACGAAAGACCTCGTCCTTGAAACTGGAGCTTCCGACCTGGATCAATTGACCCAAGTAGATATACTGCTCTACAGATTCAAGGGTGAAGTTTCCAACAATAACTGGTGAAGGCGCAACATGGACATTCGACATAATTTTCGTCTTGTCCATGTTCATTTTAAGGCCCATTTGTTGAGAAACTTCATTGTGGTCATTGAGCATGGTGCTTAGATCCTCCAGCGACTCTGCCATGACGACAATGTCATCAGCAAATCAAAGGTGCAGACCTTAAAAGCCGGTCAAGGGAATGGGCGAATCATTAGGAATAATTGCAATAGGAGATGCGGCTAGCTCTAATTAGATTCTGTTTTTCGCCTACTCGCCCATAACTCGCTAAAGTGGTCTTTGGGTATTATGAACATAGAGTTTGGCTACGTCGTTAAGGAGCAGAGGTAATAATATGTCCCAGAGGAGGACAGTCAACCCCTCGTGTGCGTCTTCAACTCTTCCAAATGTCCAACCTATTCTGCGCTACATTCAACCATTTCTTTTCCAATCTGTAATATGGTTGCTACAACGCTACGATGATATAACCTTCCTGTGCGTGGGGTTCACGGTAAGCGTTTACGTGAACAGTTTGGGTCAGGTTGGATATCACAAGTAGTAGTTTACCAGAGCATCGGAAAGCTTCATCGTCATCGTCATTACCTATTTCAGCTACTAGAAGTCTACTTCTCGGCATAGCCTTTAGGCCTGTTCAAAAGTCTTCACACTTAACCTATATCTCTCATATTATTAGTTTTAATCAAAACGATCTATATGTTAAAAAAAACTATGCAAAATGATTCACAGATTTACTTTTATTATTACCTATGTAGCGGGCAAGCAGAGAAAAACAAATATTCAGTGAACATTTTACAATAACCGGAGATAAATAATTTAAATAAAGCTGCAAAAGCTTGAAAACTGAAATAATTGGACAAATTTTACTTGTAATATATTAATTTTACCCTTTCAGCGAAAGCTTTCAATAACGATTTAATGAATCACAAAATACAAAGAAAACAATTCCCTTTTGACGTTTTGCGGTATACAAAATTGCCCTTTGTTTTCTTTCCGTTGTTCTGTATTATTTAATCAGCACCACATCTTTCAGAGGTGAATATAAATGTTTGGATTAACACGTGAAGGAAAATATGAATTTTGACAGCTGTGTTTTAGTATGCAGATAATTTTTTTCAGCTTTCATCATACGGAATTGCTGGAAATCATGAGGATTCAGCCACGTTAGTCCCCAGATCAGAGTGTAACAGTAGCATATGGTATTTTTAGAATTCCTGTCTTTTTTTCTCTTTTAAACTTTTGCTCCTCCCATATAAAAGGCTATGCTGTTAAATTCTGTTCTTTTTGTTGCTGTTTTTCCACAATTATTACTACATGCAATAAAAAAATAAATACCTTAAACACTTCACGAGAGTGAAGAGTGAATCACTTTCTTACATGACAGCGCCTTATCGTAGGGTCTGATAAGCCACTGTCATTAAAAGGTTTTTGACAGTAGCAACAATTGTCACAGTTTATTCATCGGACCTTTACCAGACCTGATGTCTCAATACTGCCTGTACATATTTTGACGAGCTCCGTGGCGCAGCGGTCAACACGCCGGCCTGCGACACGGATGGTCCCGGGTTCGATCCCCGGTCAGGTCAAGATGGAAAATGATCTTTTTCACATTGGCCTGGGTCTTGGATGTTTATCTGATATATGTATCTATTATAAAATATAGTATCATTGACTTAGTATCCCATAACACAAGTTTCGAACTTACTTTGGGGCTAGCTCAATCTGTGTGATTTGTCCGTATATATTTATTTATTTATTATTTTAGAAAATCAGTTTTTAAGTGAACCTGAACCCAATGAAATTAAAAAAGGAATAACAAATATTCATATAAAAATTACTAAGTACGAAATATATTGTTAAGAGCTATAACCCGTCTCTAACAGTTTCCGGTGTAAAGGTGCCCAAAATGCTGGCCGCGTCACCACGTTGTATAGCTATAGCCATCATTTGCACCAGAAAAGTGCCAGAGCGGGATTCTCGAGTCTTTTCCCATAAGCGGCCTTATAAAAAGAGTTAATGAATTTACTTAGTAAACACCGACTCTAACATAAAATCTGAAATTAAGACGAAATCACAATAGTTAATACTCGAATATTTTATTCATCGTAAGATATTTTAAATATCATTCGATGAACTTTCATATGATTCTTTTTTCATATAATAATGTTATTTAGGATTTACTTGCATATAAGTTTATTGCCGCTTTCAAAGCGGAGTAAAGAAGATGCGGCAACAAACTGAAAGAATCTCTAGAAACAAGTAAATATAACAGGGACTTTTTAAAAATAGGAGGATTAAAACGTTGCTGCATCGCCGTCGTTCAGTTATAGGGATTAGTCGTCTATGGTTTAATCCTGTCTTTAGAGATACCAAATTGATAGAAAATTGTTGACTGACGAACTTCAAATAAGTGGGATGCTGACGACTAAATAAATAATATTCGTATCTTTTGTGACTTGTAATAGTCTTATTAGAGTTTTACAATAGTATTTCAACTTGAGCTTTCATATTTAAGATCGCTGCATTGAAATCGCTTTATTTTAAGAATTTATCGGCTATGACTAAACACTCTCATTTTAGATAGCAAAGTAGACGAATTGAAAATCTGTTGTATACGGATGGATTAGTGATTTGACTTTATTATTTGACATATCCAGACTATCTGGTGTCATTGTTAAACAAAAAAGTAAAAAAAATGTGTTAAAAATGGCTATAAGTTGGGATATTGAGACAGACTTAACATATGTAAATATATAGGAAGGTGTTCGAAATATTTTTGGAATTTTAGACTCAAACTCACGAGATTTGGTCAGAAGCAAGGTCTGATAGCACATTTTTTTTTGTATTGGCACCATCTCTGTCTGACTTGAACTTTTTTACTCGATAAATAAAAGAAAATATTTAAGAAAAATCGAGCAGGAACTGAACTTAACAAGTATCCGGAAATAAGAAGTTAACGATTCGTAACGTATTGCAGTAGGTAGATAGAAGTAATTACAGTAACAAGGCTCAAATGGAGTGCTCTAATTTTAAAGAGTGCAATTTGTACAGCACTCTAACTAACTGCAACTGTGATTCACAAGGGAATGGGCTTCGTTACTCTTAATTTACACTTAACCTTTTGGGAGAGTCAGCGTTTTTGGTTCTTTAAAACAACGTGCTTATCCCCAAATATTCCAATCTACTAGTCTATCCTGGCTTCACTAGTGGCCTATGGCACTTAGGGATAACATACATATTCAAAGAAGAAATATTTTTTTTAAATCGGTCCACTAATTTCTGAGATTAGCGCATTCAATCAAACATACTCTTCAGTTTCAGCAGCTCAACTAATCTTAAATCTCAGACTGCCTTTGTCTTGCTAGGTTATCTAGACAGCCATCATCATCATCATTTTGTGTAGGTGACACGGTCAATCGACCATGCACACCCTGGTGTCAGAGTTCTTAAATCTAGGCTGTGATAGAATGAGACTTGAAAACGATGGTGGTGCCTTTGATATTTGAGTGAGTCAAACAAGTAAAGATTTTAATCTTTAGAGCAATTTGAAGATGACAACCCTGATCTGATGCTGTTACCTCTCAATCATCTGAGCATTAACACGGTTTCATCCTCAGCTAGAGTGCTTTGGAGCCCGGGGTCAGCTAGACCTGATGCTACCAATCTGATGACTTGGTTCAATTTCCCACCTACTCGTATATGCCAACAAAAGCACTTATCTTTGCTTATGGCCTTAACTTCTGTCTGCCCTGGTGGATAAAAACGTGTCAACATTTAAAATATGTAGAGTAGAATAGGACCACTGCAGTCTTCCTGTGGATGTCGGAGAAGGCGACTTAGGAAACAAAAGCTAAACAAAGCTTATTAACATCAAAGATATCTCTTCAACCCATCTGGTTAACGTGGAGAGTGTAGGCCAAATCCTCTGACTGCTCTGGCTGATAGGTATATTATATACCTCTGGTAATACAGAAAGGGTCGGGTTCCTGCTGTGGAGACTAAAGAAGACCTGTAATTGCTGTATTAAATGAGATCAAAATACAAATCAATGCGTTGTAGAAATGTACATATGAGTCATGTCTATAATACGTACATAATTTAATTTGGAGCACCTTATTTGGAATAGATAAAATGTATTTAGATTAAGATGTCTAATCTCTGTAAGTAGAGTACTCAGTAACTGTCTAAACATCACCCACGTGATATGTAAAGTGTAAACAATTTGTTGAAGTTGATAAAGTAGGTTTACGAAATAAAAATAATATGCTTTTAGTGTCTTGTAAATTTTGAAAACTAGTTTTGAGCGCGGCTTTGCTCGCGTTACATACAAACTTTGGACTCCCATGTAACCCGGTTAGGGGGTGAATTTTTGTAAACACTTACTAAGCGAAGAGCAACTTACTTGAGAAGTATTACATCATAATAACTTACTGCCTGACAATTTTAAGCACAATTTGTTAATAGAATAGAATAGAATGTCCTTTATTTGCTTTTGTATAGGGTATACAGAAGATGGTCTACAAATAATTACCTCCTACACAGCCATAAACTTATAGCATGCAAATACATACATTATAATTATTAATTATTTATAATATAATTAAAAATTGATGTGAGCTAGATTAGTCAGTCAGTAACGGCTGCCTTTTCTAAATGATTACATAACACTCTGCCTCAGCCCATAAACATGAACAAATTTTGTTACAAGAGCAATGCTGAAAATTCAATATTACTTTTACCTTTTCCATACATTTGATTCGATCAGCTGTACAGTTTTGTATGGGAATGACAATTTCTTTTTGAGTTCCCACTATGGGTCATGAGACCCATAGTGGGAACTCAAAAAAAAATATTGACATATTGAAGATATTAAAAGTGGTTCATGTTGATGGGGTGAGTCACTTCTTAAAGTTTGTGTACTGATTCCAAAATAAGGGTGTATATACATACTTATATAGGGACAAATCATATTAATTGAGCTCCACAATTAGTTGTGAACTTGTGTCATAGGATACTTCGTAACTGATTTATAGTAAAAAAACATCTAAGACCCAGTCCAATCTGAAAAGATGGTTATCCATTACGACCTTACCGCGGAGATCGAACTAAGAACTACTCGTGTCGCAGGCTGGCGTATTATCCTCTGCGTCACGGAGGTTTAAGTAATAGAACATTATCGATAAGAATTTAAAGCAAGCAAAACTTATATAAACAAATTGAAATGGTTAAAAATCTAAGAATTTTCAATAGGCAATGCAGTTAGCAACCAATTACTATTTTGGGTCCCTTTCCGATCTATACATCCACCAAAATGCTAAAAGTGGACTTTGAGTCAAATGCTTTACACTCTGTCTGATCCGGAAATGATAAAAATTAGAAAATGTGATGCTTTTTTTTTACACACAATTGCACCAGGTAGGGATGAATGGAAGAAGGAAGGGGAGGCCTTTGCCTAGCAGTGGGACACAAATTAGGCTATAATAAAAAAAAGATGCTTTTTTATTCAAGTTGAACTAACTTGATATTTTTCTCTCTTTTCAGATACCTCGCATAGAAAACATCATGTGGAAGATTCTCACAGTCGTATGCGCTTCATGGGCCTTAGCAGAATCAAGAATATATCACCAACACAAGAGGGACGTTACCCCATCTCTGTGTGATCCACTAGGCAACATCACCAACAAAGTTCAGTGTTACTGCACCAGAAACAACCTGCATACAGATCAGATCAAAATAGCTGAATGCTTTCTCACGATGAATAACGTTGAAATCGACGATTTAAGTTGGAACGAGTTTATCTCGATCAGAAATATAACAAAACTATCTATAACTAACACTAAAGGCATATCGTTGAAGTATGTACCGACTAGCGCTCTGAAACTTACCAAAGATCTAACCAAATTGACTCTTAGGTACGGAAATATTGAGACGATCCCAGCATTTGCTTTCGCAAACTTGACTCACTTAGAAGAAATCAAAGTGAGAGAAAATCACATTAAGGTACTTGAAAAATATGCATTTGCTCACCACCTAGCTGCCACTACTATCAGTTTAGACGATAATGAAATAGAGGAAATAAATAGAGATGTATTCGTAGATTTACCGTCATTAGAAAAGCTATTCCTGACGTCTAATAAAATAACAACGATTCATGATAGAGCATTTATACATTTGAATAATTTAAGAGAATTGGAGATTGATAAGAATAACTTATTTAGTCTCAATAGTGAGACATTTTTTGGACTAGCAAAATTAGCTAGTCTTGTCCTGAGCAGTAATAGTTTGGAAGTAATTGGAGCAAACACTTTTTTGAATCTGCCAGAGTTGCGGTTGTTGAGGTTAGATGGAAATCAGATTCAGATGTTGGACGAAAAGGCTTTCAATGGTCTTGCCAAATTGACTTCTCTATCACTAGCTCGCAACAAGTTGAGTGCTATTGAGAATTCAAAGACGTTTGAAGGATTAAATAATCTAAGATCATTGAGCATAAAGGACAATCAGATAACGAAAATTAATGCCGATGCTATGGCGCCAATCCTCCGTAATTTGTATGTTGCCACCAGTTTCTTCGATTATGAAGGTTAGTACAAATTTATTTATTCCAATTACTTTATTAAACAACGTACAAATATTAACTGCAGTTATTTTTTATGTAAACATGAGCTAATAAAAAAGCGTTCGATATGGACCATTATTGTTCTCTTTTCGGTTACTAGCAAGTCACTTTATTATTGGGAATATAATTTTTTTTGGCCCCAAAATTTTATTTGGATAGCATTTTTAAGTTCCTACCAACTATGGTCAATATTCTATATAGTAACTTAAAAAATATTTTTTTTATCTCTAGGTTCGTTTTATTACCACAACTACCCAGAATAATATAACAAAACATATAAAATCAGGGGGTTTAAAATGGACACTTAAAGCTTTTAAACGTAAAACTCCTATAAAAAGTAAAAAAAAATCTGCAATTTAATTCATATTCCTATTAATATTAGTGCTGATATTTTCGCATTAAACAAATTAAAGACCTGTTACTTCATATATTTAAACAGTATATGACACATATTATTATGACCTTAGATACTTCACTTTCAAAAGTAAAATTAGTAACCCAAAACATTCACTTAGTCAGCACTTGATACACACTTTGCACATGCGTATGACCAAAATAGTATTCATAACGTCAATAACACGAATTATTTATAAATACAAAGATGAATTTAAAACTGGTTAAAAGGTAAAATGGTTCTGTTATTTGACAGAAAATGCCGAAAAAGGAATTCATATAACGTGAGCCATTTTACCGATTTCCGTAGAAAACTGTCAAATAGATGAATTACCGAAAAGGAGTTTGTGAATTTTGCTGCGCGCAATGCAATTCATTTTGAATCATATTATGTTCCGTGCGAAGTGGCCTTTTTAGACTCTCAGGCCCTCTATATACGTAGTCTTACTATCTGGTAATAACATTCCCTCTTTATGTGATTTCAGGAAACAAGTTCCCATGTGACTGCCATCTGAATTGGTTCCTGGCACTCATGAATAGGACCCAGAGCACTTCGCTGAAGAACAGTATCGAAAACTTGAAATGCTTACCAAACGACGCACTGCGGGAATCTTGGAAGAAAGTTGGAGAGAACGAGCAGACTGAACAAATCCTAGAGGAAGAACCCCAAAATCAAAACGACTATGAGTACTACGATGACACATCGCTTAACGGCACACTGTTTTATACAGACGTTAGATTTCTACTAAATTGCACTGGAGACGTTGTTATTACAACACCAAATTATGTTAAGCCTACTGAAAGAACCTTCAAAACTTCTAGTCCTACACCAAGAGTACCAGTGACAACACCAGTGACAACAGTTGTTGCTACTGATTTACAAACAAACAAACAAACTGATTCACATACTATCAGCTATACAAACGAAAGGAAAGTGACCAATCGTGGATTTGTAGACAAATCTCATTTAGAACCAGTTATGACAGAAGTCCCAAAAACTGTTACTGACTCTAAAAGAGAAACAAATAAAGTGACAGAAAGAAATGAAAATAAACAGAGTCCTACTACTAGTAGACTAGCAACGGTCTCTGCTAAGCCTATAGATAAAATTTATGATGACCATGATATGGCTTCCGATGAAGCTAAACCCGAGAAGCTAAATCCTCGTAGAAGTTACCAAGAAGACGTAAAACCAGTAGAGGAGAGAGTAAAAACGAACAATTCTCAAAGAAACGCTGGCTGTGTAATGCTTACTTCTATAATAATTATGCTAAGTCTTAGATCGTTTCTGTAAGTTAAAGTATTTTAGTTGTAGTGATTATGTATAATTATAAACTGATATTGTAAGTTAAACTCTCTCACAGTCATTAAAATAAATAAAACTCATTTAAGACTACAATGTGCGCCTTTTTATCCTAATCTCATACCACTTTATGAACGGGAATAATAGGCATAAGGCTGGTTTCAGACTGACGCGTTTGACCAGCGCCGGTGACACGCGCGCGCTTGCAATTACACTAGAATAGTAGCAGAGCAGCCGCTGCTCTGCTACTATTCTAGGTTAAAAGTAAGCAAAAAAATAATACGAGAAGCGTGCTCGCAATCAATACCTACCTTCAAAAAGCAGGTTGGATTCGTCCATTTTAGGGTCTTGGAAACGTCAGAGATATCCCACATAAATAAATAGGTACTAATTAAATAAATAAATACGGACAAATTACACATTGAGCTAGCCCCAAAGTAAGTTCGAGGCTTGTTTTACGGGATACCAACTCAACGATACTATATTTTATAACAAATACACATAGGTATAGATAAACTTCCAAGACCCACGTCAATCTGAAAAGATCATTTTTCATCTTGACCTGACCGGGGATCGAACCTGGGACCATCCGTGTCGCAGCTTGGCGTGTTGAACCTGGGACCATCCGTGTCGCAGCTTGGCGTGTTGAGGAGCTCGTCATAATTAATAATTAACTTAGAATTACTTTGATGATTCTTTTATAAGTGCATTAGCTTATAAATAATACATAAATATATACGGAATAATTCATAATTAGTTTAAAAACTAAAAAACACGCTTTTAGCACGCTAGTCATGTATTGTCATCAGAACTCAGAGCGTGTGCAATATTTCATTCTAATCGAAGACCGGGAAGTGGGTCAATTTTGATTCCTAGATTTTCTTACATACAAGTTTTTTTTTATTTTTATTAATTATAGAATTAGGCATTTGTCTCCCATCTCACCTGATGGTAAGTGACGATGAAGACGAGGATGTTACATGCCTATCCAAGAGATACCCATTTATTCTACTTTAAAGCTAATGAAAGGGTATTAAAAATCACACACATTGAGCTAGCTTCCAAGTAAGTCCGTTCAAAATGTGAACAGAATAAAAAGTAAATTAAAGGAACTTTATGTAAACATTTTAAATGACGATTACGACATTTTATGTATGTGTGAAACTAATTTAGATAGTTCTATCTCTAGCAGTGAATTCATTGATGACAGGTACACGGTATTTCGTAAAGATCGAGACTTAAATCTTTCATCAAAATGTTGTGGCGGAGGGGTGTTGATTGCAATTAAAAGAAATATTCATGCTGTCAGGCGTCTCGATTTGGAAACAAGCCTTGAAGATATTTGGGTTGATATTAAAAACGAACATGGCAAGCGTTTCTACATCGGTCTTGTATATTTGCCTCCTGACAGTACTGTATCAGACTATCAAGTTATTCTAGACAAATGTTCTGACAATATCTTACACAACTTTGACCATGAAGCTGAAACGGTATTGTTAGGGGACTTTAATGTTCCACTTCTTAATTGGACGCCAGACCCAGCATATCCTTTAACTTCTCGTTTAAATCCTAGTGCTCCGTATGATTCGAAGTCGACCTTGCTCATTGATTTTCTGCATTTATGTGATTTGTTTCAATTTAATAATATACCTAATTCTAATAATAGAATGTTGGATCTGGTAATTTCAGGCGTGAACTCTTTGTGTCTTTCAGAATGCTGTCCTTTGTCTACTCCTGATCGTCATCATCCTGCAATTGACATAGATCTAGCGTCAACGTTTATATCTGAAAATATTAAGCCCAAATCCAAAGCCATTCCTAATTATCGTAAATGCGACTACAGCAAATGTTCGCAAAGTCTATTGATGGTCGACTGGCAGGAAATTCTTATAAATGACGACGTAAACTTAGATGTGGAGTGCTTTTATAATATACTTAATAAAACAATACATGAATACACTCCTATGAAGCGAGTTTGCCAGTTTGATTACCCTGTTTGGTATTCCGAACCCCTAAAAGCTTGCATAGCAGAAAAAAAAAGAGTCCACGCAAGATTTAAGAAGTCCAAAAACCCCAGGGACTATGATGAGTTCCAATTACTTCGCACTAGATCTAAAAAGTTAATAAAAAAATGCCATAGTAACTTTATCAATAGTGTAGAAGATTCACTTCCAAATAGTACAAAATTATTTTTTTCCTACGTTAATAGCAAAAAGTCTAGCAATTCAGTACCAGACACAATGACCTATAGAGATAAAACAGCTTCAGGTGGTGCAGCAATTTCAGAACTCTTTTCCGAATATTTCGCGTCAGTTTTTGTAGCAAACGATGGCTCTCAAAATTTAAATATCGACAATGCAGATTCTAATGATTGCTCTTATACACTATCTCAGGTATATATATCGCAGGAAGACGTTTTTAACAGACTTATGAAGCTGGATGTGAATAAAGGCGCTGGCCCTGATGGCATCCCGCCTTACTTTATCAAAAACTGTGCAAAAGCTTTGTTAACTCCTCTACATATAATTTTTAATAAATCACTTGCTTCTGGGGTGTTTCCAAGCATTTGGAAGAGGGCACACGTAGTTCCAATATTTAAGTCTGGTGATCCTACTGACTGCTCTAACTATAGACCTATTAGTATTTTGTCGGCTTTTCCTAGAATATTTGAAACCTTGGTGTATGATCATATTTACTCACAAGTTAAACCACACATTAATCAAGCTCAACATGGTTTCGTAAAGGGAAAATCAACAGTGAGTAACCTAATAGAATATACCAACTACATTTGCAGAGTCTTTAATGAGCATGGTCAGGTGGATTCTGTCTATACCGACTTCCGGAAAGCATTTGATAGGGTCAACCATCTTATTCTCTTAAGTAAATTACAAGCACTAGGAATTCATGGTAATCTCTTTAGATGGGTATGTTCATATATAGAATCACGCAGTCAACTAGTGGCTCTAAAAGGTTATTGCTCCGAGCCTGAACTGGTACCATCGGGTGTGCCTCAAGGCTCGCACCTGGGGCCACTATTTTTTGTCATTTACATCAATGATCTCATCCCTAAATTACGTACTTACTCGCTTTTATTCGCTGACGACCTTAAAATATTTTCATGCATCAAATCAGTCGAAGATTGCGTCGCCGTACAAAGTGATATTGATGAGTTGGTCAGTTGGTGTACTAAAAATAAAATGAGCCTTAGTGCCAGTAAATGTTCGGTCATTACCTTTACTCGTAAAAAAAATCCTATCAATTTTGATTACACTATAGGTGGTGAAGCTCTTGCTCGAAAGTCTGAAGTAAAGGATCTGGGAGTCATTTTCGATAGTAGTCTTAGCTTTAACGGACACTATGCTATGCTATCCAAAAAATGTAAACAATTGCTAGGGTTTATTCTCCGGATTTCGAAGGACTTTAAGAGGTCTGATAGTCTGATCCATCTTTATCGATCTTTCGTATTAAGTAATATTGAGTATGCTTCAGTCATCTGGACCCCTCAATATGCAGTCTCAATAGATCTCCTAGAATCTGTTCAACGACGTTTCCTTCGTGCATTAGCAAGTCGTCAAGGCTTAAAGAGACAGTTGTGCTCATACGAAGAAAGACTTAAATTCTTTAAATTTGAGAGCTTGGAGAAGAGACGTTCTTTGCAAAATTTCATTTATTTATATAAAATAATACATGGCCAACTCAATACAATTTTAATATCGAGTATTAAGTTTAGGGTCCCAAATAGGTCGGTGCGACATATAATGCCATTTTTGATATCTTCGTGCAATAATAATGTGTCATACCATAACCCCATTCTGAGAATATGTCGTGAATATAACCTACTACATCAAAGGCACGACAACGATCTGGTACCTGACATCTATTGTCTATCATTGAATAGCTTTAAATTTGGAATCCGGCAATTGCTCTCAACACATACATAACTTGTTAACACTCTTTATTCTTACTTTATTTCTATCTATTTTTTAATTAAATTACCATTTTGTTTTTTTTTTTGGTTTTTTGTTAACTTTGCCTAGTACCTTTTTTATTCTCTACACGATGTTTTCTTGTCATATTATCACATGCATGCTAAGTGTACAAATTATTTGGCTTTACAACCAGATCATGTTCCTATTGTAATAATCATAATTATAGCATTAATCGTTGTAAACTGTACTGTGCACTATTAAATAAATAAATAAATAACTAAAAAACTATAGGTATATAAGTTACAAAAGAACAAGAAAATATAAATGATTTGAATAAATGGAAAAAGCATACTAAAAAGAAAGGAAGGAAAAGAAAGGTTTAGTTTCTTGAATTACCTAAAAAATTTACATCGTCGATGACTGACTTGGCTGACAGAAAAGGCGCTCTTATAGTAACACTAGCGCCACCATAATAGTAAAGAAATATTTTTTTTAAATATCTGTGAGCCACCCAGCAATTAATTATTTTAATCCTAAATTATATTTAATTTTAAAAAACTAACACGTAAATAAGTAGAAAATTACTTGTAGTATTTTGGTATTCATTTTCACTAATAGTAGTTTGATAAATTAAGAGATAAATCGGTTAACGCCAAAAGTGTTCGAGACTAGTGATATGGAATACTGACCATCCGTGTCGCAAGCCGGCGTGTTGACCGCTGCGCCACGGAGCTCGTCATTGTAAACCTTCGTAAGTATTAAAACCTAAAAATCTAAGCTGTAAAAAGCTACAAGACAAGTAAAAAGAAAAACAGCTAAAATATATAAATAGGTACTGAAAAGCTCAATATCACCAACCTACAAGTATATACAGAAAACGCAATGAATAATATCTCAAAATAAGTAAACAGTGTCACCTGCGAACTGTTTTTCAACTAATCATATACATAACTAGGTAACACCCTATTAAAGCCTTTGGTACATGCGTAGAGTAGATATAGTAGAGTACTTACTATACCGGTGTATGCATTGATAGAGTAGAATTACTAGAAATTGGTATAGTAAAGTGACTAGCTACTGTACTCAATGGTATAGTAGCTTGCCCGATGCCTTCGCCCACACCTGCCTACTCTACTCTAAGCTGCACTCTACAAATATTTGATTACTCTTCCTATGTAAACGCTTAGTAGAGTAAAAATCAAGTACTAATGACAACGGCGTTCAAACTCTTTTACAAAACTTTCTTTTAAAATTTTGTAATTGGGCCCCTAAAAATGACCCTTATTTCAAAAAAATCTTTATTTACTTTGCACATCCGTGTTTGGGTCATAAGATTACACCATCTTACCAAATTTCACCTAATTTGGTTCAGTAGATTCGGAGAAAATCGGCTGTGACAGACGGACGGACGAACAGACAGACGCACGAGTGATCATATAAGGGTTCCGTTTTTCAATTTTTGTACGGAACCCTAAAAAATTACGCGAGACATTTACTTCACTAATACTGGTAGAGTTACCCAAATGCTAGAGCAGCATAGCAGCAAATTAATCATTAGCAATTCTATTAGTAGTATTTAAGTGTACTCTACCACTTTATTTACGTTTGTACTGGTGGCTCTATTCTAAAAAAGACAAGGGTGGCTTACTCACCGAGTTCACTGAAAAATCACAACCTGAAAAAGAGCGCCATCTAACGGTAGATGTATGAATTAGTAAGACATAAGTAGCACCGCTTTAGCACCTACCACAAAATATAAACACTTTCGTTGCTTAGTAACTTTGTAATACCTTTTGATTTGCACAGTAGATGGTGCTATTAACTTTTGATATTAAAACAAAATAGGATAAATTTCTTTAGTTATTTGATTGGGGCACTAAATTGTAAAGTTCTGACACACGACGAGTTCACCTGTCAGAATTGTATCTATCTATCAGCCAGTGACGTCCACTGTGCTTCGACGTGTTGCTCGAAGCCACTGTGTATGCAAAATTTCATGATGATCGGTTCAGTAGATACGACGTGAAAGCGTAACAAACAAACAAACAAACTCACTTTCGCATTTATAATATTAGTTTGGATTTACTTTATATGTGATCAGTGAATGTCACCCACCGACCAGGTGGTCGGACGACCTAATAAAGGTCGCAGGAAGACGCTGGATGCAGGCCGCTTCCAACCGGTCATATTGGAAATTCTTGGGGAAGGCCTATGTCCAGCAGTGGACTTCTTGCGGCTGAAATGATGATGATGATGAGTGAATGTAAAGTGTAAAAAAAGCTTGAATTTGATTCATTTAATATTAATTTGCCGTGTGGTTCCCGGCAGAGTAGAATAAAACCACTCCAAGTCTTCCCGTGGAGGTAGTAAAAGGCGACTTAGGAAACGCAAGCTAAACAAAGCTTAGAAACATCAAAAAGACCTCTCCAACCCGTCTGGCCAGCGTGGAGAGTGTAGGCCAAATCCTCTGACTACTCTGGCTAATAATATTATTGCTGTGGTAGTACAGAGAGGGTCGTGCTCCTGCAGTGGAGACTAAAAAGACCTGATGGATGGATGGAATATTAAATATAAAATCAACAAAAAATGTCGTTTAATTATAATTAATTATCGTATTTAAATAACCTACCTTCTGGCCAGCGTGGAGAGTCTACGGCAAATCCTCTGACTGCTCTGGATAATATATGGCTCTGGCATGAAGATGACGGTGATTGTAATAACAATAATAATCATATATGTGTACTTAAATATACATCATGATTACCTGTTGTTAGGTACTTATTAGCAAACATGATTTTAAGGCAAAAAACGGTATTTCACAAAATGAACCAGAAGTACCCAATTTACCTACTTAGATGGAATTCGTATTTTTATTTTCCTTTAAGATTTATCCCCCCGTGTAGTAGGTGACTCATTTAAATTCGAGTCTTAATAAGCCGAAATTATTCAAAATTACGAGGCCGGTCCATTAGGATTTAATTACTACTGGACTTTTTGTAAGTAATCAAATTATCTTGGTAAAGCGCCCGGTTTATTCAATTAACGGAGAGACTTATAAAACACTTGGAGAATATTATAAATTCGTTAATTTAAATGGAGATTTTGGTAAAAAAGAATTTTGTTAACAGATTTTTATTAGGGTAAGATTTCTATGAATTTTCAATTAGGTACTTTATTTAGTATTTCCCAATTCTAATAATCCTAATCCTAATTCTATCCTAATCCCAACTAATACTACTAATGCTAATGTGAGTTTGTTTGTTTGTTACGCTTTCACGCCGTATCTACTGACCCGATCATCATGAAATTTTGCATACACATAGGTAAGGGTGCTGAGAAGGACATAGGCCGCGACAATACATTTTGTCTTTCTAATAATATTTCAAGTATCTAATACGTGCTGTACACTACAAATAAGGCTATACCAAGTCAAATTGTGTGGAAAGCAGTTAAACAGTCTTGGAAAGCAATACTGATGCTTTTGATTCAACTGAGCAGTATTGAACGGAGAGAGGATATGGGAACAAAATAAAAATTGTTTAGAATGGAAACCTTTGATTTCAATCGAGTCATAGCCTATTTTATTTGTAAATAAAAAAAATAAAAATATACTTTATTTTCTCCACAACAAAACTCTTAACTAATATGACACTAGTTATTGTACATTTGTATGAGTGCCTTGATTCGCAATAGGTTTAAAATGATTTCTAATTTGGTTCTAAGAATGTTAGATTGTAGAAGGTTAGGTATAGTATAGGTAGGTTAGGTTAGGTTTTTGAAGTTTCAACTATTCGTAAGTTTTTATTATTGTGTCAATTATTTATTCTACCATTAATGCGCTAATCTGAATCAATAAAATAAAGGATGTCATAAATGACATCCTTTATTTTATTATTATAACTATTCGCATTTAATTCATTCAGAATGATCATTATATGATCTTGTTTGGCTAACTTCTCCTTCTCACATACAATGTGTTGCTCAAAGGTATCTCATTTATTACTGCTGTTAAAGATCAACATTACACTATTGGTCAATTTTACGACATTCACGGGATGACTTGGAGTGGTCCTATTCCACTCTGCCGGGAACCACACGGCGGCGGACAACATATTATAAAATCATAGTCATAATATTACATTTTTTTTCCAATTTTTTCCAATCTTTTATAAACTGCGGGATTTGTAAGGACTGGCAGCTGTGTGCCCTCCATAATTTGGGCTTTCGGTCTTTAAGGGGCCCATCAGCGAGCAAGCAGCCTTAGCTCCTTAGGGGATTATTCTCTGGAGTTCTGGGACTGGGAACTGGCCGACTGCCCATAAGATAAAAATATGGACAGTCGAGAAAATTTATTTACTGCTATTATTTTTTTATTCGACGACTTATAGAACTGAAAAAAAGCCTATTGCTTATAAAATCATAACTAGTCATCATCCTTTATTTTATCTTTTGCATACTGTGGATTTTCAAGGACTGGCAGTTTTGTGCTCTCTATAATTTGGGCTATCGGTCTTTAAGGGGCCCATCGGCAAACGGGCTGCCTAAGCTCCTTAGGGGATTATTGTCTGGAGTTCTGGGACTGGGAACCGGCCGATTGCCCATAAGATAAAAATATGGACAGCCAGGAGAATTTGTTTACTGCTTAGGGGCTTTATTTTCTTCGTTGGATTATTTGATTTGCGATACTTAGTTTTATTTCCAAGTTAAGAAGAGCTAAGGTAATTGCAACTGTTCAATGTCGAGCTTCTGGGTACTCTCGGTTATCATCACCACATGAGATGCCTTTTTGCACGTTCAAAAATGACACATCATCATCAGGTCTTTGTGTCTCTTCTGCAGAAGCATGACCCTATTTTAACCAGAGCAGTCAGAGGATTTGGCCTACACTCTCCAAGCTGGCCAGACGGATTGGAGAGGTCTTTTTGATGTCAATATGGTCTCGATGACGTTAATAAGCTTTGTTTAGCTTCTGTTACCTTAGTCGCCTACTACGACATCCACGGGAAGACCTGGGAGTGGTCCTACTCTACTCTGCCGGGAAGTAGGTATTGTAATGGCTTAAATAGAAAAGAATTTAAAAACAATATTGCTAATTGTACGCCCATCCTCATAAATCGAGAAAAACATGTTTATTTACGCGAATATTTATCACGGGCTCGAAATACGAGCGGCCAAAGCCTATATCGTAAGGGAAATTGAAAACCATCGAATAACATTAGGGATTTGAGCGAACGTCATAAAATATATCCAGAAGCGCGAAATAGCCGCACTAAATAAAATGTTTTGGCACGAAACGGATATGAGACGGAATTTATTTATTTTATTAATACAGCCTTCTTGGGGTGGCGTGAATGGGTGTTTTGATCAGATTCTGTGTGATGGCTGATAGTTTATATGAAATGTGTTTTATATTTATTTTAGATTTTATCGTATTGGCATTTTGGAGGTTTGAATTTTTCGCACTCAATCTCGTTTCCTAAAAAAATATAATTAATTCGTCAATTAGATACCAAATCCCAAAAAAAATACATGAAAAAAAGCACTCCCGTACAAAAGAGTTTATATAGCCGGCTGGGCAATTTGTATGAAAATGTTGACTTATATATTTGAACTAGCTGTTACCCGCGGCTTCGCCCGTCTTCTCAGTATCCTTACTTATGTGTATGCAAAATTTAATGATTGGTACAGTAGATATGTCGTGAAAGCGTAACAAAAAAACAAACTCACTTTCGCATTTATAATATTAGTTGGGATTTGCATTATTCGTCCCATAGGAAAAAATTATGATATTTGAGCTGAGCTGAACGGGCTGAGTTGCCAATTTAAAAGGGTTTAACATAAATAAATATATACGGACAAATCACACAGATTGAGCTAGCCCCAAAGTTAGTTCTTAAGCAAGACTTGTGTTATGGGATACTAACTCAACGATACTATATTTTATAACAAATACATACATAGATAAACATCCAAGACCCAGGTCAATCTGAAAAAGATCGTTTTCCATCTTGACCTGACCGGGGATCGAACCCGGGACCATCCGTGTCGCAGGCAGGCGTGTTGACCGCTGCGCCACGGAGCTCGTCATAGTCGTCAACAGTGTTTCGTTTACGTAATGTAATACGCCTTAATACGCCAATGCCTTTAGCATGATGGTGGGCGTGTAGGTGATGAATGGAATAAATGTAGTGATGGGTTAAAAATGATTCCTTAGACCAGTTTCTACGATCTGCTTGGGAAGAGGAGCAGCTGGAATATTTTACCTTTTTTCCTTTCCTCTCAGACCTTGTTTGCATAATTAAAATTCTTACTATAAAAGCTTCACATTTTTTTTTAATAAGACAAACCGTACGCACATCTCTCTATTTGTAACATTTCACCCAATAAATATTCTGGTGCCCAATAAATAAATAAAATAAATAAATATATACGGACAAATCACACAGATTGAGCTAGCCCCAAAGTAAGTTGTTAAGCAAGACTTGTGTTATGGGATACTAACTCAACGATACTATATTTTATAACAAATACATATATAGATAAACATCCAATCCATCCAAGACCCAGGTCAATTTGAAAAAGATCATTTTCCATCTTGACCTGACCGGGGATCAAACCCGGGAACATCCGTGTCGCAGGCAGGCGTGTTGCCCACTGCGCCACGGAGCTCGTGTATATATGTATATATGTAGAGCAATAAATAATCAAAATTAGTTTTTCGCAGTAAATGGGTGTAGGTAGGTGGCCAATTATTAATATTGTATGTAATAATTGAACATTATGTACACGTGTTTCGTGTACGACTTTTATTGAGCTTATTAGAAACATCTGTCTGATAATCTTGTACTAATTACTAACCTTCTAGATGAGAGTTGTTAATTCACTTTTCTTAGTAAACGCTATCCGTCTTATTATTAATCAAGGACTAACTTTAGTACCTTGTTTAAACCATTATCCAACCAAACAAAATGAACATGTATCACTTTGACGTTTCGACAACTGTCATTGTCAATCCGTTTTAGGTGGATATTGGTTTAAACCAGGTACTAAAGTTAGTCTTCGATTTATAATAAGAAGGGTAATGTATTTTTGGCCATATGACTGCCCAAAAAATAGTGTTCGATGGTGTGTTGGCAAAAGGTCCAAACACAGTGAATATCTTCAATGTTAGTTTGCCTTTTTATGTTAAAGGTCAATAAATATTTAATAGAGTTTAGATTTAAGATTGGGCGTACTTTACTATTTTCTGTGTTTGTAGCAAATCAAATGAACTTATTATCTAACTATCCACATAACTATCTAAATATATATTTTATTTTCAGTGCTAGTAAGAGTGTAATTTTTATGCAGTATGAGGTTTTTATTAGGTGGCTTTTTTATTTTTTAATACCTGAAAAGATTTTGACGCATATCAAGAATAATTAAAAGAAGCAATGGGAACCGTTAGTGGCGTAAGTACTCGCAGTAGAAAGTTATAATCCAATCAAGGAATTTTAAAGTTTGAAAATGAGGCCATCGTGCCGAAATTATGTCGGACAGCAAAACTTTTCTAACGCTGTATTAGGCGATAAAGAATAACATACATTTCTTCATACATACTTATATATACAAAAACAATTATACCAGCGAATAAATTATAATAATCCTTAGTTTGCCTTTAAAAAAATATGATGCAATCCAAGCCATAAAAACCTTGGAAACTACGCCAAACCTATTTAAAGACATATCAAAATATTTGACAAACCGATGAACATTGAACATACATCAATAGACAACATACATATAATGACGAAAATAATAACCCTCCCTTTGTTTTGGCAATTCAATCCGTAAATATAACACCTCAAAATCTCCTAAATATTGAAAATCACGTCTAACCTAGCAGGAGGAATGACAGAACATATGAACATACATGGACAAATAACACACATAACGACGACCTCAAAATCTCCTAAATATTGAAAATCACGCCTAACCGACCTGGAGTAATGACAGAACATATGAACATACATGGACAAATATCACATATAACGACGAAAATCATAACCCTCCCTTTTTTTTGGCAATCCAAACCGTAAGTATAACACCCCGATCCTCCTAAACTTAGAAATCACACTAAACCTACCAGAAGATATGAAAATACACATATATGAAAACATGACAGAATAGATAAACATATACATTAATTAACACATATAACAACGAACATCATGACCCTCCCTGTTTTGGCAATCCAAACCGTAAGTATAAGACTCTAATTCACTTAACTTTAGATATCACGCGAAATCTATCAGGGGAAATGATTGAACAGATGAACGAATTGAACGAGTTGAATAAATAAAACAATATATGACGACGAAAATTTACCGTAATTGGCTACTTGACAAAAAAAATTTTCGTATCGCTATGTAAAGACCTGCCAAAAATAAACACAATAGTGACCGAAATACATTTCTAAACAAAAAACTCTTTCAGATATAGAAGTTTTAAAGACACATATTTTTAGACGTGAAAACGCACTGCTGAAATGCCTACATATTTGTGACGTCACAACTTTGTATTTTGTATGCGGCGTGAGAACTTTGTTTGGTAGCTATACGAAATATTACGTTTGTGGTAATGGTTTCATTTAAAGGAACTCACTTCACCATCTGCTGGTAATAATGGACCCCGATTGCTGGAAGCCTTATCACGTTTGTGCAACTTTCTACTTAAGGGTTCACTTAATCAGGAAGTTACACCTTTTTTATACGGTGCAGCACTTTGTGCCCTGAAGAAAAAAGATGGCGGGATTAGGCCCATAGCAGTCGGATGCACTATTCGCCGCCTTGTGGCCAAGCTTGCTTGTCGAGCTGTTCGAAATTCGATGGCCGTTTATTTGCAACCACACCAACTAGGCTTTGGGACTCCGCTAGGTTGTGAGGCCGCAATCCACGCTACGAGAGCTTTTGCTATAGATCCCACTAACGAAGATTGTGTGATTATCAAGCTTGACCTTAAGAATGCCTTCAACAGTGTAGAAAGAGATACTATTTTAGCAGAGGTAAAAGAGCTAGTACCTTCTTTGCATCCTTTTTTACACCAATGTTATTCAGAACCAAGTAACTTATACTATAATAACCATAAAATTCCGTCCCAAGTAGGAGCTCAGCAGGGAGATCCACTTGGTCCACTCATCTTTAGCCTGTCAATCCACCGTTTAATAACCTCATTAAAGTCACCTTTGAACATTTGGTACCTCGATGATGCAACAATTGGTGGATCCGCTGAATCCGTAGCAACGGACGTTAGGACTCTTTTAGCGGGTTTAGAACAGATAGGTTTAAAAGTTAATTATAATAAATGTGAGATTTTTCCCTGTGGGGAGAGCGCAAAAATATACTTTAGTTTGTTTGACCATCTTATCCCAAATATTAGAAAGCTTGACCAAAACACTTTTGATCTCCTCGGTGCACCTATATTTCCAGTAGCCATTCCGGCTGCTTTGGATTCAAAGCTTCAAATGCTTTTGCTGGCTCAAGATCGCCTTGGGTACCTTTCAGCCCACGTAGCTCTAGTTCTGTTTCGCACTTGTTTTTCTCTTCCTAAATTGACATATCTCATTCGGACAACTCCTACTTGGCTCTTCCCGGACGCTGTCTCGGCGCTGGATTGCAACATTAGGGCCACTTTGGAGAAAATCATAAATATTACTTTAGAAGACCGCCAATTCCAACAAGCTGCATTACCAGTCAGATACGGTGGTTTGGGCGTCAGGAGCGTTCAAACTGTGGGCCTACCCGCATTCCTCGCATCGTCATACGGGGTTGCTGATCTTGTCACTAACATTCTTAACCTACAAGGTGCAAGACCTAGCATTCCTTTTCAGAATGACGCTTTGGAGGCGTGGACAACTATGTGTCCTAATGTCCAGCCACCAGAAAAACTCAATTCTCAGAAAGCTTGGGACGATTTATGTTCTAAGCTTTTCTTATCTGAATTGAGTGATTTATCAATAGGTTTAGATATTGCTCGATTAAAAGCTGCATCTTGCCCAGAGTCAGGTGCCTGGCTCCAAGTCTTACCCTCACCCCAACTTGGCACACATTTAGACGATGACACCTTGCGGGTGGCAGTAGCTTTAAGACTAGGGTGCAAAATTTGCGAACCACACCGTTGCCCATGCGGTGAAAATGTTGACACCAGTGGCTACCATGGTCTCAGCTGCTCGAGATGTGCTGGCCGATTTCCGAGACACCACGCTCTGAACAACATCATCCGGAGAGCTTTGGTTTCGGCCAACATACCTTGTGTTCTCGAGCCTCCAGGGCTTAGTCGAACAGACGGGAAACGCCCAGATGGCCTAACCTTGACACCCTGGGAGAGAGGCCGTTGCTTGTTGTGGGATGCCACATGCGTTAGCACATTTGCTGCATCGCATTCCGCACACACCATTCACAAGGCGGGTTCCGCAGCAGAACAAGCTGCCAAACAAAAGCATAGAAAATACGCGGAACTCTCACAGTACATTTTTGTGCCTTTCGCTGTGGAAACAGGTGGTCCCTGGTGCGACGAAGGCAAACTTTTTATCAGAAATTTAGGGCGACGCCTCCGAGACAATGGCTGCGACCCCCGCTCTGGAGCGTACCTGGTCCAACACATCTCACTGGCCATCCAGCGTGGCAACGCGGCTGGTGTGATGGGTACATTTGAGCCAGGTACTCTCAGAGGTGGTCTTTTCGACTAGTTTTCCAAATTTAAATTTTATTTATATTACTTTTTCTTTAGTTTTAAGTAGTTTAGGTATATATTTTTTCATAACTTATGTAATTTGTTTTAATTTTAATTAAGTAGTTTTTGTAAGTTTATTCTATCTCAATAAATGTATATATATATGGTTTCATAATAAAAGTTGCTTTATATTTAGCGGACTAAAATACAATATAATTGTAATTTAAGATTTTCATACTTTTAAAAATGGTCCTATTCACCCAACTTTAAAGAAGCTTTAAGATCACTTAACGAATCGATATCAAATTAAAAGTGTTCCTTATAGTGTTTTTAGATAGAAATTAATCTCATTAGAAACAAATCTTATATAACCTTAACATTAGGCAAATACCGAATTATAACAGCTCAAATATCACGCCAAACCTACCAGGAGATATGATATAACAAATGAACGTACATACATAAATAACACATATAACGACAAAAATCATAACGCTCCCTGTTTTGGCAATCCAAACCGTAAGTATATCACTCCAATCCACCTAAACTTAGAAATCACACTAAACCTACTAGAAGATATGAACATACATACATAGACATAAAAAACATGACAGAATATATGAACAAAGGGGAAATGATTGAACAGGTGAACGGATATATATAAATAACACATATGACGACAAAAATCATAACCCTCCCTGTTTTGGCAATCCAAACCGTAAGTATAACACTCCAATTCTCCTAAACTTTGGAATCACGCCATCATCCGCGATTATGGGCGGGTTGAAAAAATCAAATAAATTCGCATCTGCTACAGGGTGTTGCCGTTAAATGAATAAGGTAATTTAGGAAGGGACTGCACGCGAACTTAGATGTGGGGGAAATGACTGCTGTCTTATTTTTTATTAGTAGCTGTTATCCGCAGCTTTGCCCACGTGATATATAGTCTATGTCCTTCTCAGTACCCTAAACTATGTGTATGAAAACTTTCACGATGATAGGGCGTGAAAGCGTAACAAACAAACAAATAAACAAACTCATTTTCGCATTTATAATATTAGTTAGGATTAGGATTCCTAAAAGGAATGTTTTATGAAAGAAAAAAAACATTTCTTTTCATATAAACTGAAAAAGTCTATGTCTTAGGATGAAAATGTAATTTTTCGTCATTGTGTTTTGATGCAAATTCCGTTAGGTTACTTAACTATAAATGTAAATGGTGGGCCACATGTTTTCTTCAAATCTTTTAACCAAAAACTAATTTTTAGTGTATAATAAAAAAAAAAGTAAAACATCAAAACACAACTTAAATAATTCAAATGCATCATGTTTATAAAGAAACTGTAATACTATTATGTATTTTCTAAAAGGGGGTTAAAAGTTGTAATGACACTGTTTTTTACGGGGCTCAGTACTGTCCGTTCTGAAATAAATAATTTGAAAACGGATATGATAGTTTAAAAAAAATTGCGAAGTTCTAAATAACCCTTAGAACTATTCTATTAACTAGTTACTTACTATTGCTAATTTGAAGTATGAACGTGAAGCTTTACTTAGCGCTTTCGCCAAAAGTGGCCGTTTTCATCAGTTCTTCATAAATAAAATTTAAATTTAAATTAAATGAATTAAAAGAAAGCTTGTAACAATTACAAACTAGCGTTAGGTTTAATAATTTATGATTAAATAAAAATTTGGAAATTGAATAAATTGGCGTTTTAATGAGCATTAGCTTTAAAACCCAGAAAAAATGTTTTAGCCTTGTTTTAACAAGATTAATTTTTGCATTTGGAGAGAGTCCAAGTAAAAATGCAAGCAATGCTGTGATGGCAGTTCCTATAAAATATGAGTGATCATAACATCAATATGTCGGTATAAATATTATGAGGAGCGATGGCCCATTGGGCACGAGCATTATTATCGCTTACACATATTAAGCAGCCCTAGCGTAGTCCCCACTTGGATGGGTGACCCCAAGTGGCACAATAATAATTTAGACTTCTCCGTGCTTCGGAATATACTTTACGCCGTTGGTCCCGGCTCTCATTATTGATGGTGGCCGTCAAGGTACATCAGATGCCTTTAGGAAGCATGAAATATCAGTGTTGGCCATTTACACACATGTCAGAAACGGCTCCCAGATCTTGTTGACGAGCGGTAGCCTGAACCATTATGTATGAGGCTCCAGGTGACAGATCTTTTGAGAGTTCCTTGTGCTCAAATAAGGATCAACAAATAAGATATGGGAAAAATCCAACAGTCTTTAGTCTTCGTTTGACACTTGTTTGTGTTGGCCACTTACACACAAAACCAACAAAAAAACAACAATTTAGAGTTAAAAGTACTATTATTTTTTATTTATTAAGCTACTAAGCGGAAAACCTAATTAAGCCACTTATATTAACATTACATTATCATATATCATATTATTATCTATGTATCTGCATATAACGTACTATCTCTGTATATAAGTATAATTTTTTATATTTAGTCACTATAAGAGGAATGAAATAGATCCAAGTTCTAGTGTTTATGTTATGCTTGTAATTGGTTTATACCTACCTAGTTTAAGAAACCATTTGTACGGGTGAAGGGGCACTGAAGTACTGTGACACAGGCTCTGCTTTCTTTAGGCTCCAGTCTCCTCCTATGTATCCTTATTTTAAGATTTAAGATTTATTGAGAAAATAAATATACTTTTTTACTTTACTTTTACTTTTACTAGCAGTCAGTCAGGCTTCGCACGTGGTACTTACATAGCTGGCACTCAGTGATAATGTACCTATAAAGCGGTGAAGTAATTAACCGACTTCCAAAAAGGAGGAGGTTTTCAATACGTAGTAATCTTTTTTATATATGTTTCCCGATTTCTCGAAGACACCTGGACCGGTTTAATATTTAAAATTAATATATAATATTTTGGCCAGAGCCAATTTGTTTGATTGGGTTGAAGTCGGTGTTTGTATTTTGTCAAAAAATTGTTATTTTTGAAAACATTTTAATAGTTCCTGAGATTAGCGCGTTCAATCAAACGAACAAACAAATTCTTCAGCTTTATAATATTTGTGCCGTGTGGTTCCAGGCAGAGTATAATAGGACCACTCCAAGTTTTTCCGATGTAGTAGAAGGCGAATTAGGAAATACAAGATAAACAAAGGTTATAGACATCAAAGAGACCTCTCCAACCCGTCTGGCCAGCGTGGAGAGTGTAGCCAAATCCTCTGACTGCTCTGGCTAATATACCTATAGCTCTGGTAGTACAGAGAGGGTCGTGCTCCCGCAGTGGAGACTAAAAATACCTGAAGATGATGACGATAATCATAATATTAGTGTAGATAGGTAGGTACATTACACGTCAAGAAAACAAAATCAGATCCAGTTATTGTATAATCCGTGTAATTTTACAAGGGAGTGGGTTTATTGAACCGACATCTGGTGTCGTTAGTATAGGTAATATTCTTTGTCGATCGCTGTTAGCTAAAAATGAGCCGTTTTGTATGGAAATTGCAAATTTGGAATAACGTAACAAGTTCTCGCGTATGTTTCCTGGGTCTTATTTGTTTTGATGTGATTGGGATGTGTAAAGAAATCTGTTTGGTATTTAGAAATAGAATATGAACGATTTAATATAAATGTATGACATTTAATAGAATTAGACGTAAAAAAAACTGGCCAAGTGCAAGTCGGAAACGCGCACGAAGGGTTCCGTACCGCAGTAAAAAACGGTAAAAAAAAATACTTTTGTTGTATGGAAGCCCCCCGTAATTATTATTTTTATTTTATTTTTAGTATTTTTTATTATTGTAGCAATAAAAATAAAACATCGGTGAAAATTTTAATCTCCTTGCTATTACGGTTCATGAGATACAGCAAAAAACGCCAAAAACTATTTTGTTGTATGGGAGGCCCCCTTATTATTATTATTTTGTTTTTAGTATTTTTGTTATAGCGGCAACAGAAATACACAATCTGTGAAGATTTCAACTGTCTAGCTTTTACGGTTCTTGAAATACAGCCTGGTGACAGACGGACGGATCAAAGTCTCATGAAAAGGGTCCCGTTTTTAACTTTTGGGCATGGGACCCTAAAAACATGAGTAAAAAGAGTGAAACGCCTTTTGTCAAGAAACTAAGAAGTTTCGCGGCTAAGATTGTTAAATGATTTCTAAAATATGATATTTTATAAAGTTCTTCTAAACACAGACCAGACCAGGTGGTCGAACGACCTGATAAACTTCGCAGGAAGGTGGTGAATGCAGGCCGCTTCCAACCGGTGGAAGCCTATCAACCAATCCTTGGTGAAAGCCTATGTCCAGCAGTGGACTTCTTGAGGCTGAGATGATGATGATGAAACACAGAGCTAGAAAATACGTAAAGCTGTTAGTTGTGAAGGTCAATATTAAAAAACAGAATGAAAATATAAAAATATATTAATTAAAAATTTATCAAAAAAATTACAGTTATTTAAAAATTAAAATATTAGAAGTTGAGTTTCTTTCAATGCTCGTAATTAATATAAAAAAATAAAATACCAGTAAAGACATAGTTTCCTAAATATATAGGTAGAGAGATAGCTTAATACAACGTACAATGTACGAAAACTACTCCCCAAACATTTTAAAGCGCTGAACGAGGGCCGGCCTCATAAGCCGTAATGCTGCCTTTGTAAGCCCTCGGTCCTCTGAGGAAATTATCCTCCACGTGAAGCCGCCCTAATTTACCTCTTATGTGGCATTAGGCGAGTGCGAAGGACAAATTGCCCTAGGTCTGTCAAATGATACTCTTTGGTAATGTATCTTGGCCTGCCTAATTTGATTGTTTCTTGTCTCTATTTAGATAACTAAGTTAATCCATATATCATATAATCCACCATAATCTATAAGGACAGTGTAACAAAAAATATCTACTTCTGAATGAATATTGAACGGAGTTTTTGTCTCTGAAAATGTTACATATTTTTGGAACCTCTATTTTATTCGCCTTTTTATATCTATATTAATTTTATATTATATCGTGGATGTTGTAGAAGGCGATTTAGGACATTAGCCAGAGCAGTCAGAGGATTTGGCCTACACTCTCCATGTTAGCCAGACGGGTTGGAGAGGTCTCTTTGATGTTTATAAGCTTTGTTTAGCTTGTGTTTACGAAGTTGCCTTTTGCGACATCCACAGGAAGACTTGGAGTGGTCCTATTCTACTCACGCCAAATTGTTTATCGTTATCTAAAGACTACAAGGAAAAATGTAAAAAACTGTTTCTCAATTTTGAAAAAAAAATCTTAGTATTCTGGCAACCGACGTTTTATCATGAAGAAAAACTCTTTTTTAGCCTGGTATTGTGTCCCGCTGCTGAGCAAAAGTCTCTCCTTCATTTTTCCACTCATATCAATCCAAAGCAGCTTCTAAATTATGAAAAATGTGATCATTATTTCAAGAAATTGTAGTGATGTAAAAATTATCTGAACGTGAAATATCTTACCTAAAATCTAATTCAGTCCTCCAAGTAGGTAGTTTAAGCAAATGTATCATTGAACTCCTTAAACCCAGAGTCCTAAGGTTCAAAATGATCTTCAAATTTTAAACATTAAGTGACAAATTCCATACATTTTTTGGAGAGATAAAATCTGGCTATAATCTTAAGTAATTTCTTGTGTCGTTATGGCTCGGTTTTCGTCCGTAATTTTACCATTGTGTCGAGTTTTCCCTTAATATTTTTCTTAAGTACACAAGTGGAAATGGTCTTGGTTTCTTTTACTCCTTTAAACTCGTCCCTCAGAGATGTTTATATTGTTAATTCTTCATCATCATCGTCATCTTAGCCGGATTAAATCTATTATAGGATGTAGGCCCTCCCCAAGGATTTCCAATTCGACCGGTTTGTAGTGGCCTACATCCAGCGCCTTTCTGCGTCCTTAGGTCGGTACAAACATATCTACATACATACAAAAATGTATTTTCACATTTTAATTAAGATACTATACTTTTGTCGTGATTCTCCAAGTCCTCATCATCATTAGGTTTTCTTTGGATAAAAACAGGAAGTGGAAACTACTCAATAGGGGCAAAAACAAGGAGCAAATGGGCTCACGATCAAGGAAATTCTTCGCAAAGGCTTAGCAGGCAAACGGCGGAGTTTTAAGTGCGCTAATATAAAGTCAGTACAGCTAAATGAAAAGCTACAGAAGTTTTGGGAAACATTTTTTTCCTTTTACTTGTTTTACAGAATATCTCAATTTTGCTTTGTGTTATTATTTATGGGATGCAGCGTTTTTGTAATATTTACAGTAAAGAAAACAAAAAGTTTTAGAAATACTTAGTACTCCGCTGCCATTTGTAATGTATTTTACATTGGTAAATGTTTTGTGAAAATGTGGGGTCTTCCTATTTTAATTGTGTGTCGTATTTAACTTCTTACGTGTGAAAAAAAAGCATTGGACCAGTTATCAGAAACATTCGAGAATATGGCAACTTTACAGATTTGTGACACGGTTTTATGTATATGTTGAAGAATGGACAAAGTATTGAAAATGTAGAAACAAGTTAATTTCTCGGACTTTACTTAGATAGTAAATTGACCTGGATATCACATGCTGAGCAAATATGTAAAAAGCTAAGTAAGTCAGCTTATGCATTATTTAGATTGTCGAGAAAAGTTAAATTAGAGGTAGCTCTTGTAGCATACCATGGCTTAGTAACTCCTACATTACAATACGGTGTTATTTTTTGGGGTAACTCAAGTGAAAGAGACAAAATCTTTAAACATCAAAAACGATGTTTAAGATCAATGTGCGGATTAAAACCGAGAGAGAGTTGCGAATCTGTGTTTAGATCCCTGAAATTGTTGACCTTGCCATGTATATATATATATATATTAGAAATTTGTGTTTTTGTCAAAACTAATCGACATTTGTTTGCAACATTTAAAGAAACAAGAAAGAGAGCTGGACATATTCGACCACAATATGAATATAAATTAGTAACCGGCGGCCATAACACAGCGCTGATGAAAAAAAGCTTTTTTGGTATGGCATCCGTTATCTATAATAAGTTACCTGACAGTTTTAAGGATTTCAATGTACGGACTTTTAAACACAAATTGAAATTACTTTTGACACAGAAATGATATTACTCTATTAATGATTATTTAAATATGTTATAATTATATTTTTGACTTGTATAGATTTTTGACCCACATTATTGTACGTCCAAATTTGGACAGGACACGGCTGCACTAACTTTTTTATAAGAGCTTTTTACCTGTGATCCACAATAAAGATTATTTGTATTTGTATTAAAAAGATTCTTATATAATATAGATTAATTTTGAATTTACTCGTTGAGTCGTAGTGAGTGATTTTCGCTTCTATAAGTATATATAGAAAATATAGATTACTTACCTTATTTAAGTACATACTTACATACTTAAAAATATTAGTATTAGGAATTCATCGTTCACAAAACCACGCTTTTTGTCAGCACTAAAACTTGGATTAAAAACTAGTTGTCTTTTAATTCCATTAGTACTTATATGCCACTATTCTAAAGGCTGTATGATACCACACCATAACATATTACGTACCTATTTTGAACGGTTTCAAACTCGATTTACATAGTTATAGCAGCAAGCAACACGGCGGTCAACACTATAACTCAGCCGGCCAATATGTGCGTCTGTCGAGCAGCCACGTAGATTTATGAATTGCGCTCACTGTACTGACAATAAACTGTATTGTCAGATACAATTCTTTACAGGAGTAATATCAAAAAATAATTGGGCGAGACATGCGAGCCTTTTACTAACTAAAATATTATAATAAGGACTACAAAAACGTTCGCAAAGCTACCGTTTTTGCTAGCACATAATATATTTAATAAATAAATACATACTCGTATATACGGACAAACCACACAGATTGAGCTAGCCCCAAAGTAAGTTCGACACTTGTGTTGTGGGATAGTAACTCAACGATACTATAATTTAATCTTAGTTGTTATATTTATTCCCTTAGTATTTTATCTCAAAGAACACAATTATAAATGCGGTAGATACCACAGCATAACATATTACGTACCTATTTTGAACGATTTCAAATTGATTTACATAGTTATAGCAGCAAGCAACACGGCGGTCAACACTATAACTCAGCCAGGCAATATGTGCGTCTGTCGAGCAGTCACGTAGATTTATGAATTGCGCTCGCTGTACTGACAATAAACTGTATTGTCAGATACAATTCTTTACAGGAATGCTAACAAAAAATAATAGGGCGAGACATGCGAGCCTTTTATTAACAAAAATATTAGTATAAAGACTTCAGAAACGTTCACAAAGCTATGGTTTTTGCTAGCATATAATATCGTAATTCGTCTAACGGGTGGTAACAAAAAATAATGGGGCAAGCAAAGCGAGTACTTAACTAATTCACAACCTTTACATTTTTGTGGTATTATTTTAATATATAAATAAACTTTGTCTTAGACCTAAAATACGTAGAATTAATTGAATATCAATGCCTAAATAGTTTTTTTAATAGTATTTATTTAGTCAATGTGTGCGTTCGTTGAGCAATAACGTAGATTTATGAATTGCGCTCACTGTACTGACAATAAACTGTATTGTCAGCGAAAAATCTTCTAACGGGGTGGTAACCAAAAATAATGGGGCAAGCAATTTTGTGTTATAATTTTAATATATAAATAAACTTTGTCTTAGACCTGTCTTAGTCAATATGTGCGTTCGTTGAGCAATAACGTAGATTTATGGATTGCGCTCACTATGCATAATTACATACTGACAATAAAGTATATTGTCAGTTTTTGTTTTTCTTTTGTGTAAGTGGTCAACAGTCATCATCATCATCCAAAGCAGTACAGCCGCGAGTGGGCATGGGCCTGGTCAAGTAAATATTTCCATTCGCATCTTATTTGGGCTTTTTGTTCCAGTTTTTTACGCCGATACTCTTTAAGTCTCCTTCAACACCATCCGCCCATCTCAGGTTTGATCTGCCTTGACTCCTACGACCCTCTGGTCGACTTCCCATGAGGCCTTTGGGCACTCTGTCCTCATCCATTCTTGCTACGTGTCCTGCCCAACTTTAGAACGGTTCAGTAGATTCGGCGTGAAAGCGTAACGAACAAACAAGCACTTTTACATTTATTTATATTAGTGAGGGAGTTAAGATTAGTTTAAGGATAGCATTAGGATTAGTAAGTTAGGATTACCCTCCTGTAAATAATTGTAGTTGACAATACAATTTATTGTCAGTATAGTGAGCACAGTTCATAGAACTACATTATTGCTTGACGGACGCACTAATTGACTAAAATAATTTAAGTATAGTTCGTGCTTATAGCTCCGTGGCGCAGCGGTCATCACGCCTGCCTGCGACACGGATGGTCCCGGGTTCGATCCTCGGTCAGGTCAAGATGGAAAACGATCTTTTTCAGATTGACCTGGGTCTTGGATGTTTATCTATATATGTATTTGTTATAAAATATAGTATCGTTGAGTTAGTATTCCATAACACAAGTCTTTCATTAGAACTTACTTTGGGGCTAGCTCAATCTGTGTGATTTGTCCGTATATATTTATTATTTATTTATTATTATTATTTATAATAATAATAATAATAAATATATACGGACATATCACACAAATTGAGCTAGCCCCACAGTAAGTTGTGAACTTGTGTCGCAGGATACTAACTCAACGATACTATATTTTATAACATATACTTATATAGATAAACATCCAAGACCCAGGTCATTCTAAAAAAGATCGTTTTCCATCATGACCTGACCGGGGATCGAACCCGGGAACCCCGTGTCGCAGGCTGGCGTGTTGACCGCTGCGCCACGGAGCTCGTCCGAGAGATTTATAGTTCGCCATAGTTTTGACTAGAAAATGTAAGTAGACATATCTTATGAAGTTATTACAGAAACTTGTCAGCGATACCGACTTAAACATTACGTAAGTAAAATATCGCCGTGTGGTTCCCGGCAGAGTAGAATAGGACCACTCCATATATTTCCGTCGATGTCGTAGACGGTAACTTGGGAAACAAAAGCTTACAAAAACACAAAGGGATTTCCAACCCGTCTGGCCAGCGTGGAGAGTGTAGGCCAAATCCTGTGACTGCCCTAGCTGATTTATGGTTCTGGTAGTACAGAGAGGGTCAAGCTCTTGTGGAGATTAAAAAGATGATGATGATGACTCATATCATCCTTAACAACATCAGACCAACAATTTTGAGAGTTCTTCCTCTTCTGCCAGGACCCAATGGAGGCGGCATAGCCAGACATTTGTTCCTTATGTACGACGTGGACCTAAGCAATTACTATGTAAATCGAGTCTGCAACCGATCAAAGTACGTAGTATGTTATGCTGTGACCTGTATTGCCTTCAAGATGATTTATTAGTTGCAATATGTTAATAGTGTTTAGTAACAGCAAGGAATATTAGTAGTACGTTACTATTTATAGCCATTGAAAAACAGTGAAACAGTCTCTCTCTGATTCCTCAAACGTTACTTGTAAATGTTCAATAAGCATGCTTTCGTCAAGAAAAGTCATGCAATCTCTATCCTTTTTATCTATGTGCGGCAATGATCACTCAAGACAGGACAAATCACAAGTCTATGGGACAAATAATACTGACGTAGGACGCGGCTTTTTCGTTGTGGAAGAAAGTAGCATTGTGTCCTCTTTAACATGTAGTAACTGTTACCAAATCTAATTTAACTTGGTTCAGAAGTTTGAGCGTGTAAGCGAAACAGACAGAGTTACTTTCGCATTTATATTAGTACGGATTTTTCGTAAATGGATTTGAAATATTATTATGGTTTCTAATTATGATGTAATTTTTCTACGAAAATGAGATAAAGTTGTATAAAAACAATAAATTACCGTTGTCTTATAAAAATACTGTTTAAAACTGTGCTGTGTATTTAGAAGTAACTATGATTTATATCTTTGAGTAACTGGATTTCTCATAAATACAAAGAAATAAACAGTCAAACCTCAGGCCTGCTTGATAAGCGTCGTATTTTAAAGTCAAATCGCCGATAGCGAAATATTCAAAGCTACGCCGCTGCTTCGACTTGCAAATCTAGCCTGTACACCACGGGCGTATCCATAAGATTGGGAAGCAAGGTCAGCTCTAGGGTAAAGTAAGGGGGGCGGTCGTTTTAGACACTAGTAATCCTAATTCTAGAATAGGACCACTCCAAGTCATCCCGTGGATGTCGTAAAAGGCGACTAAGGAAACACAAGCTAAACAAAGCTTATTAACATCAAAGAGACCTTTCCAACCCGTCTGGCTAGCGTGGAGAGTGTAGGCCAAATCTTCTGACTACTCAGGCTAATATATGGCTCTGGTAGTACAGAGAGGGTCGTGCTCCTGCAGTGGAGATTAGAATGACCTGATGATGATGATGATGATGATTATCCTAGCTAATATTATAAATGCGAAAGCGAGTTTGTTTGTTTGTTGGTTACGCTTTCATGTCGTGTCTACTGAACCGATCACTATGAAATTTTGCATACACATAGGTTAGGGTACTGAGAAGGACAAATGCTATAAATTCCGCGGACGAAACCGCGGGTAATAGTTAGTGATTTATATCTTTCAGTAACTGGTCTTCTCATAAATACAAAGAAATAAACAGCCAAACCTCAGGCCCGCTTGATAAGCGCCGTATTTTAAAGTAAAATCGCCGATAGCGAATTATTCAAAGCTAAGTCGCTGCTTCGACTTGCAAATCTAGCCTGTACACCACGGGCGTATCTATAAAATAGGGGAGCAAGGTCAGCTCAAGGGTAAAGTAAGGTCGTTCTAGACACTAGAAATCCTAGGGCGCCAGGAAATAGAATGCAAGTAAAATGACTTTATATACAGTAGTTGTCATTATCGGGAAGGGTGCCAAAAATCTTTCCCTGGGAATGTGTCGTTGGGTTTTTGGATTTGCGCTCAAGGCCTAGGAGCAGTGCCGGAGAGAAGGCATAATTACTATTCAGAACATTCTCACACTCAATAGGGGTGTCTTTAATCTTTTCTACGTTCAATTTGAGATTATTATTTTCCCGCTATCCGTGTGATTGTTTTTTTTTTATTTAAATGCTACTATAATTTTCGAATCCTTTTTTTTGAGGCTAACACAAACAATTTGTATTTTCCTTCAAAAATATTGTAAATTAGCCCTTTATTTTGATACAGGGATGTACTAATATTGAACGCTTTTCTTAACAAGCAACAACATACAACCCATCCCACGTAAAAGCTATAGCTACGTCCATCGTCCTGTGTACAGAGCTGTATAGAGTTTGACGAGTCGGTTCGGTACTATAGGCATTGTTGACTGAAGTATATAAGTATACTTAGATATTCAGTGTCTTTCATCATCCCTTTGATAGGCTTTAACGGTCTGTGCGGGAAGAAAAGCAGGTGGTATATTTTATGCTTTGATTAGTATACATGGCGAAATTTTGATCGTTCCGGACCATTAAAGGGGTGATTCAGCCTGTCAATGTAAACAACTTTTCCTATGGGACAAATGCTGTAAACTCGTAAAAAATTTCGACATTCCTATACAAATTGCCCGGGCGGCTGAACACTTTTGTATGAAAATGTCGAAATAAAATTTGAGTTTCTAGCATTGGTCCCATAGGAAAAATGGTTCATATCGACGGGCTGAATCACCCCTTTAAGGGTCCAGAACGATCAAAATTTCGCCATGTATAGTCAAAGATTTTATGTTTTTTCTTTTCTCCCAAACCAACATAGAAGAGTAATCTTTCATGAAAATATCTTTAGTCGCGCCGACCTAACACTGACAATGTCATTTTACAAAATAATAAACTTAAACATCAATTCAAAAATAAACAAAACCTTAATTCCAAAGTAACACGGCGATTTGCAACGCCAAGTCTTCGCGGATAAACGTGAGTCGAATATTTAGTGAGTAAAGACCACTTAACTTTAGACAAATGACAATAACGTTTGAAGATATTTAATTGTTAGAAGATATATAAATTGAGCTGTGTGGTTCCCGGCAGAGTAGAATAGGACCACTCCAAGTCTTCCCGTGGATGTCGTAAAAGGCGACTTAGGAAACACAAGCTAAACAAAGCTTACAAACATCACAAAGACCTCTCCAACCCGTCTGGCCAGCGTGGAGAGTGTAGGCCATATCCTCTGACTACTCTGGCTAATATATTGCTGTAGTAGTACAGAGAGGGTCGTGCTCCTACAGTGGAGACTAAAAAGGACCTGATGGATGGATATTTGTGTGAGTCGCCTTCTACGACATCCTACTTAAGGCGCTGTGAGTTCAGACGATACGCGACACTAGTGCCACCCAGCAATTAATTCTTTTACTCCTAAATCAAATCAAATTAAAAAAATCTAATAGCTGAATGCCCTCGTAAATTACTAGTCGTAAGTATTCTTTTTATTACTTGTCATAGATATTATAATCTTAGTTTAAGCGAACGAATTATTACCTTATTTATTAAATAAAGAAAATAATAGCAACAATAATAATAAATAAAAATTATTACCGCCAAAAGTGAAAGTGGCCACTTTTGGCGGTAATAATTTTTATTTATTATATATTATAGTAATAATTCGTTCTCTTAATTCATCAAATTAAAAATAGTGAAAACTTGCACCAATAATACTACAAGTAATTTACTAGGGCATTTAGCTATTAGATTTTTTAAATTTGATATGATTTAGGACTTATAGAATTAATTGCTGGGTGGCGCTAGTGAGTGAACTCACTTCACCTTAAGACTGCCGGCAACCACACGGCTAAATACATATAATAAGTAAGAAATTCGTGATCGTGTTAGTGCTATTATTTTTTCTTGGTGTGGTGGATACAATGTTGTGACGCAACGTATGGCACCATCTATGTACCACTGTCTGAACAAATTATACGAATTGGGTATATCACATAGTTAGGATTTTGAAAAATGTTTCATCCCATGGTATCTTCATGGTGTCTTCTACGCTGGTCTGGGAAAAAAGAAAACACGTAGAATGTACCAGCTGCTACTATTTCCGCGCAGATCGTAAAAGCTGATGATAAAAGGGAATTAGTGTGAGGATTTTTTTTATTGTTTTACGACCTTGGATACGAGTCCTTTAGAGCCTTTCTTCATTTATTTCGCCAGTTGGCGAGTTATTCTTGAGTATCATACGAAATGATGGTGTAAATCATTTCGTTTGTTTGATGGAGCCACTGGTGACTATTCTTCGCGAATCCAGTAGTTTCATCATAGACGACGCAGTAAGGCGGACAGCCCGCTAGCCCGCTAAGTAAATCTCACTACAGCCGCACTATGACAGTCTATTTCAGTTATTCCACACATTGTTCTTAAATATGGGCATTTATAACACCAAATTACACCAATTTCACCATTATAAAGACCATTAGAATCAATTTGCAAAACAATCTAAAATAAACACCGTGTAGTCCGCTAAAACTCCCGCTAAGAACCACCAGCATGAGGAATCATATCAATAGGCGATGCGGATAGCAACCCATCACTATTTTGATTCTTTTCTCCACTCACAAGACCACCAACACGCAAATCGTGGCCTTAAGGTTTTTCAGACCTGAGCTCTGAGGGAAAACGACGTGATTTCATCTCAATTTTTATCTATTACGTAGCTTTCGAATACTTTATCTAAGTGTCCGAGACGTCATTGGAGTGGATTAAGAATTTGACTTTAAAATTAAGGAGATAAGCCCAGTACTGCTTACCCGTCATTGATTTTCAATAAGAAATCTTTGGGCTGTTATTTTTGACAATGGACAAAGGTCTGCGAGGAATAATTCAAGGAGATTAAGGGATTCGTAAACACTGTATTTTGAAGGCATTTTGTGGCTTGGTTGGAAGTTTAATCTGTTTTGGCGCAGGTAAAATAATAATGTAGGAATTCGTATTTGAACTAAAGGATTTTCTTTTATGGTTTTAGAAAGTTAGTGACTGAAAATAATATGTTTAAGTTTCTATTTCAAATAAGTTAATAGCAATTATAAATTGCAACAAAATGTATGAGGAACAGCACATTTTTTGTATGTCGGGATTCAAATTAATAATTGTTTTCGAATCGAAATTTCTATTTTTTATAACATTTCTTCTTTCTTTTTTAATTTTAGCTTGATATTTTGAACCAATGACTAATACTTCTTCCTTGCCTTTTCCCATAATTTTCCCCTATATCCTGTTAGTAACATCAAAGTAGAAATCTTTAAGTCAGGTGAACGGAATATCCGTTCGACATGGCCATACCAGGTTAAACGACGGTTTTTGATTTGCCAAAAAATTTTTTTCTCTTCATCCAATATTTTGCTCTCGAATTAAATCAGACTCGTCAAACTCAGAAAAAAAATTACATTTCAATTCAAAAGAGTCGGCCCTGCAATAATTTTAAATGAACTTAGTAGCCCCTTGGTAGTTATTCTTGTACTATCTAAGATTAAAACAACAACAAAAAGGAATTCAATACTTAAAAACTTACGCGATCAATTTTGTTGATGAAAAACCAAAAAGTAAATGTCTATCTACTTTGGTTACTTCTATAGGGTTCCTGTAGCAAGAAGCACAAAATATTGAATTTCAATCATAACTTTTGATACTCACAAGTTGACGAAAGTGCCAAAAAAGCAAAGTCTAGCTTTCTCACAAAAATTACATTGCCAATTTGACGTGAAAAGAAAACGAAATCTAAAAACAGTTTCATCACTCGCGTAAATCGCAACAGTACCAGTTAACCCCTTCTTAAGAGGCCATAACATCGCAACAAAAGAATCACAAAACACTAGCCTCCATTACGTTCCGTAAAAAACCTAAATAAATGACCCCTATATATCGAACCCCGATCTATTAAAACCCGTTAAACGAGTTAGAAACTCGAAAAGTAGTAGTTAGTGTCCAAGAGGCCCATTCCATAGATCCGGGTAAGTGGACCGTTACTTCTCCAGCAATATCCGGACTTAACCGGAAAAAACCAGATTAAAAAGGTTACGTTAATGGCGTACCAGTGAAAAGTGATGCAATTACGTGAAATTGATTCTTCCTTTGTTCCTTATGCCCTTTGATGGATTGATTGGCGGATTTTTGTTTTTCTCAAGGACCGTAGGGTCTTTGTAATTTTCTTACGAGCACCCCTTGTTTCCTGAAATTGCTGTTTGAACTCTCACCTTTATGTTTTTGAGATGATAATTATGGGGAAAATTACAAATCTCCAGAACAAAACAGCTTTATTTTAGATTGGAATCGATGTTATTAATTCTCTGTATTTCTCTTTTTGGAATTGGTTTTACTTAGAAGACTTACAGTAGAGGGTTAATGCTGACTTAATTTTTTGAGAATAACTTATTTTCAGAGTTCCGTACTTAAAAATATAATTAAAATAAAAAGGACCCCATACAGAATCATTCTTCTCGTGTATAAATACAATAAAGTAATGAACATAATAGGCTTTACAAATAGCAAATTCAAATATTTCAGTCCAGAAACCGTATTAAAATACTGTGCATATAGGTTACTTTTGTAAAACACTAGCAGCCTCGCAGGACTTAAAAAGCTCATTTAATAACCACATTCTTTATTAACAACAATTGTTCATATATTTAATTTTGGGATCGCGAAAAATAAACGTGACCGGCCAGCTAGACTACTTATCAGAAAATGTAGAGTTTGTTTTATTCCCAGAATTATTATCATAGGAAAAGTTGTTCATATTTACGGGTTTAGTCACCCCTTTAAGGGTATGTCACAGGTAAATTTACAAGCTGTATACTTATCCCAACTAATATTATAAATGCGAAAGTGTTTGTTTATTTGTTTGTTTGTTACGCTTTCACGCCGAATCTACTGAACCGATCATCATGAAAATTTACATACACATAGGTTAGGGTACCGAGAAGGACATAGGCTATATATTACGCGGGCGAAGCCGCGGGTGACAGCTAGTATTATATATTTACATAATATTTGAAAATGAAGAGTGTGCGAATATTTTTAGCTGCAATTTTTTAAAATACACATTTCCTTACAAAAAGCTTTCGAAATAGGCCATCATCTTTTCACCCCAGAAATTAGTTAACAAAACGGTTTGAACTTCAAAGAGGGTGTTATCTTCATGCTGTACACGTACGAAAATATGCAAAATGCTCCAATGAATTTTACTCATTACTCTAAAGATAATATTATTTTCGGAGGGAAATTTTAGATGGGTAAGTATTATCTGTCTTTTAATACTTATCTGGGCTAAAATTTGATGAGAAGCGTGATAGATTAACGCATGTTAAGCAACCCGGCCGCGATTATTACTGGGATAGGTGACCACTAGTGGCATAAAAATATCTTACGGCAAAATATCTCAAGTGCTTTGAAAACCACTTTAAGCCATTGATCCTGACTATCATCATTCAATTGCTATGCCAGGTACCTATAGGCGAAAAAAAAAACACTGACTCTAGTATTGTTCACTTCTTAGACAACCCACTAACATGCTAAACGTGGCCTTTGGGATTTATGAACTTGGGCTCTGTCTATCTAGCAAGGAATAAAGCCGTGGTAATAAAATGTTAATAACACAAAAATAAAACAAAACAAAACTTTTTAGTCGAAATTATCAAAATCTGAATCTTGTTTGTTTCTTTGTTTCTTTCTATTTAATATTACTAGCCGTGTGGTTCCCGGCAGAGTAGAATAGGACCACTCCAAGTCTTCCCGTGGATGTCGTAGAAGGCGACTTAGGAAACAAGCTAAACAAAGCTTATAAACATCAAAAAGACCTCTCCAAACCGTCTGGCCAGCGTGGGGAGTGTAGGCCAAATCCTCTGACAGCTCTGGCTATATGTATGATATATAATATATATGGCTTGGGAAGTGCAGAGAGGATTGTGCTCCTGCAGTGGAGACTTACAAGGACCTGATGATGATGATGATGATGATTTGATATTAGCCAAACTTAAATATTTTTAATCATAATCAGAAGCGAATAATTATAAGATCACATTTATCAGATAAATTACCATGTGACTTTATAATCAACAAATTCAACTATATAGTCAAATGAGAACGCGGAAATGTAACTGTCATAATCACTTGTTACTGCAAAAGAAATTCAGGAAGTTAGTTGGCTAAATATATATTTTCTTAATAAATGTTGAATATATTAACAAAATCGTCGAGATTAGTGATTTTCAAGAGACAAACAGGTAGCTTTAATTATTGACTATTAAAATCCGTAAATAAAATACACATTTCGCTATCTGCCGAAACCACTGACGTGGCTGGGTCATTAACCTGCTGTATAATCTGTGGGAACGTGTCATAATTCACGGGTACGCGTCAATGCAGCCAGGCAATTAATTTGTGCTGAAAATCCCAAAAAAACCGCTGACTGAAAATTTAAAACCTTAGGTAGAAATAAATGCTGTATGAACCATCCAGGATGCTCATTCATTCATTCAGTTCAGCTTTTCGTAGGTAAATGAAGACTGAAATGGTGGGTAAGGAAGAACAAAAGCTATCAAACACTATGATGTAAAGTACAAAATACATCAATAAATCCTGGTAAAATGTAAAGTGGACTCAATAATCAACTCAATCTATTTACAACTGTTGCAATATTAATTGCAATTATTATTGCTGGGTCACACCGTGCACTTTATACAGAGTAATGTAAGACTTCTACAATCTTCTTGTTCTATCGAGTCGTAGAATGGCACTATTTGTACATATTAAATATGTTTTAACCAGCGCTTTGCAACTATGATTGCAACTTCTATAATGACGGTCACTGTCATTTACTACTAATTACTTTAAGTGAAGGACAACATCTTGGGAAAAATACACTGCATTCATGTGTTACGTATACGTTACTTATTTTCTACCTATTTATTTTGAATTCGTACGGCTTCAATAAAAATAAACTTTTCGGCAGTTTTTTATAGTATATTAATGGCAGTTACATATTAAAAAAATATATATTGGTTGACATGTAATGTTGTGTATAAAATGTATATTAAATTTAATTTTACAATAAAAAGGGTAATAAGAAACGATTGATTTGGATTTTTATCGCTGCCGTACTATGTTTGTGCCTTGGTAGTACATATATTTAATCTTACCTACAGTAATTTTCAAAGTTTTCACGACACTATCAGACAATAGATATACTGAACAAAGGAAGTATTAAGCCAATTTTCCAGGTAGCAGCCCTGGGCAAACAATAAAGACCAGTCTTAGAATTTGCAGGTAGTCAACCTTTTCCAATAGTCCCGAATCCCTTCTACGTAAGCTGTTCTCACATCAGACTCTGTTTATAAACGACATTATTTTAATCGTTTTTAAGAGTAGAGCCAATCTTGAGAGTACACTTCTGTTAGAAAGAAGTATTGTTTTTAAGGTTCATGTAAGTCTACATGATCATAATTTTAAATTGCTGTAGAGATTGTAGTATTATTTTTCTATTGTTTTATCTTTTACTGCAGTACATGAGTTGTGAAAATGTGTCGTGATACTATCTCATCTAATTAGTATCACGACGATTGTTTTGAATTTTTTTGAAAATAGACACTTATATTAATAAACTTCAAAGACACAGGGCAATCTGAAAAATATCGTTTTCCATCATGACCGGGCCGGGGATCGAACCCGGGTCCACCTTGTCGCAGACTATAGTGGTGGCCACTGCACTGCAGTGGCGATAATTATAAAAATAAGTCCAAATCTTTGTTATGCAGGCAAGACAGAGCCCACAGTCAAATTGGCAACGTCATGCGTCAGATATGCCAAATCCTCTAACTGCTCCGGCTATATTATATGGCTCAGGTAGTACAGAGAGGGTCGTGCTTCTGCAGTCTTCTTTTCCCCCATATCCTCCTTCACACACTTCTGCAGTGGAGACTTAAAAATACCTGATGATGATAATGATGCGTCAGATGAACTTAAAACAAATTAACTTAAAAAACACGAAAACGTATACTAACTTCTTCTTAGGTATCAATATCAGCAATCGGTGGTGTGAATACGCCTTTCTAATTTAAGGGTACTAAATTATTAACCGTCACAGGCCAATCTTGTCAAAGGCAGCTATTATAAGTTGGAGCTTAAAATATGGACATCTAACGTCTTTATAGACTTCCAGGTGATTAAAGGCAATTTTGATTTAGGAATATTTGGAAGTTTCCTGACTACTTTACGGGTTTTGTTATGAGTAAAGATTTAATACATATTATTTATGGATAAAACATGTAAAAAATGTAAAAAAATTGTGGTGGATGCCAATGAATTCAATTCTTGGCATGCATATAGGTTGAACCAATTGTATTTTTTCAGTATCCCTGACAATTCATAATACTCACACGTGAGCCTGGTGGTTCTGGATTGGTTTATTCTACTCTGCCGGCAGAGTAGAATAAACCACTCCATGTCTTACCGTGGATGTCATTGAAGGCAGCTTAGGAAACACAAGTCAAACAAACCTTATATACATTAAAGGGCTAACTATTCAACCCGTCTGGCCAGTGTGGAGATTGTAGGGCAAATCTTCTGACAGCTCCAAAGAAATGAAATGAAATGAAATATTATTTATTGTAGAACACAAAAACTAAAAGAGAAAAACAAACAAAAAATAGTACAAAATTAAGCATTGTGCACTACAAAAGGTGGCGGCTCAGTGTTACGCTGAACAAAAAGATGTTCAGCACTGATTTTCAGCCATCACCTATAGTGACTTCAACGACGCACCAATGCCAGTAGCGCCTAACACAATAACCCATATATAACCATGGATCTAAGAATACATAACACAATTCGAAGCATAATAATAGCCAGCTAATAATATAACTCTGTTAGTACAGAGAGGGTCGTGCTGCTGCAGTGGAGGCTAAAAAGACCTCATGATAATGATGAAATGAAATGAAATGAAATGAAATTTTATTCAAATTTGGATATCATGTATCGCTTTTTGAACGTCATATTTTTTTTTTTAATTTGCAAGATCGAAAAAACTACTAGCGTTTCGGAAAGACCACTGCTGAGAAGAATACGCCGAAAGAAACTCAGTCCAGTTTTGGTCCCTACATGCCTGAAGGGCTATGCTTATACACAAGTATTTGTAACAATTTATAAAATTATATTAATTAATTATGTACATTTATTCATTAAAAATAATATTATTACTTCCATGTAGATTTATCTTTAAGGTAGTCGTTAATACAATAGTATGCCTTTTTAAGTAATTGATTTTTAATAGCAGTTTTAAACGTAACTAATGGCAGAGCTAATATTTCTGTAGGAATTTTATTATAGAAGCGTATACCGAGGCCCAAAAAAGAATTCATTGTTTTCTGTAATCGCAAAGCTGGCGTAGCTAATTTATTTTTATTTCTCATATTCCTGCTGTGGTTATCACTATTTTTCTTATATAAATGAAGATTGTGACGAACAAACATAATATTTGCAAATATGTATTGCGAGGGGAATGTCAATATATTTATCTCTTTAAACAATTCTCTAAGTGATTCTCTAGCACCTAATTTATATATAGACCTGATTGCGCGTTTTTGAAGGACGAAAATGGTATTAACTTCAGCTGAGTTACCCCACAGTAATATCCCATATGACATGACACTATGGAAGTAACTGAAGTACACTAAGCGCGCAGTATCAACGTCAGTCAGCTGTCTTATTCTTCTAACTGCATAAGCCGCAGAGCTAAGTTTACCCGATAAGGTTGTGATATGGGCACCCCATTGAAGCCCGGAGTCAACTGTCATCCCAAGAAATGTCGTTTTGTCTACCAAATCTATCGTTTCGTTATCGATCATTATGCGTGTTGGTACTTTTGTAACATTCGGTAAGCAAAATTTAATACATTTCGTCTTTTTAGCGTTCAACAACAAGTTATTTGCGGTAAACCACTCTAACACTTGGGCTAATGTACTATTGACCACGTCAAAATTGTCCGTTGTCCTATCGATAGGGAAAACAAGAGATGTATCATCGGCAAATAGTACAGCCTTACACGTGTTAACATAATATGGCAGATCATTAATATATATTAGAAACAACAAAGGCCCTAGTATAGAGCCCTGGGGTACACCCATCTTAACAGATGATCCGACAGACATAACCCTATCTACACAAACTTTTTGAATACGGCTACTCAAATAAGATTTGATTAAATAAAGAGCTTTACCTTTAATCCCATAGTGTTCTAGTTTGAATATAAGGGTATTGTGGTCGACACAATCAAATGCTTTGGTAAGATCACAAAAAACACCAATGGCATTCTGTTTATTCTCCCAAGCATCATATATATGTTTTAAAAGCGCAACCCCCGCGTCTGTAGTTGATCGACCCTTTGTAAATCCATACTGTTCACCATGAAAGAGTCCGTTTCTATTGAAAAAAGATAATAACTGATTAAAAATTAACTTTTCAAATATTTTACTTAAAGCTGGCAGAATAGAAATAGGACGGTAATTTGTTGGATCAGTTTTATCACCCGATTTGTACAATGGTATAACTTTACTCAATTTCATTAAATCAGGAAAAGTCCCCGTATCGACACATTTATTAAAAATAGACGCTAAATAAGGAGCTATTATATCTATAATATTACTAATAACCGATACTGAGATATCCCATATATCCCCAGTTTTCTTATTATTTAAACTCCTAAAAGTATCAATGATTTTTTGTGATGTTACGTGTTCAAATATTAAATGACTGTTACATTCTGGTATACAACTACTTAATAACTTTTTAGATTCCTCAGATGATGAATGTAGGGAGGCAGTGGTATTTACAGGAATATTTGTAAAGAAGTCTTCAAAATATTGAGTAATGTCTTCGCTAGTACTGAGGACCTTATTATTAATTTTTAATTCAATTGGAATATCACGTTTTTTCGTTTTTCCTGTTTCTGTGTTAATAATTTTCCATGTTGTTTTCACTTTATTATTAGAATTAATAATAGTTTGTCTAGTAAATATTGACTTTGCGCATGCACATACCCTTTTAAAAACCTTTGAATAAGTTCTTACAAATTTAACAAAATCGGGATTCTGATTGTGAGCTTTCATAGCAAGTAATTCATATAACCTATTCCTACTGATGTAAATGCCTGGAGTAGCCCATTCACTAAATTTTTTACGATTACGTTTAGTGCTAGTTTTTATTTTGAACGCATTGTTAAATTCTGATTCAATAACGTCAAACATTTTTTTATACAGTATATCCGGATCATCTCTAGTTTCCTCCATAAGAGGAATTTTTTGTGTTACTTTATCTTTAAATACTTTGATTTTGTCTTTTGTAATCGATCTATAGGTAATTTGTGATGAATCTACTTCGACGTGGTTTGTGAATTTTACTAACTGACCAAAGTGATCAGAAGTAAGATTTTTTATGATGGCTTTGTCAACAGCAATGCAGTTACAGAAAACATTATCTATGCACGTTGCAGAGTCACCTTCAACTCTTGTTGGCTCCAGAAATAGATTAATTAAATCGAACGATTTAAATAAATTTAAAAATCTTACACTTTCAGTAGTTGTAACTAATAAGTCTACATTAAAGTCGCCACATATTATAATGTTTTTGCGACTACAACACAATTTCCTTAAAACGTCTTCAATCACTAGTTCTAATGTATTATAATCTGAATTAGGAGGGCTGTATACACATACTATAACACAATTCTCTAGCTCAATACATGCTAATTCAACACTACACTCAATTGAAAGACTTACAATATCTTTACGTTCTTTATATTTCACATCATTTTGCGTTAGGATTAAACTGCCTCCTTTCTCTTTTGTCTTTCTGGTGTATGAGCTAGCCGTAGAGTAGTTTTGAATATTAAATTGTAGTTGATGCGACTGCATAAAATGTTCGGTCAGGCAAACTACATGTAAATTTTTACTGTTTATAAATAATTCTAACTCTAAAAGTTTGCTAGTCAGGCCTTGGATATTCTGATGAATAATATTTAATTCTTCGGCCTTGACTATTGTCTTGTTTTTTAGTTTAAATTACACTTAGTATTACTTATTCTAGGTCCAATTATATTTTTAGGATTATTTTTCATGTCATGTTCAGATATTTCAGTTGTATAATTTACAACACAATTTAGTATATTATAAGCTACGACTGTAGCAATTTGTCGCTTACAACTAAATGGAAGATACATAGTATCTTGTGTCATCTTAAATCTATATATAAATTTATTAATATCTAAATAAAAAATAAAATCGCTATGACGACAAGTCATATTGTACAATTGTACATTCAATTCATGTATATGTCTATTTCTAACATTGTCAAAAGATTCCGAATACGGAAAGGCACTTATCATAAATTTGCAGTTAGTTTTTAAATTTAAACTAATCAATTTGTCTACATTTTGCTTTAAGTTCCTCTTTGTAACACAAGAACTGTCACCACACAAAATTAGTACTGCTGTGTCTTCATTTATGTTATCAGTATTTATACTGTTTATTAAATATGAATAAGAGGCCCCGGGTGTACATGTATTTAAAACTGTACAGTTGTTGTGAATATGGTTACAAATTATGCTACTAAAGCCCTGACCTAACTCATCGGAATAAACTAACAGTTTATCACAACATATTTTTTTATTCACACTACTATTAATAGTACCTATTCTCGACAGCATACTTGTATCACACTCTTTTATGAGAAGCTCCTGAGATATTTCAGGTTGCTTGGTGATAACCTCCGGGGACACAGCGAGAGGGACATGCTGCTCAATAATATGGTGGACTAACTCAACTGGTTTTTTAATTGTCGAAATATGTTCATTGAGTTGTTTCTGAGATATTTTATAATTTTTAGACAAAGTTTTTAAAGACTGATGTAATTCAGCTATTTGTGACTGTAGTTCATGTATCTCAGTATCATAAATGCGGCTAGCCATGTAAAGATCATCTTCACATGATTTAAATTGATTATATAGACATAATTTTTCCTTACGTAACTGAGTCAAAGATTTTAATGATTTTTGTTTAGAAATAACCTTTTTGGTACGCTTTATCATTTTGTTAATTTTCACATACTTTTTTATTTTATTATGAGAGGTTAATATAAAATATTGTGACTGTGGAGTAGTTGCAGGTATTTCCACGACCGGACCCGGGCCACATTCCATGAGTTCACTGTAAAGATGCAGGGTGTCATTGCATAATTTTTCTTCTTTCTGTTTCTCTATTTCTAGGGCAGATTTTTGTGCCTCATACAAGCTATACTCTAACTCGGAAATGCGACTAAGGGCCCGTTCATGTACCATACTGCATTCTGTGGTTCGTGCTAGACATTCTTTTAATTTAATATTTTCATCTAATAAGTCAGTATTTTGCATGTGAAGGCTAGTGCATTCATTTTTTATCAGTGTATTTTTTTCAATAATTTTGTGAAATTCTTCTTCAGTTTCCTCCCTATCACGTAACAGATGTGAGTTTTCCTCTTGGCACTCTTTCAGCTGGTTTAATGCGAGCCTCAGCTTCATGGTCAGGTCTTTAATTGTGGCCTTCCGAGTCATCATCGTGATTGGGGAGGTAGTGGAAACTGAATTTTTTTTTATTATTTTAGTATTGATATAATATAATGACTGTGTAAGTTGGCAAGAATAATTTTACAATTTAAATTATTAAGCGACAAAAATAAACCTTGTTCATATAACAGGTACGGTTAATTAAATCAATAAACTATACAATACAATGTTTTGTCTGGGGTTTTTGTTTTTATAACCATCAACTAAGCTTTTCACAAGTCAAGCGTAGTGAGATCGCAAAAACAAAGCCAGATAACTATTCAATACATTAAATAACCAAATAAACTTTATTTATGTGTCTTTACTATATACTTATTAATAATTTAAGGATTAAATTTATGACAATTACAGTTGATTTTGTTAATTTGCTTATTATTTCAGTAATGTAGGTAGTTGATTTCCTCTTACAAAGAGACAAAAAACATGAAAAAAAACATCAGATTTTATGTGGAATTGTACTGGATTAGATGTTTTTTAAATAATTATGCCTTTCGCTCTGGTTTTAGGTCATCAACTCCGATTTCACAAGGTAAACGGAGCGAGAATCAAACTGAGCTTGGTGGGCAAAATATACGAATCTTATGATTAAAGTGTGATTTAAATCGATGTTATTTATGTGTTTAAGGATGCACTGCCTATTATGAAAGAATAAAACAGTATACTCCCCAGGTTTTCGTGATCCCGTTTTGCAATTCCTTTGTTTTTAGTTTGACAGCTACTCGGTCCAACCGCCGTCGCTGCTAGTCAGGTTTTTAGCGTCAAATACGCTATAACTCCACAATAAATACGTTGATACTAATAACTTGTTACTTAATTTGGTTATTTATAACAATATTTACATGAAAATATGCACAAAACACGATTAAAATTATTTAAATTACGGAACAGATTTAAATTACGGAACAGATGAGGCGACTAAACCGTTTGTTGTAATAAAAAATTTTATTCGCGTGACTTTTAATAGTATTACTAACCACATCTCTCAACCTAAAAATCATAACTGAAGTTAGCTACAGTAGTTGCAAAAGAATATCATACAGAATGTACCTTGACCTTCGACATTTCTTAAAGGGGTAACTCAAACCGTCACTATGAACAAATTTTCCTATGGGATTAATGATGGGAAGTTGAAATATATTTTGGCTTTCCCATACTACTTGCCCGGGGCCACTGAACTTTTATGGGTGAAAATGTAGAAATATTTTTCGATTTCCCAGCATTGATCCTACATAGAAAAGTTGTTCATATTGACGGGCTGAGTCACCACTTTAGGGGTATGTTCAGAAGCAAGTTACACGCTGTATTAGTCAAGAAACATAATTTCCATATAAGTTCAGCCGCGGTCGAATAACAGAATATGATTTCGTTTTATTCGTTTTGCTCCTCTTAAAAGATTTTATAGCGACATTTGCATGATATGAAATTCTATATAAAATATTTCTTTTGTGTGCTCTGAGAGGGGTTCATTTGTTTTTAATTGTTTTCAAGGCCTTTCAGGACCAAGAAAAGCATAAAAAAGTTAGTCTAGGCTAGTTACGTGAGGCTCGATTGATTACTAGTGCGGATAAAAAATTATACTTAATTTTAAAGGTATTAGTCTATAATTTTAGAGACACTTAAGGAATCCTTGGCATCAAGAAAGGACTTAACTGAAATCAGGATTGCCCAAGAACATATAACGCAAAAAAAAATGCAGAATCTGCCCGTAAATCGATTTAGGTATATTTATTAGCCGTGTGGTTTCCGGCAGAGGAGAATAAGACCACTCTAAGGCATCCCGTAGATGCCGTAGAAGGCGATCTAGGAAACTAGGAATAAGGTGTTTGGGATGCTACTTGATGGGATGGATTGGGGATTAGCAAGTAGAAGCTCGGTAGGCCGGGCGCGTGTACTCGATGCAACCTCCGGCTAGGCAGTTGAGGATGACAAGCCTGACCATAAGAGCGGCTTTTTATTTTTATTTGTACATTTAAATGTCGCCAGTGTTTGTTCATTACGCGAATAATTTCGTTTATTGTTTCTCTTTCATTTTCATTTTGACAGTAAATTGCGTCCTGAGATTGCGTCATTATATTTCGTCCTTTAAGTTTTTTGTTTCGGTAAAACATATTTATAAGCAGGTTTAGTGATTCAGCGGAGAAGATGGGCAACTTTTATCAAATAAATTTTTAACCGTCTTCAAAAAAAGGAGGAGGTTCTCAATTCGTCATAATCTTTATTTTTTTTTGTGTATGTTCCCCGATTTCTTGAAGACGCCTGGACCGATTTAAGAAATTCTTTTTTTGTTCGATAGGTAATACTTTTAAGATGGTCCCATTAAATTTTTACCGAAATATGATGAGCGCTTTTTGAAAAAATACACACAAACCAAAAAAATTTTTACAAGTATGCCGTTTTGTTTACAGTTTTTTTAAATTTTATTCTTACGCTTATTTAAATAAATTGATAGGGTTGAAGCCGGTTTTTGTTTTTTGTTAAAAATATCTTAAATTATATATAATAGTATAGAAGACATTACTTTTAGGGAAATATTCAATATATATTCAATCCTGATTAATTTGTTGTAATTTATTTATTGGCTCTTGGGTCATATTGTAAGTTGACAAAGTAATAACATTATGTCACATTATACAGTAAATATTTTTACCACTTTCGCCGTCACGGGTCAGACAGAGTTAGACTCAAGTGCAAAAGACACGACGTTATGGTACCTTTCCTGTTACTTACGGGGAACCTTCAAAAAAATATATAGGTACGATAAACATGATATGTGAGCGATGGAATTGATAAATTGTACGAGTGAGGAACAGTGCTTTAAAGGTAAATAAAGTTGGACTGAGCATATGACACGTTACGTAAACTATTTTTCTTTCCTGTTACTTAACCTGAAATATCCTTGAAAAAAAAAACAACGATAAACAGCATATTATTTCGTTTTATAAATTTTACTCCTCGTAAAATATTTTTATACCGACATTTGCATGATATGAAATTCCGTACACAATAATTCTGCTGTGTGCTTTGAGAGCGGCTCATTTGATTTCAATTGTACATTAAATGACACGTGTGTTTGTTCATTACGGGAATATGTCGTTTGTGTCTCGTTTATTTTCGTTGTAATATTAAATTGCGTCATTGTTTTTTGTGCTACATAGTTTTTCTTGGTAAAACACTTATGAGGGTTTGTTTTAGTTTCACGTGAGTCACTATACAGAATTATTCTGTCAACTCAGTTTTTGATATTTTTCCAATGGATGGTTGTAAACCTCGCAAAGTCTACATCTCACAAAGCCACTAAATGTATGTCTGAATGTATAAGAAAAACTAAAAGATACAGTAATAGATAGAAAAACCGGCCAAGTGCGTGTCGGGCCACGCGCAGTGTAGGGTTCCGTAGTTGCGAATGACAACTTTGAGTTCACACTGTTTACACTCACACCTCACAGTCTAACGACCAAAAACATCTAACAATGAAGATTGTATGAAATTTTACATTTTCCAGTACATTTTATAAGTTGGTTGCCTATAACTTTTTAGTTTGCACTTAGTACCCAGCTCTGATAGTTTTCCTTTCAACTTCAGTATATATACTATTGCTGTAATTTTTTTCACGTATCCATATATAACCGTTTAGCAGATAGAGGGGGGGGACACGTACCTCTAACAAAATTTTGCACTTTAAAACCAAATATTTCGGAAACGGATCCCTAAATCGAAAAATGGTGTTCTTAACCTCACAATATTTTTGAAAGACCTTTTTAACGATACCCCACACGATGGGTAAATAGAGAAAAAAAATTACTCCCCTACTTTACTTGTATGGGAGCTACCCAAAAAAAAATATTTTTTCAAGGTTTTTTTCTACGACTTTTTTGCCATGATTAATATACACACTCATACCAAATTATAGCTTTCTAGTACTTATAGTCTCTGAGTAAAACCGCGGACGGACAGACAGACAGACAGACATGGCGAAACTATAAGGGTTCCTAGTTTACTACGGAACCCTAAAAAGGGTAAAATGGATAGAGCCAAATTGTACAAAAGATAGGTTTTGCAAAGATTTACCATTACCTACTTTATTTATAATGCGGTGTAGCATACACTTACACATACGAAAAACAAACAAACAATGCGGTGTAGCATCCTGGAAAACCAAATTATTTAACTTAGAATCTTCAATAAAAAATGAAAATCATAAGCTCCACGACAACTGGAGAAATCTATCCGATCGGACCGAATAGAAAAAAGGGAGGAAGGCCTTTGCCCAGCAGTGGGACAGTTAATGGCTCGAAATGAAATGATGAAATGAAATGAATATTGCTCAGGACGATAACAATACAAGAACAATAATAAATTCTATGCATATACAACTAAATTTGTGGGCACATTTATATAAGTAGGTACCTTGATATATTTACACTCTTTTTGGGACATTTGAGTTAAAAACTAGAACAGGTTGCAAATTTTCAAATTTATCCAAATATAATGGGTTAGGATAGAATGGTCACGAACGTAACTAGTCTACAGTGTCAACTCGTCTAACTCTTACATGGTCTAAAAATTGAATTATCACTAGTAGTAGTAAGTAGTCTATAGTGGCAGCTCGTCTAAAACGCTCATGGTCTATAATTAATATTGTCATAAAAGGAGGTAGCCTAAAACTTAATCTGGTCTAAATATGGAGTGGTCTTCAAAAATATTTCATCAACATCATGAACAACAAGTTAATTGTCTTTATTACTTAGTTCAGTCCATTCTGCATCGCCGCGTTCGTTAAGAAGTTACTTAAATCCATTTCCTCCGAGGAAAATTCTTGGGTTTTTAAACGATTGTCCTTAAATGTTTAAAAGAATGTTGGATGGGCGGCTCACGGGGCATTATTGGGGAGTGTCCCCTAAATAGGACAGGCGACAATAAATGCGCTTTGTTTTCTGTCAGATTTATTTGGAATCCCTTTTTAAGACAATGGCTGATTTTATGAAGTAAAAATTTATTTAAGGAGTCTTTAGCGGCTAACTTGGAGTATCAAAGTAAAGCGTACCAACCTTGGTACGGAGGCCGTGTTGCTCGAAGGTACCAACAGACATGTTGATGTAGGTTTACACCCCGACATTTTAGTAGGTGCTCTTAACATTCATACCGATCGGAAAAATGTATTCGCGACATCCCAAAGGTCACTCATCCCGTTAATATGAATAACATTTTATTTGAAAAATGACGATTCTATACAAATGTGTTCCTGCCCGACAATTTTTATAAATCAAATGTTATGTTATGTTGTGTTATGTACAAATCAAAACAAGGAGATTTTTTGGAACGAAATTCCATATGCGCGTTGCGAAAGGGGGCTAGAAGGAAAAAATTAAGACCAAAAGTTGTAACGACTAAACTTTTTGCTTGAGCCGGCAGCCGGTGTCTGTTTAAAATGGTGGCGATCGAGGAATTCACACTTCTCACCTTTCCGTCAATTATAACTTGAGCCGGGGTCAGGTTAATCTGGTTTAAATCGAGAAGTTTGTAGGAATTTTTGCTCCTTCCAGTGTAACTAGAGCTCTTACTTTTTTAAAAGGCGGCGTGAGTTTAGATGCTGTAATTAATCGAAAGGAACTTCGTTCTATCCGCGTGTTACTTGACACCTCTCAAGTTTTTTTTAAATATTCAACAATTGACCTGAAATTGACTCTTAGAAGGGTGACTCATTTCATAAATATGAACCACTTTTCCTATAAGATCAAAGCTGGGAATTCAAAACAACTTTCGACACTAGTCGCCCGGTTATGAAGTATGAGAAAGTAAAAAAAAGAAGTCAAGTTCCCAGCATTCGCCCCATAGAAAAAAATGTCATATTGACGGTGTATCGAGGGAAAAATTGTTACATATAAGAAAAAAGTGTAATAAAAATAAATAAAAATGCCTTTTTTAAAATAATTTTTAAAACAATACCTTATAGATTGACCCTATTTAAATTAATCAATACATTTAGAAGTTGACCCGTCTCTCCTAATTTGACTCTGCCTGTGTCTATTTTAAACCTATTTTGGTTTAGATCGATACCAGCCGATACAATGAAAAAGGTTTTGTTTGAACCTTTAGAATCGGCGTGATTTGTGGAGCCTCTCCGGTCCACGCCACATGGGGCTTGGTACAAAATATCGACAACTACAGGGAAGTAACTCATGATTTTACAAAAAGGAAACAGGAAGCAAAGTTCTAATTTTTATGCACACACCTTAGTCTTTATATGCCGCCAAACATATCTATTCAAAGTAATTTAATCTAAGAAAGGGTAAGATAATTAATTATTACGAGTAACACCTTCCTTGGGTATTCTGGAGAGGAGAGAGATTCTAGGAATTGTGTTCAGATAAGTGACTGGCAGTTTCAACTTTGCAACAGCGCAGTACTTGACTCATAAAGTAACCCTCTCCTTTTTTATCTGTTCATATATTATACTTCTTATTCTTCCTGGAAAAATGGTCTATACGTTGGTGAACACCCCATCAAATTTCAGAAATTTCCGACACTAGCCAGTACAGACAGGTAAGGGACTTTAATACTTTGTATTTATTTCAATTTATTAATTTGACATTTTACAGTTATTATTAGTACTACTATCACTTTCAAATTATCGCAATTGAACCCTGTGGCATTACAAACTATATGGAACGAAACTTAAAGAACAAAAAACAAATGATAATAGATTGATATTGATTTTTTGATGCTGTAATCCAATTCACGTATGGTTATGCGAAACTTTAGCAAAAATAACGCAATTAATTTTCATATTTTTGATGTAAAGAGCCCAAAAATTCTCCTTTTGGCTGCTTAAAAGAATTGATGACACTTGACCGCTCACACTTAAGGAACATAAAATAAACAAATTATTCAGGGTCGACTACTTGACTCTACCACTTGAGTACACACCGCATGTACTATGAAGGCTGTTATCACGTATGAAAACTGTACAAGCACATATGTGTAAAGTGTCGCATCTATAACTTTATAATTTGTGTTTCGGGCCCAAATTAATTGGAACTATTCTGCAGGGGCTTTAGCCGGAGCAAGATTAAGCGTTTTGTGCAAAATATTAGCCACTCGCAAAGCCCGAAAAATAAATTATAGGCTATAGAAAACATGTGGATTGCTCGTGTAAATGTATTGGACTATATTCTAAGATTATCTCTTGAAATGACACTTTAAGTAACACGCTTGAGCTTTGGTTAAACTGAAAGTAGTCATTGCTTCTCTCCATTCCTCTTTTCTCACCTTTCCGGTCGAATCCTCAGTCTGTCTGTGTCGCGGAAGCTCTTGTACGGAAAACAAATACCAGTTATTTTAAAAATTATCTAGTGAAAAACTTATGAAATATAATATCTATTAACATAAATTCTAGGAAGCTGAAGTTTTAAACCAATCAATGCAAACAAAACATTGAAAAGGCCAAACGAAAATATCTTTCGCCGGCGGCTTGGAATGAATTGTTACAAAAATATTTTTCGCTGCTCACCATTATGTACAAATTCATGAATATAATCACCGTGAGTTATGATTTTCTTAATCTGAATAATTAATTATGGGTGTTTCCATTCAGCCGTGGTAAACACACCATTTGTATTCAAAACAGAAACTCTGTAGCAACTTTTGTGAGCATATACCTTGGGGACTCACAAAAACAACTCAACGCGGGAGTATACAAAATTGGGAGGATTTTTCCGCTCTCCGCGCAAAACAAATGAAGTGAAAATTAATTTAGTAACACCTGGGGATCTAGGCTAGGTTTTTGAGTAATATTAGCAACTATAACTGTGAATGTGGTTCATTAGTCTATATTATTATAATTCATATTATAGGGAGAAAACATTTGTTAGTATGCGTTGTATAGGCTTCGAAATTACTGGACCGATTTTGTGAAATTCTTTCACCCAGGGTCATAGGCTATACTTTACGAGGACAAAATCGTGCGAAATTGTTTTTTCCATTGACGCTTTCTATAGCCTAAACGGCTTGACCGATTTTGAAGTGAGCAGATTTTTGTATATTTCCATGGAGTGTCGTAAGCATAAGGCATGTCACTAAAAATAAATATGGTGGACTGACAATTTTTTAATTAACTTGTAAAGTATTTTTTAATCTACCTATAATCACGAGAATCTACTCTTGAAACTGAATTAAATTAGTTATCATCATCCAATTGAGTTTAAATGACTATTCATCATCATCATCATCATGCGAGCGTTTCTCCCGGTTGCGTGCTCAGCTATAATGCATTGGAACCCGGTTTCTGCTATTATGACAGCATTCATGCTGCAATATGATTTTGTGACAGATTTTACAGCTGACTGGCTGCCTGACGACCCTCGTTGGATAGCTCCAGAACCACAGACCCTGTGAAAATTAAAGAACAAGTATTTGCCCGCGTCGCAGTCTGGCGTGTTAACCACTGCGCTTCACAGTCAAGCTAAAACGTAGTTATAATCAGCTAAAAAGTCTCTGTAGTGTACTTGATAAGAGCTACTATGTAGGGTAAATCTTTACAAGCAGTTAAAATGCCTCATTTTCAAGAAATGGCTGAGGTTTATATTTTCAACTTTAATATCCGTTTAAACACGTACGTAACCTTTGCAATACCAAATTGTGAATGCAGTAAATCGAATCGTAATCGCTTTATTTATGTAGAAATTCAATATAAATTTTATGACCTCTTGAATCCTTGGTAAATTACAAGCACTTCGATTCTTCCGGTGTAGAGTCACATGAGTCAATAATAAAATACTGAAGACATACTTCTTGTGAGGTTTTGCAGTGGTTTTTATCTCCATTGGGATATAATTTTTTTAATGTTCGTGGCCAACACTGGTGTCAGATTTTTCAAGCTGCCTAAAGGCAAATTATATAGCTGAACGACTGTCATCAATGATGAAAGCTTTGCTTGCCTTTACGGAGCTCGAAATATTTGAATTCCATTTGCGGTCACCCATCCCAGTGGGGGCCGCGCCCAGGGTTGCTTAACATGCGTAAGTGCTAATAATTATCACGTCCACTGGGCCATCTTTCTTCGTGTATTTTTGTTTTAATCCTATTAGTAATAATAATAAATTTCTTTATTTTTTCTCTTCACAAAAGCGTCATAACACAGGAATACAATAAAATATCGGCTTTACAGTGGATTGCTTATAAATTGTGAAGAGACTAGTTCCTGAAATAGGCTCCTTAAGGAACCTGTGCTACAGGTAACTAGGCCTCTCCCGCAAATTAGTAATGCTAATACACTGTTTTATTAGTAACTGGGAGGACGCCAGGATCTGGAGTAATTTTTGTCGTGTATAATGAGTAAGGGGGTGCATGTGTGTGTGAGTGTGTGCGTGTTTTAACTGGTGAGTGAAAGTGGAAGTGCTAGAGTAAGTTGTGTAAATTTTAGTCGTTTGGGGGGAAAGTAGTCGTAGTCATTTGCGAGTGTATGTATGTGTGGTGCTAGGCGGTTAAGTGTTGTTGCTATAGTGGGGAAGTAATAGTCGAGTGCTAGTGCAGGTCATGGTCATGATGAGTTATTGAGTCGCGATAGTCATTTGAGGAGAAGAGCAAGGGTGAATGATGTGTGGAAGTCAGTTAGCAGTTAGGTAAAATCTATTTTGCGGAAATTGGGTTTATTGTTTGTATTTATTTATCAGGTTTAAGAAGATTTTCTGTTTCTGTGTAGTCGAGCGTTTTAAGGTACTGGGTGACTTTTGCTTTACAGTTAAATTTGTTTAGGGGGTAAATATTTGTCGTTAGAGTAGAAGTCTAATTATACTTGGGTTAATAAACTGAATCTTCAAAATGTAGGTACAATATGTAAGTAAAACAAAGCTTATAAACATCAAAGAGACCTATCCAACCCGTCTGGCTAGCATGGAGAGTATAGGTAGGTAGGCCAAATCTACTGACTGCTCTGACTAATAGCTATATGGCTCTGGTAGTACAGACACAGTAGTGCTCCTGTAGTGAACTTCTTCTTCTTCTATCGAGACGTAGAATGGAAATATTTATTCCGATGATAATGACATAGAATACGATTGTATTAGAAAAATGATAACACCGTAGGTAGTTTTATTTTTTGTATACCACTACCACTACAAAACATCTGTCGGTATTGATACCACTTTTATCGTAGGTACAAAGAGGTGAACATAAATGGAAATAAAAGAAAACGCTCTGGCAGTCTGTTCACTCATGTTACAAGGAGCTATTTCAATCTGCTTTACGACACAATCCGAGAGCTTCGGCAATATCAATGAAGTAAAGCTTTATGAATAACATATAGTATACGTTTTACGGAAAACGCGTTTTTAAGAGGATGCTAAATTTTTTATCATTAATGAGAGTTTTTTTTGGCTTTAGTCGTATGTATTATATTGTGTATGTAATATAATTGTGTCAAGTAGTTTTTAAATTTATCCATTACAAACCAACACACAAGCAATCGAATCTCCTGTTTTCCTTTTCATAATTTCATTTCATCAACCTGTCAGATGCGAGGACTAACCTTTTTAGGGTTCCGTAGTTAACAAGGAACTCTTATAGTTTCGTCATGTCTGTCTGTCTGTCTGTCTGTCCGTGTGTCTGACCGTCCGTGGTTTTACTCAGAGACTATAAGTACTAGAAAGCTGTAATTTGGTATGGGTATGTATATTAATCATGGCAAAAAAGTGGTGGAAAGAAATCTTGAAAAATATTTTTTTTAGGGTAGCTCCCATACAAATAAAGAGGGAGTAATATTTGTTTTTCTATACAAACCCATCGTGTTGGATATTTTTATAAAGGTCTTTAAAAATATTGTGAGATTGGGAACACCATTTTTCGATTTAGAGATCCGTTTCCGAAATATTTGGTTAGAGGTAAGTGTCCCCTCTATCTGCTAAACGGTTATATATGGATATGTATGATGTCATAATTTATGACAACTATTTCAGCTTGATCATGGAGATATATGTACTACGTACTTCCGTGAGCTTGGCAAAAATTATCCAATGACAACGGCTTATCGAAGTCCACGCCTCAGTGAAGCCAACTGGTAGTGAGCTTTTCAAGAAACCGTCATTTTTGCCCCTGTGGCTCGTTAATTGCTTCTGTATCTTTGTAGAATAAAAAAAGCAAATAAAGTATTGACTATTGATAAAAGTGGTACCGTAGTACCACGGGTAACAAAAATCCCATACCATTACCGCAACCTTTCACCTTGATAATAAACTGCCTAACCTAATAGGCCGGATTCAAAGAGCCAGGTAACGGGGTTATTATAAAGGTTGCAAAGATCGTGTAAGGGTTCGTTTGCTACAAAGGAGTGAATAGAGGACGTATATTACGCTCTTTATTGTTCTTGAGTCGAATACTGACATTATATAATGCTAACATTTACATTGTTAACATAAATACTGATTGCTAAAGTTTAGTATGGAACATATCCACCTAATAAAACGAGTATATTTTTGTGGCAGCTTGTTTGTTTAATATACAGCGTGTAATTACCATGTTTGCCGTGTGGTTCCCGGCAGAGTAGAAAAGGACCACACCAAGTATTCCCGTGAATGTCGTAGAAGGCGACTTAGGAAACAAACTTAACAAAGCTTCTTACATTAAAGAGACCTCTCTGACCGGTCTGGCCACTGTGGAGAGTGTTAGCTAAATCCTCTGACTACTCTGGCTTATATTTGGCTGTGATAGTACCTACAGAGAGGGTCGTGCTCCTGCAGTGGAGTCTAAAAAAGACCTGATGAAGAAGTTAGTATAAAATGAGTGTCTTTTACTTGAAAGCCCTCATTGTGCAGTAATTAACACGCCAGTCTGCGACACGAGCTTGGGTTCGATCCCCGGCCAGGTCATGATGGAAAATTAACTATCATATAGTTATTGGCACATTAAGGACAATTTACATAATACTGTTTTTTCCAAACATGAGTTTGATATACTTAAGTCGATATAGTAAGAAGCGTATGCTTATCAATGGTGATATATTGTACTTAAGTGCTAAATACAGATAGTTCTACCGCAATAATTGATACTATATTAATTAAATCATATAACTATTTACTTTGTTTATTCATTGGACACGATAACCCGTGGATCCCAACTGTTATTGTAAAGATACAGAATTAGTAACAATATATATTGAATTGTACCAAGCAACAAATGAATAATAAATAAATATGGACAAATCACACAGATTTAGCTAGCTCTTCAGTCAGTTGTTAACTTGTGTTGAAAATAAGTATGTAGTAAAAGCTTGTGTCATACGTTAGGTACTAACTTAGCGATACTACATTTTATCATCATCATCACGTCATCAGATATTTTTTAGTCTCCACTGCAGGAGCAGGACGCTCTCTTTACTACCAGAGCCTTATTTAGCCAGGGCAGTCAGAGGATTTGACCAACACTCTTCACAATGGCTGGCTATATTGTATAATATATATAATTATTATTATTTATATAATTCATTCAATTCAGGCCCGTCTAAAGAAGATCATTCTCCATTATGACCTGACCTGGGATTGAAACCGGGACCATTCGTGAAAATAAAAAGACAAAGACATGTGCTTAAACATATACAAACTCAACGATCTTCTTTTTAAATATAAAGCATTACATATATTTCTATAGAATTTATTTTATTAGTGTTAGCAAGTAGAAAAGACCTATTTAAGGCGTAATTTAGTAAATGACAAAAATTACTCTCATAACTGTGCTTACTCCAAATCTTGTTACATACATAGTATCACGTCTTTGTCTCTTACGGAGTAGACAAAGCCTAAGGCCATAAGACTGAAAGACCACGTTTAGCATGTACGTTTAAATCTTGTTACACCTACTTATTCAAGCTAGTTCATAATTTACCGGCACAAAATGGCTTAAAAGATATTTATCAATGTAAATTACACAGCTTGCAAACTCAGCAAGAAATCAATTTTCTATGCCGACAGCAGTAAGGCTACTTTTCCACCAAATATTTGCTATGTAGTGAAACAGTTGGAACGCTACTTTTAAGTCGAATGCTCAAATGTGAATGTGAAAAAACTCATCAAATTACACCTCAAGTGGTCAGTTTGTCCAATCTATATAGTTAACGTTGCCTCTTTAGAACGCTGATAGCAGGGGTTTAGGGGGCCCTGGGCTAATACAACTTTCCAATCTATATAGTAAACGTAGTATCCTTAGAACGCTGATAGCAGGGCCGGACCGTGAGTTTAGGGGGCCCTGGGCTAATACAACTTAGGGGACCTAATTACTCAAAGTAAAGGAAAAAGCTTCGATTAATCGCAGGGCTGTAAACCTTATGATCTGTTAATTTAATAAAATTAAAGATATTTACGCATTATTGTCTATTTTTGACTTCGATTTGACTTAGCTGGGGGCCTCTAGAATCCACGGAGCCCTGGGTTAAAGCCCAAAAAGCCATATGAGAGATCCGGTTCTGGCTGATAGGACTGTTTAAATTTATGATATGCGATATTACATTTTATTAAGCTTTGGTTAGAGTGCATAATTTTCTTTTTAATTAAATACTCATTTTTATAATTGGACTAATGCTGAAAATTGAAAAAAGAATGTTTTCATACAACCGGTTGAACACTTTTGTATGAGAATGTGTTTTTTTTTTCAAATTTGCAGCATTGACCCCGTAAGATACGTTGTTCATATTGATGAACTGAGTCTACTCTTTAAGAATAGGACAGGGTTTTATTTACATAATATGGTATTCTCATTAAAACGAAAAATTTAAAAAAGAAAATACCTTCAAACGAATAACAAAATAAACTGTAAATGGTTCACGTTAGCAAGATATAGTAGAAACGCAGCCTAAGGGATCGCGTTACGGGAGCCAAGTCAAAGGTGGAGTCAGCATTTTAATAATGTGAGTTTGTTAACTTATTGCAAGGGTTATGTTTAGTAATGTTCGAATTTTTAAAGTCAAAGAGTAAGTGTATGGCTCAAAATGAGAAGCGCAATGGGCCAGTGGGGGTGAGCAAATTTAGTGGTTACGCATGTCAAGCAGTCCCCACTTGGATGGGTCACCGCAAGTGGCATATAATTATCTCAAGCTCCTCTGTGCTTAGGAAGGCACGTTAAGCCGTTCTTGCCGGCTATTATCATTGATGACAGTCGTTACTTTATGTTAGATGCTTGTAGGCAGCTTCAAAAGTGTTGGCTACTTACACAAATCAAAAACAAACTATCATGGCTCAAATACACCGAAATAACTTCGTGGCGACCATTAATACTATGATACGTCCAAGCCTTAGTTTCATACTAAAAATGACCAGCATTGCGAGCAAAGACTACAAATTCAAATTCAATCGTTTATTTAATATAGGTTTCTTTGAACACTTATTAATTGTCATATTTGTGTTTACAATTTTTACAACAAAAAAATTTTGTTGACGTCAATAATTACTTATGGCTAAGTTTAGGCCGCTTCCAAAGCGGAGTGCAGAAGAAGCGGCAACAAACTGCACAGCGCATTTTCTCCAAGCGACGTCAACTCACAATTCTAGTTAGTCAAAGAATTCGCAAGATATAAGTCAAAGTTTGCAAGATGGCACGAGCAGCCCTAAGCGGTCAGCTATGGAGAGGGCTATGCTCGGTGTTTCTCTGCGAGATCGAATCAGAAACGAGGAGATTCGTAGAAGAACCAAGGTCACCAACATAGCCCAGCGGATTAGCTTTTTGAAGTGGCAGTGGGCGGGGCACATAGCGCGAAGAACCGATGGCTGATGGGGCAGAAAGGTTCTTGAATGGCGACCACGTACCGGCAAGCGCAGCGTTGGACACCCACCAACCAGGTGGTCGGACGACCTAATAAAGGTCGCAGGAAGACAGGCCATGCAGGCCGGTTCCAACCGGTCATATTGGAAATCCTTGGGGAAGGCCTATGTCCAGCAGTGGACTTCTTGCGGCTGAAATAATGATGATGATGATGATGAATACATATGTGGCCAATGTTATGTCAAAATTGTATAATTGATGTAATGTGAACAGTGTTTGCGGAGAGTTAACACCTGTATATCTGAAAATTTCATCTTATAACTACGATTAAATATCAGTAAATTCAGTAAAAATACAAGTACGTAAACATACAATGATTACTACATTATTTATATATATAAACCAGGTATATAGTGACTTGAAGGGATAGAAAAAAAGTAGCCCCAATACCAGAAAAGCTTAAAAGTAATAGATTGGAATGGTATGGCCATGATATGCCTAGGGAAGAGGGCCATATTAACTAGGAAGATGCTGAATATGAAAGTTACTGGAAACCAGAATAGAGGCAGGCCAGAGAAAAGATGGCTGGAGTATGTGAAGAAGGATCAGGAGAAATAGTAGGTAATGAGGAGATGACAGAAAAACGACGTTTGAGTAGTAGCTTTACCGCTTCTGTGCTTTGTTCGGCGAGTGAGAGAGCCGGAGGCCGACACCATTTCCCCTCCGTAGAGAGAAAAATAAAAGGCTGGCAACGCTTTTGTTACACCCCTGGTGTTGCATTAGTCCATGTGCTGTGGTGTTCACTTTCCATTAGGTGACCCGCTTGCTCATTTGTTGTCCTGTGTCATATAAAAGATGACTCGATATAGTGCAAAATGGAAGAAGCTCATGCTGTCCCAACCCCACATAAAGTGGGATAGGGTGAGGAAGAAGAAGAAAATAAATCAGTTATTTAGGTAAAATAATTTGAAATATAATTAATTTTATTAATTCTCAAAAACCAACAATTCAAGAAGACTAATTCACAATATAATCTTACAATACAAGTTTTAAACACAAAAGTGGTCACAGCTGCGAAGTACCCGGAGTTAAATCACATAGGTACATCCATTTCACAGACAAATCCCTGCATTGTGTTGCAGTCCACTTTTGTAAGATATAAAGTTTCCCCGTAGGTCGTGACTGCACCGCATTGATACCTATAATCATTGCTGTTGGAATTGTAAAATTTGCCGTAGGTGTCTCTCACGTTTTGTCCTGAAATTAGACATTTTATTTTTTATATTTGTGCCTTTCGCCGTGGAGACTTTGGGGGCATGGGGTGCAGAGGCTCTTCAATTGTACAGAGAGATCTCGGCACGTCTGATCGACGTCTCCAGGGACCCAAGGGCTGGCGCTCATTTTTGACAACGGCTGAGCCTAGCGATTCAACATGGAAATGCAGCCAGTCTCTTGGGTACATTACCCTGTGATGAAAGCGATCTGGGCTCCATTTTTTATTTAGTTTAGATTTATGTTTTTTATTGTTCTTTCTTTTTTAATCCTAAGTATTTATATATTTTTTTGTTTAGTTATATTTGTAATTATGTGTAAATAAAGTTATCCCTCTGCAAAAAAAAACTAAACAAAGTATATTAACATCAAAGAAATCTCTTTAACCCGTCTTGCCAGCGTGGAGATTGCAAGCCAATATATGGTATTACACAGAGGGTCGTGCTCCTGCAGAGGAGGCTATAAAAGATCAGATGGTGATGGATGACTAGATTCATATACAAGTTATATAGAAGCTTGTATAACAACACACCTTTCATCGAGTAATATTCGTTGCTGGGAGGAATATTCCTAAAACCAACATGATAGTCCTGCTCTCTATTAATCAGATTGAATAGGAGTTCAGCTTCCATCGCACTTTCAATGTTGGCCAAAAGACCCCCTTCCATCACGCATGTGTTCAGAGCGTCGTGCCAAGTCTGACTTAATTTGTTTACTTTGTAACATTTTTTCGTTTCCTTAACCAACGTGTACCCTGAAAAAAGATCAATTTAAAAATTTAAATAAGACATGTCATTTTGATTGTTTTTCTAACCTGTTACTACCCTCTTTCCTCAAGAGGTGACTCCACATTTTAAAAACATCGTCATTTTCATATAAATGGCCGAACAGTTTTGCATGGCAATGTCGTTTTAGGGTTCCGTAGCCGAATAGCTAAAAATGGAACCTTTATAAATTTTATGTCTGTCTGTCCGCATGTCATAGGCACTTTATTCTGAAACTATGACCACACGGTTGAAACTAGGTACAGTCCGAATCAAAGTTTATGGCGGCTCAAAACATTGCGCAAGTCAATGCGCAGTACACAATATTAGGTTCAGCGGGGCGCGCGCAGGGAGGCGGGGCCTTAGATTATTATAAAGCCTAGATAGACTCTATTAGCCTAAAAGCGTAGGAAATTCTAGTGTCCAACCCATAGTCGGTCGCGCACACACACAGCTATAAATTGGACGGATTTTGAGGGCATAAATTGACATTATGCGTGTGCTAACACAAAGCTGTCACGCACACAAGCATCGAAAAATTGCCCAGTTTTTAGGGTTCCGTACAAAAGTTGAAAACCGGAACCCTTATAGGATCACTCGAGCGTCTGTCTGTCCGTCCGTCCGTCTGTCACAGCCGATTATCTCCGAATCTACTGAACCAAATTAGATGAAATTTGGTAAGATAGTGTAATCCTATGACCCAAACACGGATGTGCAAAGTAAATAAAGATTTTTTTGAAATAAGTGTCATTTTGAGGGGCCCAATTACAAAATTTTAAAAGAAAGTTTTGCAAACCTTACTGTTTCATATATCAAATGAAAGGGCTCATTATGAGGATCTCAAAAATTTTTTTTTTTTCGGGTAATATCAATACTTTTGATTTTATTCACGAAAGAAGGCAAAAATTGACCATTCCCCCCTGATCTCAAATTCTAAAAAAAAAAAAAAAAATCTCAAAAAAATTACAAATTGTAGTTCATTCCTTGAAGATTACAGGAAAAATAATAAGAATTCTATCACTTGAAAATTAAGTGGTAAACTCACAATAATAAGTTCATCTAGGGAAATAGTTCACTAAAACACCACTAGATGGCGCTAGTCAATTGAATAAAACATTTTTTGCACATTGTGTGTGTGTTCACGAAGCATATTGTACGGAACCCTCATTGCGCGAGTTTGACTCACACTTGGCCGGTTTTTTTAATAATTGAAATAGAGGCATGATGGTGTCTGGAGAGTATAGTCAAAGTGCGCTGCACGCAGCTAGTGCAAACCGCCAAGTTTGATTCGGACTGTACGTAGATGTATTCTGTTAATCACTATATAAAAAAACAATATATCACACCTTACATACTTCTGGTTGGAACACAGTTTCTTAGCCTCGTAAGCAGCAGCTAGTAGTCTGTAGCTTTTGAACAATTAATAAATACATATTATCTAATAAGATAATTTTAAATATGATATGACGTGAAAAAGTGCCTGCAAAGGCCTATTTACTGAATAAACGTTTTGATTTTTTGATTTTGATTTGATTTTATGCAGCGAAAAGGTAGTGCAAATTAAAATAAGAAGCAATTTAATAAAAAGTTAACTTGCTGATAGATACCACCTTCCCTCTCGTTTTCAAAAACTACCTGACCGATTTTGATAAACGTTGCACTTTTTTCTGAATAATTGTACTAAGAATACCTACTTAGTACAACAAAAAAATATTTTTTTAATCTGTGTATACTTTCTGAGATATGCACAAAAAATATACAATAACAATTTGGCACCCATGTTTGTTTAGTAGCTAATATATTTTATCATTTATAAAAAAGAAACATAAGCTTACCACGGTCAATTGTAGGACATGTTATATCTTCAACCTTTTTGCAGACGTATGGTTTCGTCGTGGGATCTAAGACGTGTGAACATGTGTCGACCTTCAGTGACCCGTTCTCTATATCCATGATTGTGCATAAATTGTCATTGGTTAGATGATTGTCATTCGATAAAGGCGAGGGGGTTGAAAGACCTGAAAATGTGGTTAAAGAACTTTTTTCTCAAAGAAATTTTACATTTCACTTATAGAGAAACTTAAAAATCTAATGTTATGTAGGTGTGAGCAATTTGTGTCTATTGCATGTCAATGTTGACTAAACATGTGATTCCTAACTACATTTTAATTCTACAACACCATTTGTTACCATGTTTAAAGCAATAAAGCTCATTTCATTTTCATTCATTTCATTTAAAAGAATAGGTGTACATATAATCACATCTATGTTCCTAAAGCATTATTAAATTCCAGTTCAGTGAAGACTACTGCCGTGTAGTCCCCGGCAGGTGCCGTGTGGTCCCCGGCAGTGTAGAATAGGACCACTCCAATTCTTCCCGTGGATGTCGTAGAAGGCGACTTAGGAAACACAAGCTAAATAAATCTTATAAACATCAAAGAGACCTCTCCAACCCGTCTGGCCAGCGCGGAGAGTGCAGGACAAATCCTCTGACTGCTCAGGCTAATACTTATAATATATGGCCTACACTTTCCACGCTGGCCAGACGGGTTGGAGACGTCTCTTTTATGTTTATAAGTTTTTAGCTCGTGTTTCCTAAGTCGCCTTTTACGATATCCATGGGAAGAGTTGGAGGAAGGAGTGGTCTTATTTTACTCTGCCGGGAACCACACGGCTAAACACACAGCGGCTTTTGTACACGTACCAACATAATATTTTTAAGGGTTCCGTATATACAAAATTATCCCGTTTATATAGTAATACAAGACTGGCCAATTCTGCGCGGCAGGTGAATTTCTTGATAGATATCATCATAAAAAAGTTTTATACGTACCATCAACAGTCATAAACTCTTCAATCCCTTCATTTTTTATTCCCACGTATATATCAGTAATGTTATCATATGAAAGGCCTTTTGCCTCGAAAAGGTTTTTGACGATCTTCCACTCTTCAGGAGCTTTCGGGTAGAATAATTGGGAACCTTCAGTTTCACAAGAGAAGAAAGCAGAAGTCCAAGCAACTCCATTGCCGTCAGAGTGGAGTTTGTAAAAAGCGTCAAATTCATCGAAATATGTGTAATCTTTTCGGTAAAATGGGACATGGCGGCATGTTACCAGAGAAAGTCCTGCAAATAATTGAATAAAATTTAATTCCAGAAGCCTTTGCGTGATATTTATTTGAGGTAATAAAGATTAATATTCAAGATTCATTCATTCATTGACCTTTACGCCAACTACGATGCAAAATGTGGCCTTTGGTTCTTATAACCTTGGGCTCTGTCTACCCTGCAAGGGATAAAGACGTGATACATACTGTATGTATGTCTGTATTAAAGATTCTTCGGGAGCAACACTTTTTTTTTTGCTAAAATAGGAGTAATTCTATTACCCTTTATGGTACTTGTGACAATTTGTATGCGTAATTTCATGATGATGGTTTCTGAGGTAAAAGCGTAACTGACAACGAAATAAAATAGTCTATTTTCCCATGTATGATGTTAGTAATTAGATAGCTGAGTTATTAAAAAAAAATGTAAGTACGATGCTGAAGTTAAAGTTATTTTATTCGAGTAATCTACTACTACAGTGATATAAACTGATGTTCTACTGAACTATTTTCCAAGCAATGAGCAAATTTTTTTTTGATTTTAAATTTTCGTATTTTTCATGCTCATAAATGATCTAAGTTTCATGCATAACATCGAATTATTGAGGATTTCAATGATAACAAAAATATGTTTGAGATCATTTCCTGACACAATAAGGTAACGAAACTGATCCTTACTAAAAAAATATATATTTATTTACTTTGCATATCTGTGTTTGAGTTATAGGATCACACCATCCTACCAAATATTGTTTTATTTGTTCTAGTAGATTTGGAGCAAATTGGCTATGTCAGACGGACGGACAGACAGACGCACGAGTGATCTTATAAGGATCCTGTTGTTCTCATGGCAAGTACGGAACCAGTAAAGTATGAATTGATTGCCACGTATTTGTGTACGTGTATGTGTATGTCTTACTTACAAAAGAGACGTTTTTTTTTTGTTATGCTTTTATATATTTGTCTAAATTAGGAAGGTTACCAAAAGCTAGTAGTAATTAATTGTAAAAAAAAGTTGTCGTATTTGAGAACTCGACAGAAGAATTATGTTAAAAATAATGCACTATTCATTAATATAGAACTTAAGAGGGTATACTAGCAGTGCGTTTTCCATACAAATGTATTTCTCTGTTTTCTCGCTGAAAACTGCTTCTAGAGGCACAATTTTTTTTACATAAAATCTATTACTAAAATAGGTATGTCCCTATATGTTTTATTTTTTTCTAAAAACCTGTTTGAAAGAAAAAACAATTGTACAAAAACAGTTTTTTTTGGAAAAAAATAAAAAATAGGGGCTTTCTTATTTTAGTACTAGATTTTATGAAAAAAGAATTGTGGCTCTAGAATCAGTTTTCAGCGAGAAAATAGAGAAATACATTTGTATGGAAACCATATTGAAAAAATACTGCTAGTATACGCTCTTAAAGAGGTTGAAATAGAAATTGAATTAATAATAAATTAAAAATAAAAACTCTTACCCAAAGATATCAAGGATAATTTCAGGAACATGGCTACGTAAGGACAGAAATACGTGCCGATTATGAATGCAAATGAAACAGATAGAGACACAGTAGACTAAGTGTAGTATTACGTATGAAATGATGAGTCAAACATAGGGTAATAACCGGACATACATGGTGTTGTTTTGTATCAAAACTTCAGATTAGTTAAAAAATTCAAGTTCTTATTCTTGATATTCGGTTTTCTTAGGACAAACCAAAATATTTTTCCATTAAGAGTTCTGTACTTTGGGCTGAACAGACTTAAAGTTGATATTGTAATGTTTATCCAGTACCTACGTAAATCTCTATTGCTTAGATATTTACCAAAATAAGTAACCAAATTTTAAATTCGAAAAAAAAAACAACATTTTCATTCATGTTGTTAGCTGAACATTTGTATGAAAACGTTTTTTTTTTTTAATTACTAGCATTAGTCCCACCTGAAAAAGTTTTTAATATTTATGGGCTGAGTCACCCCTTTAAGGGTTGGACAAGGTTTTATTAACATATCTAATCATTTGTTTTTATCAATTCTACTTCTTAACGCGAGCGAAGCCGCGGGCAAAAGCTAGTTGTACATATTTTTATTTATTTCTCTCTTATCCTGACAGAGATCTAGCTAAGAAGCTAGATAGCTACTGTGAGGTAGGTAAAATAGGTAAAAAAATATTTATTTATTAGTTATCAAAAATAATTAAATAAGTTACTCCATAATTTCTAAGGATTAAAAGCCCTTTGACGTAGGTACTATCTATTAAAATATATTTCAAAATCATCATCAGGTGTTTTAGTCTCCACTGCAGGAGCATGTGGCTCTCTGTACTACCAGAGCCATAATGTTTGTTTGTTTTTCGTATGTGTAAGTGGCCAACACTGGTGTCAGATTTTTCAAGCTGCCTTAAGGCATCTGACATAGCTTAACGACTGCCATCAACGATGACAACCGGAACCAACGGCTTAACGTGCCTCTCGAAGCACGGAGGAGCTCGAGATATTTTTATGCCACTGGCGGTCACCCATCCAAGTAGGGACTGCACCAGGGGTTGCTTAACATACGTAAGCGCTCATAGAGCTCACACCCACTGGACCATCGGGCTCCATAATGTGCCAGTACAGTCAGAAATTTTGGCCTACGCTCTCCACGCTGGACAGACGGTTTGGAGAGGTCTATTTGATTCGTATTACTAAGCTTTGTTTAGCTTGTGTTCACTCAGTCCCTTGTACTACATCCAAGGGAAGACGTGGAGTAGTCCTTTCACTACCGTGTGGTTAGAATTAATTTGCCGGGAACCACACGGGGCGGTTAAAATCTTAGACTTTATACTCTATAGACGCCGTCATCTTGCCAATTTTTTAATGCTTGTGTACGTGACAATCTTTGTGTTTGCCACAAGTGTTAGCACACGCGTCTTGTCAGTTAAAGCCTCTCTCGTTCTGTGGTTACTACCATCAAAATCCGCCAAATTGGTAGCTATGTGTTTGCATCATAGACTATGGGTAAGTCACATTTTTTTCTACGCTTTTAGGCTAATAGAGTCTATCTATAATCTAAAGATGACATGTATCATGTGCATCATATTGCGACCTTAAGAATACGAACGTGACGTACCTGTAGGAAGTGTTTTAATATTGTTAATTTAGCAATACACGTACATTACGCAAGAATATACACGTACTCCTAGATCAGCGATCTTCCCTACTATTTTATATGTAATTTCCTTAGTAAATAAGCTAGTATTCTAATAAATAAAATGACTTCCTTTTGTTTACCTGGTAACGGTGGTTTAATTTACATACTCGCCATACATCATAATATTAACACGCCCTGTAGATACTGATACAAGAAGAAAAGTGTTGTGTCAGATAAAGGTGTCAAAGGTCTGCATATTTAAAAAGATAACAAAGCAATTTAAATACAATTAATAATTGTGTTTTCGTTCTTAATATAGCCACAGTATATAGAGATAAGTAACATGTAAATTGACTCTTGACATACCCTAGAAGGGCTGACTCAGCCCGTCAATATGAACAACTTTTTCGTTGGGATTAATGCTGGCTTTTTCAACTTGATCCTATTTAGTAGTAAAATAAATAAAATGCGGGTCGGCGCTAGTCGGCTGGTCTAAGCGCGTTAAAACAGAAAAGATAAATTCTAGCTAGTGATCTCCTTAATCATCTACAGACTAAATTACAATCGAATTACTTCAGCCCTATATAACAATTATTCATTTAAAGTAATAACATATCGTACATTCTACGCTCTTTCCTTTCTCCCAGACCAGCGGAGAAGGATTTCCTGTATAAATAAATAAAAAAAAAAAAAATACGTATACATATATATATGGACAAATCACGCAGATTGAGCTAGCCCCAAAGTACTTGTGTTATGGGATACTAACTCAACGATACTATATTTTATAACAAATACATATATAGATAAACATCCAAGACCCAGGTCAATCTGAAAAAGATCATTTTTCACCTTGACCTGACCGGGGATCGAACCCTGGACCATCCGTGTCACAGGCCGGCGTGTTGACCGCTGCGCCACGGAGCTCGAATTATTATAAGAACTTGCCCCCAGCCATATTTCATGTTGCGGAGTCAGCGGGAAGTACTTTATAGTTTTAGATTTCCATGTATGCGAATGTGCAAAAATGTTTTATTCAATTGATTAGCGCTATCTAGTGGTGTTTTAGTGAACTATTTACCTAGGTGAACTTATTATAGTAAGTTTGCCACTTTATTTTCAACTGATAGAATTGTTATTATTCTTCCTGTAATCTTGAACTATATTTTGTAATTTTATCAAAATTTTCGACCCAGAGTTTCGGAGATCAGGGAGGGAAATGGTCAATTTTCGCCTTCTTTCATGAATAAATTCAAAAGTATTGATCACATTGATTTTACCCGAATAAAAAAAATACTTTTGAGATCCTCATAATGAGCCCTTTCATTTGATATTTGACACAGTAAGGTTTGCAAAACTTTTTTTTTTAATTTTCTAACTGGGCCCCCGAAAATGACTCTTATTTCAAAAAATATTTATTATATTTGCACATCCGTGTTTGGGTCATAGGATTACACCATCTCACCAAATTTTACCTAATTTGGTTCAGTAGATTCGAAGAAAATCGGCTGTGACAGAGGGACGGACGGAAAGACAAACGCACGAGTGATCCTATAAGGGTTCCGTTTTTCAATTTTTGTACGGAACCCTAAAAATAGGAATAATTAAGCTAGCCCCACATTAAATTGTGAACTTGTGTCATGAAGTACCAACTAAAAAAAATCCATATTTCAAAATAATAGACTTAAAATAAAAATAAAATTTCGGCAGAGTTCATGCTTCTATGTTTAAAATAGATACTTACACAGATGAACATCCAACACCGAGGCCGATGTGATAAAGATCAAAACCTCATTTCGCGCAATATTGGCCGAATACTCTCTTAAAACTCAAAAGATTGGGCCTAATCTTTTCACGGGAACACCAAAAGGAAAGTTTTCAATCGGATTTAACTCGGTTCCTTATCTAATCTGGAACTTCTGTCAAAATTTCAAACGCTCTCGAAACTCGATCGGAAGTTTCGGCTATCGACGTGTCAGCGAAAAAATATTCCGAACGGTTTTGGGGACAAGTGTTCGCGACACGCGATAACGATATTCTTCGCGAACTTTTAGAGAGTTTTGTTGAGTTATTGCGTGTGTTTCGAGTTTATATTTCTTTGTAAGGTGTAAATAATCATCATTGTTAGGTCTAAGGACTCTTTCAGGGCAAAAGAATATATGCTTGTCGACGACTTCTAAAAAAAAACCTATTTAACTGTAGATTTATTTAAATTCGTAATATCGATTCACACGACTTTTGACCAACCTATAAAATATCCTTCGCGAACTTTTAGCGAGTTTTGTTGAGTTGTTGCGTGTGTTTTGAGTTTATATTTATTTGTAAGGTGTACATTATCATCATTATTAGGTCCTAGTTAGTCTCCACTGCAGAAACATGACCCTTTCTGTACTGCCAGAGCCAATTACGAATTTGGGGACAAGGGATAACGATATTTTTCGCGAACTTTTAGAGAGTTTTGTTGAGTTATCGCGTGTGTTTTGAGTTTATATTTCTTTGTATTAATAAATCTACAGTTAAATATTTTTAATAATTTACTCCTTAATAATTATCATTGTTAGGTCTTAGGACTCTCTCAGGGCAAAAAAATATATGCTTGTCGACGACTTCTAGAAAAAAACCTATTTAACTGTAGATTTATTTAAATTCGTAATATCGATTCACACGACTTTTGACCAAACTTTAAAATATCATTCACGAACTTTTAGCGAGTTTTGTTGAGTTGTTGCGTGTGTTTTGAGTTTATATTTATTTATTTTTTCTTCTTTTTAATTATGGCTTCCCCCGAGATTTCAGTGATTCTGCTAATGTCCAGTATAATGAGATACTAAGTATCGGTGTTGTCCGGTATGTGGCATCAAAGATGGCGTATGTTCTTTGGCAGCCTCGTGGGAGATTTTGGTGACAAATCTATACGAGTCCATTTAACAGTCTACTTTAACTATTTCACAAGTTGTTCTCGAGCACGAGCATTTATAACACCAAATTACACCAATTTCATATTATAAAGTCCACTTTAATCAATTTGCAAAATTGTGTAAGGCAATCGACTACTGAACCCCTTGACTTCCCACCAAAAAACCTTATATTTATTTGTAAGATGTACATTATCATCATTATTAGGTTCTAGTTAGTCCTGCAGAAGCATGACGCTTTCTGTACTGCCAGAACCATATATCATCATCATCATCATTACGTGTAGGTGACATGGTGAGTCGACCATGCACACCCTGGTGTCAGAGTTCTTCGGAATCGCCTCTCGGCCTCTGACGTGGTTCCTTTAACGACTACCGATGGCAGCCGGGACCACCGGCTTAACGTGCCTTCCGAAGCACGGAATCATCTTTCTTATCAGACAATCAGGTGATTCATGCCTGCAATGTCCTAACCAAACTGGAAACAACTTAATAAAGTATGCTTCCCGTGGGAATCGAACCCACGACCCCCGGGTCAACTAGGCAAACGCCTTAACCACTGGACCACGGAGGCAGTTATTACCATATATTATTACGGTTAATACATACCTACCGGAATGTATACCTACAGGAAATCATTTGTTCAGTTAATTTTGTTTATAAAGTACCTACTAGCAGCAGCTCTCTCCAGCTGCAGCCGGGCATATTTCATACCTACAAACCTTCCTCATGAATCTCTCTGTCTTTTAATGAAAACCACATGGAAATCCGTGCAGGTAGTTTCTGAGTTTTTCGCAAACAGACAAATAAACAGACGCCGCGGACGACTTTGTTTTATAATATGTAGTGATTATATAGGTATTAAATTTTGCCGTGTGGTTCCCGGCAGAGTAGAATAGGACCACTCCAAGTCATCCCGTGAATGTCGTAAAAGGCGAATAAGGAAACACAAGTTAACCAAAGCTTATTAACATCAAAGAGACCTCTCCAACCCGTCTGGCCAGCGTGGAGAGTGCAGGCCAAATCCTCTGACTACTCAGGCTAGTATAAGTCTCTGGTAGTACAGAGAGGGTCGTGCTCCTGCAGTGGAGACTACAAAGACCTGATGATGATATTTAGTAGTTCTAAAATTTAAACAGGGAAAGACATCCACTCCGAAATTGCCTAAAGTGAAAATACCCAATGTGATGCGCCCTACTTTGTAAAAGTTTTACTTAAAATAGGGTAGTGGAACCAAAAGATGAAGGCCCCCCAAAAGATGAACAATCTTAATAAAAGAAGAAAAATAAAAATGTTTATTTACTTTTATGAGTACCTTTTTTTTTTCTCGCATATGGTAACATTTTCTCCGCCCGCCTCCATAAAACTATCTCTAGTCACACGTCAGGCGCGCTTGCTTTAAATCGTTTTGGGTACCGTTCCCGCCAAAACTCATCTTTCTATGGAAACCTACTTAAGGTAAGTACTCCTCGCATTTAAGGAAATCTTTAAGTTATAAGAAGAAGTATTGATACAAGTAAAAGGTTTTTTGTCAAGGAGAATCTTGATTTACTAAGCGACTAAAATCAAACAACATTTTTACATTGCTTATTGTATTTAGTGTATAAAACACTGTTCAAGTAATGGTTTTTTTTTTTTTTACTTTAGCCATTAAATGAACGGCGTTCAGGTAATGGTGAAATGTGGAATATTTAAAATAATCATTATAATTTTCCTAGTGGTTAAAAGTGAATATTATATCATTAAACACGATCCAAGTTTATTTAACTAACTAAAAACCAAAAGTTGAACGGGTATTCCTTTGCACTCATTACCAGATTTTTTGGTTTAATAAAGAATGGAATCTGAGGTGTTCATCTTTAGGATACCTATATCACCAAAAGTTGAACCAAAAAATATCCTTAGCATTATGTTCGTTCAAGTTTTAGTTTTGTGTCCTAAAGGTGAACTAATGTTTAACATGAGTATGATAGTTTGTCTGTCTGTCTTTTTGTTTGCAAGTATTTAGTAAATTTGTTATTATAGTACTTGACTGCTAAACCAGTTGATCATTTTAAACAAACTTAGCGTTCATGGTGCAAGTAGGCTAAAAACATAATCCTAGTCCTAATCATTTTAAGTTATGAGTAGAGATAAAATGATACAAGATCCTTACTTCCTATGTATGATCAAACGAATAAGAAACTCTATTTTTTATCAAACAAACAAACTTTATTAGTTGGGATAATTCATGTAAAATAAATACCCTTTTAATTTTTTAAATTAGCTTCCTGACGTCTGTTTAAATCGTCTCAAAATGTTAGTTCAACTATTGGGTATAAAACGTTCATAATTAGGGTTCAGTGTTCAACTATAGGGGGAAAACCCAAAAATTTGTATAAATTGTTATTTTATACAAAACGTGGTACTCGTAGGTCAATTGTTTTATTTTTAAAATAATCTTTTAGTATTCAGGCGTCAAAAACAAACATAAAATATGATTCTACTATTAAGATAATTTAATTACAGGTATTCAAAGTTGGCGATTCAGCTTAATCGTTCAGCTTTTGGTTCCACTACCCTACTATTTTGGGCTCCCGTTCCGTTTTTGTTGGCAGTTCAGATCAAAGTTTAAATCCGAAGTCAACTAAACAAAAGCCTTGCGGTGTTCGCTGTATAGGCAGCATAATCCAGCTACCTACTAAAAATTTGAGCTCAATTTTTCTTTATTAGGCTACTACCTATTTTTTAATGTTATTTAATAGCTTTAATTATAGCTTATGTCACTCGCAGATGATTAGCTTTCGCGCGTACCCGATGGAGTATGCATCATCATCATCATCATCAGGTCTTTATAGTCTCCACTGCAGGAGCACGACCCTCTCTGTACTACCAGAGCCATATACTAGCCTGAGTAGTCAGAAGATTTGGCCTACACTCTCCAAGCTGGCCAAACGGGTTGGAGAGGTCTCTTTGATGTTAATAACCTTTGTTTCCTTAGTCGCCTTTTACGACATCCACAGGATGACTTGGAGTGGTCCTATTCTACTCTGCCGGGAACCACACACGTGAGAGTGTGCATATCCGATGCCTGGTGGTTGCAACTAACTAACAGAGTTTTGTGGAGTCTAACAGGCAGTTGAGAATTACACCCTAATCTTTTCAAACCATGCCTGCGTAGTATTTTTTGACCATAACTTATTTATAAATTAATAAAAATTATAACTACTTTTAATTGTTTAGGTGGATGTGTGGTATAACGAGGATGGATAAGATTCGGAACGAATACATAAGATGGAGCTTTAAAGTCGCACTTATAATAGATAAACTGTAAAGCCATCGCTTGACATGGTATAATACTCATGTGCAGAGGAGAGATGCCGAACATCTGGCAAAAAGAATAGTTCATTTGGAGGTAGATGCAAGAAGAGGACGCGGAAGGCCAAGAAAGACGTGGAATTAATGTGTCAGATCGGACATGAGGGAATTTGGGTGAATATAAATATGGTAAACGACAGAGAATTATGGAGAAAGTCGACGTACAGAGCCGACTCCAAAAAGGGATAAGGCGAGGAAGAAGAAGAAGATAACTACTTTTAAACTTTTGCGTTGGATGTTTATTAAATGCTACATCGGGAATTAACGCGAAACTTACCGTTTTTCTCCAAACATTTCGGCCGAGTTACACCGACCGTGAGGTGAAGAATTGAGAAAAATATTATCTTTCGCGTTAATTCCCGATATTGCAATTAATATTAATAAGAGTTTATTGAGGTTACCAAAACGCGCGAGTTTGTGGGAGTCAAACCGGCACCCGGCAACGGGATCTTAATGGCTAGAGAATTATTCATGCACACGTCTAGTCTGCTGCCAGATATTTAAAATGACAAAAAATTATTGGCTTGGTATTGACTTCTAGAAAAAACCTATTTAACTGTAGATTTATTTAAATTCATAATATCGATATGTCGCAAGATAGATCAAGCCGTTATATAGTTATATCCCTAGGTATATATTTATATGCCGTAATATAGTTATATGAAAAAAAATTTGGATATTCTTATGTGTGATATACATGAAGAAAAATGTGAGATTATTATTATACCTAGTAGGTAAATGCTACTTGCAGACTTATTGTATGTATATGTAAACATTGAAGTGAGAGAAATGTGAGTGTGAATAATTTGCTTAGATATTTGAAGGCGCTTAGACCAGCCAACTAGCGCCACCCATGATTTTATTTCTTTAAATACTAAATAAGATCAAATTACAAAATCTACGTAATTACTTCACTACTAAATGACTAGTGGTATTTTATGTATATCAAGAGAATTTCTAATTTCCGCGGCATTATTTACGGTAATGAGTAAATCTCTCATTTTAAAATGATGATACTCGTATTGATGAAAAGTTCTACTAAAAATACTACAAGTAATTTAGTAAGGAAGAAATTACGTAATATTTTTCAATTTGTTCTTATTTCGGAGTACAAGAATTAAATTACGGGTATCGCTAGTTTAGTTGTTAGCCTCTTATCAGAAGGCACGAATCAAATTTTCTGCAGCAAGTTGTATTTTATATGTTAAATTTATACATTTATATTAAAAAAGTAATAAAAACCTAGTACGTATTTTGAGAATTAGCAAAAACGCAGCAACCATGCATCGTGATCGTCGCAGTGCAATATCAGTAAATCCCGACTACGCAAATTGACATGAACGCCAATTTGTGCTCTGCGAGGATTTGCCGCCTTTGCTGCTCGTTTTTACGCTCGCTCGTAGTTAAGATATGAATTTTATGTAAGTCCCTCACACTGATAAATAAAAATATACAATATGACCCGGTTACCCTGTCCGATTCTTAATAACTGGACTTATGCTAGAAATCCGAAAAAAAATATTATTTTCATACAAATAAATAAATTGTTGTTGTTTCTATGCCATCATCATTAGGTATTTTTTAGTCTCCACTGCAGGGACACGACCCTATCTATACTACCAGAGCTATATATTATCCAGAGCAGCCAAAAGATTTGGCCTACACTTTCCTCGCTGGCCAGACGGATTAGAGAGATCTCTTCAACATCTATAAGCTTTGTGTAGTTTGTCCTAAGTCACCTTCTGCGACATCCACGGGAGGACTTGGAGTGGTCCTATTCTACTCTGCCGGGAACAATTTGTATTATATTAGACCAGTTTTGTAAAATTAACAAAAAGACATAGGCACGTAGTGCATATTTTGTGAATTAGAAAAACGCAGCAAGCTATACATCAAGATCGCTGCAGTGCAATATCAGTAAATTCCGACTACGCAAATTGACACGAACGCGAATTTATGCTCGGCGAGAATTTGTCGTCTTTGCTGCTCGTCTTGACGCTCGCTTAGTAGTTTAGAAATGAATTTTATGTTAGTGCCCCACACCAATGAATATAATTATACAATGTGTCCCTGTAACCATTTCTGATCCTTAATAACTGGACTAATGCAGTAAATTCGAAAAAAAAACATTTTCATACTAATTGTGTTTCTTAAATAGTGTTGTTACTATGTATGAAAAACAATTTGTATATTATTAGACCCAGGCCAGTTTTGAAAGAGTAACAAAAACACATAAAAGCCTAGTACATATTTTGAGAATTAGCAAAAACGCAGCAAGCTATGCATCATGACCGCTATAGTGCAGTATCAGTAAATCCTGACTACGCAAATTGACACGAACGCCGATTTGTGGTCGGCGAGGATTTTGTCGCTCTTGCTCGTTTTTTCGTTCGCTCGTAGTTAAAGGGGCACCCTAGGCACAGTAGCGACGCCAATCATTTTATTTCTAATACTTTACAAATAGAAAGAAATTCAAGAATGTAAATCATATAAGCACTAGTAAATAACTTGAAGTATTTTTGGAATCATGTTTTAATATTATGAGAATCAGGCATTAAGAGAAAACGTGATTATTTGAGGTTATTTACTTAACTTTCTGTAAGTACCCCACATTGATAAATAATTAAAAATACAATATGTCCCTATAACCTTACATGCCCCACATTGATAAATATGAATATACTATTTGTCCCTGTAACCCTGTCCGATCCTTAATAACTAGACTAATGCTGGAAATTCGAAAAAAAAATCATCATTTTTATACAAATTGTTTTTCATAGAGTTGTTTCTATGTCATCATCATCAGGTACTTTTTTATCCAGAGCAGTCAGAAGATTTGGCCTACACTCTCCTACGCAGGTTAGACGGATTTGTGAGGTCTCTTTGACATTAATAAGTTTTTGTGTTTCCTAAATCGCCTTCTGCGACATCCACGGGAAGACTTGGAGTGGTCCTATTCTACTCTGCCGGGAACCACAATTTGTATTATGTTAGGCCAATTTTAAAAAACCGGCCAAGTGTGAGTCAAACTCGCGCAATGAGGGTTCCGTACAATATGCTTCGTGAACACACACACAATGTGCAAAAAATGTTTTATTCAATTGACTAGCGCCATCTAGTGGTGTTTTAGTGAACTATTTCCCTAGATGAACTTATTATAGTGAGTTTACCACTTAATTTTCAAGTGATAGAATTCTTATTATTTTTCCTGTAATCTTCAAGGAATGAACTATATTTTGTAATTTTTTCAAAATTTTTGGCCCAGTAGTTTCGGAGATCAGGGGGGGGGGGGGGGGGAATGGTCAAACTTTGCCTTCTTTCGTGAATAAAATCAAAAGTATTGATTTTACCCGAACAAAAAAAAATATTTTTGAGATCCTCATAATGAGCCCTTTCATTTGATATATGACACAGTAAGGCTTCCAAACCTTTTTTTTTAAATTTTGTATATGGGCCCCTGAAAATGACACTTATTTCAAAAAAATCTTTATTTACTTTGCACATCCGTGTTTGGGTCATAGGATTACACCATCTTACCAAATTTCACGTAATTTGGTTCAGTAGATTCGGAGAAAATCGGCTGTGACAGACGGACGGACGGACAGACAGACGCTCGAGTGATCCTATAAGTGTTCCGTTTTTCAACTTTTGTACGGAACCCTAAAAAGTAGCAAAGACACATAGGCATGTAGTGAATATTTCGTAAATTAGCAAAAATTCAGCAAGCTATGCATCGTGATCGTCGCAGTGCAATATCAGTAAATCCCGACTACGCAAATTGACATGAACGCCGATTTGTGGTCGGCGAGGATTTTGCCGCTCTTGCTCGTTTTTACGTTCGCTCGTAGTTTAGATATGAATTTTATATATTTCCTCTAGGTAAGGCAAATGAAAGGCAAGCAACGCTCTTGTCACATTCCGGGTATTGCAGTTTTCGTCGGGCAGTAGTGATTACGTGCCATCAGTGAGCCACAAGAAATAACTAGTTTCGTCCAAATACGTGAAAGTAAACTTTTATATAATTTAGTTACAAATATCAAAGTAAAGCATAGAAAAATGAGAGAATAATATAAATAAGAGTCTTACAACAAAGTAAATTAAAAGAACTATGAAAGTTACTGGAAACCAGAATTGCCTCTATTCTGGTTTCCAGTAACTTTCATAGTTCTTGAAGTTAGATGAAAACCAATGAAAAGATGGATGGAGTGTGTGAAGAAGAATATGGAAAAAAAGAAAGTAACGAAGGAGATGGCTCGAGATGGAGCAAATTAGAAGAAGTTTGAATTCTTTCCCAATCTTAGATAAAGTGGGATAAGGTATAAATATAATATAAAATATAAATATATAGGGACATATCACACAAATTAAGCTAGCCCTACAGTAAGTTGTGAACTTGTGTCGCAGGATACAACTCAACGATACTATATTTTATAATATATACTTATATAGATAAACATCCAAGACCCAGGTCAATATGAAAAAGATCTTTTTCCATCTTGACCTGACCGGGGATCGAACCCGGGACCCCCGTGTCGCAGGCTGGCGTGTTGACCGCTGCGCCACGGAGCTCGAGGTGAGGAAGAAGAAGTCTTACAACAACGGTAATGGTTGGAGACAAAATAAAAGAGACTTTATTTAGAATAATTAAAGGGAGACTTTCCCTTCCCTTGCTTTATAACGGTTTTGCTGCGCGGATCCGAGATAAGCCAAACAAACTGTGATCACCTACCCATTTGCTAAGCGTTAAACAATGATAATGATGAATATCCTTAGGGGAGACCTATGTCCAGCAGTAGACTTCTTGCGGCTGAAATGAAACTTTAATGCTGGACCACTTGAAAGGACCAAGTAGAAAAAAAAAACTAAAGGCATAACTTTTGCGCTAATAATAATTTTAAGCACTTAAAATAAATCACTTAGTTTAATTGACACAAACTTACCACTATAATAAACAAATCATCAATAACTTTCTTCATTTCATCGCCTCAACACAATAAATCAAGTAAAGGTTAATTAAAATTTACCCGAGTTAGACAAGAGCTTAGACAAATATTTATTAACACTAATAAGGGAAGGTCCAAAGTACTTAGAGCGAACGCTGACTGATGGGTTGACATTTATTTCCAAAATACATCATTCTATTGTTGGCTTCCTTTATGAAGAAAGATAAAATATTTCCTCAAGCGAAGCGGTATTGTCGGGAAATGTCGCGGGGGGCTCAAGGTTTGCCACCAGTGAGTAGCTTAGGGCATGAGCTGAAGCGATTCTGGTATACCTGGACTACCGGGATATATGAACATACATAATTGTTTTATATATTTCGCTTGTGAGGCCAATGGTATACATTTAAATTTTAAAACGTTTAGGGACTTTTTATTTAAGTATTGTAGATTTTAATGCATATCACTCTACTACGGGGATACAAAACGATTACGCCGGATACACGCACACACTGAAAACAAACTTGACTAAACTCTACATGCCATTATCTGAAAGGTAGAATTCTCCAAGGAGCTTTCTCCGAGAGGTAAACGGCCTAATGCTACCAGTATTGCTTATTGATATGATACTCTAGATCATTCGACAAGCTTAATGAGCAAGCTAATGTTACAATGTTCCTGATTCCATCAATCAATATTCTTCATTAGCATAAATGAGCATAAATATATTTATATAAAAAATAGAACTTGTCAATTATAGCCTTATGTCTTAAGTAGGTCAAAAATACCATGCGATCTCGAGAAAAGTCTTCAGACAAACAGATTTCATATTTTACTTTATAAAAGAATTGTACTTTTGAGGCATGAGACCCTATAAAAACACCATTATTGTTTCCCGACACGTACAATTTAGGGTTTTTAAAGTCAAAAGTGAATAGGCTAGGCATTCTTTGGTTAATTGAATTTGCGTTTACAACCTAGACCTCATCGTTGCTTCTCATCAAGATAAATAAGTGTCAAACGCTAACAACAGATTCATAAAAAAAATTCATCGCTATCGCTTATCGCTTGTGACTAATCAAGGTTTCCATTCGCAAACCCTCAACAAAGGCGAGCGACGTCACTGAATTGACGAATATTTATTTTGCAAATTTTAGTATTCACACGCGGGGAGGGTTGTGAGTCGGCATTACTACCTTTACGAGCTGGTGCCTTTTTGTACGCTATATTTCCTTTAAATGTACCATATTTATGATAAAAAAGGTCTCATTTTTTTAGGCTAAAAAAATAGTATTCCCATTGAAATTTGCCCAGCTGATCGGTGACATAATTTTTTAGGAGATATACTTTTTTGTTTTTTGCAGCAGCATAAAATGGCATTTTTTTGCAATAGTGTGTTTTATTTGTGACTATTCCGAGACTAAAATATAGTCTGTTGGTCCAAACTATTGAAAATTGAGTCGACGTATATTATTTATATTGCAAATTTCAATATTCACTCGCGGGGAGTATTGTGAGTCGGCATTAGTACCTATATGAGCCGCCGCTTTTTTTGTACGCTGTACAACCTTAAACATATTTTGCAAATTTAACTATTCACACGCGGGGAGGGTTGTGAGTCGGCATTACTACTTCTACGAGCTGACGTTTTTTTGTACACTGTACTACCTTGAACATATTTTGCACTATAAGGATGACACCATAGATATTATAATTCTAAAGGGTTCGTTTAGAATTATAATATCTATGGTGTCATCCTTATAGTGTAGTGTAGAAGTAGTAATGCCGACTCACAACCCTCCCCGCGTGTGAATACTTAAATTTGCAAAATATGTTCAAGGTTGTACAGCGTACAAAAAAGGCGGCGGCTCATATAGGTACTAATGCCGACTCACAATACTCCTCGCGAGTGAATATTGAAATTTGCAATATAAATAATATACGTCGACTCAATTTTCAAAAGTTTTGGCCAACAGAGGTTCCCGGCAGAGTCGAATAGGACCACTCCCTGTCTTCCCGTGGATGTCGTAGAAGGCAACTTCGGAAACAAGCTAAACAAATCTTACAAACATCAAAGAGATCTCTCCAACCACTCTGGAGTTTGTAGGCCAAATCCTTTAACTGCTTTAGACCTGATGATGATGATGATGTCTTATCCAGAGGCACATGCTCTGGCAAGCTAAGTTTCACGCACCATTAGATTGCAGTTAGGTCCATTAATTTTGGAAAATAAAAATGTTATCTGAAAAAATGCAATAATAGAAAATGCTTTTTCTAATAATATGAATGTCTATTAATTATTGCTCAAAGCGCACTCTGTGTATAGTTGGAGCACAACTACAGAATTCATAATAGTGGCACAACTATAAATTGTATGAAATTTCGTGGCCACGTCAAAGATAATACCACCATGATGATACTAAATAGGTTAGGGTACTGAGAAGGACATATGCTATATATTACGGGCGGAGCCGCGGATAACAACTAGTTTTGTTATATACCTACAAGCTTTTTCAAAGAAACGTTAAGATAATTTACGACTGAATATAGTTACTGTAATAGATATCAGGGCAACCGAAGCGAGCCACTTTCAGATTTGGGATTCAATATACATGTACAGTAGTACCACTTTATAAGTTACATCGGCGTTGTTCGATGGCGCAGAAAAACGCAACCGACCGCCGACTCGGGACGAATGAAAACATCAGTGAAATAACGAACTTATTGCTACAACATAAGATTTGAAATCCAAAAGCAGTAGGACTCGAGCTATCTCGCTCACAATACTTGTACGACTGCCGAGATTGGCCGAGTCGCCGCATGGCGCGTACGCATCAGCCAATAACGGACGGATATTTTCGCGCCATGCAAGAATTTGATTTCTGTGCAGGTATATCGGTGTAACTTATAAAAGTAGTAGTACTGTAATAAGCTTACATGCATTGCCGTGTGGTTCCCGGCAGAGTAGAATAGGACCACTCCAAGTCTTTCCGTGGATGTCGTAGAAGGCGACTTTGGAGACAAAAGATAAACAAATTGAATAAACATCAAAGGGACCTCTTCAACTCGTCTGGATAGCTTGGAGAATGTAGGCGATATCCTTTGACTACTCTGAAGGCTAAGGTATATGGCTCTGGTAGTACAGAGAGGGTCGTGAACCTGCAGTGGAGACTTTAAAAAACCTGATGATGATGATAGTTATCAGAGTAACCGAAGCGAGCCCTAAATGATCTGTAATCTATGAATTTTAGTGATACACTGTATCGAAAAACTAGCTCACTTTTAGATTTGGGACTAAATATACATCTTTTCAACTACTCAATGGATTTTAATGCAGTTTTCAGCAATGGATAGAGTATTTTATGAAGAAGCTTTATAAATATAATACATTAGCAAGCGTAGCCAGGAAGAGCTGCTAGTTTAATATGAAGTGGGTGGGTGTTTTGTAACATAGATATTATGATTTGACACGAGTAAACTTGCGTGGGTGGTTCTTTCTACGAATACTAAATCCAATATGGTATTATGCTCCTGCCTAAACTGCCTCCGTGGTCCAGTGGTTAAGGCGTTTGCCTTGTTGACCCGGGGGTCGTGGGTTCGATTCCCACGGGAAGCATACTTTGTTAAGTTGTTTCCAGTTTGGTTAGGACATTGCAGGCATGAATCACCTGATTGTCTGATAAGAAAAATGATTCCGTGCTTCGGAAGGCACGTTAAGCCGTTGGTCCCGGCTGCCATCTGATATCGTTAAAGGAACCACATCAGAGGCCAAGAGGCGGATCCGAAGAACTCTGACATCAGGATGTGCATGGTCGACTGACCGTGTCACCTACACGAAATGATGATGATCAAATCTTAGAAAGTAATACATTTTGGTGAAGATAAATTAAGAGGGTTAGATCAGTGAAACTAGCGCCACCCGTTATTTTATTAATTTACTAATAAATCAGTTCAAACTGAGAAAATCTTAGTATGTACTTCTGTAGAAAATTACTTTACCTAGTACTTTTGGTATAACTTCTCATTATTTTGCATTTGGGAAATTTGAAATTATGATGTAAGAGTATGATGCCGTGTGGTTCCCGGCAGAGAAGAATAGGACCACTCCAAATTTTCCCGTGGATGTCGTAAAAGGTGACTTAGGAAACAAAAAGCTTATAAACATCAAAGAGACCTCCCCAACCCATCTGGCCAGCGTGGAGAGTGTAGGCCGGATCCTCTCACTGCTCTGGCAGTACAGAAAGCGGCGTGCTCCTGCAGTGGAGACTAATAAAGACCTGATGATGATACTTTGGAGTTTATGTCCATAAATATTAAAATACATTTTTCGGACTATTTTGCGTTATTACCTACTAATAAATTAACTTTTGAAATGCACAAATTTTGTCGTTAATGTTTAACCCTTAAGCGGATTGAATCCAAAAGGCTACCAAGAAATATCTCCGATTTAGTTATTTCTTCGAATACCTAGTTAAACGGATCTGATGGCTTGTAATAATTTGCTTAACTATTGTGTTCTCTAGTATACGTATGTACTCGATATAAGCGCAGGTCATTTTTTAACTCATGGTACCTATTATATGACATGACCTGACAATATTATCTTAAGGCACTGTAGTATCAGACACTAGCCTAGCATCACCCAGCAATTAGTTATTTAAGTCCTAAATCATATCAAATTTTAAAAAATCTGATATCTGAATGCTATTGTAAATAGCTGGTAGTATTTATGATATTACTTTTCACATATATCATGGAGATGATCAAATTTCACTAGCGTAAAAAAAGAGTCGCTGTTGATCACCTAGGTGAAGCTAGGGACCAACTCCCGGCTGCCATCTGGTAGTCGTTAAAGGAACCACATCAGAGGCCGAGAGGCGGTTCCGAAGAACTCTGACACCAGGGTGTGCATGGTCGACTGACCGTTTTACCCACACGAAATGATGATGATGACCTAGGTGATATGATTTCGAGGTGAACAAAGTACACTAAAAAAGTCGCTTTTGGTCACCCCGATGATGATAATGATAATTTATTCACATAAAATAGAGTACATACGATCTTAAGGGTCCCACGTAAAGCCGCAATCCCATACAAACGTAGTTTCGTTTTAGTTTTACAACAGTTAAGCCAATCTCAACCAAATTCCGTACATACGACCGGATAAGGCATATTGATGATTATAATCAGATTTCAATTTAAAAAAAAATACCTATACAAAATTACAGCGATTTGAAGTTTCGTATCAAAAACTTGTACTCGCTGTAATTTTGTACTTTACTAACTATGTTTGTATGGGATTGCGGCTTTACGTGGGGCTCTTAAATAATAAACATGTCCTTATTCTATTTTGCTTATACCTAACAAGCATGTGAAATTAATAAAGTCAGTAATTATAATAATAATAAATTAAATTAACATGACATAAAGACTTTAAAGCGCGCACGATGTCAACATTAAGATAAATTTATAATTTAATTCAATTCATTCATTAATAATTTACAAAAATGTCATCAATTTTATAATAAGTTTTTTCAATGAGCCACGACTTTAATTTTTTCTTAAAAACGGGTAACGGGAGTTCCTTTATATCTGTAGGCAATTTATTATATATTTTTACACACATTGCCATACAATTATTTTGATATAGTGCTTAGGTCTCACTCATTTAGGTGCTCAAATTCCTAGGTGAAAAAAGTGCTGTACTTTGTTCACCCAGTGTAATATCACCTAGGTGTTCACAGTGGAAAAAACCATACGATGGGAGTCGTATAAAACAAAATTTTCTTTACACTTGAATAGTAAAAACACATTTGTAACTAAGTTCAGGGTGGAAAGCAACATTGTAAGTATACACAACATTCAAAAGTCATTTCCGCCTTTCAAAGGCCTACAAAAGCCCCTGATTTTAGTATTCCGTATCTAAATTGGGCAATTAGAACCCTTTGTCATTTAATTGTTTGTCTGTCACGAACAACGGTTCTGTTGACTGCAAAATAATAAATAACGCTGGGGAGTAAATAAATACAAGATCAGCTTGTGTGAGTAAATACAGAGAAAGGGATCTTGGAGTATATTTGTAAGAAAACCTCCGTGGGCCTGCGATACGAGGGGCCCGGGTGCGATTCCCGGCCAGGTCATGATGGATAACGGTCTTTTACAGATTGGTCTGACCCAGGCCAATCTGAAAGTATCCCAACTAATATTATAAATGCGAAAGTGAGTATGTTTATTTGTTTGAATAGGCTTTCGCGCCCTATCTGCTGAACCCATCATCATGAAATTTTGCATACACATAGGTTAGGGTGCTGAGAATGCCACAGGTTATATATCACGCGGGCGAAGCCACGGCCACAGCGAGTCTATTACAAATTATAGCATGGTTAATTAGTATACCTCTACACAATTGTGAAATTTACTGCTTGTCTAGTAGTCTCAGTCTGTGATTTGTCGCTATATAAGTAATACATACATACATACTATCACGTCTTTATCCCTTGCGGGGTAGACAGAGCCTAAGGTCGTAAAACCTACAGGCCACGATTAGCATCGTAGTGGGCGTAAAGGTGGAAAGCGGAATCAAAATAGTGATGGGTTGCTAGCCACATCGCCTATCAATGGGATTTCTTAGATTTTCGCCCAATCCCTTGACCGGCTTTTACGGTCTGCGGGGGAAAAAAAGCAGCTGGTATATTCTATGTTTTTTCTTTTCTCCCAAACCAGCATAGTAATACGTAATAGGTAACTTTAGAAATAACACATATTCATGTTATCAAGTCACAGAGCCTAAGGCCGTAAGACCCAAAGCCAAGATCAGTCTGTTGATGGGCGTTCAGGTATCAAATGGATTCCAAACAGTGATGATAGTTGCCAAAGCCATTTGAGGGAAAGAGAAGTCAAAATAATATCAATTCTCAATCTAAGGAATCATTGAAATTGGCTATCATTATCGCAGTCACAATATGTCCAATTGTCCACTGCTGGACATAGGCCTCTTTTAAGGACTGGGGGGTTTGCCATACTGACCACGCTTGGCAGACGGGTTGATGAGAGCAGTTTGATTAGCATAACGCAGCTGCCCATCGAAACCGTTTCTTTAAGCGAAAGAACGATAGGAGATTTTTGGACTGGGGGAACGGATTAAAGGTATTTGGGATGCTACTAATCTTGGGATGCTAATAAATCTATGTATATTGAAATTGTAACATGAAAACAGAAAAAAGAAAGAAAAAGACAATAAGGAATAAATATTCGTAATCATATAAAGCCCTTCAGGCAAGTAGGCGACCAAAACTGTTGATAAGAGTTTCTTTCGGCGTTTCTTCTCTGCAGTGGTCGGTTCCGAAACGCTAGTAGTCTGTAGCTTTTGAACAATTAATAAATACATATTATCTAATAAGATAATTTTAAATATGATATGACGTGAAAAAGTGCCTGCAAAGGCCTATTTTCTGAATAAACGTTTTGATTTTTTTTTGATTTTTACTTGTTCGGATGGATGGTACCCGATGGCATCTGCTACCACTGGACAGGTAATTGGGGATGATAAACCTGACCTTGTAACCAACCGAAGCGTCTGGGCAGCTTGATAAGTACGGCTAAACCCCCACGATGGAAATCTTTGGGGAAGTTCTCCCGTGTTCAACGGTAGACTTTTTGCAGCTGAGACGATGTAAATATCTCTAAAATCACCCCCCATAAGAACTGGTGGATATTTGTTTGTTTGTTATTTTTTGTGTGTGTAAGTGGCAAAGACTATGTAAGATTTTTCAAGCTGCCTCAAGGCATCTGACATAGCTTAACGACTGCCATCAATGATGACAGCATGGCAAAACGTGCCTTCCGAAGCACGGAGGAGCTTGAGATATTTTGTACCACTTGCGGTCACCCATCCAAGTGGAGACCGTGCCCGGGGTTGCTTGACATGCGTAAGCGCTAACAACGCCCACTAGGCTATCGGGCTCCGAGGTTGATATTTGAATACCGTTGTGTATATTTACTCATTGTTATAAGGTAGAAATTCGCTGAGTCTGAATACTTATGAATGCTGAATCTTGTTTGCGTTTTGTTATTGCTTACTGAAAGTGTAATTTTAATGGAATTGTGATTTTGAGGTAACTTTGTATTGAGTAGTAACAAATATTAGATTTTCCTTGTGGGTTTTCGGTTTTGTTAATATTGTTGTTCAAAATTGTACCGAGTTATTTTGATTCAACAGTTAGGGTTGAGCTACATCTGGCAGCGTGAAATCACCCTTCTCTATGCTTCTTTCTTTTTCTTAATTATATAAGACCATAATAAGACGACTTATGAAATATCATAAGAATGTAAGAATTATCAATAGGTGAGTTCTTGCGATTGTACACATTTTAATAATTTGATATTTTGAGATAGCTTATAAAATAAAAGTGATAATATTGTGAAAATTCGGCAGTTTTGAAAAAAACAACAGATATTTCAGGCCTGAGCTACTTTGCTAGCAACTTCACATGCACATAGTGCAACGCGCGAAGTTGCTATAGCGGTAAATATCATTTTTAGGGTTCCGCACCCAAAGGGTGAAATCGGGATCCTATTCACGAGATTTCGATGTCCGTCTGTATGTCTGTATGTAACCAGGATGTATCTCATTAACCGGTTATATTATTATTATGTAAAATACGGGTCACTCACGTATGAAGTCAGCTACAGGCCGACATGTTTCAACCTCATCTGGAGGTCTTCCTCAGGGCGATCCTCATTCAAGGGTTGGATAGTATAAGCCATGTTCAGCTTACAGAGCCGGACACAGTGAGCTCTTTTCACATAAAGGCGCGATCACCGGCTGCCTCAGATGATGATATAGACAGAGTAGGAGATCCTAGTACATCTACGGGAATCCCTGAAGTAGAAGATCAGCTACCCCCACCAACGTCCGTACTGTCACGGCGCACTCAGCGGGCCGCGGACCGGGCCGCCCGCACCGCCCGCGCCGCCGAAGATGCCGCGCGCTAACGTCAGTGCGGACTGGGACGACTTCGTGCGCGCGTCTCGGTTCTCATTCGCCCTGAGGAAGACGTTGAAACATGTCGGCCTGTAGTTGACTTCATACGTGAGTGACCCGTATTTTACATATTAATAATGTTAAAATCTCACGTTAGTTTTAATCAAAAAAAAAACCCGTTATAGCTAGACAGTTGACATTTTTCACAGATGATGTATTTCTGTTGCCGCTATAACGACAAATTTTGACGCTTGACATATTCACAGAATACTTAGTTGTATATATTTACTTTAAAAATAAATAATACAATCGAATTAAATAAACATTTCCCATACAACATTCTTGTTTTTTTGCCGTGTTGCTCGATACTCTAATTTTATATAGATACGGAACCCTTCATGCGCGACTCGCACTTTTCCGATTTTCTTACATTGAAATTCAAATGAAATCATTTTGTACCGGCTAAGAATAACATGATCTTGGAACGCATTTTTGCGGCCGTTCCGCGGTATATAACAATGTATGTTGTATACATATTATCACGCCTCTTTTCCATGGGAGTAGGCAGAGAATGGATCTCCACTTGCTACAATCCTTACAAACCTCTTTCACTTCATCCACATTCATTACTCTTTACATGCATGCTCGCCGGTTTCAGGTTTTCCTTTCGATGGAAGCCGTGTTGACGAGCTCCGTGGCGCAGCGGTCAACACGCCGGCCTGTGACACGGATGGTCCCGGGTTCGATCCCCGGTCAGGTCAAGATGGAAAATGATCTTTTTCAGATTGACCTGGGTCTTGGATGTTTATCTATATATGTATTTGTTATAAAATATATTATCGTTGAGTAAGTATCTCATAACACAAGTCTTAGTTAAGAACTTACTTTGGGGCTAGCTCAATCTGTGTGATTTGTCCGTATTTATTTATTTATTTACTCCTTACTTCCTTTTTGCAAAAATGTTAAATAACAACCATTGGTGAAAACACAGCCTTAGGAAAATATATTTGAAAGAAAGAAAGAAGAAAAAAAATGTTTATTTGGTGCATATAAAAATACAAAACAATTAAAACAACGACAGCTTGACGGAATATGTCACCAAAATGGTTTCCCTCAGCTGTGATGCCATGGCGGGTATGCCACCATGACGCTGGTTTTCAGGGAAGCCAATTGGGCGAGAGATTTGACACTGCGTCACATGAACATTTATAGTTAAGAGATCAAAAACTCGTTTAGTTTTGTTATAGCTGCCAACCATCTCTATGACTCTTCATATTAATAAACATAGTGCTTTGAAGATCGTTTACTTTTCTGTTTCAGCATAGTATTAATCATCATCATCATCATCAGGTCTTTATTAGTCTTCACTGCAGGAGCACGACCCTGTCTGTACTACCAGAGCCATATTAGCCAGAGCAGTCAGAGGATTTGGCCTACACTCTCCACGCTGGCCAGACGGGTTGGAGAGGTCTCATTGATGATTATCAGCTTTGTTTAGCTGGTGTTTCCTAAGTTGCCTTCTACGACGTCCACGGGAAGACTTGGAGTGGTCCTATTCTACTCTGCCGGGAACCACGCGTTCAATCGTCATCATCAGGTCCGTTTTAGTCTCAAGCATGACCCTCTTTGTACTACAAGAGCCATATATTAGCCAGACCAGTCAGATTTGACCTACACTCTCCACGCTGGCTGACGGGTTTGAGAGGTATTTATATACGTATATTAGTTTACAAGTAGAAGAGGACATCGAGGCTATCGCAATCTTTTAGTGAAAGACAATTTCAGAGCTGTATTTACAGCACTAGAAGTATGATTAAAGTATAAACCTAGTTAAATTATGGGCGAAGTAACATCAATCATAATCAGTTGTAGGTTATACATAGAGTAGTAATATAGTTTAATTATTTGTGGTAATTTAATGTCAACGGATGACAGCGAATAACTCAACTTGCTGCTGCTTGATATATGGGCGTTAATAGAGTTAACATTATGCATAAATGTGGTTAATTATATAGTGCTCAGATATTTATATTGATCACTTCATAATGTGGCGGATTCCTTCGTGAAATGGTTTTATTTCATAAAATATACAGCTAAATTAATTATTTTAATCCTAAATCATATGAAATTTAAAAAATCTAATTATTGAATGTGCGAGTTAATTTCTTGTGTAGTAGTATTCTTTGTTTAACATTTCACTATGTTTAGAAACTTTTGGTGGTAACGAGTAAAAAATTATGATATTTATGAAAAGTAATACCAAAATACTACAAGTAATTTACCTTTAATGTACTTATATCCTCCACTAGCAATTTTACCGAGACTGTCCGCGTAAAATATAGTCCTTGTCACCCCGCAAATGAATTAACTTTCTACAGGTGAAATAATTCAGTAGCAACTCTTCTAACTCGCGCATGGTCTAAAAATCGAATGGTCGCTATCATAAGTAGTCTATATTGGTCAATACTTATACGTTGAGCTATAATCTTAGCAATGATATTAATTAGGCTGCCGTCAACAGCTAATCTCACATCAGTCTCGAGTCACTTCATTACTGGAGTAGATATACCTAGTCTATAGATATACTCGTAGTATATACGTGATTAGGTTAATTTGGCTGCGCGATGTAACTTTGATACATTAGAGCTGGTGACACCCATTGCAAATGAGTTGTTATCAAGTTTGTTTAAAGCTTGAGATTTCGCTGATGTATTGAAAATTACTTTAATTGTTTTTTTATAACAAAAAACACATATAGTTCAGGGTAACACCAGATCATAGTACTATTCCAACCCGTCTGGCCAGAGTGGAGAGTGTAGGCCAAATCCTCTGACTGCTCGGGCTCATATTTGGCTCTGGTAGTACAGAGAGGGTCGTGCTCTTGAAGTGGAGACTAAAAAAAGACCTGATGATGAGTTTTTTTTTACCATTATAGAGACACTGGTTCTATCTCACTTGGTGCAAACTGTCACTATTAGAACCAGCGTCTCTACCTACTGATGTATACGGTCATTTTCAAAACTTTTACTTACCAGCTGTTACCCTATAGTCTATGTCCTTCTCAGTATCCTAACCTATGTGTGTGCAAAATTTCAAGACGATCGGTTCAATAGATTCGGCGTAAAAGCGTAACAAACAAACAAACTCACTTTCACATTTATAATATTAGTTAGGATAGTTAGGATTAGGATTAGGATGTCCTCCTCAGTACCCTAACCTATGTGTGTGCAAAATTTCAGGACGATCGGTTCAATAGGTTCAACAAACAAACTCACTTTCACATTTATAATATTAGTTAGGATAGGATAGTTAGGATTAGGACTATTGATGAAGCAAACAACGTACGTAGAGTTTTTTTCTTAATAATTATGCGGGCACACAAGCATAAGAAACACTTGATAGGAAGTGTCGTCGTTGCCAATAAATATCTGAAACATCATAGTTGTTTAACAGAGCACTGCTGGCACTTTTGTATATGAATTTGACCGCATTTTGAAGAAACCCATGTCATAACTTAAATAAATAGAAGACACGATAAGCCGTTGACCTTAGCTAATACCTGTGTCAGATGCCTTTAGGTAGATTGAAATATCAAATACCAATCTTAGTCAAATAAAAGAATTCATACAAATATTTTTTTGCTTAATTGATCAGCAGTAAAAAAAGGAGCGTGATTTATATTATACTCGTAATTGAGCTAAAAAGGAAAAAATAATCTTTAATTTCGTATGTATAACTTTTAAGAACGATTACTATTGCGAACTCTTTAGTTTTACATTCTTTATTTTAAATTACATTTTTTTTAACCTTTTGTTTTGAAAATATGTCACTCTCTAATTTGTGTTATAAGTCTAGTAAATATTTGTGAACCCAAAGCATTTCTCATTTATATTTCGATTATTTAGAACCTTTTAATAGCGAAAATAAATATCGATTGGTAATAATTACTCTTATACATTGTCTGGTTGAGTGTCCGTGAAAGTGTTAAAGATCGCGAAAGTATTCAACTCCGTCAGATTCAAGTCAATGGACCACTCAAAGAAGTCTCCAAAGTACTTCACGGAAATAACAGAGTAATTCTCAAACAAAGCACTTTATGGCTTCTGAATAAATTGAAACAAAAACTTTTTGAAATAATAAACTCTTTGCCCCCGGCTGGCTGGGCGACATGACAACCTTAAAATTATGATAATGAGAAAAGTAAGAAACATGATTGCACTGATATACTTTTGTGGAGACGGCATTCTTTATTTTTTGGTAGCGCAGAATCCAGCGTTTCTCGAAAAATCGAACGTTCATAGCCTCAAAATTAGTAAGGGCATTTTTTAAAGACATCATGGAAGGAAGTTGGTATATTGAGATAATTTCCGCTTTTACGTAAATGCAACTATTTCGAAGTTGAAGTTACTCACTACTAAAAAAAAAAAGAATTTTCCTGTTAATAATAATAATAAATATGTAGGATGACGCCCTACAATAAGTTGTGAGTTATTCGTCTACTGGCTGGAGTGATACTCGCGAATGCGCGTGAGTTGGCACCTTCCAATTTTAATTATTTTTTTTTGTAGTCAACGCTTGTGCTCATAAAGTACTGTCAAAATAAAAATGGATTGATCCCAAAAACGATATTCCCGTCTGTTTTGTCCACACTCACTGATTAAACTTGTGTCGTAGGATACTTACTCAACGATACCGTATTATACCTATACACTTAATGTCACTTCTAGCTGTTTAGTTCAACGCGGGAAGAAAGATAAACTTTTGCAATAAATTAATAATTTGGACGAAGAACTGCATCAGTGTTACAAATTACTGTAAGTGCGTATCGTTTATGTTTTGAATAATCAATAACGAATAGCCGAAGTTTATTCGATATGTTGTTCCATTTAAATTTCTTGCTCTGTGTGGAGTTTGGACTCTGAATTAATAAAAGTACAAATGTAATGAACATCTGTGGCTCAAGGGAATAGTACAAGTGCCTATAAACTGCACAATCATCAAGATCATCAGGTCCTTTTTAGTCTCTACTGCAGGAGCATGATGCTCTCTATACTACCAGAGCCATAAATTAGCCAGAGCAGTCAGAGGATTTGGCCGACACTCTTCACGCTGGTCAGACAATCGGAGCAGTCTGTGTGATGTATATAAGCTTATATAAGCTTTGTTTAGCGTGTTTCCTAAGTTTTATTCTATGACGTCCGCGGGAAGACTTAGAGTGGTCCTATACTACTCTGTCGTGAACCACACATGAATCACCTTGGATTTGAATCCCCGCAGTTGCACCAAAATGTTGACGGCATAACCTAGTTTGCCCTAGGCTAAATCAGTTTGTCCTAAAACTTAAGGATATACTAGTTAAGTCTAAGATGATCTAATTTTCAATATTTATTCAGATATTTATAGTAGCTCTAGTGAAATGCACAAATTTTCATGAAATTTGACATTAGTGTCGTTTTTGAGCTATTTTGTGGTGGCTTTCTCCACTCGATTCCTTGGAGATGCGCTTGTGCTTATTTTTGGGATGATAAGTATTTTTTTTTCATACCCCAGACTGCATGCATTAAAAATTCAAACCAACCAACAAACAAACTCAATTCTGCTTTGGTTATATTAGTAAGGATGGTTTTAAGAAAGTTAAGACTTCTTCAAAACATGGTTATGGATTTCGAGTATATGTATGTATGTTAATTTCTCTATTAGGCTTCGTAGCCAAAACTGTTTTATGGATTTTAATTGACACATGTATCGTTCGACTCCTTTTAATTTAATAGTGTGTTTGGTATAAACTTCAGATGTCCCATCGTCAAGTCAAGATCAAGGGAATAAGAAATGGCAATTAATCATGTTTAAAGAAAAAAAAAACAAACGAAAAACCGATTTACTAAATGTATAAAAGATACCGACGAATTGAGAAAACTCTTTAAACGTTAGTTGAGAAATTTTATTATTCGATCATGAAAATAGATTTAATATATTTTTAATATTATAGCTGTGAGAAAAATGGTCTGACGAGAAAATTGTTTTTACAATTCAAATAGACTATGCTAACATCCTAAAAAAATATTTCTTACATTTTATAGCTAAAAGGTTACCATGATATGATTTTAATTTAGAACTCAAATATTTGTCAATCCTACGCCAAATTCTGTCATAATATTTTATAAAAAAATTATATCTCGCTTTTTTTAGGTCTGTCTAGCTTTTATATCATTAACCAGATACCAGACACCAGACACCGACGACGAAGAAATAGGATCCACTACCTCCGTGACCACGCAACACCAGGATCCCGGGACTGACTCGCTTGTTCCCCCCTCCGCCAGGGCGGCGCGAGCCGCTGCGCGGGCGTCGCGTCGCGAGTGGTTAGTTCGGGATCCACCGCCGCGCGTCCCGCACTCGCCTTGAAAATGGGCTCCTGACGAGTCCGAAACTATAGTCGGCAATCCCGACAAATAGCACGTGAGTGACCCGTTGATATATATATATATATGACTGTCTAGCTTTTCTTTGAAAGTTTCCAAGAGAAGCCGTTAACGTCCTTTTGACGACAGGGCTGTATTATAACAACTTATCATCATCATCTCAATAGTCAAAAATTTTATTCATCTTAAGATATTTTAAATATCATTTGGTGAACGTCACTTTACATTTACAATTGGTTTACAATGTTATGTTATTGTTGACGTCAATAAATTACTTAAAGCTAAGTTTACACCGCTTCCAAGGCGGTGTGCAGAAGAAGCGGCAACAAACTGCACAACGCATTTTCTCCAAATGACGTCAACTTACAATCTACGACATACAAGTACCTACTTAGAACTAATATGTGGACGTGAGCTTACATTGTCATGTGATAATTTAAAATTCAATTAAATATGTCAAATAATAATTTTCGAAAAATGAATAATTATATGTCAAATCAAAATATGTATAAAACAAAACGTACAAAACGTACCACTTCGTGAAATTTAATACATATAAGCCATTATGAGGGTCCGGCGCCAAGCTCCAGCCAGATATTTTTGTCTCAGCCACAAGAAGTCCACAGCTGGACATAGGCCTCCCCTAAGGATTTCCAATATGACCGGTTAGAAGCGGCCTACATTCAGCGCCTTCCTGCGACCTTTATCAGGTCGTCTGACCACCTGGTCGGTGGGTGTCCAACGCTGCGCTTGCCGGTACGTGGTCGCCATTCGAGAACCCTTCTGCCCCATCGGCCATCGGTTCTTCGCGCTATGTGCCCCGCCCACTGCCACTTCAAACAGCTAATCCGCTGAGCTATGTCGGTGACCTTCGTTCTTCTACGGATCTTCTCGTTTCATCTGAACTGCCTCCGTGGTCCAGTGGTTAAGGCCTTTGCCTTGTTGACCCGGGGGTCGTAGGTTCGATTCCCACGGGAAGCATACTTTGTTAAGTTGTTTCCAGTTTGGTTAGGACATTGCAGGCATAAATCACCTGATTGTCTGATAAGAAAGATGATTCCGTGCTTCGGAAGGCACGTTAAGCCGTTGGTCCCGGCTGCCATCTGGTAGTCGTTAAAGGAACCACGTCAGACGCCGAGAGGCGATTCCGAAGAACTCTGACACCAGGGTGTGCATAGTCGACTGACCGTGTCACCTACTCGAAATGATGATGATCCGAATATCACAACTTATCATCATCATCACAGCAGCAAGAAATTTACTGCTGGACATAGGGCTCCAATAAAACTTTTTTAACGTTGGAAGCAGCTTGCATTTAACGTCTTCCTGCAATCTCGGTCAGGTCGTCCGTCCAAGGTCGATGAGTGTCCAATGCTGCGCATACTGTTATTAGGTCGCCATTCAATAACTTTTCTGCACCATTGGTCATTGTTTCTTGCGCTATGTTTCCCGCCCACTGCCATTTTGAAAAGCTAATCACAAACGATGTACGAAAACGATACTATAACTAGTATCAGATAGCTTTATGGCTTTATCTAGGTAATAGAGACCATAGACAAATATTGAATTGAGGGTAAAGATGCAATACAATTGCGTTTGAATTTGGGGATACGAATTCAAACTCAATTGACGCATGTTCTATCTATGCCCTACAGCTTACCTTTACAATACAATACAAAAAGTCTTTATTCAACTCCACAAGTTGTAAACTACGATATAAAATAAATGCTTGAAGCACACACTCTCCTGATAGGTCCTAAACCCCTTTCATTTACTCATGGAAAAAGAAAACAAAATAACAAATATGTGCGAGCATATTTGTTATTTTGTGTCTTTTTTTTCGGTACGGCATGAGAATCAAACTTGGTCCCCGCGTCTGGCAAGCTGGTATGATCTACTGCGCCCCAGAGGCTGTCTTATATTTCTACTAGCAATTTTTAGTGACTTCATCCGCGTAAATTATACCGTATGCCACCTGCTGATAAATAAGATTTTTATACGTGAAATAATTTTAAAATCGTTCCAGCCGTTTCGGAGCCTATTCAATGTAAACAAACAAACAATTTTATTATATTTAGTATACACAAGCTTTTACTCCCATCATAAAAAAAAACTCATCAGTAACAAATTACCATCAAGCCCTACGTGAAGCGCGCAACTTTTTTAAAGATTTAATTCCATTCCCTTAATTAATACAAAAGAAGTTAGGTTAATTGGTCCCTGTATTTTATGGCAAATAAGCCGGAGCAAGGCTAAATTGGCAGGCTGCGAACTGAGTGAGCAAAGCTTGGGAAACCAGAGAAAGGAGCTTGAAAAACTGGATATGATGTTTTTAACTCTATAATTGAATACTTATTTTTTAAAGTGTACCAAAGATGTCTCTGCTCAATATTTCAGCTGTTATTAAATAGGTCTATAAATCATCATCATGGGCTCAATTGTAAGAAGACTACCGCTGAACATAGAATTACCTTCCCAAGGATTTTCAATGCGACAGGCCTATATCCGGCGCCTTCCTAAGACCTTGGTCAGGTCTATAAAACAAGTTATACGTTTATTGCGCGTAAAATAAAGCAGTTGTGGCTCAGTGCTTTAAAAGCGCAAAGAACACCTATTAAAATATCCCCAAAAGATTTCGGATTTGTACCTTACGCGGCAATAACTTGTGCCTCTTGAGTTTGTAGCCGAAACTAACTCAAATACGATTTTTTTCACCAACCACTGTTGAAAATGCTTGTGGTGAAGGAAAACATCGTGAAGAACACTAGTGGATTGTCTCACTAGTGTATGTAATGGCAAATAGTACATTATGTATGATTTATGCCATTTTATAAAGCAAGTTATCTAGCCATGGTTCTCAGACATCCCATCCCAATCCCAACTATCCCAATCCCAATCCCAACTTCCCAACTAATATTATAAATGCAAACAAACAAATGAACAAACAAACAAACTCACTTTCGAGTTTGTTTGTTTGTTTGTTTGTTACGCTTTCACGCCGTATCTACTGAACCGATCATCATGAAATTTTGCATACACATAGGTTAGGTTACCGAGAAGGACATAGGCTATATATTACGCGGGCGAAGCCGCGGTTTAAAGCTATTGTTTTATAAAAATCGTTGCTAGAGGAATATTCGAGTCGCCATTGCTTATTTTTTTTATGTAACATGACAACGCAAAGTCGGTACAAATTCCTAACTTCTACCCTCAGGCACTGTGTAAATTTAAACCGCCTTTTTTAGCGTAAACAATAGCCCAAGGCCTTATCTAGAATTTATTCAAACCATGTAACAATATTTAAGAGCCGCAGCGTTTTTTAATTGTACCCAATTAACCTTATTTCTGCCTAGCGCAGGCACCCAATTGAATTAGCCTTCGGGAAATTGTTACGCAGAAAAAATAACAACACCATTACTTTTTGCGAAAATAATGTGGATGCTGAATCTTATTAAACAAAATAATGGACGTAACACAATTGGGGATTTTCTGTTTATGTTGACTACTGCTTCAATGTACTGTCCGCTAGTCTCAAATAGACTTTATACTAGCGGACAGTACATTGAAAAAGCGTTTCAAAGATTGCAAAGTTATTCCAGGAGAGTCTCTGACTTCCCAGCATAGAATTCTAGTAGGAATATATTCATTACCCAAGCCTATTAGGAACATAACTTATAAAACAGCCCGAATCAAATGGAAAGACCTGGCTTGCCCGAAAGGCGATGCTTTCCTAAAAGAGCTAAAGGAACACCTACAAAAAGACCTAGAAATCACCTACACTAATACTGAAACAATGTGGGCAAATTTTGAAAAACATTGTCGTAGAGAAGCTACAGCAAAACTGGGCATAGCCAAAGGTAGACTAAGCACGGTGAAAGATCCGTCGTGGTGGAATGAAAATGTCAAAACAAGTGTGGCATATAAAAAGCAAGTGTTCAAAACCTGGCAGGCTTCAGAACTGGATGAAGATCGGGAGAGGTACAAAGCAGCAAAGACAGCAGCGAAAAGAACTGTTGCTCAGGCTAGAGCAACGTCTAGAGAAGGTTTCTACCATAAAATTGATACTGCAGAATCAGACGCAGAAATTTTCAAAATTGCAAAATCCAGGCACAGATCGACGAAGGATATTAGGACAAACAAATTTATCAAAAACAAGGATGGAATACTTTTAACATCGGATAAAGACATTATAAACAGATGGTATGAAAATTATAGAGACCTGATGAACGAGGAATTTCCTTGCAAACCCCGAAACGTCCTTAAACCTGTAGAAGGCCCCGTACAGGAGATAAGTATAGACGAGGTTAAACTAGCTGTGAAGAAAATGAAGAACTGTAAAGCTACTGGGCCAGACGAAATCCCTGCAGAGATCTGGAAACTGCTGGGCCCAGTAGGAATAGCATGGCTCACAAAACTTTTTAACCTTACCCTAACAACCCAAACGATACCAGAGTCGTGGCGCCTCAGTTATTTAATTCCTATCTTCAAAAACAAAGGCGCTGTAACAGAATGTGGAAATTACAGAGGCATTAAATTAACATCACACACTCTTAAAGTATGGGAACGTATACTTAACAGACGCATCCAAACCCTCTCGTCCATATCCCCAAATCAGTTTGGTTTCCGGCCCTCTAAGTCAACAACAGATGCAATACAAACCATCCGCGTGCTTACCGACAAATATAAATTGAACAAAGAAGACCTGCACTTCATATTCATAGACCTAGAGAAGGCGTTTGATCGAGTCCCGCGAAAGCTGGTATGGGAAGCACTGAGAGCACAATGCCTGCCCGAAGTCTATGTGCAACTGATACAGGACATGTATTGTAATGTCACCACAAAAGTGAAGAGTCCAGCGGGCCTTAGCGAGGCTTTTGAAGTCAAGGTTGGAGTGCACCAGGGGTCCGCACTTAGCCCGCTCCTGTTTAACGTCGTGATGGAGCTTATAACCCAGAACATCCAGGCACCGCTACCTTGGAACCTTTTGTATGCGGACGATATCGCACTTATAGCAAACACAGCTGAAGACTTGCAGACCACACTACACCAGTGGGTAAATGCGCTGGAAGAAGCAGGACTAAAAGTCAGCCGATCCAAAACAGAACACCTAGAATGCAGATTTGGCAATAATACCCTCTCGCCCACTATCTACTACCCAGACATGCAAGCAGTCCGAAAAGTTACACAATTTAAATATCTTGGGTCAGTCATCACAGAAAATGGCAGCGTGGAGGAAGATGTAGCGCACAGAGTTAACGTTGGCTGGCAGAAGTGGCGGTTGTTAACAGGAGTGCTATGCGATACTCGCATGCCTGTCCACACAAAAGGAAAGGTCTACAAGATGGCGGTGAGACCAGCGATCTTGTACGGAGCTGAGTGTTGGCCCGTTAAAGAAACGCATGTGCAAAAGCTTCACACCGCTGAGATGAAAATGCTAAGGTGGTCAGCAGGGGTCACGAGGCTGGATAAAGTGCGAAACGAGTACGTTCGGGGCAGTTTTAAAGTGGCCCCCATAGCCGAGAAGCTCAAAGCAAATCGTCTCAGATGGTACGGCCACGTAATGAGGAGAGATGATGCTTATGTCGTAAAGACGGCCTTAAACCTGCCAGAGAAAAAAAGAGGCAGAGGGCGCCCACCATACACGTGGTACACCAGTATGACTAGTCTCGCACAAAAAGAGGATCTACCCGACCCGACAACCCTAGACAGAATGTCATGGCGCAGAAAAATTAGGAGGGCCGACCCTACTTGACGTGGGAAAAGGCAAGGAAAAGAAGAAGTTGACTACTGCTTAATTATTACCCGACTGCCAGGAGGGTTATGTGTTTAGCGCGTATCTTGTATGTATGTAATATTCTTTATTACCTTGTATCTCTAGAACCGTTGAATGGATTTTCACATTTGAGGTATCGTTAGATTTGTCTTAATAGCCCGAGTGTTCTTAGGTAGGTGAAATATAAAATAATTGTAGTTATCCATGCAGGCGGGTTTTTTGTTTTTTAAATTATTAACTTGTTTTATTTCATTTTCCATCATCGCAATATTTTAAACAGTAGAGTAACTTAATAAAATATCTTTGGTTTGAGATACATAACATAACTAGCTGTTACCCGCTGCTTTGCCCGCGTTATATATGTTCAGTACCCTAACTTATGTGTATGCAAAATTTTATGATGATCGGTTCAGTAGATAGGGCGTGAAAGCGTAGGTAACAAACAAACGAACAAACTCACTTTTGCATTTATAATATTAGTTAGGATTTCAAACTTTCCCAGAATAATGATCTACACGTCAGTGCAAACCCCGTCAAAATCACCCTAGTAGTTCCTAGATTATCTTTCAGAAACGGACAGATGACTTTTATTAATAGGTACTAAGTATAGTGTTGCTGAATATTTGCTTTATAAATTCTACAACAAAATTCAATTCATGAACACCCCAAGCAATTTACTTTATACTAATACGGACGGACACAGTTCCAGTTCTAAAACATTCAGGGTGTAAATTGACCCTCGTCATTCCCTTAAAGGGATAACTCAGGCCGTTAAAATGAACAACTTTTCCTATGGGATCAATACTGGGAAATTGATTTTTTTACTTTCCCATGCATACTAATTGTCCGGGTGACAGAACAATTACTACATTTCATTTCATTTCATTTATTCATTGCATTTTCACACTGTACAGGTCTTACAATACTACAGTCATTCAACAATTGTAGGTACAACATGAACCCTGTCGGGCATCGCAACACTATCAATGGAACGGCATGCGGATATATTTATTACTTGAATGCGAATCTATTTTATAAAAAAAAGAAAGTCAAGTACAATGTATATTAAAACGAGGCTAATTTCATGAATATATACTATTTTATAAAAAGTCAAAGTATATTATATTGGACTATCTATTTACATATTATAATATAAATTAATATAAATATATATACGGACAAATCACACAGATTGAGCTTGCCCCAAACTAAGTTCTTAAGTAAGACTTGTGTTATGGGATACTAGCTCAACGATACTATATTTTATAACAAATTATACATATATAGACATCCAAGACCCAGGTCAATCTGAAAAAGATCATTTTTCATCTTGACCTGACCGGGGATCGAACCCGGGACCATCCGTGTCACTTGACCGCTGCGCCACGGAGCTCGTCATATTATATATAATTTTATATGTAATAATCATATTATAAAACAAAGTCCTCCGCCGCATCTGTCAGTCTGTTCGCGATAAACTCAAGAACTATGCAGTTTTCACCAATAGAGAGAGTAATCCACGAGGAAGCTATATGGGTATAATACATGCCCGGGTGCAGCCGGGGAGAGCTAATAATTTTGTCAAAAAAAGTGTCAAGTCCTTTTTTTTTGAGTTCTCACCATTGATCCCACCCCTTTAAGGGTATGTTGAGCGTCATTTTCCACGCTGAATGTTAGTAACTATTTGCTTTATAAAATCTACAGCAAAATTCAAGTCACGAACCCACCAAGGCATTTGCCATATACTAATACGAACGGAGACAGTTCCAGTTCTAAAACATATATTTCAACGTCCATATGATAAATCTTCGTGGGCCGAAGATCTAGCGTTTCCTGGCCCCGGGCCAAACAAGATTTATATTTTTACGATCTGCGAATACACGGAGCAATCGAATTCTATAGATTTTCAAAAATATATCGTAAACAAAAATAATTGAAACGTATATAGTTACGAAAATTATTTTAATAATTTAAGATATTTTTAACAAAAAACAAAAACCGACTTCAACCCTATCAATTTTTCTTAATAAGCATAAGTAAAAAATGGTAACAGATGTAATTCCGAACGGCATAGGTACCTGTAAACATTATTTTGGTTTTTGTGTATTTTTCAAAAAGCGCTCGACACATTCCGATAAAAATTTAATGGGACCATCTGTGAAGTATTACATATCGAACATAAAAAGTATTTCTTAAATCGGTCCAGGCGTCTTCAAGAAATAGGAGGAATAAACATTAAAAAAAAACATTATGACGAATTGTAAACCTCCTCCTTTTTTTAAAACCGGTTAAAAAGAGTCATATTGTATGCTGGCTTGAAGCAAGGAATCAAGTTATCTTCGTTATTTAGCTTTGGGTATGGTAAAATATCTAAGACTTTATTACTACCACTAGTAGTTACAATTTTCCTAAGACTTCGTCCGCATAAATTGTAGCCTATATCACCTGCAGATAAGTAAGCTTTCTTTAAGTGAATGAATTTTTAAAATCGATCCAGTAATTTTGGGGCATATTCAATTATTAATTTTTCTATCTTTATAATTATTAGTATAGACTACCTTTCGTACGGCTTCGCTCCCGTTATTGGTCGTTTTGAGTATGTTATCATTATTATAATTATAATGAACGTTTATTTTCCCTTTATACAAAGGAAGGTCGTATACATATAGGTTTAAACCATTTTTCTAGTAACTATATCAATAAGACTTTAATATATAAATAAATACTTTAATATATACTAGCCGTGCTATTCCCGGTAGCCGTGTTGTTCCCGGCAGAATAGAATAGGACCACTCCAAGTCATCCCGTGGATGTCGTAAAAGGCGACTAAGGAAACACAAGCTAAACAAAGCTTATTAACATCAAAGAGACCTCTCCAACCCGTCTGGCCAGCGTGGAGAGTGTAGGCCAAATCCTCTGACTGCTCTGGCTTATACGGCTCCGGTAGTACAGAGAGAGTCGTGCTCCTGTAGTGGAGACAAGAAAGACCTGATGATGATGATGATGATATAAATAAAAATAAAATTCATTCATTTAAGGTTACATATGACCATAGCACTAATTATATTAGTTATTAAATTATATTATTATAAAATTGAAATCCCATTATAATGTCCTATGCCTCAACCTCGCCGAGCCCTCGGCGTATGCCTTTTCTGTAAGTTTCATGCCTTAGTCGGTATTCTCACACTGAAACATCGAATTGCCCGAACGATTTCTAGTAAAGACATACTAAATCCTTGTACACGAGTCTTTAATTAATCATCTCTTAGGCGTATTCGCTTCGTAATTGTAATCCAGATCAATCAATTTAATAACCAAAGCGTATATCATAGACGAGGGTAGAGCCGACAGATTTCTCAATCCACTGGGAAATCAGGCGTTTTGGCCACGACTCCACCGGATCTAATTCAAACCATTCTTAGGCTTTACTTGGGTGTTCGCCGTAATAGTGTAATTTAACTTGGTATGTACAGTTGGGATGAAAAGTTGCTGCAAAGGGAAGATAAGTTATTAGCTTGAGAATTCGTCTTCATTTACTTCACGAGTATTATTGAGCAGAGATATCAAAATGTATTATTAAACCAGACACAATAGAAGAAAAAGTATTATCTTTTTAGACATTAATCTAAAATGAACGTCTAAAAAGAGATCGACTTTCCTTTAACATTTTTTAATTTTATAAGTAAAATAAAAGTGACTAGTCTAAATCAAAAGTAATCTAAAGAGCAGTTTCTAATAAAAAAATACTTTGGAAAAATTAGACTACCTATATATCAACATGTTGATCCATTTATTTAAAACACTAACTGACTTGATACGAGTATTACATAGATTTCACAACTTTTGACGATAGAAGAACTGAGTTGCGAGAAGTGTTTTTTTTTATATAAGAATTATTTTTGACAGCATTCATATATTTCTGACTGACTGCTCTGGCTAATATACAGCTCTGGTGGTACAGAGAACGTCGAGCTCCTACAGTGAAGACAAACAATGACCTGATGATGATGATGAATATATTTTCCTGTTCTCTGTTCACATACTGGTTGGTTGTAGTTTCATATCATAAAAAAAATATATACCAATACAACTCGTTTTTAAACAAGGTTTGATAGATAATCATATGATGAGTAAAATTATGTTGATTAAGATGTATGTTTAAGATGATAAGTATCTTATAGATACGAGTACTTATCATTTTAAATGAAATATGAAAAAACGCGTTTTATTTTTTAAAACCAATCAATAAATTGTTTTAAAAATAAATCCTACATCGCTTCGAAAACGCATTAACATTATTTGAATGTTTCCCTTTTAACGACAGTTTAATTTGGACTTATTCCCCCGACGGTACAACGTAAGCCTATCCAAAATTGTTCAATGTATAATGACAGTGTCCAATCTGATAAGGGTCAACCCGGCCAATCTGAAAGGAATTCCAGTTAATATGTCCCTTATTTCGACCCCGTCTTGGACAGGATAATCCACTAATCACATGTGGAGATATTAACGTATTATGTTACATACATTACTGCGTCGAACCTAATCATTATGATACAAATTAATACAAAGAGAGCAATGAAGAGAGTATATGCGTTGGGATCATTTCTTAGAAGGATTTATAGTGTGTAATAAACGATTGAGCGTATAGGCAAGGTTTAAGTTAGCGTACGCTTGAATAGTTATAGTAATTCGTGTTTGCGATGGAAACTTAATGTTAATTGCGAAACTTTCGGTGAATATTGACTGATTGGGTTGTAAAAAGGACTAAGTTCGCCAAGTTAGATTTGTATTTGGATAAGTTCATCATTGTTCAATAAGTCTCAATGCCGAAATATCCAAATTACGAAATGATGAAAATTTAAGATCTTGACTAAGAAGTAAAACTGTCGATAGAGATTCGATTTCCATGCACGGTTCCCTGTTTTCTTATTAATTACAAATATTATGAAAAAATGCATTTCTGTTTTATCTACAGTTCTAAATCTCTATTCTCCAAGATTGGCCCGATTTAGAAATCTGATGATCGAAGAATTTGTAATTATTACCAAGGGGATTCAAAATCTGTATTACAAAAATTGCCCAAGTGCGAGTTAGGATCGCTCATGAAGGGTTCCGTAGAAGCAAGCTTAGATTAGCCAACAACCGCTATAATTTTTTGCCAGCAAAGATAACTTTGTTTTTCATAGTGTTTGTATGAATGACAAAGTTATTTTTGCGGTTTATGAAAAATTGCTATTACTTTTTAGTTTGTACTTAGTACTCAGCTCTGATAGTTTTCCTTTCAATTTCAGTATATATACTACTGCTGTAATTTTTTTCACGTATCCACATATAACCGTTTAGCAGATTGGGGGGGGGGTCACTTACCTCTAACAAAAATTTGAACTTTGAAACCAAATATTTCGGAAACTGACCCCTCAATCGAAAAGTGGTGTTCCCAACCTCCCAATATTTTTTGAAGACCTATTTAACGATATCCCACACGATGGGTAAGTAGAGAAAAAAATACTTCCCCACTTTACTTGTATGGGAGCTACCCGAAAAAAAAATTTTTTTCAAGATTTTTTTCTATTACTTTTTTGCCATTATTAATATACATACCCATACCAAATTACAGCTTTCTAGTACTTATAGTCTCTGAGTAAAACCACGGACGGACAGACAGACAGACAGGCAGACATGGCGAAACTATAAGGGTTCCTTGTTTACTACGGAACCCCAAAAATGATCACGTCTTTAACCCTTAACGGGGTAGTCAGAATCTGCAGTCGTCAGAGCCAAGGCCATTTTTACTGTGTTGGTAGGGGAATAGACGAAAAACAGAATCTAAATAGGTTTGCTAGTCGCCTATTGAAATTATTCCAGAGATTTTTGCCCATTCCCTCGGCCAGGTTATGAATCTAATCAAGTTTTATTTTCTGTGGACAGACCAAAATAACGCCAACATTTTTAATTTTGCTTCAAAAATAATAATTTTGTTATAAATATACTGTACATAATTAATATGCATAAAATGATTGACGCCTTATAATATATTTTAAATAATATGCCTTTCATAAAGCAATATCTTTCTTTCTTCTTTTTAATTATGGCTTCCACCGAGATTTCAGTGATTCTGCCAATGTCCAGTATAATGAGATACTAAGTATCGGTGTTGTACGGTATGTGGCATCAAAGATGGCGTATGTTCTTTGGCAGCCTCGTGGAGATTTTGGCGACAAATATAAACGAGTCCATTTAACAGTCTACTTTAACTATTTCACAAATTGTTCTCGAGCACGAGCATTTATAACATCAAACTACACCAATTTCATATTATAAAGTCCACTTAAATCAATTTGCAAAATTGTATAAGGCAAACTACAACTGAACTCCTTGACTTCCCACCAAAAACTCCCAAGAATTTTATTTGAAGTTTATGTGAAATTTTGTTCAAAAAGACTTAACTAAATACAAATATTAATCAATAGGCAGAGCTTAAGGATTAGCGTGTTGGTGGGCATATGGATAGAAAACATATTTAAATTCAATGTCCATTAAGTTACAAAAACATGGACTACTCCAATTGGCCGAGCGAGCGTCTGTAGCGGAAATAATTATTTTAACGTTTGTCCGGCGATTCTCTTCAACAGAACACATCTTTTTCTCAAAATCAAAGTAAAATTTTGTAAGTAGTCTTTATAATTACATACATATTTTTTAATCCGTTCTTGGATATTTTTCAAAATGGCGTACTTAATACACGCCAGCTGAATATTTACTCATGCGGTTGAACGGAAACAAACTGTATCGGTCAATAGGGCTTTAGATCCTGGAGGAGATCTGAATGCAGCAGGATTGTGTTATTCCCAGCTCTAACAAAACGCATTTGTTTCCAATCGGCTTGTGTGGAGAAAATGTCGTTTGTTTCTAGTGTCCATTCAAAACAGTCGAGAATTTGAATGTTCAACACATATTCTTACCAGCGATATCCTCAATGGAGTTTTTATACCTAGGGGACCATAGTCCCATGAATATCTTCAATGGAGATTTTATACCAGGGGACCATATTTATAATAGTGAAATAGTCTATTTTTTTACTGTTATAAACTATCAATTAGAATTATAACTAACTAGCTGATACACGCGGCTTCACCTGCGTGATATATAACCTTTGTCCTTATCAGTACCCTAACCTATGTATATGCAAAATTTGGTTATGATCGGTTCAGTGGATACGATGTTAAAGTGTAACAAACAAATTCACGTTCGCATTTATAATATTAGTTAGGATTTGTATTTGTAATGAAATGCCTATTAAGGCACCAGTAAAAACATCAAAATCAACAAATTCTGCCTCTATGGCATATTGGCAAACGGTGGCTGTATTCACATTTTGGATTGCGTTATCTTTGGCGCAAAAAAGCCTTTAATAGACTTAAGGCGAAGTGAGTACATTGTAATATCTATAAAAAGTAACAAAAAAAATACTACAAGTAATTTACTAGGGTAATCAGCTATTAGATTTTTTAAATTTGATTTGATTTAGGAGTAAATGAATTAATTGCTGGGTGGCGCTAGTGTGTGAACTCACCTCGCATTAAAAACAAACAGTCTATATTTATTCTACGTACAGTCAAAACAATTTGCCTAGGCACTGATCGGTGTAGGGCGAATTTAAAATGTTTAGTATAAAATAATGAAATAAGGTTTAAAATTTAAATTTTCGAATCCTACCGCAAATTCGAAATTTCAAATTTCTGTCGCTTTTCCGCAAAAAAAGCATTTCAGGAAAAAGCAGTTTGTATTTAACAAACTTCACCGAAGAAACAAAATACTACGTACAAAAAATATATAAGTCTTGTTTAGGTAGACCAGGCTCGGTCTATGAGTTCTAAAGGCCACGGAAGTATCAAAAGTTAAACAATTTTACGCAATTTTTTAATAATAACCGGGGTCGATGTACACGAGCGATCTTGTGTGTTTTAAAGAGACAGCTTCCTTGTCAAGATCGAGTATGGCTTAGTTTAGAAGATATCGACATTTTTGATTAATTACTGGAGCGTGGGCGAGATTCTTGTTATTTTTATTAATGGTGTCTTATAAAATAAATAAATAAATATATAGGGACATATCACACAAATTGAGCAAGCCCCAAGTTGTGAACTTGTGTCGCAGGATACTAACTCAACGATACCATATTTTATAATACATACTTATATAGATAAACATCCAAGACCCAGGTCAATCTGAAAAAGATCGTTTTTCATCTTGACCTGACCAGGGATCGAACCCGGGACCCGCGTCGCAGGCGTGTTGACCGCTGCGCCGGAGCTCTTATTCTTTATTTATTTTTGTTCTAATTTCAACTTAATTGATTTAGTCAAAAGTACATAACTAGTGAATCCGCAACATGCTTCATCAAATTCTTCTAATCCTTTTAACTTCCCCTTGTTACTGTATTGACATTTAAAAATTTTTAATATCATCATCCGACGTATTTCCGGTTGCACCCCAGTGGTAATGCTTCAGAACTTGGGGTCCGATTATCCCTAGCTAATTTGGCAAGGTTTCTGGTAGTTATGGCAGAAGTATAATATATACCTATTGCATAAATTCAAAATTTTATTCAGTACGAGAAGCCCTCCCCTGCTGCGCCCGGGCATGGATTATACCTTTAAACCTTCCTCATAAATCACTCTATCTATTGGTGAAAACCGTAAGACAATTCGTGCAATACTTTTTGAGTTTATCGCGAACAGACAGACAGACGCGGCGAACTTTGTTCTATAATGTGTAGTGATTTAAAAGCCGATTTACAAATAAATTTTTAATAGCAAGTTCATTCAATGACACGAAACTACGTCTTTGATGTATAAAATGTATTGACCTTTCATACAAGTATCTTATTAAAATTAATGTATTTTCCAGACATCTGTGTCAGCTTGGTACACCTGGCACCTCTTTTTAGGGTTCCGTACTTTAAAAGGTAAAGAGGATTTACACCATTTGTCTGTCTGTTTGTCAAGACCTTTTCTCAGGCACGCGTAGACGTATCAAGTCGAAATAAATATGACATACTAGCTGTTACCCGCGGCTCCGCCCGCGTGATATATAGCCTATATCCTTCTCAGTATCCTAACCTATGTGTATGCGAAATTTCATGATGATCGCTTCAGTAGATATGGCGTGAAAGCGAAACAAACAAACAAATAAACAAACAAACAAACTCACTTTTGCATTTATAATATTAGTCAGGAAGTTAGGATTTAGACCTGTACTTTCTTGAATCCGTGGAAAAAAACCTAACGTTTCAAATAACGTATATATTTATTTATAATTTATATCAATCGAGAAAACATTATGATCTGATATCGTAAACTAATATGTACAGACAACTGTCAAAGTTTTTTTTTTTATTACAGCCATATTGGAAGTTTATAATTTACGCCATCAGTTAAAGCCAAACAAAGGGAACCTCGACTCGAGGACTGCCACTCGGCTTTGTCTCACCTCATATTGTTTCGATTTGCTCAGAGGGACGTATCGTCTCTCCTAGTTACAATCTGGCACTAGCCAACATAAAATTTACTATTTTATCCTTTGCACTTAACATCGCAAAAGAATAATTAAATCAACTGTCAAAAGTATTTTTTTTATCGTAGCCGTATTGTAAGATTATAATTGTAAGATCACGCCATCAGCTAATAACAATACAAAGGTTGGCTGGTCTTTGTCTCAATTTAGTCAAAGCGTTTCGTCTCTCTTCATTACAATCTAGCACTAGCCAACATAAAATTTACTATTTTATCCTTTGAAGAATATTCCAAACAAATACTTAATATGGCTTTTTATCGCAGCCATACTGTAAGTTTATAATTTACGCCATCAACTCAAAGCCAAACAAAGGGAGGCTTGGTTCAAGGGCTGCCACTCAGCTTTGTCTTACCTTACATTGTTTTAATTTGGTCTAAGGGGCGTCTCGCCTCTCTTCGAATCTGGCCAGTGCCAGATTCAGATTATAGTCTTGTCAGAACACTTTCGAATGTTTTGTTTGGGAAGTTAGAGCCAGGTCATCTGCGTAAATAAATCTCTCTGTAGAAAGGGAACCGGGTTGATCATTGGTGTATATGTTAAAAAGTAATGGGGCAAGCACGCTTCCCTGAGAAAGACCATTTTTCTGTACTCTCCAGCGGCTATCAGCTCCATTCAGATGTACCCGGAATCGTCGATTTGTCAGCAACTCGCTTAGTATGCGTAAAAGTCCCTTGTCATTTATGAAGGTGAATACCTTTGACAATAGACGCTGGATGTTGACAGTGTCATAAGCTGCTGACAAATCAACTAGAACAAGCCCAGTCACTTTTCCTGATTCGAACCCATCCTCTATATGTTGTGTGAGCCTAAGAATCTGTCCTGAAATACGAAAAAGCATTTGGGTTAAATGCTAATGCGAATGTTAGTATTGTTAAATACATCGACCCTCTTTCAATTTTTCTATAAATAAAAATTATCGTTGAAATGCTTTCTTACCTTACTCTTGAAATATACCTAAACAAGCTCTATTTTCCCTTTCAATCTATAAACACAAGATTTACAGCCGATTTTAGTTTTTCGAAACTAACTTTTTAACGATGCAAATAAAACATGAAGTCAACAAAAGTTTTACTACTACAATACTTTATTACTATTTAGCAAAACTAGTAAAACGTGTCTCATGAAGTTGGTAATTGCCAACAATAAAAAATGTCTGCGCCCTGACCTCACTTGACCCGTTCGCCCTAATCCTAAGTAGGCAATAAAAAGCATTTTTGGTCATTCTCAGTCGTAAATAAATATTTGTTAGAGTATTTAAGATATATTGCACGTACTTGGTCGCCCAATAAAACGAATGTTGTCCTCATGCTAACAATATACAATGTTAATATTAAAACTTACGCGAGATAAATTCATTATGAAAACACGGCTTTACTCACGTTTTATTAACCGTCGTGTCGCCACCCCTTTCACTCGCCCCGATGATGGTCTTCGTAACAGACCGAAACTAGTCGGCAAATCCGACGTAATAAAACGTGAGTAAAGCCGTGTTTTCATAATGAATATACAATGTGTTTGGTATTTAACGAGCGATAATTTATGTTCACGTTCTCAACATGAAAACAAATAAGTTTTATACTACAAAATAAGCCTGAAATTGAAAATAAAATATTTGTTGCTCTATACATTTTGTATTAGTAGATATTCAACGAACAGCCCATTATATTTTTCTCGATTTCCGACCTTGGTCGGTCACAGAGCAAAAGTTGTTCATAAAGTAGGTAGTCTTTATTCCGAAAAAAGTACTCCCTTCGAGCATTCTTTTTTCGAAAGCGAGCAAATTCTTTTTAAATATTTTTTTCGTATCAAATCCCAGACATGCTTATATATTGCTGATGATCACGGGTTCTTTAGATTTTTCAAATTAAATTACTTTTTTGTATGACTGTACCTTATAAGCCTTAATAAGTACCATCATAGAAAATCCCTTTTCCATTAGGCTTTTCAAGTGTTAAATGGGTAAAAAGACTAACCTCAAAGGAAGTCGGAATGTTAACAAACAATTACTTAGCACAACATTCATGTGGTATGCAAATCGAAGTACAACACACCTCAACATGGCTTAACTTAAGTAATTAGATCGCAGTGGAGTATATGTAAACATGGGAGTCTCCCTGCAACTTTGACCGAAATGAAAAGTGATGAATTAATTCAGGTAATAAATCCATATGTCTTGTTTGATAACCTTTTGAGCTTTAAACTTATACCTACTTAAATATTTCTATTAACGAGACTTAGAATAAGCTTTTTATATATCATCATTATATATACTACACTAATCCTAACTATCCTAATCCTATCCTAACTCCTAACTAATATTATAAATGCGAAAATGAGTTTGTTTGTTTATTTTTTTGTTTGTTTGTTTGTTACGCTTTCACGCCGTATCTACTGAACCGATTATCGTGAAATTTTGCATACACCACGGTTAGGGTAGAAAGAAGGACATAAGCTATATATTACGCGGGCGGAGCCGCGGGTAAAAGCTAGTATTTTTTTATTTTTTTTATTTATTTTTTTATTAGTATATCATAAAACAAAGTCCTCTACCGCGTCTGTTTGTCTGCTCGCGATAAAGTCAAAAACTACTGCACGGATTTTCATGTGGTTTTCACCAATAGATAGAATGATCCATGAGGAAGGTTTATAGGTATAATACATACCGGGCGCAGCTGGGGAGGGCTACTAGTTCTTAAAATAAAGAAAAGATAGACATTACAACTTGAAAAGAAGAAGAAGTAACCAATTTTTTTGATTAAAACTAACGTGAGATGTTAACATTATTAATATGTAAAATACGGGTCACTCACGTATGAAGTCTGCTACAGGCCGACATGTTTCAACCTCATCCGGAGGTCTTCCTCAGGGCGAATGTGAACCGAGACGCGCGCACGGAGTCGTCCCAGTCCGCACTGACTTCATACGTGAGTGACCCGTATTTTACATATTAATAAAGTAACCAATTACCGAACATTAAAAGCTTATAATAAAAAAAAATATTTATCTTATTTAAGTATTCATAAGTAGTTATCTTATTTTCAATTCTGAGCAGACCCAATTGAAAATTGCAGGATAAAGCATTTAAGTTCAATTTATAATTGGACTCTTCAACTGACGGCGACCAGAGCCAAGCTAGTTCATGTTCCAGAACCAATTTATCACTCAAAGTGAATTTATCACGCATCGAGAGCTCCAATGCAATACATTCTTGAGCGGTTTGACCGACGCTCCTTAGATAGTGAGTGTTCGCCACTTACACATAAAAATAATCAACGGAAGCTTCAATATAGCAAGCTAAAACTGTTTTTCAAGAAGCTGTTATCACACCCAAGGGGACTGCCTCCGTGGTCCAGTGGTTAAGGCGTTTGCTTTATTGACCCGGGGGTCGTGGGTTCGATTCCCACGGGAAGCATACTTTGTTAAGTTGTTTCCAGTTTGGTTAGGACATGAAGGCACGAATCGCCTGATTGTCTGATAAGAAAGATGATTCCGAAAGCACGTTAAGCCGTTGGTCTGGGCTGCCATCTGGTAGTCGTTAAAGGAACCACTTCAGAGGCCGAGCGGCGGTTCCGAAGAACTCTGACACCAGGGTGTGCATGGTCGACTGACCGTGACACCTACACGAAATGATGATGACCCAAGGGGAAAGACGCAGAGTCCATATTGCGGGAAACACTGCATGTTTCCGTCTTGTACTGTACTAATTATATTTACTCTGTGCCTTAATGCTTATTTATAAAATTAATTATTTAATTAATTATATTTATTTTAAATAAATTATTTTATGGTCTGTGTTAATTGCATTGTTTTAATCGATCGAGAATAGACTGCATTCGAGTTCTCGACGCGCGCTACATTCACTTTGAGTGATGAATTGGTTCTAAGAGACATCTTGGATTTCACTGTTTAATAACAATAGCCAAATTAAACAATCATCATCATCAGGTTTTTTTAGTCTCCACTGCTGGAGCACGACCCTCACTGTACTACCAGAGCCAAATATTAGCCAGAGCACGGCTAATATATAGCTCTGGTCAGAGGATTTGGCCTATTCTTCACGCGGGCCGGACGGGTTGGAGAGATCTCTTTGATATTTATAACTTTTGTTAGCTTGTGTTTCCTTATTCGCCTTCTACGACATCAACCGGTAGATTTGGAGTGGTCCTATTCAGCTGGAAACCGCACGGCGTAAATTAAACATTATATAGAAATAATAAAGCAAAATTGATTTTCAGATTAAAATTAACGAATCATCACTAAACAAGCAATAAAGCTCATTTCATTTCATTTGAAGCATAAAACAGCTATTTCAAAATGAAACCGGCCATGTGAGAGTCAGAATCGTATTAAAACGTTCCGTATTACCATACAATATTTGACTTCAAAAGACGCTCTATTACATTTTATTTTATTTCTATATTTTTTCTCTTATAGCGGCAATAACTATACACATCTTTGGAAGTAACGGTTCAAGACACCGTAGTCTTGTGCCGGACGGATGGATGGACGAACGTTGGAGGCTTACTAACAGGGTTCCGTTTTAATCCTTTGAGTATGAAAATTGCCCTGCCGAAAAATTAAATCCAGTGTCATTCTAAATGAGGTAGATCACCTCATCCACCCAAAGCTGTGCAGGAGACAGGTTATCTTAAAAAAAGAACCAACTGCTGTTTCTGACAGTTTACGTAAATTGATTATTTTCTGACGTCCCATCAACTATGTCACTCCGGTAAAGGCTATAAATCTAATGACACCTTTCACTTCAAAATCGTTCAAGCCGTTTAGGCTAAAAGAACCATTTAAATACATACATATAACCATACTTATAATCGAAAACCCTTCTTCAGGGTGGGTCGGTTGGGTAAAAACATATTATAATTTCTGAAGCATTTCAACGTAAAGAAATCAGGTTAAAAGGCTTATCAATCCATTCTCTCCATTATGCGAGCTTAAAATTTACATTTAAAATCAGATGCGGACGTAAGCCGGTTGTTTCGTTACAAATTAATCCTAGCAGGTCGGAAAAATACACGGTTTAATCCTCACGGAACGAGGTCTAACGGTGTCTACGGAAAGTGTACCTGTTTATACTGGGACCAGAGAGGAACGATAGTTGTAGACAGACGTTTGATATTTAATTAAGCCCTAGAGTAGGAAAGTACTGCTCGTGGACATGAACGATTTTATGCTTATTAATGGAACCAGAGATGAAGTATTGACATAAAAAGGCAATGTTTTTATAATTACAAAAATAATCTTATCTGGGTGTGACATGTAAGGAAATGCTATAAAACTTAAATATTAAATGATCAATGCAGAATAAAATTAGTAATACCTATATTTATACTGTCCATCAATTTATTATGAAAACACGGCTTTACTCACGTTTTATTTCACGCGCCCCGATGATGGTCTTCGTAACAGACCGAAACTAGTCGGCAGATCCGACGTAATAAAACGTGAGTAAAGCCGTGTTTTCATAATGAATTTATCTCGCGTCAGTTTTAATATTATTATCCATCAATTTAATCGAAAATAGATCTAAACACTTGTACAAATTGAAGCCCTCTCTGAGTTCTGAATTATAAATTTACAAGTATTACCCTATTTTTACCATAAGTATATCCATTAAAAACGAAAATGCTAGTGAAACCATAGACAAAAGCTAGTTTTAGGTAAAAAAACCGAATTTACCAGTTGAAAAAAATATTTTTCTGAATTGAATCCCTCTCTGAGTTCTTGACTATAAGTATTATAAATTTGAAAGGGTGTACCCTATTTTTTTGCCATCGGTAACTATGCAGCGTGTATATTGACACTCAATATTACACACCTTGAAAGGGATGACTCAACCCGTCAAAATGAATAACTTTTCCTATAAGATCAATGCTGGAACCTAAAAAAAAAATTGTTCAGCCGCTTAGGCAATCAGTATTGGCTAGTTCAATCTGTGTGATTTGTCCGTATATATTTATTTTATATATATATATTTATTGGAAAGTTAAAAAATCCCATCATAGGTCCCGTAGGAAAAATTGTTCATATTTATGGTCTGAGTCACCTGTTTAAGGAAATGTCGAGGATTACTCGTTCTTTAGAATCCATTAAAAAAGAAAACGCTAGCAAAACCACGGACGAAAGCTTAATATTTACAAGTATGAGCTGAGATAATCCACAAATCTAGATTACGCGATTACTTTCAAACTATAGTTTGAAAGTATTGAATTGTATTAGAAAATTTATAAAAAGAAAACCCATTGACCATATTTATGATTTTTTTTCATACAATATTTTGTTCGTCTATTAAACAATCATCTATGTGAGCTTGCTACGGCATTCGTCTCATTTTATTTGGTTTAAGCTGTCTCCTGCGGGCTCGCCTCCGTTCGATGAGAATAAAAGTAGCGTAATCTACATTTGTGGATTATCTCAGCTCAAACTTGTAAATACCTGCCTAGTACTACTTTGGAATGCAAATATACAGACAGACTGCATTGTAGGACCTTGGTAAAATAAAAGATAGTAAGTGTTGGCCACTTACATAGAAAACAATCAACTAGAACAATGCTTATAAACGGTGACCATAGCCAAGCACGTTCTTATTTCAGACAGATTCATGACCTTAAGTACTTTTAGCACATTTCAAGAGCTCCGATGCAATACTCTCTGGATCAGTTTGGACGATGATATCAACAGAGATAGTGAGGGTTGGCCACTTACATATGAAAAATACAAAAATTTAGTTCATCTATTAAACAATCATCTATGTGAGCTTGCTACGGCATTTGTCTCATTTTATTTGGTTAAAGCTGTCTCCTGCGGGCTCGCCTCCGTTCGATGAGAGTAAAAGTAGCGTAATCTACATTTGTGGATTATCTCGGCTTAAACTTGTAAATACCTGCCTAGTACTGGTTTGGAATGCAAATATATAGACAGACTGCATTGTAGGACCTTGGTGGAATAAAAGATAGTAAGTGTTGGCCACTTACATAGAAAACAATCAACTAGAACAATGCTTATAAACGGTGACCATAGCCAAGCACGTTCTTATTTCAGACAGATTCATGACCTTAAGTACTTTTAGCACATTTCAAGAGCTCCGATGCAATACTCTCTGGATCAGTTTGGACGATGATATCAACAGAGATAGTGAGGGTTGGCCACTTACATATGAAAAATACAAAAATTTAGTTCATCTATTATACAATCATCTATGTGAGCTTGCTACGGCATTCGTCTCATTTTATTTGGTTTAAGCTGTCTCCTGCGGGCTCGCCTCCGTTCGATGAGAATAAAAGTAGCGGAATCTACATTTGTGAATTATCTCGGCTTAAACTTGTAAATACCTGTCTAGCTAGCTCTAGGCATAATAGATTCTGACTTGTAGGACATTGAAAATAAAAATAAAAATTGCCGTGAAAACCGTGTGGTTCCCAGCAGAGTAGAATAGGACCACTCCAAGTCATCCCGTGGATGTCGTAAAAGGCGACTAAGGAAACACAAGCTAAACAAAGCTTATTAACATCAAAGAGACGTCTCCAACCCGTCTGGCCAGCGTGGAGAGTGTAGACCAAATCCTCTGACTACTCAGGCTAGTATATTGCTCTGGTAATACAGAGAGGGTCGTGCTCCTGCAGTGGAGACTAGAAAGACCTGATGATGATGATGATTATAAGTCTTAGTCCTCTTTTTTCCAAAAGACCGAGCTAAAGCATAATTGTAGCCACAGAGTAATTTGCGACCGCTGCATTGCGTAAAACAGATCCGACCGTCGCCGATAAATTATCTGGATAAAGGTAAGTTAATTGTGTCTACTAGGCCCGATTTTAATATGGATAGTCATGTGCGGACCAAATAGTTTCGGATAAATGTATGTAAAAATTTGCGGCTTTGGTGAAAACCTCAAATGGCGCATATAAATATGTGTTTTTCTTTTTTTCATGTCATAGGACGGCAAACGAACTAGCGGGTCGCCTGATGTAGTCAAAGGATTTAGAAGTCATCACCGCTGCACATGGACACCTGCACCACCAGGGAGTGTGACATGAGCGTTGCCGGACTTTTATTTTCCCTCCCATGAGGGGAGGATAGGATAGGCCCTCTGACTCTCTCACTCACCGAACGAAGCATAGAAGCGACGAAGCATGACGAGCTCCGTGGCGCAGCGGTCAACACGCCTGCCTGCGACACGGATGGTCCCGGGTTCGATCCCCGGTCAGGTCAAGATGAAAAATGATCTTTTTCAGATTGACCTGGGTCTTGGATGTTTATCTATATATGTATTTGTTATAAAATATAGTATCGTTGAGTTAGTATCCCATAACACAAGTCTTGCTTAAGAACTTACTTTGGGGCTAGCTCAATCTGTGTGATTTGTCCGTATATATTTATTTATTTATTTATTTATAGAAGCGACTAAGCTACTACTCAAACGTCAATTTTCTGTGAGAGTGTGGTACTTCTCTGGACGAGCCAGCCCATACATACTACTAGCAAAAGTAAATTTCACTAGTAGCGTGACTCTACCACAACGAACATATGTATATGAATATCTCGGCAACAATTACAGCGTGTATATTATCCATCAACATTAGCGGAGAGATTAAAGGGGTGACTCAGACCGTCAATATGAAAAACTTTTCCGTTGGGACCAATGCTGGGAGTTAAAAAAGATTTTGACTTACCCAGACTAATTGCCAAGGCGGCTGAGCACTTTGATACAAAAATGTTGATTTTGTTTTAGTTCTCCGTATTGATCCCACAGGAAAATTAGTTCATACTGACTGGCTCAATCACCTCTTGAAGAGTGTATCTAGGACACGTTGTATATTTAAACCATTTGGGATCAAAACCCTTGAGACACAATTATTACTTATGCCATCGCCAAGAAATTTTGGAGTCTCTTGATCAGGGAACTGGCGTATATTTTAGCTTATAGATTAGCATTGCAATACAACGTAGCAATTTTGCCAGCTTTCTTTGCAGGCAACTATGGAGTAACGAGCTTGCTCTTTCTTATCGATATATCAATCAAATCTTCGACTTAATAGATCTGTTTCCCATAGCTAACCATTTTATATTTAATTTTCAAATTTTCCTCATCTTATTATTTAAAATGCTGTGCTTGAAAAATCCTACTCAAATCTTCGCAAAAGTAGGACAACTCGTACATGCAGCATTTACTTACAAATCGTCTCAGTACAACAAAGCGGCCCGAAAATATTTGGGGCATAGCAAAAGACCCCATAAACCCATTACACGCGTCGGTTATTCAAAAGTATACCGTGTGCGTCAGTTTCGCAGGGCTAGGACATTTAATGTGTGTCCATTTGTGTACACAATACCAATTGAAATAACAATCGTTGTTTTAAGACTTGAGTATACTTTTAAATAAATCCTCTGTTTCCCATAAGTAATCAAAATGTATCAAAATGTTAAATTTAATTTTCAAGATTTCCTCATCTTATTATTTAAAATGCTGTGCTTGAAAAATCCTACGCAAATGTTCAGAAAAGTAGGACAACTCGTACTTGCAAAATTTACTTACATACAAATCGTCTCAGTACAACAAAGCGGCCCGAAAATATTTGGGGCATAGCAAAAGACCCCATAAACCCTACTTCCGGTTTAGCATTACACGCGTCGGTTATTCAAAAGTATACCGTGTGCGTCAGTGTGGCAGGTCTAAGACATTTCAGTGTGTCTCCATTTGTGTACGCAATAAAATTGAAATAACTATCGTTGTTTTTAAGACTTGAGCATATTTTTTGATACAATCTTCTATTTCCCATAAAAATCAAAATGTTAAATTACATTTTCAAATTTTCCGCATAGTATTTAAAATGCTGTGCTTGAAAAATCCAACGCAAATCTTCGCAAAAGTAGGACAACTTGTACATGCAGCATTTACTTACAACAAAGAGGCCCGAAAATATTTGGAGCATAGCAAAAGACCCCATAAACCCTACTTCCGGTTTAGCATTACACGCGTCGGTTATTCAAAAGTATAGCGTCAGTGTGGCACGGCTAGGACATTTAATGTGTCTCCATTTGTGTACGCAATTAAATTGAAATGACAATCATTGTTATAATCGTATTAAAACTTATGCGACATAAATTCGTCATGGATGGTCTGTCCCATTACAAACCGAAACTAGACGAGTATCCGTCGAAAAAAAAAATTAGTAAAGCCATGTTTTCATAATGAACAATCATTGTTTTAAAACTTGAGTATATTTTTAAATAAAAGCTATGAATACAAGTGGTCAAAATGAAAATAATTGCTTTAAAAACCCTTATAATCTATTGTGTGGCTTCCTACATATTTATTGTTTTTCAAATTCATTGCAATATGAGTTTAATTAAATATTACAATTTAACAGTAAGAAGTTGTATCACGTGACGCCAGCTTTTATTTCGCATTTGAAGAAATAGACATATCACTTTGTTACGAGTTCGTCTCATATTTTTAAGTTATATTTTTCACTAGTAAATTTTATTCGGTTGTTATATAAAATCATATCAAAAGACATGGAGACTGGAACGCACGACCTTTATTTTTCAAAGAATTATATTCATATCACTGTTGTAGTCCACAGTTATAATCCACAGTAACGTACACAAGAAAAGCATGTGCTGGCAGTGAAAAGCGCTAAGTCAGAGGTCAGCCCTCACCATAAATATGTATGTGTGTTTATTTTCATGCAGGATATTGTTAAGTAAAAACTTGGTATACAAGTACCTAGGAAACAAGTTTTGTTATAATTTCAGTCTATGATGTCGGACTTCAGATTTACAACTGAATGACATAGGCTATATATTTTTGCAAGACAGTGGTATTTTAATTTTCCTTAAAACGAACAATGTCCTCCGCCGCGGCTGTCTGTTGGCGATAAATTCAAAAATTTATAGTTTAGTATATTTCTAGTTCTACAAAAAATTCTACAATGGTATATAACTATATTTTAAGAGTTACATACTATACCATTTATGCCTCTTAAAAAAACTGTCACAATACGTTTTTTGACGGACGGATACAATTTTAAAACCTATCAACTTAAATACATTAGCTTTATGCTCATTGATTAATCAATATATGCTGAGTTTCACGCGATATTTGTATGTGTAAAAATATCGCGTGAAACAAAATTCAAGTGCGTTTTCACAATGATGATGAGACACCAGGCTGATGCAATCCTACCACAGGATCCTACGCCAAACAACACATGTAGTAGTCATAATATGCTCTGCTACCTGTGCGAAGCCAGGGCGGGTGGCTAGTCCCAACTAGTGAATAAAAATATACTAAATATAAGTTTGTTTGTTTACTGAACGCCTTATCTGCAGAACTCTCATTAAAATTTATCATATACATAGGTTAGGGTACTGAGAACGACATAAGGTACCTATCATCTTGGAAAAAAGTACTATTCTCGTGGTATTCGCGATAAACGACTCGGCAAATTAATTTGGCAAAGGAATACGTGAGCAAAGCCGCGGGTAAAAGCTAGTCTGCAATAATCCTCAATATTCATCAATGAAAATACTATATACGTTGCCTTCTTAAAACTTCCCAGATTGGTAAATTAAAAAAAAAACCTCAGCTTCAATCATTTTAATTAGGCACCTCCCTAAGCTTTTCTAGAATGAAAGCTTTTTCTCTACAAGAACTTAATCCCCCAATGCTTTTCGGCTACAAAAGAAAGCCCTGCTACTTTTTGTAAACGCCCAAATTAATATTTAATTACTTTTTAATTGGACACCTCATGGAGCCAAGTCATCTGTTACTTGGTTCAGCCATAGACAAAATAATAATTAAGCAGAATGAAGCTGTTTCAAATAGGGTGGGAATTGAAATGTGGTTGTGTTAAGTAAATTATGACTCTTTTTAAACTGTTAATTGGGTACGTACCTAATGATGAGTATATTTTTAATAACAAATCGGGGGCGTTTTAAAATGTATACCAGATGCTTTTCTTCCCGGACAGACAGAAAAAGCCGGTCAAGGGGTTGAAAAAAATCTAAGAAAACAATTGACAATGCGGCTAGCAACCCTATTTTGATTTCGCTCTCCACCTTTACCCCCGCTAAGTAAGGGTGGCCTTTGGGTTTTATGGACTCTGGCTACCCCTCAAGGGGTAAAGACGTAATATGTATGTTTTTTATTCCACCATAATAATCATCCATAATTTAATGGTTAAATAAATTTGGGTGTTTGTAACGTTAGACTTTACGCCTCATCTTAAGCAATATAGGCTTTTTTTTGGAGGGCAATATTTTATTCATTGGGCAATTTCTGTTTTCGTTTTGAAACTTTTTAGAAGCCTTCCATTGCCCAAATGAGGTATTGTAGTGTGGGGGACACCTTCTCGCGGTATATTATATGTATCTTTTATATGAAAACCTATGTTTAAATTGATGTTGACAAGGTCCGTGGCGCAGCGGTCAATACGCCGTGACACGGATGGTCCCGGGTTCGATCCCCGGTCAGGTCAAGATAAAAAATGATCTTTTTCAGATTGACCTGAGTCTTGGATGTTTATCTATATATGTATTTGTTATAAAAGATAGTATCGTTGAGTTAGTCTGAATTAAGAACTTACTTTGGGGCTAGCTCAATCTGTGTGATTTTTCCGTATATATTTATTTATTTAAATTTATGTTTTAGAAAAAAAATATTTGCTCTCCACCTTTACTCCGATTTACGAATTGTAATGTAACATTCCCACTCATTAAATTTATTCCTTAAACCCAAACCCAACTAAAATGATGAAAACTACAAAAAATATTATATTGGTACTTTAATATGGGTGGAGCTCTATTTTGTTATGAGTAAGTAGAATAAAGCTTTTGTATATTCTAAGTACCGTTGTTGACATTAAATCCATCAAAACATTAATTAAAATTAAACCAAGTGTTCTAATAGCTGTAAACCTTAATTTAATGAATCTGTTAAATTAGTGGTTAGGGGTTCATTTAATTATTACTGTGTCTACGGCTGAGTATTATTTAGTAAAGCAAAATATAATTAGTTGGATTGACATCTATTAATTATAACTAATCTTCAAACGAAATAATTTTAGTGATTATGGATAATCATAAGTATTTCAAAGATACCTTGCTTTAGCCTAGGCACTTTTCTCGAAAAATAAGTACTTAAGAACATAAATAGAAAAGAAATATGATAAATTAAACGTCTTATACGTTTTCTTTATCCATATACATGGCGAAATTTTGATCGTTTCGGACCATTAAAGGGGTGATTCAGCTCGTCAATATAAACAACTTTTCCTATGGGACAAATGCTGTAAACTCGAAAAAAATTTCGACATTCCTATACAAATTGCCCGGGCGGCTGAACACTTTTGTATGAAAAGGTCGAAATAAAATTCGAGTTTCCAGCATTGGTCCCATAGGAAAAATGGTTCATATCGACGGGCTGAATCACCCCTTTAAGGGTCCAGAACGATCAAAATTTCGCCATGTATATATTCCTTGGTGATTTGAATATTGTTGTTCTATATTATGGTCTTCATAAGACCGAAGTGGAATTCTATTCCATTGACAGGTTTTCACAACAAAGAATGGAATAAATAGTATTATAAGTATAAGCCTGGAAGAAGTAGGTATTATTAATATGTAGAATACGCATGAAGTCAGCTACAGGCCGTCATGTTTTGACCTTGTCCGGAGGTCTTCCTCCGGGCGAATGTAAACCGAGACGCGCGCATGAAGTTGTACTAGTGCGCACTGATGTTAGCGCTCGGCAGCTTCGGCGGCACGGGCGGTACGGGCGGGCGGCACGGGCCGCGGCCCGCAGCTCGTTGAAGGCGACTTAGAAAACCAAGCCAAACAAAGCTTATAAGCAAGTGGTTTGGACATGTAGAAAGGATGGTTGAAAGAAGACTCAAAAAAAATTCTAAAAGGAAAATGTGACCGGAGGAGTAGATCAGGGCTGGCCTCGACTCATGCCGAGGGGCAAGTCAGAAATACCCGAAACCGGCGAGCATGTATGAAAAGAGTGTTGGTTGTAGATGAAGTGAAAGAGTATTGAAAGGGTCGTAGCAAGTGGAGATCCTTGGTCTCTGCCTACCCCCATGGGGAAGATTGGAAGAGGCGTGATAATTTGTATGTATGTATAAACATCCAAGAGTTTTCTCCAACTGGTCTGGCCTGCGTGAAGAGATTAGGCCAAATCCTCTGACTGCTCAGGCTAATATATGGCTCTGGTCGTACAGAGACGGTCGTGTTTCTGCAGTAAAGACTAACAAAGACCTGATGGTGATAATGATCCTGGGTAGCTGGTGGTTACTAGTATATAAAACAATAGGTACTTTGGAAAAGACTGTCGGTCCTGTTAACTGTCATTAGAGGGAAATCGCTAAGATAACATTAAACATTTAACGCCGATCCTCTTAAAATCTGAACCATATAAAAATCTGAGATAAAAATACACAAAAAGAAGAGAAGAGAAAATATTTTCAGCTACATAAATCTCGCAGAAAAACATTGTTAAAATACTTTTACAAAATCGTCGCCATTATTTTTACACGCCGCCTAAAATTGTTTCTATGCTAATGAATTAATTACAAACACCAGCACACAAAAAGCACAATATAATTTTTTCCGCCCTTAAATCCCGAAATATTAACATTCGCCTCCGCTTGATCCCTAAATACGGTAATTTTGGAATTCGAAGGGAATGGGGCCAACTGTTTAATTATGTTTATTCTAATTTAATTTCCGACACTCCGTATTAGATATGGGGAAATTCGGAACCGGACCTGGATCTAGATCCGGATAATTCTAACAAGCTTCCTTAGGCACTTAGAAAAATAGGGTTTTTTAATATTCAGACTTGCTAAAAGTCGAACTTGCTAGCATCTCCATTGCAGATGCTAGCAAGTTGGACTTCTCCGTAAGGTCTAAAACTACTTACAGGTGTAAGTAAGTGATATTGCACAAAACTTAAGACTGCAAAAAATAACTTATAATATTTTGGTAGACCAATTATTTTTTGTATCATTTGAAAATAAAAAGATTCAAAGGACATTTTTAGGCTTGCATGTTATCATAGAAGTATAACTTACTGAATGAAGATACATAAAAGTGGGATCTACATCTAACATTTAGTTCATTAAGTTTATCTACATCAACTACGTGTTGCAATCACGAAATTGTAGTTCCATCAAAACTCCGGAGCTATCCATCTCTACTCTGTATTCGTAGGATTGGTTGCTGACAATGATATAAAATCCTGAAAGTGGAAAGATAAACAGGGTTTCGTGTTTTAGCGCAAAGAAAGTCAATAGCGTGAGACGTGCTGAGGATACTACGGAACCCAACGAAACTGCGAAGTGATTCATTCCGCAAAGAAACTTCAGTTTGCGCTAGAATACACCAAATTCTAACGGTAGTTTAGTTTTCAAAAGAACTAGAACATTTGTATATACTTTATGGTTAAAAATTAATTTAAATGAGTGATAGTTAAATAAAATTTTAAGTGTGTATAATATTGAATTTAGGTAAGGAATTTACAAGTGTCCGAATGTGAGTGACGAAAAATTTAATAGAACCTACTCACAAAGTCCAATGGCCTAGTTAGCGTGACCATTATTAGCTTTCGCATGTTAAGCAACCCCAGGCGCAGTCCTCACAAGTGGTATAAAAATATCTCGACTTCCGCCGTCCTTCGGAAGGCACATTAAGCCGTTGGTCCCCGCTGTCATCATTGATTAAAGTCGTTAGGCTATGATGATGTTAAAAAATCAGAGACCAATGTTGGCCACACGAAAAACACTGAGGTCAACTCGTTTTGTTATATTGAAGGTTTCGTCGTGAGGTGAGAACGACCTCTCGCTCAATTTGCTTCGTCGCTCCTGTTTTGGTTACAAGGAAATCTAACGAACCTACCTAGCCTATGTTTCTGGAATTTTGCCCAAAGTCTCTCACTCTGTATTAGTTGTTCCCTAATACATAATATCAAGTTGCACGCCTAAAATTTTATTCTTTCGTTTTTTTATTATTCCTGTTTATTTAATACTAGCAACCTTACCCAGCTGCGCGCGCGCATGTATTATACTTACAAACCTTCCTCATGATTAACTCTATCTATCGGTGAAACCCACATAAAAATCCGTGCAGTAGTTTTAGAGATTTTCGCAAACATACAAAAGCCTTTGTTTTATAATATGTGGTGATATTGTACATATAATAAATAAATAAATAAATAAATATATACGGACATATCACACAGATTGAGCTAGCCCCAAAGTAAGTTCTTAATAAGACTTGTGTTATGGGATACTAACTCAACGATACTATATTTTATAACAAATACATATATAGATAAACATCCAAGACCCAGGTCAATCTGAAAAATATCAAGATCATCGAACCCGGGACCATCCGTGTCACAGGCCGGCGTGTTGACCGCTGCGCCACGGAGCTCGTCACACACATAACATATACACATTAAAAATATTTTAATACATTTTTATAGCTTTTTAAACATCTAGATATATAACCTGGGAACAAATTATATAGATACAACTATTGGAAGACGTAAAGTTCGGATACATTTGGTCCTATTACTCATAGAAATAGTTCTAGGTCATATCATAAGGTAATAACAGAGGCCATAGCAATACATCTTGTTTTTTTAGCTTTTCAGTCGTTTATTTGCCTTTTCGGAGAAAAAGTGATACGGTGTAGTATATCGTTAAAACTAAACAAGTTCTGAGAATTTGTATTATATCACACATAATTGAAGTTTTGTCTATTACATGCAATCGATTAAAATATGTATTTAAACAGAAAATATCTTATTATTTAAAAAATTAAAAACAAGACTACCGCTTTAGACAGACAGTTTACGTTCGCTGTATCGATTTATTTTTATATACTCCAGGGAAAATACAACTATTACGACACCTCACACATCAAAATTGGTCAAGTCTACATAAGGCAACAATGAAACAGACATATTTCACCATCATCATCAGGTCTTTTTAATCTCCACTGCAGGAATACGACCCTCTCTATACTACCAGAGCCATATTAGCCAGAGCAGTAAGAGGATTTGGCCTACACTCATAACTTAAGATCAACTTGTTATTTTCCGATTACATATCCATAATGAGGGTTTCAATAGTCATGTAGAGAATAAACGATCTATATATGCTATTGCTTGATTTAATAATAAGCATTCAAATATAATATAAACCAACATTTATTATATTAGAAGAAAAACTAGCACTGCGAGCTTAAATTTAAAGCACTATCCATTCTAGACCGCTTTCAAAGCAATTCAGCTTATTTAAAATATAAATCGAGAACCCAGTAGATAAAGTAGAAACTATTCTAAATAATTCAAGAAACTAAATATAATTTAGCCAGAAAGTCGTCCACTCTGGCTCAATAAATCTGGGGGCAAATGGTCCCGATTCTAATTTATGCAGGTCCATCCGCGTATTTTAAGAATGTCCGTGTTCGCTGAAATAAACGAACAATCGGCGAAAATTCAACCCTGGCCAATATTTGAATTCGAAAATAGTTTTTCCATTTAAATTTAATAAATCTTTTTATCGATAAAGTAATTATACTTTCCGTTTGAAAATTTATAAGGTATATGGGTAGGATTCCGCGCTTAAATTTAAGTTATTTATTGTAATTCTAGCATGATTTAGACTCGTATCAATAATAGGAATCGGTATATTGTCTTTTTCAAAAATGTCCTAATATCTAGCGAGTTGTGCTCTTGACGGTATTACTGTGTAAAGAGCTTAAATTCATTCTAAACCTCTTCCAGAGCAATCCAGCTTATAAAAATGTAATTTGAAACGCCAGTAGATGAAGTAAAAAATTTAGTAAATAATTCAAGAAACTAAATATAATTTAGCCAGAAAGTTGTCCATTCTGGCTCAATAAATCTGGCGGCAAATGGTCCCGATTCTAATTTATGCAGGTCCATCCGCATATTTAAAGAATGTCTATGTTCACTGAAATAAACGAACAATTGGCGAAAATTCAACCCTGTCTAATATCCGAAAATATTTTTTGATTAAAACTAACGTGAGAGCGCGCGCCGCCCGCGCCGCCCACGCATCCGATCGCTAACATCAGTGCGGATTGGGACGACACCGTGCGCGGGTCTCAATTTACATTCGCCCTGAGGAAGACCTCCGGATGAGGTTGAAACATGTCGGCCAGTAGCTGACTATTTACGTGAGTAACCCGTTGTTACGTATTTTAATAATATCCGAAAATAGTTTTTCCATTTGAATTTAATAAATCTTTTTATAGTGATTAATATTTCCCGTTTGCAAATTTATTGCGTGGGTCAAACTTATTTCTTGAATTTGAGTTATTTTAATTCAAACTTGAATTCAAATTCATATTTATACTAGCAATCGTTCTATCGTCTTTTTTACCTGTGTAGGCCACTTATACACACGAAAAACAAAACAGACAAATCGTCTTTTTCTAAAATGTATCTTCTCTTATATTTTGAAAGCTGTGCTCTTGTACCACTGTATGAAAAACACACACTTACTAAAGTAATTAGTATTTTGATTATAACTGAATTTTTATAAAAAGCAATTGTGAGTTCCTCTTGTTGCGTATCGACTCGGGCAAATTAAATTTGCGTTGAGCAAAACTCTGCTACTGATATAGCGTTATCATTAGCACTGTATTGTTCCTCGCGTGTACATGTGGTAGGAAGGACACGCAGGGCAAGATAATAAGTGTGCCATGGTCTGAGGGGTGGCACTATAGGAACAAGAGATTTTCGAGCTGTAGCCCCACCTGTTCCGTTTTTTATAATTATAATTTTTTTTTCAACTCACAAGTTGGAACCACAAGTGAGTTGAAAAAAAAATTATAATGTGACAAGCAAAAATATCTGTCAAAATACATTACTAAATAATGAACACGTACCAGCAAGCGCCCAGACCAAGGGCCAAGGGCAAGGTAGGCCGTTTCCAAATGGGCAAACGTATTTGAAACCCTAGATGTGAATGTTATTCCGAATTTCAACTCGATTATCCATATAATATACTTTTGCCAAATCCTCTGATTGCTCTGGCTAATAATTATGGTTGTACAGAGAGGGTCGTGCTACTACAGTGGAGACAAAAGACCTGATGATGATGATTTTATTCTATTTTAACCGACTTCAAAAAAAGGAGGAGGTTTACAGTTCGTCGTAATCTTTATTTTTTCCCCCGATTTCTCGATGACGCCTGGATCGATTTAAGAAATTTTTTTTTTTGTTCGATAGGTAATTGCAACAGATGGTCCCATTAAATTTTTATCGAAATGTGTCAACCGCTTTTTGAAAAAATACACAACAACCAAAAACATGTTGACAGGTATGCCGTTTGGATCACACTTATTTCCATTTTTTTCTTATGCTTATTAAAAAATTGATAGGGTTGAAGTCGGTTTTTGTTTCTTGTTAAAAATATCTTAAATTATTACATTTAGACAAACTGTTGCGTGACTAGTAGATAAGGCCCCTTTAGATATGACAATGACAAACTTGTAATAAAATTAATGCTTGCTTTTCGTGTGTGTACGTGGCCAACACTGGTCTCAGATTTTTCAAGCTGCCTCAAGGCACCTGACATAGCTTCACGACTGCCATCAGTGATGACAGCCGGGACCAACGGCTTAACGTGCCTTCTGAAGCTAGAAGGAGCTCGAGATATTTTTATGCCACTTGTGGGTACCGCGCCCGGGTGTTGCTTTACAGGCGTAAGTTAAATATAAATAACATATTTTTGGACAGAAAACTGCTATGGAAGTAGAACACACGTATTTTGAGACACCAGTGCTTTAACTCACTGAAATAACGCATACTTACTACTTACGCGCTTGTTTGTAGTTCGCTTCCGCCAAAACACAGAATGTTTACTTTATGTGGGAGTTGCACGCACGTTGATGACAACCATCAACTTTTGAATTGTATGATTTAAAATCTGACTTAAAATTATTTGATACTTTTATATGGATAAATTTCATTGCTTTATAAACAATCAATAAAATTAACTACTTAATCAAAGCTTCTTAAGAATGTAGATATTTACAAGTTATACACGGTGAAAATTAGATCGTATAGAACCTTAAGGAGCAATTTATCTGGTTTAAAAAAAAATCGCCATGTGTGTCATGTGGTTCACCGTGGGTGGTAGTTGTGTTATTTTCTTGGTCACCCTAGAATACAGTGAAATAGATTTATGAGGTTTCTCTGTCTATGCCAAAAGTCACTATGGGTACTCAGCTGTCCTTTTACTAATATACGTATAAGGCCTTTGGCCTTTCCATCCTCATCCTAATCCTAACCAATACGAAAGTGAGTTTGTTTATTTGTTCGTTTGTTTGTTTTTGTTACGATTTCACGCCCTATCTACTGAACCGATCATCATGAAATTTTGCATACACATAGGTTAGGGTACTGAGAACATAGGCTATATACATGACGCGGGCGGAGCCGCGGGTAACAGTTAGTATTTTTTAAATACATCATACAACGTAAGGGATTAAAAAATCGCAGAGAAAAAAATACAATTCTGTGAGCACGTAGCTTGGCCGGGTTAATTTTTATTTTAATTTCGCTGTAGCGTTACAGCAAAAAAATAATTAAGTGCGAATTTTTTCGCAGGCACACCGCTGGAGTGTAAATGTAAACTGGAACGCTGGCAACTTTATTTTAAGCGGTTTCTTAATTAATGAATAATTTATAGCGGGAATATATTTTTTAAATTAAATTCTCATTAGTTACATTAATTTACGAGTTACATGACTTTTGTTCAATCTATAAAATACGTGTCTATAGATTGATATTACTGCCTAGTAATCTTATGAAGAAACAGAAGATTTTATACACTAGTACAGATAAACCGTCAGACGACAGACTGATGATTTGAGTGCTTTAGTGCATCAAAGCTCGGTGTTGGCTATTATTTTATATAACATGGGGACAACAAAGTAAAGTAAGTAAAAATAAAAAGTTCCTTCTTTTATATTTTAAAAAGCACATCTCTTTGTAAGGAGAAAAATAAACGGTTATATAAATACTATCACATCTTTATCCCTTGCGGGGTAGACAGAGCCCAAGGTTATAAAACCTACAGGCCACGTTTAGCATCGTAGTGGGCGTAAAGGTGGAAATAAAAGGTTTATTATTTTATTTATACACGATGAAAAAAGTATTGACAGAATGTAGTTTATTTAATGAAATATTTATTTATTCATAAGGTACACCAACAGGTTACATGTACACATTTACAAAATATGTTAACAATATTGGGCCTAGCATGCAACCCAATTATGGGTGAACCCAACATTTGAATAAATCATTAAAAAACCCTGCTATGTCTACAGACCAAATATAAATAAAGAACAATGCATAAATAAATATGAATAATATAACAATATCAATGAATCAATTGCAGGATGACTCAAATTTAGATTTTAACTCAGGAAGAGAGTCATTAAAAATATCGAGGTCGCTTATTTTATTGTTATAATATAAATAATATTTATTCCATGATAGGTCAACAGTTTACAAGTTTTTAACAACATTTCCCAACAGACATGCATCGGAAGCAGATAATCGAGTTTAAAAGGGAACATTGATATTTTATCGTATCAACTACCACTATAAATAACTATAAACACATTTCACCAAAAAAACCCTGAAAAGTTAATACAATAATGAACTTTTTCAATATTTTCGCATTTTTTACCACTTTTAATATGAAAACCAAATTCCACTATTGTTGATAATATGACGCTCTGATAAGGTAATTCGAAAAAGGATAAAAAGTCGCTATCTTCAAAATTTGTTTCGTAAATATTGAGAATTCAACGTGAGATGAAAATGAATCAACATTGATATTGGTTTAAAAAGAAAATATTGCTTCAATATATAATAACAAAAATAATATCGTAGGTTTAAAGGCTCAAGCATTGATGATGATGGACGTGGTTTTCGAGAATAGGATTTATAAACCCTAATAAAAAAATAATCGTATCGCGAAACAAAAGAGTCGCTTATACCCAATGAATTCCAATTGGCATATGCTGATAACTTAATTTTCAAATACATTGCTTGCGACGTACGCGCGAGATTTGTTTCAGTATGACTTAGAGGGTAATGTATGTGGAAGTATAAGATTTTATCGCCTGAAAGTCGCGCATGTATGAAACGTAGTGAGTGAGTGCAACAGATAATTTTCAGACGAACCCCTACTCAGTGAAAAGCGAACTGCCGTGGAGTGCGGACGCGTGTGCGGTGTACCGTGCGTACGAAGTTCAACGGATTCGGTTTTCGAATAAAAACTCTTTGTGACGAAAGGACTTTTTTCGTGGCAGTTTGCGTTATTGTCTGAACTTAAGGTCGTTTATCAGGTAAGCGGAGGTTTTTATTACGAAAATTTATCGTTTTTACTTTTGGCCGGCTTTTTCTAATGACACTTTAGGGTGTTTAAATTTGAATTAAGGGCCTTTACCGGCAAATGTACGTTTTGACCGTCAAGTTTTACTAATATATTTGATTTTATTGACTTAACAAATTATACGTCTATAGGTACAATTAATGAATTAGTTTTTTAAAGTTCTAATAACTGGAGGAATAATAAATACTTTCTGGGTAAAATGTTTAATTGAACTTTAAACTTATTTTTTGATAGTTAAATTCCAATTGATTAAAAAAAACAATAAAGGTTGTCATAAATTTATGAGCAATATAAAGGCAATTAATTTTAATTATATAATAATATAAGTAAGCTCGTCAAACGATAAATATATTGATTAAATTTTTGATCAATAGTTAAATTAATTTAAAGTAATGTGTGTATAGTCAGGTATATTCAATAGCTTTAGCTATTTTTTAAATTATTTATGTTTAGTTTTTATCTCAAATATTAAAATGTTAATATATATAAAGATGAAATTGAAATATGTAGTTTAAACTAAAATACAATGTAAATTAATTTTAACAAAATACGTATAAATTACCCTATTCTGCGAGTTAGATTTTCTTAATTTAAGAAGATCCAATGTCTCTATCTTGTCTATATTATTATATAATTTATCCGATCATAATGATCTAGAGTCGGCGGCAATAGCTATTATTGCCAGCGACTTTGTCCGTCTGGATTTTGATGTTATGAGGCAGTGTTATCATCATGATTGATTTGACATACCTAGTTTCTTTGTATTTGAGTGTGAAAGTGGCCAACACTGGTATCAATTATTCAAGCTAATAATAGCTTACCGACTACCACCAATGATGATAGCCGGGAGTTACGGCTTAACGTGCTCGAGATTTTTTTGCAACTTGCGATCACCAATCGAAGTGGGGATTGCTGCCGGGGTTGCTTACCATGCGTAAGCACTTAAAATGTCCACGTACACTATAGGCCATTGAGCTCCACTTAACTAAAGCTGTTACTTTGCCGTGTGGTTCCCGGCAGAGTAGAATAGGACCACTCCAAGTCATCCCGTGGATGTCGTAAAAGGCGACTAAGGAAACACAAGCTAAACAAAGCTTATTAACATCAAAGAGAGCTCTCCAACCCGTCTGGCCAGCGTGGAGAGTGTAGGCCAAATCCTCTGACTATTCAGGCTAGTTAGTATATGGCTCTGGTAGTACAGAGAGGGTCGTGCTCCTGCAGTGGAGACTAGAAAGACCTGATGATGATGATGATGATGCTAGTGTTACTACATGAGCGCCCCTAGTGTCTAAATTATTAAATACGAATACATATTATACTTATAATACATGAGCACGTGAATTTAAAACATTGCCAGTTCTAGACCAAACACATTGTATATCTATCATAAAATTATTTAAATCAAAATTGCAATATACCTATTACAGTCCCTACATTTTATGTCGGCAACTGAGATGACATTACTAAGAACAAAATTCAAATACAGATACACATACGTGAACTCTAAAAATATAAATTTATCTCTTTAGGCATACGTGCAATATATATTTTTAAGTGATTTTAAAATTAAATAATTCCATAAGAATTACAATGCCACTTCAAAATGTAATCCTTCGCTTTAGCGCATCCTAGCAAGCTCCCAGGTGTATCTTTAGCAGTAATGCTTCATAGCATGTCAGTGCATATTTGTGCTGTAAAAAGTATAGAAAAGTTGTAGCGGCAACTTCAGCTCGATTGTTGACTCGTGTATGTATATAGTCCCACTAGCTCTTGGTTCGTAGTTCTTTTTAAAAATACCAAGACTCACTGTTATACTTATTTAGGTTAAATGGATCGTGGTTCCACTGTTTCCAACTAGTAGAACTACATTGTAGGACCACGAATCAAAAATCTTTAGATCACAATTTTTAGTTCTACCATGCTGGTTTGGGAGAAAAGGAAAAGCATAAAATATACCAGCTATTTTTCTTTTGACCGTAAAACCCAGTCAAGGGATTGGGCGAAAATCTAAGAAATCACGTTATAGACGATGCGACTAGCAACCCATCACTATTTTGGTACCGCTTTCCACCTTTACGCCCACTAAACGGGGTTTTTGGTTTTTATCACTTTGGGCTCTGTCTACTCCACAAGGGATAAAGACGTGATAATATGTATGTATGCAAAATTTTCAGTATTAGTAAAGCTCTCAGTGAACGCATAGAATAAGAGGTAGAGTACACTAACGTGACGTAACGACAGGGACGACGACGTCGGCACGGCTCAGAGGTACCACAAGTGCTTTGAGTTCAGAGGACGACAAACGAGCAAGCGGGTCACCTGATGGTAAGTGATCACCGCTGCCCATGGACTAATGTAACACCAGGGGTATGACAAGAGCGTTGCCGGCCTTTTGTTTTCCCTCCCCAGAGGGGAGGGGGGATGGGCCTCCGGCTCTCTCACTCACCGAACGAAGCATAGAAGCTGTAAAACTACTACTCAAACGTCGATTTTCTGTGAGAGTGTGGTACTTCCCCGGACGAGCCGGCCCATTCATGCTACCAGCTGAAGTGATTTTTGCCGGTAGCGTGGCTCTACCACAACTAAATGTCTCTATCACTTAATCTAGGCGTATACTGGCAGCTATATGGATGCAACTCCATTGAAATGTGAGTGGATACAAATAAAAGTCGTGCTAAGTCTTGTTTCAAGCATAATAATACACTATACTTGTTCAGCACAAATATGAGCTGACATGCTGTGAAGCATTGCCGCTAAAGACAAACCTGGAAGGAAGATTGGATGCGCGAAGGAAAGGATTACGAATTGAAAGGCCATTGTAATTTAAACAGTTTCATTTAAATTTCATTTAAAACCAACTTGCAGAGTTCATTTATGGGTGTATGTGTGTAAGTTTTGTTTAAACTAATGTCATCTCAGTCGCCGTCATAAAATGTAGGGGCTGTACTATTGTGTATTTTTCAGTAAATTGTTTTAACATATAAAATAAATTTATGTATTAAAAGTTCATGTATGGTTTTCGTAGTTGCGTATGAAAACATTCATACTGACACCATGCATGCAGTTTTTATGGCCTGGGCCCTGCCAGAAGTCTTCTCTCCTTAATCCATATCTTTATTCCTCCATTACTTCTAAATGACAGAACATATTTGGATGTGTGACTTATCCCGCGTAACATAAGCTATACATTATCTGGCAGCCAAGTTGTTATTTTTGTGTAAAACAATCTTGTTTATCACTATGTTTGATAATATAGTGCGCAAAGTTATCTGTTTGAACCTTTATCTTTCAGTAGCAGTCAAAACATTTTAGCCACTTAGCAGCCAAAATCATGTTCATCAGAAATTTAATTGAAAAGCGAAAATTTATACGATATTTTATCTTCATTTACACATCAAATACTCGTATGTATATTCAGGTTTCGGTATTAATTCGGTCCGTAAATAAAAACGAAATATCATCCGATTCAGAGTTTAATCAAGGTTTTTTACGGTTCGGAATAATATAAGTGCGGGAAATTGTGAAAGTCGACTGGAAAACATTCGCATTATCGTCCATGAGCCTCGCTTGGGCGCGATCGGGCGTGAAAAGCCAAAAGTGTGTGATCTAGCGATGGCTTTTTTGTTAGGACGGCAAACGAGCAAGCGGATCACCTGATAAATAAATATATACGGACAAATCACACAGATTGAGCTAGCCCCAAAGTAAGTTCGAGACTTGTGTTATGGGATACTAACTCAACGATACTATATTTTATAACAAATACATATATAGATAAACATCCAAGACCCAGGTCAATCTGAAAAAGATCATTTTTCCATTTTGACCTGACCGGGGATCGAACCCGGGACCATCATTATCATTTTATTCTAAAATTCCTGATAGAACTGTTTAATTACGCGATATTGACTCTTATAAACCTTATACTACACAGCAATAAGATAATTTTGTGCAAAGATTCGTGTTGGCCGTGAAACGGAAATACTACAGGTTAGTGTTCCGCTCGTACATAATTTATGATGTGGTAGTTATAAAAAAACAGTATATATAGTAATGTAGTAAAAAAATCTGTAGTAATCCCTCTCTTTCTATACCATAGTAATAATGAGTGTAGTTCTATATAGTATAGACTCCCTATAGTATAGTTGTAATTTTGCACAACTTGAACATTATTTCTAGACCTTTATGTAAAAGGTCATCGTTTTTGGGCACGAAAATATTGTGAGCTAAGTTTTAATACAGCTTAAGGGTTTTCAATTTAATAATCAATTATATCCATTACTAGATTGTTGAAAAACTTTTCTCTGAAATTATTTAAATGCAAGTTTTGAGCTATTTAATTGGTTGATGAAAATGAAATTATTGTGCGTTAAAAACCCAACTAATAGTTTTAAATAGAACGTGAGAACTAAGATGGGATATTGTTGATCCGTCGCTATAGTTAATTCGTCACCTAATTAAAAGTCCATGCAATCAAAGTTAATTCTTCACTGGCGAAAAACGTACATATGTAAATTTGTCACTAGTACTTTGGTGTTGTAGTAAATTCGCCACCCAAGTGCTTTTTTGTAGTAAGTACAGATAGCAATATAATTAATTACAACCCGCCAAATATCATATTGATTACTTCGTTTTCATCCTTTGAATCATCATCGTGAGAAATGATCTTTTTCAGTTTGACCTGGGACTTACATGTTTATCTATATACTAGCAGCCCTACCCGGCTGCGCCCGGGCATGTATTATACCTTAAAACCTTTCTCGTGAATCACTCTATCTATTGGTGAAAACCGTATGAAAATCCGTGGAGTAGTTTTTGAGTTTATCGCGAACAGACAAACAGACAGACGCGGCGGAGGACTTTGTTTTATAATATGTAGTGATGTATTTGTTCTAAAATATAGTATTGGTGAGTTAGAATCCCATAACACAAGTCTCGAACTTACTTTGGGGCTAAGCTTTGTGATTTATCCGTATAATTCTGAAATTTGAAAGTAGTGCATTGAATCTACTTTATTTCTCTTTCACTTTTGTTGCTGTCTGTACGAAAAACCTCAGTTGACGAATATACTTGAAATTGATAAGTGACGAATTTACGGTAAAAAAAGACAAAGAAAAACGAATTTACACAAAGTTTTAAGGTGACGAAATTAGAAGGGTGACAAATTTACAATAACCAGCAGGCCTATTTGCTTACTTTTGACAGCTACGGTCTACATCATTTTCATGGTAACTGCAATATTCATTAAGGCTTCGGTATAAATGACTATTTTTATTTATAATATGAAAATCGTAATGGATGCTAAAGTGACAATCAAATCGTTGTACACCGAGTTAGCAAAGCGGCCTGCTGCTTGCTTAGATATTTTACCGTGTATGAACGTTTATCTTACCTCTATGGTATGAACACATTTTGCATATTTCGTAGGTACTATATAAATGTTTCAGGGTCCAGGGCTGGCCCCATTGAAATAAATTATTAAAAAAACGGAGAGATCACTTAAATTTTGTACTGCGAGGCCCAAGAGATAACCCTTCAAACTATTGTTTACAAATTAAAGTGATAACGTGAGTTTTAGTCAAAAACGTCCACATTGCATAATAGAAACTTTTTTTCTATTTCCAGGTGGGTTAACCTGAAAATATAAAAACATACTATATTAAAATAAAATAAAAAACACATTTACGAATAGAGAATATGCACGTATTTTTTTTATTTGCTTAGTATAATCCCTAATAACCACAGTAAAAAAATATGAAAGAACTTTTAAAATATCTTAATTAACGACGAAGATGTGATACTTTAAAATTTAAATAAGAAAGAGAAGTCCGATATGGACTAGTGACGTCAAAGTCTATATCATGTATACATTTGCCATATAAAATCATTTTATCTCGTTCGTTTTTCAATCAAATATTATTGTTTTCACTTTCAGTACTTTACTATTGAATATTTTTGGATAAACTGGTAGGAAAACACATATTTTTTCATGTATTTCCCCTATTGTTGGTATGTACATATGAAATACATACGTTAGACATATGTAGGTATATAACCTACGTCATCAGATGTACTTTTGGTGAAAATGCTAAGGTTTTCTAGGGCTTCATAGTTCAAAATTTTTAATGGACCCTCCGTTTTATTTTAAATAATTGACTATAATAGGATTTAAGACATAAATAGTAAAACTTTTAACGACACCATCGCCGCTGAAAACAGCTGAAACTTTTCCATAATTGTCAGTTGTGTACGTTCATTAGCTCCAACTTGACAGTTTCCAATTCTATTTAAAATTCCAAAGTTGGATATTGCAGGACTGGATGATAGAGAATTAAAAATAAATGCTTTCAGTTGACCACAGAATGGTGCATCATGAAAATGAACTGTTATTGAAACTGCTAGTTACGAGTAATATTTATTTTTGAAACAAATGCACACCATCTAAATATGTATACGTAGCCATCGTTGTTAAATGCTACCTGTAGAGGAGAACATTGGACACATGGTAAATAAATAATATATACGGATAATCACAAAGATTGAGCTAGCCCCAAAGTAAGTTTCAGACTTGTGTGCTTGTGTTATGGGATACTAACTCAACGATACTATATTTTATAAAAGATACTTATATATATAAACATCCAAGACCCAGGTTAATTTGAAAAATATAGTTTTCTATCTTGACCTGACCGAGAATCGAACCCGGGACAATCCCTGTCACAGACCGGCATATTGACCGCTGCGCCACGGAGCTCGTCAAATGGTGGTGGAGAACAATATTGGACACACCTTTGATGTGACCATGAAATTTCATACAAACTTCAGTTGCGCTCCAACTATACACAGATGGCCGTACGTGTTTTATTTGTTAGATATTCATAAAAAACCGGTCAAGTGCGTGTCGGGCCACGCGCAGTGTAGGGTTCCGTAGTTGCGAATGACAACTTTTAGTTCTCACTGTTCACACCTCACACCTCACAGTCTAACGACCAAAAACATCTAACAATGAAGATTGTATGAAATTTTACATTTTCCAGTACATTTTATAAGTTGGTTGCCTATAACTTTTTAGTTTGCACTTAGTACCCAGCTCTGATAGTTTTCCTTTCAACTTCAGTATATATACTATTGCTGTAATTTTTTTCACGTATCCATATATAACCGTTTAGCAGATAGAGGGGGGGGACACGTACCTCTAACAAAATTTTGCACTTTAAAACCAAATATTTCGGAAACGGATCCCTAAATCGAAAAATGGTGTTCTTAACCTCACAATATTTTTGAAAGACCTTTTTAACGATACCCCACACGATGGGTACAATAAAGAAAAAAAATTACTCCCCCACTTTACTTGTATGGGAGCTACCCAAAAAAAAATATTTTTTCAAGGTTTTTTTCTACGACTTTTTTGCCATGATTAATGTACACACTCATACCAAATTACAGCTTTCTAGTACTTATAGTCTCTGAGTAAAACCGCGGACGGACAGACAGACAGACAGACAGACAGACAGACAGACAGACAGACAGACATGGCGAAACTATAAGGGTTCCTAGTTTACTACGGAACCCTAAAAAAGTAACTATAAAGAAGCATTCTGTTCAGAAAACATATTTAATACATGCGTACTATCATTTTAAGGGTTACGTACAATAATACATATTCAAAATCAAATCAAAAAATCAAAATTATTTATTTGCCTTAAACAGGGTACATAAAGATGATGGTAGGTTCATGTGTTGAGAACAAGCCCCTATCCATCAGGTCTGTTTTAGACTCCACTGCAGAAGCACGACACTCTCTGTAAGTACTACCACAGCAATACATTAGCCAGAGTAGTCAGAGGATTTGGCCTACACTCTCCACGCTGGCCGGACGGGTTGGAACAAGCCTATTTAGCCATATTTAATAGCATGCAATTTGTTTTTGTTCGTAATTAAACGCTCATTATGCAGATCTGTGTCACAATCAAATTAAGAATAGTAAATGGTAAAATGTCAAAATATCAAATAATTCAATATTATTTCAATCACAACAATTTTTCATGTTAATACCAGTTTTCTTACGTATATATTTTTTTAAGTTGAATCCAGTTTCTTGTTAGTAAAAGTTGTTAAAATCCTCAAAAGTTTATTGGCTTATAAAATCCTCATATCGAAGGATTAGATTCCGCATAGAAACAGAATTGTACTCGGTCACACCTGTTTCCCGGAGATCCCGTGCAATAATTGGCAGGGAACAACAATCTGTGTAATCAAACGGCATTGGAATTAATTGGTATTCCCTGGAATTGTTCCTTGTTTTGTCATCAGATTGATCTTGATATCAATAGTGATACGATAGATTTAAATATTCTGATAAGAATAGCAAAGCTAAACTATTGTTGTAGTTAGCGTAATATAAATAACTGGCAGCCTCTGTAATGCACTGATAAAACACCAGCATGGGACACGAGGAGTCTTGGTTCTATCCCCGGCCAGGTGATAGAAACCGATCTTTTCTAGATATTAAATTGGCATGGGTCTTGGATAGATTTATATTATATTATAAAATAAAGAATCGTGGAGCTAGTATCCTACGACACAAGTTCACTGCTTTCTATGGGGCTAGCTCAATATCTAATATATGTATAAGCTCTAATATATGTTAGTAATATATACGATTCGTTAGTACTAGTTTTCTTACACATATTTTTTGAGCTAGTTTTTTCGTTGCCTAAGTAATTGAAATCCTCAAATGTTTAATGTCTTATAAAATCCTCATATCGAAGGATTCTTGATATCAATAGTGATTGATTTAAGTGGTTGAGATAAGAATAGCAAAGCTCAACTATTGTAGTAGATAGCGTAACGCTCTTACACATAACACACATGCACAACGTACATTAAACACGTCTTAATCCCTCACGGGGTAGATAGAGCCTAAGATCATAAGACCCAAAAGCCTTGTTTATGTATACCTTTAATATTTGAGAATTTCCTTTTCTTTATAATTATTGTAAAATACTTGAGAATTCCGAGAGAGGGAATTGTTGAACTGGGAATTTATTTTCAGCACGTCACTTGTTTTACTATGGTATTTTTTGACAAAGAGATTTTATGTTAAGCCTCTTTGTTGCAACCGATTTTACATTCCATAAAATTAAAGTATTAAATACCTCAATCTAATCCCGCCGATATTACCTGCCCGAACATGCCGCGTAAAATTAAACTGAACCTATTTTAAAAATTTAATTTTACCGCCCGTACGTGTCGAACCGTGCGGAACAGCGGAACAGGTTTATCGAAAATACTCGTTTTTGTACACGCCCTGAAGCTTTTTACATGTGTTAATTTTTAGAGTTCCGTACCCAAAAGATAAACACGGGACCTTATTACTGAGACTTCGATGTCCGTCTGTCTGACTGACTGTCTATCCGTCTCTCACCGGACTGTATCTCATAAACCGTGAAAGCTAGACATTTAAATTTTCAAAGATGGTGTATTTCTTTTGCCGCTATAACACAAATACTAAAAACAGAATAACATAAATATTTAAGGCCTCCCTTACAACAAATGTGATTTTTTTGCCGTTTTTGCTCGATACTATAATGTTGTATGTATAGATACTGTTAAGAAACTTTTTGTGCGCGAGTCCGACTCACATTTACCCGATTTTTGAACATACAGTTTCTGCTAATACTGCCTTTCAGTGTTTGAAAAATATGAGCATATAAAGTTAAGAATTAGACGGGACAAAATAATTAAATTTAAACACCTCATATTTTGGTTATCATGCCACGCCGGAGGATCTTGACCTGACAGCATCAAATTTAGAGTATTGATACTCTAAGGCATCAAACCTCCTGGGTTCGATCCCTGTGAGGTTAAGAATGAAAATGACCTTTTTAGGGTTCCGTAGTAAACTAGGAACCCTTATAGTTTCGCCATGTCTGTCTGTCTGTCTGTCTGTCTGTCCGTCCGCGGTTTTACTCAGAGACTATAAGTACTAGAAAGCTGTAATTTTGTATGAGTATGTATATTAATCATGGCAAAAAAGTCGTAGAAAAAAATCTTGAAAAAAAATTTTTTTTTGGGTAGCTCCCATACAAGTAAAGTGGGGGAGTAATTTTTTTTTCTCTACTTACCCATCGTGTGGGGTATCGTTAAAAAGGTTTTTGAAAAATATTGTGAGGTTGAGAACACCATTTTTCGATTTAGGGATCCGTTTCCGAAATATTTGGTTTTAAAGTGAAAATTTTTGTTAGAGGTACGTGTCCCCCCCCTCTATCTGCTAAACGGTTATATATGGATACGTGAAATAAATTACAGCAGTAGTATATATACTGAAGTTGAAAGGAAAACTATCAGAGCTGGGTACTAAGTGCAAACTAAAAAGTAATAGGCAACCAACTTATAAAATGTACTGGAAAATGTAAAATTTTATACAATCTTTATTGTTAGATGTTTTTGGTCGTTAAACTGTGAGGTGCGAGTGTAAACAGTGTGAACTCAAAGTTGTCATTCGCAACTACGGAACCCTATACTGCGCGTGGCCCGACACGCACTTGGCCGGTTTTTCTTATTGACCGGTTTGTGCATATGTTTATGCATATATGTATTTGTTAAAAAATATAGCATGGTTGTCACTCAAAGATAATTTATTTTGTTGAAGTATATTGATAATTGTCGAATTATTTGTTAAAATAGAATCTAGAAGTTCTTATTGTAATTTTTTCTATTTAATTAAAACTTTGGGCTGTAAGTCCACGATTGAAAGAAAAGTGGTGAAAAAATACCTCTTAATTAATGTTTAAATAGCTTTACCTCAATATATTAAGTTTAATGTTTTCTTATTTTTTCGCGATTGTTACACATTTAAATAAAATTATTTTAATACGGTTTGACTATGAGTGTGATTTATCATACATTGGGCAAACAAAGAGAAGCATCGGTACCCGTATAAAAGAACATATTGCTGACATGAAGCATAGGCGCTCAACGAAGTCTGCAGTCTGTGAACATACCCTAGACAAACCCAACCATTATATGCGTTTTGATAATCCTCAAGTCCTTGCAAAAGAAAACAGACACATTCCAAGAATGCTTCGTGAGGCTATTGAAATTAAAAAACATCCTAATTTCAATAGTGAGGATGGTTGGCAGTTACCACCAGCTTGGGATCCAGTCATCAATTTAATCAAATCTCAAGCTAGGCAGAAGACTGCAAGACCTTCAGACACCGTGAGCCAATACTGCGTACATCCGGAACGTTATCAATAAATATTTTAGGCGGTAGATTTTGCAGTTCTTATAAAATACTAGACAACTGTCAACTTAAACAACTTAGTCTACCTGCGACCACGAACACTGTAAAGTGCTCGAAACGTTAGGTGTATAAATAATGTAATGATAAAAACCGTATTAAAATAATTTTATTTAAATATTAAGTTTATTTTCCCAGATTTAATGAGATTTACTAAAGTCACGTATACATAAATATACGTTTCAAATTATTACAGAATCAACGCAATTTCACTTCGAAGTCCTAATGGAGTCCAAATCCGATTATCCTTTGGCCGACTTTATGATGATAAAATGTAATGGCTCGAAAAAATCTACATATTTAACACACTCTTTGTAAGAAAATACTATTTCATTCTGAAATATAAGAATTAGAAAAAAAAAATAGGGTTTTAAGTAGGTCAATTGTTGCTAATAGATGGTTTTAAAATGTAAATGGAATAAAAAGTTTTATGTATTTATACAAAGGTCTTTTAACATATTTAAAAAAGTAAACCAAATGGTAAACTAAAGCAATTATTTATCACAATACAGGGAGTTTGTATAATTAATTAGTGTTCATACCTATAGGTACTTTAGATAACGAGATCTATTCAGAACCTAGTTTGGTTGATATCAGGTTTTTCGTCGAAATAAGTCAAAAGATTACTTAGAATCTAGGAAGTAGCAACTACAGGATAAATTCTCACCTTGTGTTTAAAATCTATGAGTACTAATATTAATTTTATCAATATTAAAATGATCAAAGATTTGACTGATAGTTTGATTGAGGCTCCGAAACAACTGGACTAATTTTCATAATATTTTACTTATAGACAGCTTATTAACCTGTGTGTCACAAGAGCTATAAAATACGCGGACAAAGGCTTGGGAGAGTTGCTAGTTTTAAATTAGAATAATATAATAAACGACTAGGTAAGCATAAAAACAAACAAAAAAAACAATGGCCTTTCCTGCTATAAATCTCCTAGTTCACAATGACGCTACAAACAATTGTTCTAAACGCCGTGACGTCACAGGAAGGGTCAAGCGCGAGCGGAAGTCACCCAAGAGATAATTACACGACGGACGCGCGTATACGGATGTGTGGTGGTTGGAAAATAAATTATTTCAAAGCTAGTCCACCCTTTTTAGGAAGATAAGCCTTTTGAGACCGCGCAAAGTGACTATTTTAAGTTTTCATAACTTTAAAATCGTTTTTTTTTATGTCTTTGTTTGGCAAACGAGCAAGCGGGTCACCTGATGGTAAGTGATCACCGCTGCCCATGGACTAATGCAACAGCGGGGGTGTCACAAGAGCGTTGCCGGCTTTTTTTAGGGGAATCTCCGGCTCTGTCACTCACCGAACAAAGCATAGAAGCTGCAAAAGCTACAACTCAAACGTCGATTTTCTGTGAGATTGTGGTATTTCACCGGACGAGCCGGCCCTTTCATGCTACTAGCAAAAGTTATTTTCGCCGGTGAATGAATGAATGAATGAATGAATTAATTAATAAACACTTCATTGCACCAATATATCTAAATAAAATTAAAAACACGAACGATTATACAAATATAGGGCACAAAGGCGGACTTATCGCAATATGCAATTTCTTCCAGCCAACCTCATACCTTAGGGTAGGAAAGAAATAATAAAAAATTAATTGACAGCGGTGCAGATTAATTTCAATACACTTACTTAAATATGCGTAGGTGGCGTGGTTTTATCATATTATATGTACAAGATTTGACAGTTTCCGTGGCGCATTGGTTAACACGCTAAGCTGCGACACGAGGTGAGAGTGACATGAGACACCCGGGTTCGATCCCCTGCCAGGTCGGAAAACGATATTTTTTCACATTGACCTGGGTCTTGGATGTTCATTTATATAGGCAAGTATCAATATAAAATATTGCATTGTTGAGCTAGTATCTTACGGCACGAGTTCACAACATACTGTGGCTAACTCAATCTGTGCGATTTGTCAGTAAGACAGACTTTTGCGTTTATGATTTAAAGTACGGATTTATTTATAAAATTTTGTAATTCAGCCAAAAACTAAGATACTTTTCAGGAAGTCTTGTTATTAAATTCAAATCTAAACAGCGAAGCGTATAATTTGGTGTCCTCAAGACTCTGTTTACCTTGTTAGGAAGATAGACGTGAAAGTCTATTTCTTACTCAAGTTCTTACTATCCTTACAAAACACGTGCATATGTAGGGCCATCAAACACCTAATGAGATAAGTTGGGCCATTAAACGCGATTTACATTCAGGACTCGCCGCGGCCTTGTGCTAATGACTGCGCCTTTGTTTCTATAAAAGTGAAAAATCAATACTTATACCTTCATTTATGGTCCTACAACATCTTATTTCAGACACGAGAAGTCCATTGCTAGACATAAGCGTCGGCCGTGGATTTTTTTTCTCTCCCTAAAATCTCCAAAAAAATCTTCACTTAGTTATCTACTTCATCGAAAGGTAAACTAGTACATTAAAAGCAGAAAAAGTATCATACGAGAGCGTACAATATTAAACCAAAATTCTTTAAACCTTAAAAAGAAAAAATCTAAAATCAAGGGACCGTAATAAGGAAAGTAAAAACAATATAATACTCAGAGTTTTCAGAGGCTTTTACAACTTCCAAGATACTTATACCTACACCCCGGGCTGTTCGCAAATTTTACCTTCCTTAATCTTATCTTAAGTATTAAGAACTTAGGAGTCGATAATCCCGAAGGAGACTACCTTGAGACCGCCGAAATGTATTTCGATTCCTGACGGTAATAGACGCATAATGTTTGATTATCAAAATGTCAGGAGAAGAAAATGGATGACTCACATTTAAATCTTTATAAGTACAGTAATAAAAGAACAAAACCTACATGAATGAAAAAGTAAACGGTAGCGAGTGTATTAATAAAGGTGCTTATAAAGAAATAAAAATAAAAAATAAAAAAAATAATACAAATTGCAGTAAAACATGGCCCGTTTAGAAGCACCTACAAAATACTTGCATTTGATCCTAAATCTATAAAGGTCCAATAAGGTGGTCCACAAAATTCACCTGGGGCTTTGAAATGACAGGTCATTTATTGGTAAAATTTGCGAAATAATTTCGTTAGAATATTTGAATAAAATGTCGAATCGTCTTTTCATAAGTTTGTGTGCAATATTTTCAATTATTAGAACATAAGTCGTATTTGTTTTCTAAAATTCAATTCTTAGAATATAGCTTTGGTGGTACAGAGAGGGTCATACTCCAGTGGAGACTGAACGAAACCTGATGATGATGATGATGATTACGTCTAAAGTAACAAAACATAGCAGTTTTGGCGAACCAACATAAGTTATCAATTGTTTCATAAATAAGACTTGGTAAATTCAAATCTCTCTTCCATGCTGATCTAGGAGAAAAAAAAACCTGGAATGTGCCAGCTGCTTCTCTTGCCACGCAGATCGTAAACGCCAAACGAGAAAATAAGCATTAGGAATCATGTCAATAGGCAATGCGGCAAACCAGTATGTATATAAATTCAAATCCTCAAAAACCCTCTCTAATTAGTAGACAATCTACAATTTGGAGTTCTTTGGAATAGGAAATTTTGCGAATTGGGCGTTTGGCGTCTAAACGACTGACAGATAATGATAATAAAATTATTTATCGAGTTGTCACCTGAGGAGATAAAATGTACACATTTTGATTTACGAGTTCATTTTCTATTATTTAGAGCGAAATGCTTCGCTTTAAAACAGAAAATTGAAATCGATGGTTACATATTATGGTAATTTTGAAAAAAAAAATATACATTGACTAAATATTTTATTTAAAGACGGTTGTGGCTATGTAGTTAAACAATTTCGAAGCGAAAGGTAATGATTGTTTTCCTTCCGAAAATTAGTCACGTATGGCAATTAATATCAACTAGCATCCTATTAAAAAAATTTTTGATTATAAAAATTGTGTCTATATGGTCTCTTTAGCCAATGTTAGCTAAAAATACACAAAAGACTTTATCAAGTCCAGTTCAAACATAATACAACGACGAGTATATTCTCCCTTACCATAAACCATTGCGATGTTAAAAGATAGCAGGTTCAATTTCCGGCGCGGAAACAGTTGTTTGTATGCACCGCCATTGTTCAGCGCTGATAACTTTGTCTGCTCATTGTGTGGTCTTGACTGAACACTATGTATATGAATAGTAGACTATGTAAGTAAACAATATGTTAATACAACCTAATCCTTAAAGGGGTAACTAAAGCCGTCAATATCAACTTTTCTTATGAAATTAATTAATTCCACAAACTAAAAAAAAATATATATATATATCAGAAATTGTCCGGCCGACTGAACACTTTTGTATGGAGATATCATTTATTTTGCGAATTTGAAGCATTTGTTCTACAGAAAAAGTTCTTCATATTAACAGGCTGAGTTACCCATTTATGAATCAGTCAGGGTTTTATTACCATATTATAGGGAAAAAAGCGTTTACACGCGTTCTTTTGAGCCAATGTTACCTAAAAATAGACAAAAGTCTTTTCATCAAGTCCAGTTCAAACAGTTGTTTGAACTGGACTTAATACAACGACGAGTATATTCTCCCTTACCATAAACCACGCGATGTTAAAGGATATCAGGTTCAATTTCCGGCGCGGAAACAGTTGTTTGTATGCACCGCCATTGTTCAGCGCTGATAACGCTGTCTGCTCATTGTGTGGACTTGACTGAACACTATGTATATGAATAGTAAACTGTGTAAGTATACTTTATGTTAACTAAAACCTGTCCGATCCTTAAAGGGGTCAAATTAGCCCTTAAATACTTTATCAACCTATCCTGTGGGACTAATTCATGATGTATAATGGAATGTAAGGATACAATATGCTACGGCTAGCAACCCATCACTATATTGATTCAGTTCTCCACCTACAAGCCAACCAACATGCTAAACGTTGCCTTTAGGTTTTATAGTCCTGGGCTCTGTCTACCCCGCAAGGGAAAAAGACGTGATAGTATGTATGTATTAAAAGCATTTTTTTGTATAGGAAAAATTGTTCATATAGACGGGCTGAATCATCCCTTTATAGATCAGCCAGGGATTTATTATTAAATTGTGGGCACAAAATTTGTCTACACGCGTTCTTTTTAGCCGATGATACCTAAACATAGACAAAAGACTTTATCAAGTCCAGTACAAATATAATACAGCTACGAGTATATTCTCCCTCACCATAAACCATTGCGATGTTAAAAGGATAGCAGGTTCAATTTCCGGCGCGGAAACAGTTGTTTGTATGCACCGCCATTGTTCAGCGCTGATAACGCTGTCTGCTCATTGTGTGGTCTTGACTGAACACTATGTATATGAATAGTAAACTATGTAAGTAAACAATATGTTGATACGACCTAATCCTTAAACGGGTAACTAAAGTCATCAATATCAACTTTTCTTATGAGATTAATTAAATCCACAAACTCAAAAAAAAAATTAATCAAAAATTGTCCGGCCGACTGAACACTTTAGTATGGAGATATCATTTATTTTGCGAATTTGAAGCATTTGTTCTACAGAGAAAGTTCTTCATATTAACAGGCTGAGTTACCCATTTATGAATCAGTCAGGGTTTTGTTACCATATTATAGGGAAAAAAGCGTTTACACGCGCTCTTTTGAGCCAATGTTACCCAGAAATAGACAAAAGTCTTTTCATCAAGTCCAGTTCAAACATAATACAGCTACGAGTATATTCTCCCTCACCATAAACCACGCGATGTTAAAGGATAGCAGGTTCAATTTCCGGCGCGGAAACAGTTGTTTGTATGCACCGCCATTGTTCAGCGCTGATAACGCTGTCTGCTTATTGTGTGGACTTGACTGAACACTATGTTTATGAATAGTAAACTGTATAAGTATACCTACATACATAGTATCACGTCTTAATCCCTTACGGGGTAGACAGAGCCTAAGGCCATAAGACCGAAAGGCCACGTTTAGCATGTTGGTGGGCATAAAGATGAAATGCAGAATCAGAATAGTGATGGGTTGCTAGCTGCACCGCCTACATGATTCTTTAGATTTGTTAATTTGAGCATGTCCGATCCTTATTGTAGCGATTTAGCCCGTTAATATGAGCAACTCTTCCTATGAGACTAGTGCTGGACATTATAAAAACATTTTGGCATTAGGTAATATTTATAAATTATAATATAGTTTGTCGCGACCAAATTGCGAACGTTCTCGCAAAAGGAGATGTAACGAGTACCCGAAACCGGCGAGCATGCATGAAAAGAGTAATGAATGTAGATGAAGCGAAAGAGATTTTTAAGGATCGTACGAGTAGCAAGTGGAAATCCCTAGTCTCTGCCTACCGTTATGGGAAAGACGCGTGATAATATATATGTATGTATAATACAGTTTTAGTAATTTTACTCTATCGCGAATAAACACCATTTAGTAACGCTTCAGCGTACGTCTACGATGCCTATCTTATAGCAGGCCATAATTATTTTTGTATGAGGTTGACAGTTCATAAGTTATATTATATTTGACAATATTGAGACAGACAATGACCTTGTGTAGTTATGATTTCCATTACAAGATATTACAATTACAAGTGCTAGTTCATTGACACATTTAAATAGAAAAATATACATGCTGCTTTTGGATAAAACAAAGAGTACCAGCTGCTACTCTTTCCACGCAGATCTAGATCTGGAGTAACAGCAAGAAGACGCAATTTTTAAATCTATTGCTATCATATCATCATCATCATCATCAGGTCTTTTTTAGTCTCCACTGCAGGAGCACGACCCTCTCCGTACCACCAGAGCCACACATTAACCTGAGCAGTCAGAGGATTTGGCCTACATTCTCCACGCTGGCCAGACGGGTTGGAGAGATCTCCCCGATGTTTATCAGCTTTGTTTAGCTTGTTTCCTTAGTCGCCTTTTACGACATCCACTGGAAGAGGTGGAGTTGTCCCATTCTTCTTTGCCGGGAACCACATGGCTAAATCTATTGCTATACACATCACCAATTTTTTTCACGGCTTACATTATACGAAACAAATGCCCAGTAGAATATTTTTGCCCTCAATTTTGATGAGCCCATATGAATAAAAACTTCATTAGTATGTACCTATAACTGTATGTTTTGGTAGTTCCATTACTATAAAAACAAGTAAGTAATTGAGAGCAGAACTTCATATCTTATTATTCTTCCATTAAGTCTTTGAAGCTTGCTTGAGATCTAAAAAAAGGGATAAAATTTGCCAGCCGCTAGTTTTCCCACGCACATTATGAAATTCAATCAAGAGAAAAAAGGCAGTTTTACAGACTTACATAAGCGATCCCAACTAATATTACAAATTCAAAAGTGAATTTATTTGTTGCGCTTTCTCGCCCTATTTTTCAAAATTGATTCACCTCTATAGAAAGCTAATTTATCTGCAAGGAATTGAAAGAATTTTGAAAATTAAATGACTCTATTTTTAAATTTTTAGTTTAGTTAGTAATTTATGTTATAAAAATAATTAGTTGATAGTTAGAATTATATTTATCATATGTATTTTCATATTGTATGTAAATTTAGTTAAACAAATAAATATATATAATATTCAAGCAAATAATCAAATATTTTTTTATAATGTAAGTATAGAAATACAAATCCACTTTCGCATATTATCATATAATCAAAATATTAAAGGGAAAAAAGAGGTTATTAAACTCACTTCAGAATACCAACGTACATAATAAAAATGTAATTCCCATCGTAGTATAGTCTCACTTTTTCCGCTCATTTTTCCCAATCCAGGTGAATCGCGTAATCCGGTGCTATACAAAATTCAGTTCCCTAGTGATAGTGCAAATTCAGAACAAAGGAATCCATACATATTTATTTCCATAGCCAGGAAAATAATAAATAGAAACCTCTGGTGTATTTCGCTTCCTTATTCTATGGTTTCCTGAAATTTCTACTTCCGTACGGGATTGAAACGTTGAGCTGTTGCTATTCAACAACTGAATTTTAAATTATTATATGACAATGTAACCAACATTTTTAGTTTTAAGTTCAGTCCGAATCAATATATTAGCTGATATTAGCTGCGAGCTGCCAGAACGCGCCCCGCCACCCCGCGCGTGCCCCGCTCATGCTAATATTGTGTAGTGCGCATCGACTCGCGCGATGTTCCAAGCCGCCATAGAGTTTGATTTGGATTGTAGGAATGCCGCAGATTGAAAGTTGACATTATTTGGAGAGACATAGCGCGAAGAACCGATGGTCGATGGGGCGGAAGGGTTCTCGAATGGCGACCACGTACCGGCAAGCGCAGCGTTGGACACCCACCGACCAGCCCCCTTATTTACTAACTCGGATGACAGGTGTCGATGCTTATCAATCTAAAATTTTCTGTTACAATGCGGGTTTTGTTTGCTCTAATTTTTTATTTGGAATACAAAAACCGCATTGTAACAGCAAATCCTATATTGATAGGCATCGACACCTGTCATCTGAGTTAGTAAATAGGGGGGCAGGTGGTCGGACGACCTGATAAAGGTCGCAGGAAGGCGCTGGATGCAGACCGCTTCTAACCGGTCATATTGGAAAAACTTAGGGGAGGCCTATGTCCAGCAGTGGAATTCTTGTGGGTGAGATGATGATGATGATGATTATTTGGAGAAAATACGCTGTGCAGTTTGTTGTCGCTTCTTTTGTGCCCCTTGGAAGCGGCCCTAAACATAGCTTAAAGTAAATAACGTGACGTAAACAATATAGTTTCACGGTACCTTTATCATAAATTGTAATGAAAATCAACGTTCAATACGTTCATCAAATGTTATTCTTACGATGAATAAAATATTTATGTTTTGGTTTTGAGTTTTTAAAACTAAATAACAGTTAATTCATACTATAAAATTAGTCGAGGGACAAAATTAAATAGTCTGGTATCATTTGACCTAAAAAATCGACCAAGTGCGAGTAGCTCGCGCTCAAAGGATTCTTAACAATTATTTAAACAACATTAGACTACCGAGCAAAAAAAGGCAAAATATTTCGTTTGTTGTATGGGCCCTTTCAATATTTACTTTATTTTTGATTTGATTTTTTAAGTAGTAAAGTGAATATATAATTAAAACATCTATGCATCTACGTGCTGCCGTTTTCAATATCTAGAAAAAATGGCAAAACAATCACGTTTGTTGTATGGGAATTTTAAATACTCATTGTATTTAATTTTAGCATTTGTTTTCGTTATAGTGGCAATAGAAACACATCATTTGTTAAAATTTCAACTATCTAGCTATCACAGGTCATGAGATACAGCTTGGAGACATTAGGGCAGACGGACAAACATCGAAGTCTCAGTAAGCTTGGTGACATTTAGGCAGGCGGACGAACATCGAAGTCTCAGTCCTTTATAGCCTTTTACCCCCCTTTACCCTTTGGATACGAAATCCTAAAAAATCGCAAAAAATCAACATGTTCGGAGTTTGTCATTCTAAAATGTTAGCCGCAACACTTAAGAGTCGCCTGGAAGCGCATGTCTCCATACAAACGGAAAAAGGGAATTGTGGCAATATTTGATAACTTTGGAGTAAAATTAAGCATTTAATCAATTAATCTCATTATAATCTACGTACGTTCCTATACAGCTTGGTTAAAATACCAATGGTTTGAGAAAGACAAGCTTTTTCAAATTTGTATGGAAATCTTGAGAGGCGTATAATTCTCAAACATTTGATTATTTAACCAAACTGTATAGGAACGTAAGTAGATTATAATGAGATTTATTGATTGGATGTTTAATTTTGCCCTAAAATTATCAAATATTGCCACAATTCCCTTTTTCCGTTTGTATGGAGACATGCGCGTCCAGGCGACTCTTAAGAGGCTTACACCACCGAAACTAGCGACACCCGTTATTTAATTCTTGTTCTCCGAAATAAGAAGAAATTAAAAAAATCTACGTAAGTACTTCCTTAGTAAATTACTTGTAGTATTTTTAGTAGAACTTTTCATCGACATCAGCATTTCAGATTAAGAGAACTATTCATTACCGCCAAAAGTGGCTGCTTTTGGCGGTAATGCGTAGTTCTCTTGAATTACCAAATGCAAAATAATGAAAAGCAATACAAAAAATACTACAAGTCATTTACTAGTGACGTACTTACGTCGATTTTGTCAGTTTGATCTTATTCAGTAATAAAAGAAAAAAACCAAGGGTGGCGCTAGTTGGCTGGTGTAAGCGCCTTAAAAAAGAGTGAAGTCTATACAGACAGAATTTGAATAAATCCAATGATAGCAACATGTTAAATCACTCACACAAAACAAAAGGCATGTGAAATTAATATGGAATAGAATTTGCTTTTATTCTTTGTGCTACAAACCTTTAAATTAATAAACGCTTGGAACCCTAAATGTCACAAAACTGGGACATGTCCGGGGCTTGTTATATTTTAATTTTAGCAGCAATATATAACAAAAAGTGTGTTCTTTACAGGCTTTGAATAAATCCATTAACAGCAACATTTTGAATCGCTCTCACAATACAAAGGGCATGTTAAATCTGTATGAAATAATTATTGTGATATAAACCTTTAAATTAATGAAAAATCCTAAATACCACAAACTGAAACAAGTTCGGAGCTTGTTATTCTAAAATTTTAGCAGCAAAAATAACAAAGAGTGATATCTATACAGGCTTTGAATAAATCCAATAATAGAAACAGTTGAATCACTCACACAAATAAAGGGCATGTGAATTGTGAATTTATATGGAATATATCTTGCTTTTACTCTTTGTTTAACAGGCTTGGCACAAATCTTTAAATTAATTACAAAACAAATAAATACAGGCGTTTTTAATAATAATAACAATTTTTTAGACCTTTAAATAGAGGATTATAACCTTTTTAAATTTATTAATATTTATATTAAAAATTAAAAGATAACTTGCATATCAAATTTGTTGAATGTGCAATTTGCTGAGTTCTTGTTGTACGAAACATTCAATTATATGCCCGTTCAATCATTTGACATATATTGTTAATTTCCTTTCAATGTTATTTTCCTTATTTGCCCTATAAGTTTATTACAAAAAACTTTGGGAATTATTTTCCTTCTTAGAATGAAGTATATTTTTATATACATTGCAAAAATATTTACGGGTTTTCTTCAAACATTTTATGCTGTAAAAGCTGAAAAGTCAAAATCGGTCTGTTTGTCCCTGAGTCGTAAAAGCCCTATAAATCAACATTTAATTAACATAAATCATCGTGAAAATAGAAACAGATGTCGTAAACATATATTAAGTCAATTTACCGTAATTGTTTCACTAATTTGATATCAATAATGAAAATTACGGGCCGCTTATAGCTTACTGAACCTATAATGTGTACAAAATCGATAACCAACACCCATTATTCCAAATCATAAGGTAATCATTAGCTTCTGCTGTGACTTTACTTACTTACGACATACACAAACTTTCATCACGTATCACAACTGCGGATGGAACTAAAGAAGTATCGATTTACAATTATATTCTCTAAGAAGAGATGAATAGATTGGCTTGTGGAAAACTTAAAGATGTACAAATATAAAAACTGGAAGAAAGAGGTTAAGGAGCGCGACAGTTGGAAGAAACTTGTGGAAGAGGCTAAGACCCATAGAGGGTTGTAGCGCCGTAGGAAGTAAAAAATACAATTATATTTTATTAAGCTTTGATTATACATAGCCTAGACAGACTATATTAGCCTAAAAGCGTATAAAAGAACTAGTGTACAACCCATAGTCGGTCGTGCACACATACAGCTACCCACAAACTATGAAGAAGATACTATTACTAGCAGCTACCAATCTGACGGATTTTGAGGACATAAACAGACGCGTGTGATGACACAAAGCTGTCACGCACACAAGCATTTTTTTTTTGTGTTGTGTTATGGCTTTCACCCATTACGTATTTAGCCAGTATCAAGTAAAAAATTTCCCGCGCTTTTTCGAGTTTTTTTGTTATCAACGAAATGGTGGTGTAAATTCATTTCGTTGATTCTATGGAGCCTCTGGCGACAATCCTTCACGAACCCACTGATTCAATAATAGCCAACGCAGCAAGGTAGGACAACTACCAGCCCGCTATGTAAATCTCACTACAGCTGCACAATTACTGTTTATTTTAGTTATCCCACACATTTTTCCTTGTCATGGGCTTTTATAACACTAAATTACACCGATTTCACATTATAACGTCCACTAGAAACAATTTGCACAACAATCCAAAACAAACACCGTGTAGTCCGCTCAAATTCCCGCCAAGAACTCGACACACAAGCATTGAAAAGTTGGCCTGTTTTTTAATCATTGAAATCAAGGCATGACAGTGTCTAGAGAGTATATAGTCAAAGCAAATAAGGTATGGGAAAAAATCACGAGGGCATTAGTCGTACATAGACTAGGACGCAGTTTAAATCGTCTTACTCTTTAAACGACTAACGCGTTACCGACGGGCCACCGCGGTTTGATCCTATACGTCGAATTTCTCCAACATATCCCATTCCTCTTATACGAATTAGAGCTCGCGTCATCTGACATAACTACCTCACTATTACATTAACAATTAGCTCTTTTCTATTCTACTCAATTGTTTGGCTTCCACCGAGATTTCAATGATTCTGCCAATGTCCAGTCCAGGGATACAAATTATCGGTGATGACAGTATCTAGTTTAAAAAAAGATAGCAATCAAAGATGTAATCATAATCTAAAAATTTAAAACAAACAAAAGACCTACGCCTTTTGATTGCTTTGAGCTTTTAGTGACAAATCTATACGAGTCCATATGACAGTCTGTCTAACTATTTCACACATTGATCGTAAGCACGAGCATTTGTAACATTAAACTACACCAATTTCCATAAAGTCCACTCAAATAAATTTGCAAATTAAAATAGTATAACCAATTGACTTCCCACATAAAACCTACAATTAGGTCAAAATCCCCTAAATAGTGTTTACGTGACAAAATGTCGAGTCAGCACCGACTGTCAAAACATCAAAGGATTACTCCGAAGCGTAATTACAGCGAGAACAGTTCCCGACTATTTTCTGCCACAAATTAGTCGCTTGACAAAATGGGAATTTTGTTGCCGCCTGAATATTTAGCCGGCGGTTGTTTGGACGTGAAGATATGTTTGCCAAAGGGAAGTGGGTTTAAGAAATGTAATGGAAAATTAAAGAGCAAATTGTACCTTGTTTTCCTTAAATTTCTGTTGTGTAGCGAGATTTTTTGATGTTTTCGTATTTCTAAATAAAGCCTACAAAATTCATAGCAAACAAGCTGTGTAGACTGATATTTACTTTGGAAAAATTGTCAAAAAATCAGTATTTATGGTTCCGTAACTATCACAAATGGAACCCTATTTAGGGTATTCCACTGTCCATTCATCCATCCTTACATCCGTCACCAAACTATATCATGAACCTTGATAGACAGGCAGTTGAAATTTTCACAAGTTATGTTTTTCTGCTACCGCAATAACAACAAATACTAAAAACAGATTACTATTAATATTTATGGGGGGGGGGGGGGGGGGGTTCCTAAACAAACAAACGTGTTTTTGCCGTTTTTTCCTCGATAGTCTAATGTTGTATAAATAAAGGTACGGAACCCTTCGTGCGCGAGTCCGACCCGCAGTTGAATATTTTGTTCTTCAGTACTCTTATTTATAGACGTCTCCTAGTGTGTGTATTATAGAACATATATACAGTGTGTAGAAGGTAATTCTATCCTTGAACCTGCAGATTAGGACATCTACTTTGGTCAATTGATCCAGGTTGATAGCACCAGTTTCCAGAACGAAGTCTTCCGGCAAATTTGACTCTACAGGGCAGCATTTGGAAAACTCCGCAGTGTCTTCACGTCCAAAATATCTCAGTGCATAAATACGAATAATAATGTAAATATGAATGTAAAAAAAGTATGTTGAATAGGTTGAACCTATGGTTAAACACAGAAAATAGGTTTTCACGATATATAGATTTCAAAATATCTGCTCAAACTGCTAGACTTCTGGACCGAGTTATGCAATTATGATACGGAAGTACGTAAGGACGTGCCACCCCATACGATAAACATGAGTTCAATACCGTCATAGTAAACAATAATTAGATTGATAGCTCGATTAGTTGACATAATAGTTTACGGACTTATCTGAATTAATAATAAACTCGCCGCAAGCATACATGTTAAACGTTTCTATATTTATTATTCTCCCACATTTTGAAATCATCGTAATATATGTAGAGGCATTAAGTTTTAGATAAGACAATATCTACCAATGACGATACATCGATCAACTCGATCTACTTTCTTTATATGTAAGTCAAGATCAAAATCAAAACGTTTATATGCAGAAAATAGTTTATTGACTACATAAAAATTCTATCATCATAATGATCGTCAGCTTTCCATAACCCACTGCTGGGCATAAGCTTTCCTAAGCCAAAATCTTCTATACAAAAAGTCAACTCAATTCATGCAAAACTCAAGAGGGCTAGAGTTAACATAATACAGAAAAAAGCACGCAAGCCTCTTAAAGCAGCTTAAGGGCCGGCAAGAACTTCACGCGCACCTACTATGTAAATTCATCCGGAATATTATTAAATATTAAAAGCACGGTGCGGTTCTCTAAGAGGCCTTTAGAATTCACACTGGGTTGCAGTTCTGGTCAATGTTTAGTGTGGCCCTTAACTCGTGAGTTTATTGGGGTCTTCAATGATGCCGGTTTATTGAGGGAATATCGGCTTGCTTGCGTTCAATTTCTTCTATTGCGCGAGGAATATAAGGGAGTATTTAGACTAGCTAACCATTGCTTTCAAAAGATTAATATTGGTCATGTTCTATCATGGTTGGCTGAAAAAAATAAGGCAAATGTGACTAGCTGACAAAAGTAACCAATTAAAGCTTGATTTTGTAATGCCAAATGAACCAGAAAAAAATTCAGTTGAAAAGTGCGACCTGTAAAAGAGACAGACAGCGGGACTTTGTGCTCAACCTTTTTTACGAATCAATTAGGGCGCTTACACCAGCCAACTAGCCCAACACCTGAACTTCTTTTTACTACTAAATTGAAAAAATCTACGTAAGTACCTACTTCACTATTAAATGACTTGTAGTATTTTTGTTATTGTTTTCAATTTTTTTACATTTGGTAAATAAATAATAATAATAAATAAATAAATAATAAAGAAAAAAAAATTATAAATAAAAAAGTGACGCGAAGAGTGAATTACATACATTCACAAGTTACAGTATTTAAAAACCGGCCAAGTGCGTGTCGGGCCACGCGCAGTATAGGGTTCCGTAGTTGCGAATGACAACTTTGAGTACACACTGTTTACACTCGCACCTCACAGTTTAACGACCAAAAACATCTAACAATAAAGATTGTATGAAATTTTACATTTTCCAGTACATTTTATAAGTTGGTTGCCTATAACTTTTTAGTTTGTACTTAGTACTTAGCTCTGATAGTTTTCCTTTCAACTTCAGTATATATACTACTGCTGTAATTTTTTTCACGTATCTATATATAACCGTTTAGGAGATAGAGGGGGGGGGGGGACACGTACCTCTAACAAAAATTTGCACTTTAAAACCAAATATTTCGGAAACGGATCCCTAAATCGAAAAATGGTGTTCTCAACCTCACAATATTTTTCAAAGACCTTTTTAACGATACCCCACAAGATGGGTAAGTAGAGAAAAAAAAATGACTCCTCCACTTTACTTGTATGGGAGCTACCCAAAAAAAAATTTTTTTTCAAGATTTTTTTCTACGACTTTTTTGCCATGATTAATATACATACTCATACCAAATTACAGCTTTCTAGTACTTATGGTCTCTGAGTAAAACCGCGGACGGACAGACAGACAGACAGACAGACAGACAGACAGACAGACAGACAGACAGACAGACAGACAGACAGACAGACAGACATGGCGAAACTATAAGGGTTCCTAGTTTACTACGGAACCCTAAAAATGAACCCGACTGCCCTCTTTAACAGTTTACGCCCGCCATATTGATTTTTTGCTCACATAGCTTATGACACTCCGGGGAAGAATACGGACCTAATACTTCAAAATCAGTCAAGCTATATAGTCTACAAGAGGTAACAATGGAACAGACAAAATAGCGCGCAAAAACATTACCTACTCTCCTTGTGGATGGGATGGGTCAGTCGGGTAAAAATAAGTTGAAACAGAAAAGCATTGCTTGCGTTCGCAATATAAATTGTGTTAAGTTTGAGGTAACGAGTGAAATCTTATGTTAACTTCTCAAAAATTGCAAAAAGGGTCTGCTCACGCAAAAATTCGCTACCAAGTCATAAAAAGTAAATCGATGTATAAAAAAATAATCGAGGCCGCACTAAATATTTCAAGGGGCCTTTGAGTGCGGATTTATAAAAGGCCCCATGCGATTCATCAGCGCCCCCGACCGCCAAGCCCGAAACTTGGAATTTTACCAGAATTTTCCCATTTTCCTCAAAGGGCGGACAAGGCATTCCGGAATCTGAATTTCCATATTGACCCCATAGGCACCCTGACGCATTTTACAGAAGTATTAAAATCTTTGAACACATACCAGCGCGGAAGCAATTTGAATATGTACATATTTGCGGTTTATAAATAAAAGGAAAAAGAACGAATCATTTATTTTTAAATTCTACATAACTCCGAAAACAAAATTTATTGTTCTTTTATTTATTTTTACTTGGCTCAACTGATTTTTCTTCAATATAGAGAATTCGTATAAGTTGTTGGTATAGTTGTTCTTCGCTGATCTGTTCGCCGTGTGTTTTCCGGCAGAGTAGAATAGGACCACTCCAAGTCTTCCCGTGGATGTCGTACAAGGCGACTTAGGAAACACAAGCTAAATAAAGCTTAAACATCAAAGATACCTCTCCAACTCGTCTGGCCAGCGTGGAGAGTGTAGGCCAAATCTTCTGACTGCTCTGGCTAATATATTGCTCAGGTAGTACAGAGAGGGTCGTGCTCCTGCAGTGGAGACTAAAAAAGACCTGATGATGATGATGATTAGTTGTTCTTATGACTGATGTTGTAATGATAAAACGTGAAAATCGTGTAAATATTTATTATGAAATAATTATGATCTTGAAAACAAATATATTTTTTAAATAGCATCACAATGCTCGGTACATTTTTAAAGGGTTTTGAAAATAAAATACATTCTTTACATAAAATCAACCGACTCTGTATAAACAAACAGGTGTAAAATTCAACATCCATTTGTGTTTTACTTCATTCAAATAAAACACTGAAATTGCAGTTATTATAGAGCTTTTCAATTCAACGTTTTGTTCATTTCATAACACCTACCACAGAATAATAAAACCGTGGTATTTATGTAAATGGAAGCCATGATGGGACTCTTTGTTGCTTTAGAATATTGATCTTTGTCATACATACTCGTACGTACTATCATGTCTTTTTCCCTTGCGGGGTAAACAGAGCCTAGGTCTGTAAAATCTAAGGCCACGTTTGGCATGTTGGTGGGCTTGTAGGTGAGATTGGAAAAATAGTGATGGATGCTAGCCGCATCGTCTATAGACATGATTCCTGATGCCCATTCCTTCGATGGGCTTTTACAATCTGTGCGGGAAGAGAAGCAGCTTGTACATTCTACGTCTTTTCTTTTCTCCCAGATCATCTTTGTCATAATGAGTATAAAAGTGCCTCCATGATTTTGTTTGTTTGTTTTTCGTGTCTGTAATGTGGCCAAACCTGGTGTCAGATTTTTCAAGCTGCCTAAAGGCATCTACCTAGCTTAACGACAGCCATCAAAGATGTCAGCTAGGACCAACAGCTTAACGTGCCTTTGAAAGCACGGAGGAGCTGGTGATATTTTTGTATGTCACTTGCAGTCAACCATACAAGTGAGGACTGCGCTCGGAGTTGCTTAACTTGTATGAGCATTAATAATGCAACGATCCGGGCCATCAGCCTCCGTTGTGTATATTAGGCATTTGGCTCTCACTGTGGAGGTCGCAGATTCGATTCCCGGCTGTAATAATAACTTTGTGCTGTGTTTCTATTTTAATTAGGATATTGCTTATCATCTGATTGTTTGATAAGAAAGATGATTCGTGTATCGAAGGGCTCATTAAGCCGTTGGTCCTGGTCGCTATCTTTGATAGATTGGCCGTGTCATAAAATCATTTCAGAATCCTGAAAGGCGACAAAAACAATTTTGTCAATAAATCTTACTCACACATTCAGTCCAATGGCAACAACCAGGTATATCAAATATATTTTGGGGGCAAGCTTTTTTCTATAAGGGATTCTAAGAGTAAAGTGCTTACCAACACAAATCTGTTGAGCCAAAATGGCCGTTAACTGATATCAATTTTGGCAAAAGTTTATACGGCCGGCTGCCTGCTTGAATAGTGTCATTATTAGAATTGTTTTATCTAGTAATGACACTATTTCTAGCTTTGACGTATCGATTTTCTGTTCTCGCCTTGATGGATTGCTGTATCCATTAGTATCCTCGATCACTTTTCCCCCGAAATAGACATATTGTTTAGCGTTAGGGACTATGTCTGTGATAAAAGAGAATGCCCTCAATTTACACTAGAAATCTCCCGCAATTTCTTTCACATGAATTATAGTCCGTGTCACTTTCTTTTCAAAGCGCGTATAAAATGAAAAATAATACCATAGTTTGATGAAAATTCTATATTTTTGTAGCTCAATCAAAAAACCAAACAAAAATTACAGCTTTCTAGTACTTATCGTCTCCGATTTAAACTATACGGACAGAAAGACATGGCGAAACTATGAAGGTTCCTTGAGCCCCTAAAACGTAGAATGTCTCTACCTACCAGCAAAATGCCGGCAACTGACTTATCACACTCCTGTTGTTGCAGTTGTCCAGGGGCAGCGGTGATCACTTGCCATCAGATCGCTTGCTCGTTTGCCGTTAATTTTAGGTAGATAGCCAAAATAGGCAATGCAAGTAAATCTAAGATTTGTTAGCTGATGCGGGTAGCAACCCGTAACTCTTACGATTCAGTTTTTCACCTTCTTGCTCATCATCATCACAGGTCTTTTTTATTTTGGCACAGTCATTAAAACTTATATTAAGTACTATTTATTGACTTAATAAATGGACATAATAATGCCAAAAATATACAATATATAACAATTATGTTCATTAGTATGTTGACAAGTACAAACTAGGTATTATACAAAGATAAGGGTATCTTAACTTATATTTAACTTCAGATTTCTTCAAACCAGTACATCACGCAAACATTCCTTCCTTATATTGGCCAGAGCTGTTAGAGGATTTGGCCTACACTCTACACGCTGGACTCTCCGCCCAGACGGGTTGGAGAGGTCTCTTTGATGATTTGCTTTGTTTAACTTGCGTTTCTTAAGTCGCCTTTTGCGACATCCATGGGAAGAATTAGAGTGGTCCTATTCTGCTCTGCCGGGAACCACACGTCAACCTTTTTGCTACACGTGTTATATTTCTATAAGATCTGTCTACCCTGTAAGGGAGGAATACGTGATTAGTATGTACTCGTTTTAAAGTAAATAAACAATACAGACAAATAAATTAGAATTGCCAATTAACATTGAAATATCGATGGTATCGATTATTCGTAAGTGCCATTTGAAACTTTGTAGTGGACTTAATGGACTGTAAGTTATAGAGGAGTTTATAATGGTGACCTTTGTTCATAGTTCTGTTGTGTGGGGTCCTGAAGTAGTACTCTTATGAGTTATTTGGTTAGAGGTACGTCAGTGATCATCATCATCATCATCTTAGCGTATTATCCGCTCACTGCTGAGCATAGTCCTGTCTTCCGCCATCTGTCCCGATCCTGTGGCCTTGAATATATCATCCACCTATCTCACAGGAGGACGTTCAACACTTCTTTCATCAGTTCTAGGCCACTACGTCAGTGATATTCGAATAAAACCGTATACAGTTAACATTTGTTAACTTAAACAGATTTAGTTTAGTTGGTACAGTGTTACGTGAAGGGTCTTCTTCTTCTTCTTTTACCTTATCCCACTTTTTTATGTGGGGTCGGCACAGTATGTCAGTTCGCTCCACCTTGATCTGTCATCCACATAGCCTTTATCACTTCCTGTTCATACTCTCCTTGACACAATCGATCCATCGTTTCTTAGGTCTCCCTCTGTTCCGCGTTTCATCTACTGTCAAATATAATGCCTTTGTTGTGATATGACTTTCTTCTCTCCTATCTTTCTAATCCATATATACAGCGTCCAAATTGATCTTCGATATACCCTCAAAGGGTTGACTCAGCCCGTCAATATTATCAACTTTTTCTCATGGGATCAATACTAGCAACTCAAATTGTTTATCGAGATTTTCATACAAATGTTCAGCTATCCCGGCAAATAATAAGAGAAATTTAAAAAAAATGAGTTCTCTTTATTGTTGCTGGGCCTAAGGATCGACTCTTTGTAAATTTTCATACAAAATGCGATAACTCTTCCACCCCCCTAAACCTTCACGAAATGAGGAATTTTTGGTGTCATTCGATTTAGCACACCGTAATCTAGGGCTAACCGTTTTCTTTTTTATTGATTCTGTTTAGATTAATTGAAATAAATTTATAGGTATTTTTTAGTAAAAAATATGGATATTAACTTAGATGCTCATAACTTTTGTTGTAAGCAATATATCTTAAATATCAAAACGTACAGCCCTACTTCTCCAATTTATCAATACTGTGTAAAAAAAAATATCGAAATTGGACTATGTTTAAGGGGTGGAAAGCGTTATCGCTTTTTGTATGACAACTTACATTTAGTCAATCTTCTTGGGAATGTCGAGGGTCAATTAACATGTTGGATACCAACACCAGTACATTTAAAATGGATAGAACAAGGTTTAGAGAAATTAATGCTTGTTGCTTTACCTTCTGTCATGCCCTAACTGTCCCAGTACTTGCATAGTATTAGACCTTAATGAAGCCAATGATAAAACCATTAACGTAGCAAAATTTTGGCCAAAACTATCTCACAAAATGCAATCAATTGACCTGACAAGAAGAATAACATATTTGCAAATAACATGAACCTGTAAACAGCTCTTAAAAATTACAGCCTCGCTTAAATGTGGGAGCGTGATGAATTACAAAGAAAGAGCATTTTTTCGCGACTTCGGACGCGTAAATTATAGCCTATGTTACTGGAAGATAAATTAGCTTTCTATAGGTGAAAATTTTTTGAAAGTCAATGCAGTACTTTCAGAGCCTATTCAATGCAAACAAACGATCAAATATTTCCTTTTTGTATATAAAAACAAAGAATAGAAGGTTCTGTTTTCTTACAACGTTTACCTTTAACAATGACATAAAACACGGACTTCTCTTTCGAGGAAAAGCCGTAACATAGTTTATCCTTGTAAAAGGGTACCGTTTTTCGCCCACTAATAAAATGGGTGTAATTTAATTTTGTCATTTCCTGTAAGAGTGGGTGACAAATTAGATTTTGTCACAAAAATATAATGCTGTATTCGTAGCATTTACTTTTTTTTAAAATATATACGGACAAATCACACAGATTGAGCTAGCCCCAAAGTAAGTTCTTAATTAGACTTGTGTTATGGGATACTAACTCAACGATACTATAGTATAGTTTCACAGGCCGGCGTGTTGACCGCTGCGCCACGGACTCGTCAGTTACCTTATTTCTAGATTTTATATTACAAGCAATTTTTGCGCGACTCCCTCCGCGTAAATTATAGCCTTTGTTTCCCGATGCTTTTGTGCAAGAAATTTGAAAATCAGTCCAGAAGTTTTGGAGCCTATTCCTTGCAAAAAACAATCAAACCTTTCCTTTTTATATATAAATATAAAGTATAGATTCGTTACTGACCATGACTTTATGTTTCTCTCATGTAACAATGATTTGGCGCAGTTTTCCGGTCGGTTGAGTTTCTGACACCAGCCCTTTTAGCCATAAGTTGTACATTATATTCTATTTTATAATATACACTTACTTTTTCGCCATCTAATAAGTATAAAAAAACTTACTTGAATCTATAACTAAAATCATCAATTAACCGTGAAGTTAACATTACGGTGGAGTAGTAGTTTATAAATAGTTTGACTAAAATAATATACAAACAGCCCTCATTAGTTAAGTATGCTTTTACACGAGATGGTAGTACTTCGGTAGACAATACACAATTTTTCGCTAAAAGATTAATATTGTTTTTCTGTATAAGTTTAATACGAACCACATCAGTTACTTAAATAACTAAATTGAAACCATAACAAAAACTAACAGAAAAGTTAACACAGCGGTAGACTAGTTAAAAATTTTAGTTCCACTAAAATAATCCGCAAACAGATCCGCTAAAGACAAACATGAAATGGAAGTTATATTAAATTCTGGAGCCGCTTTGGTTAGCTTAATCGTTCGTCCGGGATTTACAGAAATTCATGCTTAGTATTTGATGTGCCGTGCGGTTGCTGACTTGTATAAGGCCCATTTCATACAAACGATCATGATTATTAGCTCTCTTTTAGAGCAACTCTTTTGTAGCAACAATATGGTTTCAACCAGACTCTACTAGACGAAACCATATTGTTGCTACCAGTACTCCGTTTTCTACACAATATTCACACAGCTTTTTGTGCTTTACTGGCCCCTTTTTATATAATAATATGCATTCGAAACTATCCTTACTCCCTCTCTCCACCTACTCTTGTAACAAAGTTATTAAAAAATATTTACTCTCACTTAACTATGATGAGACTGAACAGCTTCTTCGTCCTCTGGTTTGACTATCCGCTCGTTATTTATTTATCTCTTTATTTTACTTTACATTATTTATTACTAATTATTGTTATTAAACTTTTAAAAATGTTACCTTATGGCTTCCAAACAAACACTTATTACTTGGACATATCTTTGGTTCTGTAAGCCTTTATTTATACAGTTAGTAGTGTAAATATAGGTTATAATTAAGTAGCGAGAGCACTGGTGATCTGTAATACAGGCCCAGCCTCTACAGACACCAGTCTCCAACAAACTGTAATCTTTATTCTTTATAATATGTTATCTGTCTAGCACAGTAAGTTTTTTGGAGAAAATAAATGCATTTTTACTTTTTTTACTTTTTACTTTTAGAGCGTAGAAAAGCCTTAGGCCATAAGACCCAAAAGGACACATAGCGTGTTGGTGTGGCGTGAAGGTGGTTTACAATATCCAAATAGTTAAGCATGTTTTTACAGGAAATGGTAGTACTTGGGTGGGCAATACACTTATTTTTCACTCAAGGACAAAAACAATGTATCTCTGTTAAAGTGTACTACCACAGCAGTAAATTAAGCAACTACATAAATTGAAACTATTACTAAAACGATCAGTAAGTTAATATTGTGGTAGACTATTAGTTAAAAATATTTGACCATAATAATCCATACAGATACAACACGAGATGGTAGTACTTTCTCACTAAAAACTAACAATGTACCTTTATATGGTGTAATACAAACTACATCAGTTAATTAAATAACTAAATTGAAACCTAAATATTCTGATATCTATGATTGAAAGCATAACAAAAACTAACAGAAAAGTGAACATAGCGGTACACTAGTTAAAAATTTTAGTTCAACTAAAATAATCCGCAAACAGATCCGCTAAAGACAAACATGAAATGGAAGTTATATTAAATTCTGGAGCCGCTTTGGTTAGCTTAATCGTTCGTCCGGGATTTACGGAAATTCATGCTTAGTATTTGATGTGCCGTGCGGTTGCTGACTTGTATTAGGCCCATTCCATACAAACGATCATGATTATTAGCTCTTTTTTAGAGGTTAGACGAAGCCTTAGGCCATAACACCCAAATGCCACATATAGCGTGTTGATGGGCTGTAGGTGGTATACAGAATCGAAATAGTTAAGTATGTTTTTACAAGAAATGGTAGTACTTCGGTAGGCAATACACATATTTTTCACTCAAGGACTAACAGCGTTCCTCCATATTAGTGAATACGCACCACATCAGTTACATAATTAAACAACTAAATTGGATCTATTAGTTAAGTGTACATTGCAGTGAACTAGTTAAAACTTTAATTCAGCTTAAACAATCTACAAACAGCCCTATTTAGTTAAGTATGCTTTTACACAAGATGTGGGCAATACACTTATTTTTCCCTCAATTTCTAATACGTACATATTATACCTAATTCTGAATAATTGTAATAAGAACCACATCAGTTAATGAAACAACTAAATTGAAACTATAACTAAAATTAAACAGAAAAGTAAACATTGCGGAAGACTAGTTAAAAATTTTAGTTCGACTAAAATAATCCGCAAACAGATCCGCTAAAGACAAACATGAAATGGAAGGTATATTTAACTAGCTGTTACCCGCGGCTCGCCCGCGTAATATATAGCCTACTAGCAGTGACCCGCGGCTTCACCCGCGTAATATATAGCCTATGTCTTCTCGATACCCTAACCTATGTGTATGCAAAATTTCACAATGATCGGTTCAGTAGCGACGGCGTGAAAGCGTAACAAACAAACAAATAAACAAACTCACTTTTGCATTTATAATATTAGTTAGGATTAGGATGTTCTTCTCGGTACCCTAACCTATACAAAAGGCTGCCCCGCACAACGGTGAATAATCCCGATATGGTCCATCGTGCCAGTTGGCGACTGGAAGGGAGGATCCGGTGGTCATGCTCGGGGGGGTTGGGGCGTCCCCGCAGCTTCCGGATTGGGCTCCCCATCGAACAGTTTAGTCCATATTCTGTTTCATTGAATTACCTGGTGGCGCCTCGACGTTTTTCTGCTCCTCCACGTCAAACACTCCAAAAAATGCAAAAACAGTTAAAGAGAAATAAGGTTAAAAAACGGCTGCACTTCCTCCCAAAAAAAGTGCACCTCACTAACATCCGAGGATTGCACTCAAACCTTGATCCAGTCCACCACCACCTCGAGACTGAGAGGCCGCACCTGTTTTTTCTCACGGAGACGCAGATTGCAACACCGTCGGACGCGACATACCTCAACTACCCAGGGTATTCCCTTGATTCCACATTTAAGAAGCATGCTGGGGTCTGTATGTATGTCCGTGATGACATTTGTTATCGGCGTCTTCGTTGCTTTGAAGATTCTGTTTTTTCTGCAATCTGGCTTCTGGTGGATACGGGTGAAGATAAAACCGTCTACGCCTGTATCTATCGTTCGCACACCGGTGATCAGGAGACAACACGTCTTTTTGACTACCTCATAGAAATGGCAGACAAAGCCCAACAAAGGTTTCCTTCGGCGGAGCTAATTTTTCTGGGGGACTTTAATGCCCATCATAGAGAATGGCTGTTCCCGTTCCAGAAAACTGACCATGCTGGAAGAGAGGCGCGCAAGTTTGCACTATCGCTAGATCTCTCCCAGCTTGTGCAAGGGCCAACGAGGGTACCTGATGTTGATGGACATGAACCCAATTGCCTTGATCTTCTGCTAACAACAGATCCAGACAGACACTCAGTGGCGGTCTCTGCCCCACTGGGCACGTCTGACCACTGTCTGGTGAAGTCCATATCGACTAGCTCTCCTCCTGATTACAGCCCTAGAGGAACTAGAAGAGTATGGCGATATGAATCAGCAGACTGGGATGAGATGCGGCATTTCTTTGCGTCTTATCCTTGGCGTCAAATGTGCTTTGCATCGAACGACCCTTCCCTTGTAGCTGACTCGATCACAGATGTGATACGGCAGGGAATGGAATTTTTCATTCCATTCTCCGACATTCCGCTCGGTCACAGAGCCCGGCCTTGGTACAATACGGACTGTGCACGTGCAGAAGCACTAAAAGAGTCTGCCTACCAGGCTTGGGTCCAAGCTCGTGATCGCGGAATTCGTACCGGGAAGGTTCGTTCGAAGAAAAGGGCATTCAACAAGGCCGCCAAGACTTGCAAACGAGTGATCCGCAAAGCTCGTTTCGACCATATTAGTCGCGTAGGGTCCCGATTAGCATCTTACCCTCCGGGCAGTAAGCAGTTCTGGTCCTTATCGAAATGCGTCGAAACAAACTTCTGCCGTCCCATGTTACCACCCTTGCAGAAGTCTGACGGATCTCTGGCTCACTCCGCTGTAGAAAAGGCTAACCTCTTTGCCTCTCTATTTGCGAGCAATTCACGTCTAGACACTGGCACCGTTCAACCACCTACTATACCTCGCTGTGACCCTACGATGCCGGAGGTCTCTATACATAACAAAGAGGTACGAAGAGTACTTTATAGTCTTGACGTGAATAAAGCTAATGGTCCTGACGGCATACCTGCTAGAGTCCTTAGATATTGTGGTCCAGAGTTATCTCCTGTACTACACGACTATTCCGCCAGTCACTTAACACAAACACTGTACCTAAATCGTGGAAGCTTGCCAACGTACAACCAGTGCCCAAAAAGGGTAACCGTGCTGACCCCAGTAATTATAGACCTATCGCCATTACCTCCATACTCTGTAAGGTTATGGAGAGAGTGCTTAACAACAAGCTGCTGACATACTTAGAAAGCAATGATCTACTCAGTGATCGCCAATATGGCTTTCGCCAGGGTCGATCCACTGGTGATCTATTAGTGTATGTCACGCACTGTTGGGGTGAGGCCATCGAGAAACACGGCGAAGCTCTCGTAGTGTCACTCGACATCTCGAAGGCTTATGATAGGGTTTGGCATGCAAGTCTGCTAAGCAAGCTTCCTTCGTACGGTATCTCCACAGGCCTTTGTAGCTGGATCTCTGACTTCTTGAGTGAACGGTCAATCCGAGTAGTCATTGATGGCTGCTCCTCAGACCTCATGGATATTGACTCTGGTGTACCTCAAGGGTCGGTTCTCTCCGCGACTCTTTTCCTGCTACATATAAACGACATGCTGTTACCTGGAGTCGTCGCTTACGCAGATGATAGTACAGTCATGGAGAGATATTTGACCAGTGCTAAGGCTAGCGGAGCTGAAGTTTGTTCAGAGAGGCAGGCCATGGTAGAGCGAGTAAATTCGACCTTAAGCTCTGTCTCCCAATGGGGTGACAGAAATATGGTTAGTTTCAACGCCACCAAAACACAAGCGTGTTTGTTTACCGCAAAAAGGAGTCCTTTCAACATGACTCCTACTTTCCGAGGTGTTTCTTTACCTGTAAAGAATGAGCTAGAACTTCTTGGCATGAAGTTGTCTTCTGACCTCAACTTCGGCACTTCTATCGAAACCAAAGCTCAAACGGCGGCCAAAAAGCTGGGCATCCTAAACAAGGTAAGGCGATACTTTACTCCAGGACAGCTCCTCACGCTTTATACGGCGCAGGTCCGGTCATGCATGGAATATTGCAGCCACCTTTGGGATGGCTCAGCCAAATATCAACTTGCTGCACTGGAATCGGTGGATCGCAGAGCCAGGAAGATAATTAGTGACAAAAATCTTGTAAAGGATAAACTGCAGAGTCTTGGTCACAGACGCAAAGTTGCCAGCCTGTGTGTCTTTTACAGGATATTTTTCGGAGAGTGTGCTCAAGAGCTGCATGAGCTCATACCGCCTTCCCCTTTCTTCTATCGGACGTTTAGACGCACCGCTAGGTGCCATCCTTACCTGGTTGAAATTCCTAGTATTCGTACCAAGCGCTTCTCCTCATCATTTATTATGCGCACAGCTAGGGATTGGAACGCATTGCCTGCGTCTGTATTTCCGAGTGCATATAACCTCAATCTTTTTAAAAATAGAGTGAATAGGCTTCTTCTGGGTAAGCTCGCTTCATCTTAGGCCATATCTTTGCCTTTGGGCTAGATGATGGTCAAGAGCAAACCCATTTAATATAAAAAAAAAAAAAAAAAAAAAAACCTATGTGTATGCAAAATTTCATGAGGATCGGTTCAGAAGATACGGCATGAAAGCGTAACGAACAAACAAACTCACTTTCGCATTTATTGTATTAGTAAGCAAGTTAGGATTAGGATTCTGGAGCCGCTTTGGTTAGCTTAATCGTTCGTCCGGGATTTACGGAAATTCTTGCTTAGTATTTCATGTGCAGTGCGGTTGCTAACTTGTATAAGGCCCATTTCATACAAACGATCATGATTATTTGCGCTCTTTTAGAGGGTAGATGAAGCCTTAGGCCATAAGACTCAAAGGATATATAGCATGTTGATGGGCTGTAGGCGATATACAGAATCGAAATAGTTAAGTATGTTTATATGAAATTGAAGTACATTGGTGGGCAATACACTTATTTTTCACTCGAAGACGAACATTGTTCCTCTTTATTAGTGTAATATAAACCATTGCAGTTAATTAAGTAACTAGATTGGAACTATTACTACATCTATTAGTTAAGTAAACATTGAAGTGGACTGGTTAAAATTTTTATTCAGCTAAATTAATCTACAAAAAGCCCCTTTTTAGTACAGGATGTTTTTACACGAAATAGTTAGTGGGCAATACACAAATTTTTCACTCAAAACTAACAATGTACATCTGTATGTATAATACAAACCACATCAGTTAATTAAACAACTAAATGGAAACTGTAACTAAACACGTTTAAATTTTTTAGTTCGACTAAAATAATCCGCAAACAGATCCGCTAAAGACAAACATGAAATGGAAGTTATATTAAATTCTGGAGCCGCTTTGGTTAGCTTAATCGTTCGTCCGGGATTTACGGAAATTCATGCTTAGTATTTGATGTGCCGTGCGGTTACTGACTTGTATTAGGCACATTCCATACAAACAGACATAATTATTATCTCATATTGATCCCTTGTCAAATCAGAAATGAGGTGATCCGGCATGAACTAAGGCCATCGACATAACCCACCGGATTAGCATGTGGCAGTGGGCAGGCCATATTAGTCGCATAACCGATAACCGTTGGGCCAAACGAGTTCTTGAGCGGAGACCGCGTCTTGGCAAACGTAGTGTAGGACGTCGTCAGGCACGGTGGAGTGATGATTTGCGTAAGATGGCTGGCAGGAGCTGGATGCGAGCAGCCGAAGATCTCTATGGCGTGCAATTGGGGAGGCCTATGTCCAGCAGTGGACGAGTATAGGCTGATGATGATTGATTCCTTGCAGGTTATACGAAGCCTTAGGCCATAAGACCTAAAGCCCACGTTTTAGAGTGTTGGTGGGCATGAATTGAAATAGTGATGGTTGTTAGCCACATCGCCTAATTCCCTAGGCCTATTCGTATGGTCTGTCCAAGCAGCACTCCTTTGTATTGTCTCCCAGAACAGCATGGAAGTAACATTTTCATTGTTTAAACCAATTACATTTTAATATACTCCCCGTACACTTTCGTTGAAAAAGTTGGATGGCTTTAATTACAAACGAGATGGCTAAATGACAAAAGTAGTAGTGACATATCGTGCCTAACGGCGTAGAACAAACTGTATGTAACTAATAGATTATAATACAAACACATAGGTACAGTCCGGAAGGCGTAAGCTGAGCTCTGCATTTGTGTGAGTAATCACCAAAAGTAGAGTCAGACCCAAAACTCTTAAAAATAAATTTGACACTTGACACGTCTTTATCGTTCATGTTTTTAAAATAACTGTTTAAATTACAAAATTCTACGACATGGCTATTTAAAGGGTTTCGTATTCTTCGTTTACTTTTATTTGCAGCCATTTCACTAATAAATCGGACACAAGAACAAAATATTAAGAATTAAATATTTCACGCTGCTACCAGTACAAGGGTGAAGTGTGACAGGTGCGCGGCGGAGATGCGCCGCACTATAAGTCGATGTCACACCTACACTATCTATGTGCACTCACACAAATGCAAAGCTCAGCTTAGGCCTCGCGAACTTGTACCGATTTAATTAACACATGTAATAACACAGCTGTCATGCACACAAGCATTGACAAATTGGCCAGTTCTTTAATCATGGTCCAGAGAGTAGGTATCAGTATAAATAATAAGTCAAAGTATATATCTATCCTTGAGATATTATTACATAGGCTTTATATATAAGTTACTATAAAAACTCTTAGAAATTCTTCTAACATAGTAAAAATCTACGTTCTTAGCCGTAAGTGGTTTAGGGCTTTCCTTTCAACAATCAGCAAGTTAGATCGTCGCCTAAATAAATCTTAGTCTGAATTTATTTGCTTAGGCGACGCGATTTACAATCCTAATTTCAGCACTTAGCCTTCGATTTACCATACCTACTCACGCAGGAGTGCCATTTTTGAATGCGTGCCATTCGTCTTCGAACGATTTTTGTATGGAAAAATCGTTCGAAGACGAGTGGCACGCGTTCAAAAATAGTACCCTTGTTTTTAATTGGGTTTTTTCAACCGACTTAAGAAAAGTAGGTTATCAATTCGACCTGTATGTATGTGGTATTGTTAGAATTACACAGTTTTTGTATAAATATGTTAGTCTTTACCAGCCCCCGTAGCATGGCACGCGCGACAACGTTTATCGACTATCGCCATCTTGTTTTTCGCAATACTGAAGAGCGACGCTTATTGACGCCAACAAAAATGTATTGTTGTAAAAATTGTAAACTCAAATATGACAATTAATAAGTGTTCAAAGAAACCTATATTAAATAAGCGATTGAATCTCGAGAAGTAGATAGTTTATCGCGCGATATAAACGGCGTCGCGGGAGCCATGCTACGGGGGCTGGTTACCACATATATGCCAAATTGTGCAAGAAGGCGCTGGATGCAGACCGCTGCCAAACGGTCGTATTGTAAATCCTTGGGGGAGGCCTATATACATCAGTGGACTTCTTGGGGAGATCATGAGGTTGATAACCTTGCATAGTGAATTTAATTAAGGCAGTCTTTGAATGTTTTCTCCATGAAAGGTGGTTATTCTGCATGGTGCTAATGTTATAGAAATTTAACTTGAAAGGTGGCTGTATTATTCGTTCGGTGATCGTAAAAAATTCGTTACGTTCGTTTTTTCGTAATTTATTATATTTTATGAGACGCAATTCAAGCATTTTATTTCCTGTTTTCGATGTGCAACCCATTTCGCCTTTTTTCTGTGACTTGTGGTTGGGGTTTCGTAGTAGGACGGAATGAAAAGTAAGATAATAGCAAGTAAAAATAACTGGTAAATGTTTTTTCTCGCTCTAGGGCACTGTTTCTGGTATTATTTAAAACAATCTGGACGTTTTCCCACGGAGTGTTTTAAATTTATTTTATACTTGTTTACTTAAATAAAATCTCCATTCCATTTGCAATTCTACAAATGAAACCTGAAAATTATTGAAAGGTTCGTGGTAAGTAATAATTTTCTAAAGCTTGAGAAATACTTAGAAGCGTAAATTTTCTTTAAAACGCAAACACGCGAGGTAACAGAAAAATCCAATAAATTCTTGGAAAAGTAAAAAAAGGGAATTGACTGAAATAAATAATTTGTAACGTAAATAAATAGAATATTTATTCGCGGGAACTTACCTATGAATATTAAGTACGAGTGTTTGCCTTGCCTGCGCCGAAAATCGAACCCGTTACCTCTCTTGCAGGCTTACGTATTAGCGACTACACAATGGATATCAACTGTTTTTGTTAAAATAAATCAATATTCTATGGACTTTAGAAAAGTTAATGATTTTTTTCATTTAAGAAAAGTGTTGTGGAAAACTAATTAACAAATATACATACACAAACCAAATTGGGCACACATTTAGAAGCTGGTAATCTAACATATAAAAAAAACCGGCCAAGTGCGTGTCAGGCCACGCGCAGTGTAGGGTTCCGTAGTTGCGAATGACAACTTAGTTCACACTGTTCACACTCGCACCCCACAGTTTAACGACCAAAAACATCTAACAATAAAGATTGTATGAAATTTTACATTTTCGAGTGCATTATAAAAGTTGGTTGCCTATAACGTTTTAGTTTGTACTTAGTACTCAGCTCTGATTGTTTTCCTTTCAACTTCAGTATATATACTACTGCTGTAATTTTTTTCATGTATCCTTAAATAACCGTTTAGCAGATAGAGGGGGGACACTTACCTCTAACAAAAATTTGCACTTTAAAACGATTTATTTCAGAAACGGATCCCTAAATCAAAAAATGATGTTCTCAACCTCACAATATTTTTTTAAAGACCTATTTAACAATACCCAACACGATGGGTTTGTACAGAAAAAATATATTACTCCCTATTTACTTGTATAGGAGCAACCCTAAAAAAAAATTTTTAAGTTTTTTTTCTACCACTTTTTTGGCATGATTAATATACAAATACATACCCATACCAAATTACAGCTTTCTAGTACTTATAGTCTCTGAGTAAAACGGGTTGAATTGATACCCTACTTCTTTTAAATCGGGTAAAAACTTGCGTCTCGGGTTGCAACCTCAGTCGCAGAGCTGTGACCTCAGGGTGCTTTGAAAAAATCATGTGAGTTATTAATTATTAATCGTGCAGTACAGTTACTTGGCAAAAGTATTGAGTACCGGCTGCCTGCCTCACACCATCCCTGCTTATATATGTAAAAGCTATGCTTTTGTGTTTGTTGTCACTAAAACCAAGCGACAAAAAATATTCAAACCTTTTTCAAAGAAATCAATGATGAAACAACACAATGTTTATGTATCTACTATTAAACATGATTGTATATCCATACGTACTTAATATTATCCTACAACTCAAGTCCACAACTTGCCGTGAGGCTATCTCAATCTCTTTGCGTTGATTCAAAAGTTTCATTTATTCACCGATTCAGACCAGAGATTTAAAAAATATGATAGGTATATGTCGACTTGATATATCCACGCGTTCCTGAAATTATACAGAAACTGATCCTGTAAGGGTTCTTTTACCTTATAAGGTACAGAGCCCTAAAAATACCTTAATTAAGTTAAACATTTGTTTAGAAAGAACAATATTTCATTTTCCTTTTTGGATGAAGCCAATAACAATGCTATAAATACAACCCTTTCAAGCAAAAATGGCATAAACAATTCAGGGGTAGATCTTAATAATTGAATAACACGGTTGTCTGAAGGCGCCCGGCCTCCCTTAATTTTAATTAAGTTCCCGTAATGCAATAGGTATAATGAGACCCGTAAACAAACAACCCCCGTATGTACTCCGTGCGTGGAATCTTAGTTGTATTGTCAGTCTTGTGACATCATGGACAAGTTTATATAATTAGGGTTTAACTCTCTTTTTCAGGGAAATTACACGAATTGGGCTAGCCCCACAGTAAGTTGTGAACTTCATTCATAGGATATTAAACTCAACAATACTATATTTTATAATATATGTATACTCAACTATTTAGATAAACGTAAAAGATTCAGGCCAAGACCGCAGACCAAACCTGGGGCCATCGTGTCGCAAGCTGGCGTGTTAACCACTAAGCAATGGAGGCTATTGACATTTCCAAATCATCATCATTTCATTTTATTCATCAACAAAATTTGCATCATACAAAGAATGCTGGAGCCCTGTGCTTAGTTAAAAACTTGTGTTACAGGAGCCGTGTGGTTCCCGGCAGAGTAGAATAGGACCACTCCAAGTCATTACGTGGATGTCGTAAAAGGCGACTAAGGAAACACAAGCTAAACAAAGCTTATTAACATCAAAGAGACCTCTCCACCCGTCTGGCCACCGTGGAGAGTGTAGGCCAAATCCTCTGACTACTCAGGCTATTATATGGCTCTGGTAGTAAAGAGAGGGTCGTGCTCCTGCAGTGGAGACTAGAAAGACCTGATGATGATGATGATGATGTTACAGGAGCTCTACTATCTGAATCTGGATCTAGTATTCTAACAAGAAACTTTTTGACTATAACATTTCATAAGATACAAACATGCAGTAGCACATCCTTATTTCGATTCTGACTTTGTAAGTGCTTAACGATCCCCAAGATTTTTGACCCTTTCTCTTGATCGGCTTTTATGGTCTGCACCATAGTGGTACCTCTTGTGCTAGACATTCTAAGTACCTAATCATTGTATAGCGTGAAAATAAAAAATATATAATTCCGAAGTAACTAACAAATTTTACAATAATAATAAATCTTTACTTCTTCTTCTTTCTTCTTTCATTTATTACCATTTAAAGGATCTTACAAAACATTTTGTTGGAACTTAGCATAGCGAAACCCTAAGGTTTAAAATTATACTAAGATTAAGTTAACGTCAATCATTTAAATTATTATTATTGGAGACGCTGCAGCTCGCTAGCGCCTCTGCGGTGCGGCTGATATTATTAGAACAATACCAGGATGATTCCTTTCGACTACAATTCTACAAATCCTTTATTTTGAAGGTCACTAATGGGCAAACCCTCGAAAATCTTTAAATAGACTCACCGTAGCAGGCTAGTCGGCTCCCGATGTAGCAGCAGAGTCCTGGACGGCGCCTTAGTTTGATGTTACACAATCACATACACGCACGAAAATGTCCTGTGGATCCTTAGGGAAGTTTGTCCATGAGCGGCGGGACGCGACAAAGACCAGCGTTCCTCGTGGGTTGCGGGCGACGCGATACGCGACGAAGAAAGGCTTTCTCTAGGCGAGAGAAAGTGCGGACGGAAGGCCTGTAGCGTCAGGCCCAGCGGGTGGTGCTTCACGCGTGCGAAGACACCGGCGGTTGCGAGCACTTGGCCAATTTGAATGACCTAGCGGGAAGGACACGCGTGTGATCCCTCAAAGTGCATGTGCGGAACTGTTTGTTGCGCGACAAAACCTAGCGTGGTTTGCCATTATTTAAAAATCTCAAGAGAATGACCAATTAGCGACCTCTCCTGGATTTGCGTTCGAATAGTTATACCACTTGGCGTAACCAATTATTATCATTTATTTAAATTCTTAGATGGTATAAAATATTACAATATAGACATACATTAAATTTTATACCTAAACATTGTTCTTTAGGGACTAACGAAATAGTATTTTAAATATTTCTGGCAATTTAAATTCTCAGGCGGTCCAAATTCTAATTAGAAACTAAGTGACAATAATTTTATTAGTAACTCTACCCAACTATGCCCCATGAGAATGTTAACTGTCGTAGTAGGCCCTAAAGGCATTATTTTCTTCTTACCAGCATGACAAAATCGCTAAAATTCCCAAAACTATATGGTAACTAGGTGAAACTGTATTAAAGTCGTTTCACCCAACATACAAATTTTTTGATGTAGAAAAAAAAAAGATTCAACAGTTACTATTTAATTTTCTAAATAATTAAAGCTTCTAGAAAAACACTTGAAGAAATGTTTTGTACTGTTACAAATCCTTTAAATATATACTCAAGTCTTTTACTTTTTTTTACAATATCGCTAAAATAATTTCATAAAGAAGAATTTTTTTAATCTATGGCTAAAATAATATTTTACCGACGTAGGACCATACGTTCGGAATTTTGCAAACCTTTTTGAAATACCAAAAGAGAAGACCAATTCAATGTATATTACGTTTATAAATAATTATATTTAGTACCTGTGCATAAATGCCAATGTTAATAATGGAAGGGCTTTAGTTTAAGACAAAGCTCCTTAGTCTACTCAACATTCATAGATTTTTTTTAAATATATGCAGATAGTAAGGTGATATAGAGTAGTTTTTTATATGATATTTGATATCACTAACTTTCCAAAAAGTAACTTTTACTAACTTTTCTTTCAATTATTTAAATCACAGACCCACTAAATTCTACCTGCCCTATATAGACGTTTCGATGATAGTGTTTGACAAATTAAGAAAGCTTAATCGAATGACGTTACGATCTAGGCCAAGGATGTCACTATCACTATCCTATCACAGTGGCTAGCTCAATCGATTAACCTTGTTTCTTTACAATTGTTCTATACGTCATTTCTCGCCTTAGTTGTAATGATATTACTACTATACGGTACTTTTAGTTACTTTATCATCATCATCATCACCATCATCAGGTCTTTTATATACTCCACTGCAGGAGCATGACCCTCTCTGCAATACCAGAGCCATATACGCACCAACTTATGAACTAGTTTCGTAGGATGCTTACTGAATGAAATCATATTTTTTATGCCAATCAGGCCAATCAGGAAAAGATAATTTTCCATCATGACCTGACTCTGGATCAAACCCGGATCCTGCGATTTAATTATAGTCCCTTGCAGTAAAACGAACCATTTAGTCATTTTATAATTAACAAAGCTTACATCCATACATACATCCATACATGATATCAAGTATTTATACCTTACGAGGTGGATAGAGCCTTAGGCAATAAAACACGGACTTAAAATAGTGAACCATTGCTAGACGCATCACATATGACGTCTTTTTTTTGAAAGATCGCCTCAAGTCTCGGCTTTTTATCGGCGGTATCGACTAAAACTAAGTAACCTCATCTATTTTAAAATCTAACATGTCATGGACGATTTATTTTCCTCGCTATTTCAGCTTCAACTCTGAAATAACTCTCTCTATAGCTCAGTTCTGTTTACTGTCTACTACATACTTGGTCACGCTGACCTTCGAGCTTAGTTACTCGTATATGCTTGCCAAGTCGCTCAATATAAACAACTACGGTGTTCTTTTTGATCGTTCCTCTTAAACCCATTGCGGTTTTTGTATGATTGAATATTTTTATTTGAGATATATAAGCCGTAATGGATGATGAAGTGACCAACAACACTTTGAAGACCATAGTTGACAATAGTTAGCGAGCAGCGATGCGTATTCAATCAAAACTGAACCTTTATTCACATTCATAAAGTTCTAAAACTGTTTTTTTTTTAAAGAGTTTTGACTATTAAGATCCCGGAAAGCTGTTTATATATAATTAGCCATTTTTCCGCGACTTCGTCCTTGTAAGTTATAGCCTACGTTATCCGCAAATAAATTAGCTTCCATTATGTAAAATAATTTTGAAAATCTGTAAATAGTTTCGGAGCCTTTTTAAGGGTCCCACGTAAAGCCGCAACCCCATACAAACGTAGTTTCGTTTTAGTTTTACAACAGTTAAGAGGGTACACTAGCAGTGCTTTTTCCATACAAATGTATTTCTCTATTTTCTCGCTGAAAACTGCTTCTAGAGGCACAATTCTTTTTACATACAATCTATTACTAAAATAGGTATGTCCCTATGTTTTATTTTTTTCTAAAAACCTGTTTAAAATAATTTTTTTTTTACAAAAACAGTTTTTTTGGAAAAAATAAAAAATAGGGGCATTCCTATTTTAGTACTAGATTTTATGAAAAAAGAATTGTGGCTCTAGAATCAGTTTTCAGCGAGAGAATAGAGAAATACATTTGTATGGAAACCATATTGAAAAAATACTGCTAGTATACGCTCTTAAGCCAATCTCAACCAAATTCCGTACATACGACCGGATAAGGCATATTGATGTTTATAATCAGATTTCAATTTAAAAAAAAATACCTGACGAAACTACGTTTGTATGGGATTGCGGCTTTACGTGGGACTCTTAATGCAAGAAAACAAACAATCAAATCTGTCCTATTAGTATAGATTGGAAAATAGAACATGAATTATAATTCTATTCATGCGGTGAGTTGTTTAAAATAGCGAATATTCGATGGCCAGAATATTAGTTATTTTAGACAACTCACAACGTATTTAATTCACTTACCTCGCTATTTTAGGTCGTCGGTGGTTGTAACTGCCAACTTGTCCACTGTCCACTATTTGCAGAAAGCAATAATACTTGTCTTCAGCTTTAACTTTGTGCAGTCGACATGTGAGCGTAGTTCTACTGACGCTTAACTCTATGTTGTAGCAGCCAATAGAAAATAAACCTAAAAGCGTCAGAAAAAGGTTGAATATTGGCTTTAAAATAATCTCTCTAAATTAAAGGAGCAGTCTTAATTAAAATCGTAAATAGTGAGTAGTTTAAATGTTCATATTCATCGAAGTTTTCCTTTATAACTTTTATAACAAAGACTATATTTAGTGGCCATTGCTTTAGACTTTGTGTATTTTGAAAGAAGCTTTCTTTCTTTCTTTTTTTTATTTATGGCTTCCACCGAGATTTCAGTGATTCTGCCAATGTCCAGTATAATGAGATACTAAGTATCGGTGTTGTACGGTATGTGGCATCAAAGAGGGCGTATGTTCTTTGGCAGCCTCGTGGGAGATTTTGGCGACAAATAAAGAAAGGAGCTTTAATTGCTCACTTGATTTTTAGCTTGGCAATAGCCAGTGACTGTACTGTCAACCTGCCCACTGTTTACTATTTAATATTATGTGTCTCCGTGCAACTGACGTGCAAGCGTGTTCTACTGACGCGAAACAATTTGACTCCTAGTTATAACAGCCAAAATAAAATCTACTTAAAATATATATTTTCTTTTAGCTAGCTGTATTAGCCACAGTTTGCGAAAGTCAGCGGAAGCAGTTTAAAATAGAATCGTACTTTTTGATTGGCTTTATTTAATTGTTCACTCTACTTTCTTGTAGATGATTGCAGATATAGGAAACTATCAATAAAGTGTAGTTTGATGTTTTCGAACGTTAACTATACCTACTTGGATACTCCAATCTATAACTTTTCGTAATTTTTTCCTGGAATCAGTTTGCCGGATGAAAATTCGTACCAGGATAAAAGTTTCCTCTGGAAGATGTTTCACGAGTCTCTCTCTCATCTGAGCGTTGTCCCAGTTGCATCCTCAGCTGAGATGCTTCGGAGCCCGGGGTCCGCGAAGGGGTGATTAAGATACAAAATTTTATTATTTACGTGGTATGCAGTTGTAACGACCATAAGACCATATGCCTACGCTTAATGAAATAGGATACAAAAAATCTAAAAAAAAAAGTAATTCGTAGTCCATTTCATAACACAGAAAGAGAAATATCTTCTAAATTGTGATTCTCTTTCACATGCGCCGCGCTCGTAACGTCTGCTGAGTCGATCCCTCAGGACATAGTGCTAAACGACGCGATCGACGGCGAGCCGTGCACTTACGTAACCTACGTACTACCTACTTTAGTGCTAAGGGATTTTGCTGCGAGAGAGTCGATATTTGACAATTTCTACGGATTTGTTTGTGTGTGGGTCTCGTAATAATTCACAAATGAGGCCGTCGAAGTAAATAAAGCCTACCTAATAAAGATTCACAAAAAAGAATAATAAAGATTCAGGTTTTTATAGGTTTTTTGTGAACAGAAAACTTCTTTAGTGGCGTTGTGCCCTTTTTGAGTTTTTTTTTTTTCATTTTTTCAATCAAAAAGTTGTAAACTTCCCTGAGAAATAAACTTCTTCAAATGGAAAGAATTCGGCTGATCTTTAATTAATGACAGGCGTTTTATTTTGTGAAAACTACTCTCTGTTTATATAAAATAATAAATCTATTCCAGTGTATATTTCTTGTAATATTATAAACTAAACGTACCTTTAAACATTACAAATGTCCAAAATAACCCTGTGAGCTAAAAAAAGGTGTATAAAATAAGGCTTTCACTCAAACTTTATCTATGTAAATGTTAAAAAAATGCCTTTCTGGTAAACATCCGTCGCTTACGCCATTAAAAGGGGTTTGAGTAAACACTGAGATAGGATCTCCGCTCGGTTACAGAAGCAAATAGCACGCGGCAATGGCGGCTGGCTGACACGGACAAAGAAGAGTCTTGCGAAAGATATGGAATGGAAAACGAGAAAAACAATTTAGATTTTTTTTCTGTGCTCATCTGGGAGAAAAGAAACACAGTTGGCATCATGTTGGCATATACTGCGCATTTTCACTGAATACATTATAGTAAGATTGTGAAATTTAGGTGATAGAATTGGTGGATTTGCATGGCCTGACCGATTCTAAAAGGCGAGGTGTCATTAGATTTGTATTCCGCGGAGTATCATAAAGAAAGACGAATTTTTTTAATCTATGATCATAAGCTATGTAGAGAAAAAATTTATATGACAGACGTAAATTGTCAAAAACGGCAGATGGGTTTTCTATTTTTTTAAATACTTCAGCTTGTAAGTTTTTGAATATTTAGAGCCTATTAAAATATTAGTTGCTAACCACGAAAACTACGATGCAGCCTTAGGATGCAGCTTATTAAGTTTACTGGTTATTTACTTAATTAACAAAAAACACCGTAAAACACAAGCCACGGAACCCACAAAGTGACGAAGAAGATTTACCAAGTGTAATAACTCGATATTTTTCTCAACAATTCATTTCATCTTAAGCTAAATGAACTTTTCTTAACTAAAAAAGGTTATAAGTTCAATTATAGACAAATTGCTAAGACATTTGTAACCATTTGTCGTGAACATCCGGTCTTATTGGAATCGTGCCAGGAAAAAATACTTCTTAGAACGTTGCGTTTTTTCTAAAGAGGTCTGTCGTAACGATGTGTTGCCATGACCTTCGAATGTTTGGTCTCAAAATGAATTGTTATCAAAAGCTCATAAATATATTTTTTTCTGAATCAAAGTTACAAAAATGAAAATAAAAAGTTATATCTCGTTTTTGATCAATTTACTGAACTAGGTTATAAAATTTCCATACGAATGAATTTTATCTTTTTTTCAACATGTCCTAATGTGTTAATTATTTTTAGTTTCGGTAATTAAAATTGGTCTTTAATTTTGTATGTAACTAAATGCATTTATATCATTGAAACTAACGTGAGATAAATACATTATATTGAAAAACGGGTCACTCACGTGCTACGCAGTAAGGGCACGGGATACTTCGGCGTCGCGCATCCCGAACTCGCCTTGAAAATGAACTCCTGATGAGTCCGAAACTATAGTCGGCAATCCCGACAAAGTAGCACGTGAGTGACCCGTTTTTCAATATAAATGCATTTATTTTCGTATTTAGACACATTTTTGTCGCCTAAGTGATAAAGTGTCCTTTTGTTTTTGTTAAGAAAAAAGGTGATTGTAAACAAGAAGTTAATAAGTTATGGTAAGGTTTGTTGCTCCGTCATTCATTTATAATGTATTTATTTGTTGCAGGTAATTACATAAATAAAAGAGTTCACTAAGAAAAGAGATGATAGAAAGCTAGCTACAATTTATTAGTAAGTATTAAAAAATATTTACCTATTTGTCTAACAATAAATTAGTTCATTACAGTTATAATCTTAACCACAAGAAGTCCACTACTGGACAGGATCACAGGACATGGCCACAAATTAGTTCATAAGTGTAAAGACGTCCGCATCTGAGAGGGGAGTCAAATTGTCACATATTGGAGAGGTAAAATACTCCTCCCTTGAGCCATTGACGCAAACAGAAGAAGTAAAACTTCCCGAGTAATATTATTGTAAAACCCCCTTTCTATAACCATGAATATCACAATCTCTAACAGTATTTTTTTTTAAATGAATTGATTCATGTGTGTCTTACCCCTGCCTTCCGGGTTGGACAATGAATGAGCACTAGGTACATGCAACCTTAAGGCCTATTCACGCTATTCTTTGAAACCCCTAAATTATATGAGTCAGGAAATAGAACTGCTTTCTGCAAAAGTGTACGAGAAACTAAGATACTCAATAGGATACCCAACTGGATACTCAATACGATACCCAGTTGGGTATACTATTGAGTATCTGAGTTTCTTGTAGATCATCGCGTATGTATGTATGCCATAAGATGAAGAGTTGTTACTCTTCTTCCTAGTGAGCGTTTAGTTACATAATTAGCTGTAATGCTTTTGAACCCGGGGTACGCTATTATGTCAATATATTAATTTATACTGTTTATATACTCTAACATCATTTGGCAAAGTTTCCGAAGGTTGGCTACCTTCTGACTGGCTGTGAAACCAAAATCGTGTGCTTTTGGTACTGCAGTTAGTCCTCATTTTATAATAAAACATTCAAGTTTAAAATCCAGTAAAGTCTTTATATGACCTACACTTAATTCAAATGGATGAAAATCATTGAATTACAAAACGTTCAATAAAACGGCCATTACGTTTATTTTATGTAACAGTATAACAACAAAGCAGCGGGATAGGTTTAGAGCAAGCGTAAACTTCACTATTGGATTGTAGGCTGTACTCGTAAAGTGCTCCATGAGAGCTTGATTCAGGCGCTGTCACACGAGTAGTGAAGTAAACTAGTTGAGTAACTCGATCAATCTCTCTCAATGGAATCGATAAAGGTAAATAGTGGATGAAAATTAGGTTTATTTGATAGGTCTTTATATGGTCGTCTCTTATTTCAAACAGATGAAAAACATATACCATCCAACATAGGATGCCGTTTTTCACCTTCACGCCAACCAACATATTGGCCTTTAGGTTTATTTCCTTTTGGGTAGACCTGGGCTCTGTTTACCTCGCAAGGGAAAAAGACGTTACTTTGCCTCTTATTTAGTATCGTTACCCTAGTACTTATGTAAATAAATAAATAAATATATACGGACAAATCACACAGATTGAGCTAGCCCCAAAGTAAGTTCTTAAGAAAGACTTGTGTTATGGGATACTAACTCAACGATACTATATTTTATAACAAATACATATATAGATAAACATCCAAGACCCAGATCAATCTGAAAAAGATCGTTTTCCATCATGACCTGACCGGGGATCGAACCCGGGACCCCCGTGTCGCAGGCTGGCGTGGTAACCGCTGCGCCACGGAGCTATCCCGTTTACTCGCCCCATGTACCGCAGATGTTAGGAACATTTATCCATTATTCAATGCGTCGACGGACGGCTAAGCACGTAACATCGTCAACGCGTTGGTTCACTGCCACACTGTAAGATCAATGAGATTACGTCAGTGTTCCAGTTTACGATTTTTTGTTGATGTATTGTGTGTTGTGTAATACTACTTCATCGTAAGTAATTTAATACGACCTTGAAGTTAACATAATTATCAGAGGAACTTCTAAATAGTTATTGAAAGTGTTAACTTCATTAAATATTTTTTCAGTTTTAGTCTTAGTATTTTTCAAAATAAAGCAAAACATCAACTTTATTATATAATTAACATAATAAAACTTTCAATATTTTTTTTAAATCGTTCATGTCAGTTTAAGTATAAACATTGTATATCGGTTTTATTCACGTTTCAACAATACACTAACGGCGATTGTTTAAAAATATCAGTTTCACATTCACTTACTCAACGTCTGTACAGCGTCGCGTTTACTAAAACTGTTCTCCACAACTTTATTTTCTTTTTAAGATAAATCATTTTTTTTAAACTTTAAATAAATGATTAAGTTCCTTTCAAGTTTTAAAAAGATGTATTGGTTTATCCATTACTCACATTTTATTAGACAGCGATAGTCAAAAAATATGAGTACTCTCACTTATTCAACGTCAGTAGATACAGCCTTTGACTATATACTCTCAAGACGCCGCCGTCATGCCTTAATTTCAATGATTAAATACTGGCAAAATTTTCAATGCTTGTTTGCGTAACAACTTAATGTAAGCACACGCGTCCTGTGAATTAAGTCATCAAAATCCGTTAAATTGGTAGCTATGTGTTTGCGTGATAGACTATGCGTTGGACACATTTTTTTTCTATGCTTTTAGCCTAATAGGGTCTAGGCTTTATATTATCTAAGGATACAGTCTCGTGTTTTATAGAAACTGTTGTCCGCTAACTTTATTTTCTATTATGTATAAATTAAGTTTTGTTTACCAATGGTCCAATATAGTCCTAGACTAATATACAGTATGCACTGTATTGAACCTTTAAAATAATTATTAAGTTCTTTTCAAGTATCAGTTTAGACATTATCCATTTATTTGTCCATTATTCACGTTGCACTAGACGTGAATGGTTAACGGCGATAGTCTAAAAATATCAGTACACTCACTTACTCAACGTCAGTATAGTGCCGTGTTAAATAGAACTGTTCTCCGCGACTGGATCCATTTCTTACATGAACTCATAGAGGTTTTTACAAAGGTTTTTGAAAAATATGTCAATTTGTTTATAATATCATTATACATTTGCGACTTGGACATTTCTTTGTAAATTTGTATCCTTTCCTTGCAAATCAGCAAAGACTGAAAGATTTCAAATACAAATTTACATTACAACATGGACATGATATGGAATTGTGGCTGGAAAATTAAAACAAAAGGAAATTAACATACAAAAGTGTTCAGTCGACCAAGAAATTTTTGTTAAAATGTTTTTTTTTTTTAATTTTCAGCATTAATCCCATAGGAAAAGATTAACTTGATGGGCTGGCTGAGCCACTCCTCGGAGGATAGGTCAGAGTAATATATATTTTTTTTAGCTATTTAGGTCCCACTGCTGGGCAAAAGCCTCCCCTTAATACAATATGTTAAATATTTAACATATTGTATTTTATAATAAATATATTATTTATTTTTTATACACATTTTTATTACATTTTTAAATATTAAACTTATAAAAAAATATACATTTAAAAATATAAAAGTAGTAGCCCACCGATATCGGGAACGGGGTTCAAGCTACAGGCGGTCAGGGCTCCAGGAAAAGGAACCTCCTCCTGCCGTGTCCAGGAGAACTGCTTTCTGAATCCAGCCCTTGATCCAACCGCCTAAGGAGAGCCTCTTCAGGTACTGGTCGAGGCTCTTGGCAATTAAGCCATGGGTTGTCACGACTATCGGCACAATGTATATTATTATTAATCTGTATCTCCCTCATAATAAAACGGGCATGGTAACCCGGTTTTTTGACAGGCTTGCGTAATACAAGTCCAACTGTGGGACCAAAAAAAAGAAATCTGGATACTTTTAGATTTAATGTGGTTATTATTATATTTTTAATTTACATGTTGTTATGAGTATTGCGGTAGTGATTATATAAATATGTAAATAATATGTACCTTACAAACTAATTACATTATTGAGAAAATTCGGGGTATTGAAAAACACACCACTATACGAAATTTCCTCGAAACCGTTGGAACCGGTTTCAAGATCCTGAAGATGGTGTATATTACATATTTGCTCGTTAGATTATTGGAAGATTACTAATTATGGCCAAAGTAATAGTGTAGTCTTAAGTCTTCCTAGAAACCTATATTAAGTTAACATTTTGAATATTATAGTGATTTAAATCACAGAGCAGTATTTGCTCCGTATTAAGGTTAATAATATAAAATATATATATATTTTCACAGTACATTACCTATCAAATTAAAATAAAGTGGTAAATGGAAAAGCTCTCGATTCTAGAAATCTAGGGCATCCTGTAGTGCGAAATAAACGCTTCACTTTACGTAACACTAATTACATTCCCAGACAATTCACCGTCCATTCGCTAAAGGAAGCCGCAGTGAACGTTACAATGAAACCAATCATGATCTACGATTCTAATTTAGAACTGCTTCGTTGCCACACTGATCTCCGCAGGCTGCGGGTACTTCAACTCTTTAAAAGAATTTTCAACCTTATTACTACAACGTAAGGTTTATTTTCTGAAGTCTTTATTTCAGTCACAGTGTAGAGTTAAACATGTTACGCGTCAGTAGAACTCCGCTCGCACGTCGGCCCCACAGAGTTTAAGCCACAGAAATGCATTATTGCTTTTGTAAAGAGCGGACACTGGACATGTGGACACCTTGGACAGCTATGGCCACAAGCTACTGCAGAGTTAGCGCTAATAATAGAAATCACTGTAAGGTATCCAAATATTAAAAAAAACCCGCCGTGTGGTTTCCGGCAGAGTATAATAGGACCACTTAAAGTCTTCCCGTGGATTTAGTGGAAGGCGATTTAGGAAACATAAGCTAAACAAAGCTTAAAAACACCTAAGATAGAAATTATTGTCAAGTGGTTTTCCATTTTTCTTGTCCATAGTGTGTGAAGTGCAGAAGTCAATGTCAATGTTAAGCCGTTGGTCCCGGCTTTCATCGTCGATAGCAGCCGTTAAGCTATGTCAGATGCCTTAAGGCAGCTTGAAAAATCTGACACCAGTGTTGGCCACTTACACATACGAAAAACAAACAAACAAACAATGTCAACTGCCTCTTTTACTAGTGATACAATTATTTTTGACTGATCCACTTTTCAAACCATAGAACACGTAATTATAATAAATCAAATTGAATGATAAAACAACCTACTCGATTGTTAACAACTAAGAACGATTTGGTTCGACACTTATGTAAATTTACCCGCTTAGTAAATTACTTTACTCTGCCTACATGAAAGTAGGTAATTTTTTTTATTAAATATAATAGAGGCCAATGCTATTAGAAAACATTTGGGTTATTACTGGCAATTCTTTTCAGTCAAATATATGAAACAAATGCCTACGTATTTGTATCTTTCATTTGACCTAAAAGACTCGTATTGAGTAGAAAAGTCAAAGAGATATACAAATTAGTAGGGAGGTAATTTCTGTAGTCATCTCTATTTACAGTAACATCACAATAATTGTGTGATCGAGCATTGGCTTGGTAAACGAATAGTAAAAAAAAAGTTTCATTATTATTATGATATTTTTTAACAAAAAATGAAAACAGAATTCAACCCTATAAATTTTTTTAACAAGCATATGTAAAAGATGGAAGTAAGTGTAATACGAACGGGGCATACCTGTAAACATTATTTGGCTTTTGTGTATTTTTCCAAAAAGCACTCGACACATTTCGATAAAAAATTAATGGAACCATTTGTAAAGTATCACCTATCAAACAAAAAAAGAATTTCTTTAATCGGTCCAGGCATCTTCAAGAAATCGGGGAGCATACATAAAAAAAATGATTACTACGAATTGAGAACCTCCTCCTTTTTTTGCAGTCGGTTAAAAAGGAACGATCAATCACTTCAGTAGACTACCGCAGGCAAGTGGCCTTACATAGATGCTCAGGTCCCTGCAGTACCTATAATGACTTATCAAGAGATTGTCCACTCAGGCACGCGTGAAGGGATCAAAGGACCTTCCAAATACATGCAAATGCAAAGATAGGTCTATGCATGCACTTAGTTTAACTAAGTAATTGGCTACTTGACTAAAAAAATTTTCGTGTCGCTATGTAAAGACCTGCCAAAAATAAAGACAATAGTGACAGAAATACATTTCTAAACAAAAAACTCTTTCAGATATTGAAGTTTTAAAGACACATATTTTTAGATAGTTAATTTTTAGACGTGAAAACGCGCTGCTGAAATGCCTACATATTTGTGACGTCACAACTTTGTATTTTGTATGGGCGGCGTGAGAACTTTGTTTGGTAGCTATACGAAATATTACGTTTATGGTAATGGTTTCATAACAAAAGTTGCTACAAATTTTGCGGACTACAATACAGTATAAGTGTAATTTAAGATTTTCATACTTTTAAAAATGGTCCTATTCACCCAACTTTAAAGAAGCTTTAAGAACACTTAACGAATCGATATCAAATTAAAAGTGTTTTGTATAGTGTTTTTAGATAGAAATGAAAACAAATTTTATATAATCTTAACATTAGGCAAATACCGAATTATACTTGTAGTGATTATTCTAGTATTTTATTAGTAGTAACTGGTCAGATTTGGCACAGAATAGGGAAGAATGGCGCACTTTTATGTCGGAAGCCGAAATCCACTACGGGTCGCTAAGCCAGCGAAGTAAGTACTTGCAGTGAGACGGAAGTGATTTGTAGTGCATAACCAAGTCATCATCATGAGCCTATACTCGTCCACTGCTGGACATAGGCCTCCCCAATTGCACGCCATCGAGATCTATCTTCGGGTGCTCTCATCCAGCTCCTGCCAGCCATCTTGCGCAAATTATTACTCCACCATGCCTGAAGACGTCCTACTCTACGTTAGCCGAGACGCGGTCTCCACTCAAGAACTCGTTTGCCCTAACGGTTATTGGTTCTGTGGCTAATACCAACCCACTGCCACTTCAGCTTGCTGATCCGGTGGGGCTATGTCGATGACCTTGGTTCTCTGCCAGATCACCTCATTTCTGATTTGATCCCGCAGAGAAACGCCGAGCATAGCCCGAGCCATACTAGATGCTCATGTCCCTGCAGGTACCTATAATGACTTATCAAGAAATTGTCCACTCAGTCACGCGTGAAGGGTTCAAAGGACCTTCCGGATACATGCTACGATACGCTATATAACTCAATAGAGGTCTATGCATGCACTTAGTTTAACTAAGTGGTACCATGTAGGTACTTGTATTGAGACGGAAGTGCATATGTATTGTATAACAAAGTACAAGTATCTTTCATCCATAATAGATAATCGATAGGTGAGGGTTGTGAACAAGGATATTATCTACATTTAACTTAATTAATCTGTGATATCAGATATACTTTATCCCTTACGGGGTAGACAGATTCTATGATCTGGGCCTTATGGCCCTAGGGCATAATCATCAACAGGTCTTTGTTACTCTCCACTGTAGGAGCACAAACCTCCCTGACTACTAGAGCTATAATATTCGACAAAATAGATTTGACCTACACTCTCCACGCTGGCCAGTCGGGTTGGAGAGGTCTCTTTGATGTTTATTGTTTTTTTTAGCTTTTGTTTCCTTAGTCGCCTTCTACGACATTTACGGGAAGACTTGGAGTGGTCCTATTCTACTCTGCTGTTAAATTGTTTATTATAAAGGTATATTAAGAAATAAAAATCTCGGTCGAAAAGGTTTTTATAAATATTAGCAGACCAGTAATTTTTATAAAATTAGATATTTACTAGCTGTTACTTGCGGCTTTGCCCGGGTGATATATAGCCTATGTCCTTGTCAGTACCCTAACCTATGTGTATGCAAAATTTCATGATGATCGGTTGAGTAGATTCGGCGTGAAAGCGTAACAAATAAACAAACAAACTCACTTTCGCATTTATAATATTAGTTAGGATTAGGATAGTTCTAGGAATATTTTATCACCATTATTGATGCTTAACTGCACCAGTTGTCAGAAAAAAATTAAAATACTATAAACTTATTCTTTCCAAAATTATCGAACATAACTATTTAAATTCTGAAATAGCGAAAGACGTGTTTAATGTGTAAACTCCACGATTTTGCTGATGTGAAACGATGGGATAAAACTTTATAGTCTCGAAGCACGAACTAATACAAACACAAAACTATGAGTTTAACTTCTATTTGAAACGGTTAGTTTAGCTGTTAAATAGCGGAAGACAAATATATCGATTTTATAAATGTGTTGAGCTAAAACGGAAGTCATGTAGCGTTTTGATTAATGTTTTAACGCGGTAAGTGATCGACCTATAACCTCTTTTTTTATCGCAAGAGTAGCTTCAGTATCGGACATAAGTACAATGTATTAATTCAATCTGAAAATTGTTGATGGTACTAATATTACATCCTTATTCTTATCTTTTTTATGGGTTTTATGACCATGGGCTGTGTCTACCTCGCAAGAGATAAAGATGTAATAATATGTAGCCGTGTAGTTCCCGTCAGAGTAGAATAGAACCACTCCAAGTCTTCCCGTGGATGTCGTAAAAGGCGACTTAGGAAACACAAGCTAAACAAAGCTTACAATCATCAAAAAGACCTGTCCAACCCGTTTGGCCAGCGTGGAGAGTGTAGGCCAAATCCTCTGACTACTCTCGCTAATATATTGCTGTGGTAGTGCAGAGAGGGTCGTGGTCCTGCAGTGGAGACTAAAAAAGACCTGTTGGATGGATGGATGGATCCTCCTTATACACAGTATAAAATTAGTCGCTTCCGCTGTCTGTTCATAGATTTGTTAAGAAGATCGACTACCTGTAAATTTTCATACAGAAAGTGATAACGTTTCCCACCCCTTAAACATAGTCCAATTTCGGCATTTTTTTACACATTACTCAAGTAGTTTCAGTGCAGTTTTCACCAATAGATAGAATGATTCATGAGAAAGATTTATAAGCATAATACATTCCCGGGTTCTCTCGTTCAATAAACTGTTAAGTACACTTTGAATTTTATGTTGATAGGTTAAGTTAAAGTTATGATTCTTTTCAATATATTTGCTAATAATATGATTCTTATGACATCGAAATCTGTATCGTAATGATGTATTTTACAGCACTAGTGCTTTTTACTTTACACCAATCACAACCGCTCAATAGCCCAATGCCACAGATGCAAAATTTAAACATTTTCATAGAATCTGAGCAAAGAGTTTCAAGTTCAGCATGAAAACTTTTTTTCTGGTTCGTGAGATGTGATTTTTTAACCGACTTCGAAATGGAGAAGGTTATCAATATACTTTTTTTGGAGAAAATAAACCTGAGTAAATGTACCTGATTATTATAAATGTATTTTTATAAACTGCTTTAGTTCCTAACTTTTATAAATTTCTTATTTGCTGAAGTGCAATCTTGTTTTAGTTTATGGTAATCGCAAATGTATTGAAAAACGTCGTATGATACTCGTACGGTAAGCTGTCTATTATAGCAGTCGTTTTATTATAAGCACTCGGCTTCGCCTCGTGCCTATAAACACCTCGACTATAATGTCCAGCTTACCGTACTTGTATCATAATGTACTATTTTAAAGCACCATGCGCTTTTGAAAGTCTTTTAAAAACGTAAGATATGAAGTTTTAACTATTACTAATCAGCTATTCCTATTACCGCAATATTTTTTATAACTACGAGTAACTTGACGAGCTCTGTGGCGCAGCGCTCAACATGCCAGCCTATGACACGGATGATCCCGGGTTCGATCCCCGGTCAGGGCAAGATGGAAAATAATGTTTTTTCAGATTGGCCTGACGCCAATAGGCTTCAGCGTCGCTTGGATGTTTATCTATCTATATATATATATATATATATTTTGGTTGGTGATTGGTATAAAATATTGTATCGTTGAGTAACTTACTTTGGGGCTAACTCAATCTATATGATTTGTCCGTATATATTTATTTATTATATTTTTATTTATATTTATAACTACCCTACAGAGCTACCAAACAAATTTCTTACATCATTCGTGTACATGACACATGAAAATCTATCAGCTGTTTCGTTAGTTTTATATAGATTTTTTCAATCATGTACGTATCTATATCCATGCTACTGCTGGGAGATTTTCCTATAGCATACGTTTTATTTTCCGCTGAAAGTGAAACAGAAAAAAGTATTCAAAATACCGATTGTGACTCAAGTATCTAAAACACATTTTTACTTACAAATTGTGTCACAACTTTGCGAAGCATGAATTATGGGCCAAGTTACTCCAGCAAAACATGGAGTAAGTATCTCACCTTAACAAATGCAGAGAACACACACTTGGAATTCGCGAGGAATAGATGTGATTTATGGCTAATATGCGACCGGCTTTACGGGAATTGAATATCAATTGGGGAGTTCGAATTTCAAAAGTACGATTCTTTGAGATTAACACTGGCCACATGGAAATATTTGATGAAACATTGAGTTAGTATGATAACGAAAGGTCGGAATCGTAAGTGGTCTTCATGGCTTATGATTAAAATCGAACGGTCATATCAATTAGGGAGTTCGAGTTAAAAAGAATGAATTTGAGATTAACATTGGCCACATGGAAATATTTGACGAAACATTGAGTTAGTTACGTTATGGAATGGTCGGAATCGTTAGTTGTCTTCATGGCTCATAGCTTAAAATCGAATGTTCACAATTGTATTGGGTAGTTCGAATTTTAAATGAACGATTCTTTGAGATTAACACAGTCCATGCAACTCATATAAAATAATATTAGGACAGGACCCCATCCCATTCCTCTTACACGCATCCTGTAAGAGGAATGGGATATGGTGGAGAAATTCGGCACAGGGGCTTGAAGTGCGGTGGCGTAATTGGCAACGCATAGATCGTACTGAGATCTAGACGCAGGTTCAAGTCCTGCCCGCGTGGAATTTTTTCTCCATTTCTTATTATTTTCTTTATTTAATAAATATGGTAAAATAGCATTGTGAATGCAAAATAAAATCCCATATCATCATCATCATCATCAGGTCTTTTAGTCTCCACTGCAGGAGCCTGACCCTCTCTGTACTACCAGAGCCATATATTAGCCGGAATCCCATATAAACTATTTTAATTCCTTTACATTCCCTCTCTTAAAAATGCAACACAAAAAACCTGCACATTTAATATATTCGCATGCCATTAAAACTTTCAAAACGGCCATTCAATTCCAGTCCATATTCAAAACTACTAGCCAAGTTTGAACCCGTCAGCTGGCTATAATGACCTCTTTACATTACCCAAAAAGGTTACATAGTATAACTACTTTCAAATTATGTTGGTGCTCCAAACAGTAATAAATTACCCTTTATTGAAAACCCTTCACTGTATCAAAAGGCAAATTGACGCTTCCCCAAAGATATTTTAAGGTCTATTTATTTTATGATAAAACGAGATATTTCTCTTGGTTAATGGTATTGAAATAGTAACGTAATCTAAATTAGGAAATTAATTGGTTTTATGAACATAGTTACCTTTTCATAATTAATTATTTGTAAATGTATTTTCATATTCAAATTCTTATTTCAATTTCATTTACTGAAGAAGAATGAATGGAATATAGAGGTTTCAAACGTTTGATTTTAAGTACTTAAACTTATGATTAATCAAATTTTATTATATCAAGTGTATTATTTTTGATGTTTATATCAAAAGGAACAGACGCTGAGAGAGACTTATTAAGGCCATCGATATCAATGTTAACGGGACAGTTGCTTTTACTCTTTCCAACTCCCAAAGACCGCAAAAATTTCCAAACTCTGGCGGGATCACCATTTTGGACTGATTGATGTATGTGGCGACGTTGAGCTTCCCTACACACCTGATTACATTTGTTTCTGGCTTTAATATACTCGTCACGAAATTGATCAGGATTGGATTTAAATTTCAATTTAGTTTTATTTCTTTTAGCCTGGAGTGTCTTAATGTCGTCTGAGAGCCAGGGAGCAGGAAAATACTTTAAACGAACAGGACGTAAAGGAGCGTGTTGATCGTACAGTTGTAGGATAAGTTTTTTAAAACGTTCCACCTGGATGTCCACAGACGCCGCGTTTATAACTGTAGACCAATCGCAACAAATTGCATCCTCACGAAGTTGATGAATATCAATTGCACCAAAATTACGCTGCATTATGACTTTTGGATTAGGTTTCGGAGGACGGACTTTAGATAAATATCCAAGACCCAGTTCAATCTGAAAAAGATCATTTTCCATCTTGACCTGACCAGGGATCGAACCCGGGACCGCCGTGTCGCAGGCAGGCGTGTTGACCGCTGCGCCACGGAGCTCGTCTTAACAACAAATCACACGAATTAAGTTAGCACCACAGTAAATTGTGAAGTTGTGTAATAGGCATGGGATACTAACTCAACGATACTATATTTTATATTACATACGTATATCGATTGACGATCTCCATGGTGCAGTGGTTACCACGCCAGACTGCGACACGGGGGTCCCGAGTTCGATCCCCGGTCAAGTCATGATGGAAAAGGATCTCTTTCAGATTGACCTGGGTCTTGGATGCTTATCTATATAAGGATATAATTATTATAAAATATAGTATCGTTTAGTTAGTATCCTGCAACACAAGTTCACAACTTACTGTGGGGCTAGCTCAATTTAAATATAATAACGTAAAAGAACGGTCTTTTACGTATACTCTGATTCTTTCTTTCCATTATGTATGATATGACCGGGACAACTTGACTGTCAGGCTGGTCTGATAACCGTTGCGCCACAGAGGTCGTCAAAAATAAATGAAGAGTTGAGACAAGTGAATTAAAAAAAAAAAAAAACAAAATTTATTTATTTGAACAGAAAAAAAATGCTTCTGAGTTATCAATGGCCCTACACTAGGCAACATGCCTGTCCTGTGGCAGCTATTATTGTTAAACAATAAAGATAACTAATTACTAGCTGGCCTTAAAATCGTTAGCATAATGAAAACTTATGAAGTAGTACAAAGATATAACAAACGAAAACTTATGAGTAAGGGATAGAAAACTATAACATCTTTCAATCTGGCATTTACTCTTTTTTTTTCACTTTTCGACCGTAGCCCGCTCAAGTTCAGTTACTTTATAATAAATTAAATTAAACAATAATATTTGTAATGATTGATTAAATACTCACTTAGTGACTCCTAGTTACGAAAATAGATCTCTTACTGTCCTGTTTTTACATTGGTTATAAATAAAAATAAAGTATATATAGTTGAGCAAAAATATATTAAACTGTTGAAAGATACATACAGATCCTGCCTTGGAGGCTTTTCCATTACTTATGTATTCATAAGATTATCGAATGTAAGTATACATTTGTCCTGGAAAATAAGTATATTTGTCATAAAAATTAAGAAGACGTAAAAATAGATCGTTTGTTTGTTATGTATATCATCGTATTCCCATTTTTATTTGTTTTGTTCGTAAACTCATCTGGGTCTGGGTTAAAAATAAACTCATATTTTGATAGAATAATTACTATTTTTACTATATTACAGATGTTTATATTTTGTTTGATATATTATTACTATACATGATTATAAAGATTAGCTTGACTTCTCACCTCAAATTCTTTAAAAATTGTTAACTGTAAACTTTTGCATGATATCGTACAGAAAAAAGTCTTTTGCTGGTCGCATCTAGTAATTTTGCAAATAATTAATGTTTCTGCAATGAAAATTGACCTAAAAAATATGCCAGGTAAGGAAAAGTTTTATATAGGATATAAAACTTTTCCTTTACAATTTCAGTTATAATATTTTATAATATTTTCGCGATTGTAAATAATTTCTAAGTTACTAACAATTAACTAAAACGAACAGTATGAACGAAGATTCAAAACTAAAATTAATTTTAAAAAAATAATAACAAATAAGAGTACTTTAAAACTATATTAAAATAAAATTACTTTTCATAAAGCTTTATAACATTAACGCGATAAAACCGTACCAAAAGTAATTTTCAGGTATATTTCGTGATCAGCTGCATACTTCTCCCAATCTATAAAAAATAGCAATCATGGAAAGATTACACTTTAAGACGAGTGGTTTTATAGTCATTTGATTAGTGGCGAGCCAATGGGGGACGCATTTTATATTTTTCGGTTTATAGCCATGCCTGAGACGACTTCCTGAGACGTGAGATAGAACTATAAACAATACTACTTGTGACGTAAAACATATGATTTGAGAGGAAAATCCAATCAGAATGTTATGAAAATATATTTGACTTACAATTTAAGATTGATTTGAACATAATTGAAAAACTGGTCCATTAATGATGTGACTTTAATTATTTTCCAATTTTGAAACATTGTGGAGTGATAACTTTAAGTGATCTCGTATTAATTTAAAAAAAATTGAGATTTTTGTATTAAGTAATTATGTAAATAATTAGTGTTTTGGTTATAAAAATAACCTGAAAAATATGCTTAGTAAGGCTAAGTTCCTCTTAAAACCTTTACCTTTATCTGTTTTATATTTTTCAGGTATATCTCGAGATCAGCTGCATGCTTCTCCCAATCTATAAAAAATAGCAATCATGGAAAGATTACACTTTAGGATGAGTGGTTTTATAGTCATTTGATTGGTGGCGAGCCAATGGGGGACGCATTTTATATTTTTCGGTTTATAGCCAAGCCCGGGACGACTTCCTGAGACGTGAGATAGAACTATAAACAATACCACTTGTGTCGTAAAACATATGATTTGAGAGGAAAATCCAATCAGAATGTTATGAAAATACATTTTTACTTACATTTTGAGATTAATATAGAAATACTTGAGAAACTGGTCTGTTAATTAATGTAACTACTTCATCAGGTCTTTTTTGATCTCCACTGCAGCATATTATTAGCCAAAGCAGTAAAAAGATTTGGCCTACACAAGAGTGACATCAAAGAGAACTCTCCAAGAGAAGAGTTCTCTTCGATGTTTAAGCTTTGTAAACAAAGCTTAGCGAGCGTAGAAGTCGCCTTCCACGACGTCTACGGGAAGACTTGGAGTTGTTCTCGGAAGTAAGTCTGAAGTTAGGTGCCTTACATAGCGATTTTTGTGGGACAATATAAAATATTTGGCAACTGCTGTCATTGCTTTTCAAAAATACGGAGAAACATGAAACTGAAAATAAATTGCTATTTGCAGCTACTTGTCTTTCCGCCATAAAGCCCTAAGTTTGATATTTGCCTCACTTTGTTAAACACACTAAAATTAATTGTAACATAACCTCCTATTCATATATCATTTTTATATCGGACAAAGGTATTTGGTAGCTTTTGTTAAAAGCAAATAATCGTTAAAGTCTAGTATTCATTTAAATCCACTTTGTATAGGTATAATAAGACGAAGTGAGTCACACTATGGAGTATTGTGAGAGCTCTATAGAATCTAAGGTCGTCGTGTCGTTTTAGAGGAAAGTCATAGAGGTACAATAGCTACGAAAGGTTGCCTGGCTACTGTCTATGGACGCCCGACTGATATTACCATTGTGTGCATATGACCGTATTGTGTGTGCGATACAATGAAAAGATGATATCGCTGTGCAACGAAATTGCATTGCAGTGCAGGTCATAGTTTAATATAGCCCTTAATGCAGCAGTATTTGGCTTAAAATCAGTTCCCATACGTACATAGTATCTCGTCTTTATCTCTTACGGGGTAGACAGAGCCTAAGGCTATAACTCCGAAATGCCTCGTTTAGCATGTTGATGGGCTTAAAGATGGAACACGGAATTAAAATTGTGATGGGTGGCTAGCCGCACCGCCTATTTACATAATTCCTTAGATTTTGCGACCGGTTTCTACGAGCTGCGCGGGAAGAGAAGCATCCGGTACATTCTACGGTTTTTTTCTTTTCTTCCAGACCAGCATGGCGTGAAATACAATGTTTTAGACGTTGATTTTCTTCTTTTGATTATTGAGTAAACTCTTCATCATCCTAATCATCATGCCTGATGGAAAACAATAATGAGACCTAGATCAGGTACAAGCAAACTTTTCCCTGTCTTGCAGGCCGATTTGCTAACTCGGTGTACAACGATTTTATTGTCACTTTAGCATCCATTACTGTTTTCATATCTTAAATAAAAATAGTCATTCACACCGAAGCCGTAATGAATATTAAAGTTACCATGAAAATGATGTACACCGTAGTTGTCAAAAGTTAGCAAATAGGCCAGCTGGTCTTTTCACTCTTGCGTTGACAATCCCTAAATTGTATGAGTCGGTAAACAGTGGCGCGGGGAGGAAATTCCATTCATTCACGGTTCTCATAATGAAGGAGGAACCGATTCTTTAGATGCGATGAGCAGGACTGTTGACCACATATGGGTAAAATTCCTGCCCACGCCGTATTGTCTGAAGATGGAATGGTGATGGTTTTTTATTATTGTTAGTCAAAATCAAAATCAAAACGTTTATTCAGAAAATAGGCCTTTGCAGGCACTTTTTCACGTCATATCATATTTAAAATTATCTCATTAGATATATGTATTTATTAATTGTTCAAAAACTACAGACTACTAGCGTTTCGGAACCGACCACTGCAGAGAAGAAACGCCGAAAGAAACTCTTATCAACAGTTTTGGTCGCCTACTCGCCTGAAGGGCTTTATATGGTTACGAATATTTATTCCTTATTGTCTTTTTCTTTCTTTTCTTTTTTCTTTCTTTTTTCTGTTTTCATGTTACAATTTCAATATACATAGATTTATTATTTTTGGAACATGTTTATGTTAACGACCGAGTGCGCAAAGATAATAAACAATATATGATACTTAAAGTAGTTTCAAAGAGGCCGAGCAGACCAGTATTTCGAGTATGCAAGTGGGCAAAACTGGTGACCTGGTGAACTGGCTACCTTAAGGCATTCACGTAGCTTAACGACTGCCATCAATGATGACAGTCGGGACCAACGGCTTGGCGACTCTTTTGACGGAGGATCTCGAGATATATTTATGCCACTTGCGATCACCCATCCAAGTGGAGACTGAGCTTGGAGTTGCTTAACCTGCGGAAGCGCTTAAAATGTTCACGCCCACTTGGCTACCGGGCTCCTACTGTACTTAATTGTTAAAAATCCTTTTCAACTTCACGTCGTAATTACCAGGCACTGCATATTCATTCATGAAGCGTCACCGTCATTCCCGCTTCATTAAGAGTATGTAAGCGAATTAATAGTTGAGTTAATAAAAGCAGTATTTATCAGCCTTAAAAATTTCATTGTAAGTTCGTAAAAACTTACATACATACATACTATCACGTCTTTTTGCCTTGCGGGGTAGACAGAGCCTGTGGCCATAAATCCTACAGGCCACGTTTAGCGTGTTAGTGGGCGTAAAGGTGAAAAGCGGAATCAAAATAGTGATGGGTTGCTAGCCGCCTCGCATATTGACGTGATACCTTAGACCAATCCCTTGACCGGCTATAAAAGTCTGCGGGAAGAAAAGCAGCTGATATATTATATGTTTTTCCTGTTCTCCCAAACCAGCATAGAAGGTTAAAAACTTCAATATAAACAAATAAATACATAGGGGCAAATCTCACGAACTAGCCCCACAGTAAGTTGTGGACTTGTGTCGTCTAGTATCTCAACGACACATATTTTATAATAGATACATCATACATCATATAACGGCCGTATGGTTCCCGGCAGAGTAGAATAGGACCACTCCAAGTCATCCCGTCGATGTCGCAAAAAGCGACTAAGGAAAAACAAGCTAAACAAAGCTTATAAACATCAAAGAGACCTCTCCAACACGTCTGGCTAGCTAGCTAGAGAGTGTAGGCCAAATCCTCTGACTACTCAAGCTAATAATGGCTCTGGTAGTACAGAGAGGGTCGTGCTCCTGCAGTGGAGACTAGAAAGACCTGATGATGATGATGATGACATCATATAAATAAAAAATCTGTTTCTTTCTTAATTATTTGAGGTACTTCATATAATGTTCATTTATGCAATGTCACCGTCGTTCCCGCTTCATTATGCAACGAATTAACAGTCGACGTTAATGAAGTAGAACATGCTGTGTTAATTACGTTCGATAAAATTAAAACAATACTTTATTTTTTTGAACATACATACCTATTATCAAGTATTTATACCTCGCGGGGTAGACAAAGCCTAAGGTCATAAAACCTACAGGCCACGTGCGTTTAGTGGACGTTAATGTGGAAAGCGGAATCAAACTAGTGGTGGGTCGCCTATAACATGATTTCTTAGATTTTTGCGCAACCCCTTGCCCGGTTTTTAATGAGCCAAAAAAAGATTTGATGATGATGAACTTTACGTGGAAATTACCGTTACCTCAACAGTACATTAACGATGCAAACGAAATAAATAATCGACGTAAATGAAGCAGTATTTTTCAGCCTTCAAGTCGCGTAAATTACGTTCAACTGACCGTTTAACTGAATGCCAAAATTTAATTTCGGAATGTACGTCAACGTTTCCTCTATAATTACGTTTACCTACTTTTGAACTGTATTTTTACTTCGTACTAGCTGTTACCCGCGGCTTCGCCCGCGTAATATCTAGCCTATGTTGTTCCCGGTACCCTAATCCTTGTGTATGCAAAATTTCATGATGATCGGTTCAGTTTTATACTCTAAGGGTTCAGTAGATGCGGCGTGAAAACGTAACAAACAAACTCACTTTCGCATTTATAATATTAGTTGAAATTGAGATTGGGATTTAACATTCTGTATCGCATAATGAATTAATTATAGGTTTACCAAAAAAAGCGTCACAGGAAATCGAATACATTTGACACTCCCTTACAAAAGTGTGCAGCCGCGCGGGCAATTTGTATACAATTGTTTTTTTTTTTTCAATTACATTACTACATTTTTTAAATTATTTATTATTATAATGGCAATAGATATACACATTCTGTTTAAAAATTAAAGTATTAATATATTTTCATTATGTTCTTCATTTTTTTCATCATCTTCATCATTAGGTCTTACTGTCTCTACTGCAAGAGCATGATCTCAGTGCCTAGAGTAATCAGAGGATTTGGTCTACACTTCCCACGCTGGCCAGACGGGTTGGAGAGTTCTCTACCTTTTTACAGATCAATAAACACAGCCCTGTCACAAACAAATGGACGGGCAAGAGAGTCTTAGAAATAGAGTCTTATTACTAATATTCTGTTAGTCCTAAATGTAAGACGTAACGTCAGCAAGATCATGTACAAAATTCACAAGCTCCGTTACCCTAAAAATAGACAAAAAAACCTTTAATCCATATGTAATAACAAAGCCTCAATGTTCCGAGCAAAATTTAATACTAAACACAATATGAAGCCGAAACTTAGTTTGGCCAACCTTTGACGTCACATACGCTTATACCAAACTCGATTTGCTCTTTAAGCAAAGACAAGCTCGGGACCTCTAGCGGAATAACTTATTGGAAACTTGAACGTCTAGTAGCTTACTTGCCGATATTAATATAGAGGTCTGATCGATAGTTAATAACTTTAAAATTAATAAATAATAATAAAATAATAATAATAAATATATACGGACAAATCACACAGATTGAGCTAGCCCCAAAGTAAGTTCTTATGTAAGACTTGTGTTATGGGATACTAACTCAACGATACTATATTTTATAACAAATACATATATAAATAACCTGACCGGGGATCGAACCCGGGACCATCCGTGTCACAGACCGGCGTGTTGACCGCTGCGCCACGGAGCTCGTCAGTGACAAATTGCTATTTAGCTTTAATTTTTAGTCCACTTAGTGGTAATACTAATATTAAATGATTATATAAACACATTATGTCCAAAAATCATAAGCTCTGTAACTTTAAATGCAGACCATAAGCTACAAAATCCATACGTAGCAATAATGCTACAATGTTCTGAACATAATAATACTACACAGAATATAAAGCCTAAACTTAGTTTGGCCAACCTTTGACGTCACATGCGCTTATACCAAACTCGATTTGCTCTTTAAGCAAAGACAAGCTTTGGGCCCTCCGGTGGAATAACTTATCGGAAACTTGAACGTCTAGCAGCTTATTTGCCAATATTAATATAGAGATATGATCGATACTTACGAGTTTCAAAATTGGATGACAAATTTGACTCTAGATTTTAGTTCTTTTTCGTTAATAATTGCTATATAGCTTTAATTTTTCAGATCAAGACAAAAGAAACCTTAAGTCCATAAGTGTTCATAAGTAATAATAAAGCCTCAATGTTTGAGCAAAATTTAATACTACACACAATATGAAGCCGAAACTTAGTTTGGCCAACCTTTGATGTCACATGCGCTTATACCCAACTAGATTTGCTCTTTAAGCAAAGACAAGCTTGGGACCTCTAGCGGAATAACTTATTGGAAACTTGAATGCCTAGTAGCTTGAATATCAATATTGATATAGACGTTTATCGATTGGAGTTTCTAACTTTAAAATTGGTACCAACTTATAACTGCTCTCTGGATCGGATTATAGTGGACCTCGAGTCAGGAGTAAAATTTAGGCAGTCAATTCCTTCCGGGCGATACACACGTACATAACATCATGTCTTTATCCTTTACGGGGTAGACAGAACCCAAAGAAATAAAACCCAAAAACGTTTAACATGTAAGTGGGTGAAAGTGTGGAAAGCGTGGGAGAGTCGTATATTGAAGTGTGAACTTCATGTGAAGGTCTTGAATTTGTTACTGGCTTGGGCCGTTTGGAACATTATATCAAATAACTTAAGATTCGTCATTTCCACTCAGATAAATTTGTAAGCTAATAGCTAGCATGATCCTGGATCTATAGGTATAAAAGCTAACAATAAACTGAAGGGAAACGCATTGGCTAGGGCAGTTACAGCGTCCGCAATGATTAACACGCCGGCTTGCGACATGAGGGATCCCGAGTTAGATCCCTGGCCAGGTCATGATGGAAAACATTATTTTTTCAGACTGGCCTGGGTTTTGAATTTTTTATGGGTTTAAGTATATGTTAAAAAAAAGTTATACATAAGATCCGAAATTTAAATAAAAACTATTTATTTAAATTCATTAAATAAATATAGTATTGTTGAGTTAGTATCCCACGTTATAAGTTCACAATTTACCGTGGGGCCTGCTCTATCTATGTGATTTGTCTATACATATATTTATTTATAACATGCAGTTGCATGTATTAGCTGACGATCTTCCTAATGCAATATAGCCAACACTGAAATCATGAAGCACCGTTAACGTCAGCTACAATTCCATCGATAGGTTATGCTGTGGTACGGGCTCAAACAGTTTTGTATAACTGAAATTATTTTAGTTAAGCACTCAATAATAGTGTCGTATCATAAAATCACAGTTTTATTACATATAGTAAGTCAAAATCGCCAATTAGTATCGGTCAGTGACATAATTTATCTCGCGTAAGTCTTTATATTATTAATGCTATCGTGAACATAATACCCCACAAAATTTCACGAAAATCGCTCCTTTCCACTCGCTAATTGAAACCACAAAGCCACGGTTTCCTATACAGCGTGATAACTTATTCCCCGTAACAACGCCAGTCATTAAACATTCCTTAGATGTTTGGTGCGCGGTTCACGAAACTGCTACAAAATATTTAATCGATATTACTATTATGTGACGCAACTACTACTTATGTTCTAACGCGTACATAACTATTAGGGTGCGTTTCCACATGAGCCAGGTTGCTGAGCGGTGTGACATGACGTTGCGTAACGAAAATGTGTAACGAGAGACCGTTTTATCAGTGTAGTATCATAAAATAACAGGTTCATTACATGTATTAAGTTAAAATTGTCGATTACTCCTATTACATAATTTAATTTATCTCGCGTAAGTCATAATATTGTAACTTAACAAAGTATTATTAGTACTCTTATATCATGAAAATAATATTCCATAAATTTCACGAAAATCGTTCCTTTCCACTCGCTAATAGAAACCACAAAGGGCCCTCGGTTTCCCATACAGCGTGATCACTTATTCCCCGTAACAACGCAAGTCATTAAACATTCCTCAGATGTTTGGTGCGCGGTTCATGATACTGCTACAAAATATTTAACCGATATTACTATTATGTGACGCAACTACTACTTATGCTCTAACGCGTACATAACTATTAGGGTGCGTTTCCACATGAGCCAGTGTAGTATCATAAAATAACAGGTTCATTACAATTGCCGACTACTTCTGTCACATAATTAAATTTATCTTGTGTAAGTCTTAATATTGTAACGTAAAAAAGTATTATTCGTGATCTTAAAATAATATCCCGCTAACTCCACGAAAATCGCTCCTTTCTCTCGCTAATAGAAACCACAAAGCGCCCACGGTTTTCCTTACAACGTGATCACTTATTCTCCGTAACAACGCCAGTCATTAAACATTCCTTAGATGTTATGTGCGCGGTTCACGAAACTGCTACAAAATATTTAATCGATATTACTATTATGTGACGCAACTGCTACTTATGTTCTAACGCGTACATAACTATTAGGGTGCGTTTCCACATGAGCCAGTGTAGTATCATAAAATAACAGGTTCATTACAATTGCCGACTACTTCTGTCACATAATTAAATTTATCTTGTGTAAGTCTTAATATTGTAACGTAAAAATGTATTATTCGTGATCTTAAAATAATATCCCGCTAATTCCACGAAAATCGCTCCTTTCTCTCGCTAATAGAAACCACAAAGCGCCCACAGTTTTCCTTACAACGTGATAACTTATTCTCCGTAACAACGCCAGTCATTAAACATTCCTTGGATGTTATGTGCGTGGTTCACGAAACTGCTACAAAATATTTTATCGATATTACTATTATGTAACGTTAGTATATACTAACGCGCACAGAATTATTAGGCATCGCCTCCACGAGCGAGAGAATCGCGACAATTTTATCGTTGTGCCACCGATTTCCATACATTCCCACACGGCGATGTCATCGCCGTTACGCATCATGGCGGTAACATCGACGACGAGTGGCAGAGTCCGAGCGAATGTGAATTTTATCGCCTACTGAATAAAATATATAATAATATAAAATAGGAGTGTGGACTCGTCGTGCACCTATCTAGCTCATAGAGACGATTTAGGGTGAGTTCCCACATGAGCCTCATATAAAGCCCTTCAGGCGAGTAGGCGACCAAAACTGTTGATAAGAGTTTCTTTCGGCGTTTCTTCCCTAGCGGGAAAAGTGTTTTTAATCATTATTCCTAGATTAAAAACACTTTTCCCGCTAGGTTATTTCCAACAGAGCTGTGTTAAGTGGGACATGGAAAATTAATAATTCGCGATTTTTTCCTTCATACTGTTTTGGTGGAAACGTTGCCTTATTCGGGTAAATACAAACCAGAATGTAAGCCTCTTGAGAGCGTAATCTCGGGAGTTCTTAAGACATTGAAAAGGATTACGTATGGATTAGGAATGACACATCATATTACATTCGCATAGAAGCATTGAATTATGTCATAGCTAGATTTTAAATAATCAGACGCTTATTAATTTGAAAAGCTATTTTTTACTAAATAGGTAATTAGTCAATTACATAATGTTTATTAAAATTAAAGTATAATAAACGAATAAAAAATATAAATTAAGCAATTTTGGTTTCACCGAAAATAATTAAATGTTAAAGTAAAGAAAAGAATTAAATAAGTATATCTTGGTGTAGTTGAGTGACTAATAACATTGCATTTAAATTTTTAAACCATTTAAATTATAATTAATGAGAAATTATGGACATCTGTTTTAAAACCTACATTCAATAAATAATGCTTAATTAAGAAAGAAATAAAACAAAGAAATTATTCTGTACCAAATGTGTACAAACTAATTTTGAATTGATACAAGGCATATTTATAAAATGTGATCATTACCTTTTATTCTTTTGTGTTTATTGCTATACCAATACCAAGAGACAATTACGACTCATGTTAGTAACCCACTCACGTTTTCGATATAGTGCCTAGTACCTTTTAATGTGTGACAAATGAATTATTGACCAATCGGCGTTTCCCTTATTAATCGTTATTCCTTATCCCTTGACATTAATAGGGCTGCCAGGATGATAGTAATTGAATGAGAGCGTATATTTTTATTATGTGTTATATACGTGGAAGATCTTAATTTTCCTTTTCTTTGTTGTTACGCAAGTTGTAATTCACTGAATAGCATAAGAGATGGGATGAGATGGTTAAATAAATTAATATGTCGAGAGAAAACTATTATTAGACATCTGTTTATCCAGTTATTTCTGTATTTCTTATTTACCCCGCCGCTTGATGTCTTTGCATATATGAAGTTACCTTAATAACTAATCTCAAATACATCGAATAAATAACTCTTTTCTTCTTCTTTTTAATTATGGCTTCCACCGAGATTTCAGTGATTCTGCCAATGTCCAGTATAATGAGATACTAAGTATCGGTGCTGTACGGTATGTGGCATCAAAGATGGCGTATGTTCTTTGGCAGCCTCGTGGGAGATTTTGGCGACAAATCTATACGAGTCCATTTAACAGTCTACTTTAACTATTTCACAAATTGTTCTCGAGCACGAGCATTTATAACACCAAACTACACCAATTTCATATTATAAAGTCCACTTAAATCAATTTGCAAAATTGTATAAGGCAAACGACAACTGAACCCCTTGACTTCCTATAAATAACTCTTGATATTCCCTTAAAGGGATGTCTTGACCTGTCAAAATGATAATTTTTTTATGACGTCAATCATCTAACACATGCGCTTTTCAGCAGTTTTTAATACCCGACGCAAAAAAAAATTGTTATTTTATAAGTTCAACGTGTCTGTCGGTGTATCTGTCTATGGTGTCATAGCTCTCAAACGGATCAAACGGTTTTCGTTTGGTTTTTTATGTCATAGATAATTTTATCCCGAGTGTTCTTACCCATGTTTCATGGAAATCTGTTCAGCCTTTTAAAAATAATCAGCTCTTTCCTAATTGATGAGAGGATCTGACTGACTTCCTTATGTCCGATCGATTCAAAATTTGGTACCGTGTTACTCAAAGAGAGGCGGAATGTTTTAAAATTTTTAAATTTTACTTTTATCTAAGTAAGGTTTTAATAGCAAAATGATTCATAGATTTCTTTAACCGTTATTTATTTTGATGAATCTTGTGATAAATAAATATATTCCTTACAAGACAAGAAATTTATGATAGGTATTTCATATTGATATTTAGGCCGAGCAAGAAAGCTCGCTGCGCGCTTTTTGCCTGTTTTGCGCTACCTAGGTTATAAATTACTAGGTGTCGTGCAATATTGATAACGCCGAGCTGAGCTGAAATGTGCTGAGAAATACATTTACAGCGTAGATTTATTAGCTTTTTATCTGCTAGGATGTTCAGGAGCAGAATATATGTTTGCGTTTTAGTCTAAGCGACTTATGCTGTTTTGAAAATACAAATAAGTCCTTTTTAAAGTTTTGTACACTAAAAAGAAAAATAAAAACCCTTGGGCATTTGTTTGGTTTTACCATGTCTGTAAAAGTGTAAAGTACCTTTTTTCTCAAAAATGGAAATGTTGCAATTAATGAAACTTAGACAACGCAAATAATATCAGAAAATTGGAGAAGGATTTTTTTTTTCAAATTCATGGTCACAGCAATTACCTAAAAATTATCAAATGTGTGTTGTATAATACAAATTTTTTGCCTAAGATCCTGCCTAGATCTTAATTACAAATATTGAGATCGATCGAGTGGAGCACTTATCCTTGTTGGGGTATTATTTTTGGTTCTGTCTGACAATAATATTATCTTGTCTTTTTTTGTTATTTTGCTGTTTATTGTACTGAAAATGGCTTTATAAAACTTTATCTTTGTATAATCTTTAAAAACAATGCTAGGAGATTATATCGATATTTAATGAAATCAAGAAACTCACCAATATTAATATAAGTATAACATTGTAACATTAGCAAATTTAATGTAATAATTAAATGTGGATTAATAAACCCACGGAATCACCGCCTAAACAGGAAAACACATCAAATTCCCGCTAGCGCCATCGCATTATTTGGCGGCAAATAAAAGCCGCATATTAGACATATTGACATTTTGGACACCAGCCATTCATTTGTTATAGACCACAGGACAAATTAACGACAACACAGAACAATAGTTATCAAGTTACGCCGTGTCATTCTTGGCAGAGCAGAATGTATAACAACTCCAAGTCTTAAGAGCGTAGACTAGCAGTATTTTTTCAATATGGTTTCCATACAAATGTATTTCTCTATTTTCTCGCTGAAAACTGATTCTAGAGCCACAATTATTTTTTCATAAAATCTAGTACTAAAATAGGAATGCCCCTATTTTTTATTTTTTCCAAAAAAAGTTTTTGTACAAATTTTTTTTCTTATAAACAGGTTTTTTGAAAAAAAAACAAAACATAGGGACATACCTATTTTAGAAATAGATTGTATGTAAAAAGAATTGTGCCTCTAGAAGCAGTTTTCAGCGAGAAAATAGAGAAATACATTTGTATGGAAAACACACTGCTAGTATACCCTCTTAACGTGGATGTCTTAAAGGCGACTTAGGAAACAAGCTAAAAAAGTTCAGATATGGACATCAAAAAGTCCGGCCAGCGTGGAGAGTGTAGGCCAAATCATCTGATTACTCAGGATAAAATATGGCGCTGCTAGTACAGAGAGGGTCGTACTTCTACAGTGGAGACAAAAAGATCAGATTATGACTTATCAAGTTCAAAACAAAATTGCATGTTTTCCAGTTACCTTCAATATTCGCCGGTAATAGAATCGGACACGGATAAAATATATGAATTCATGTCCTCCTTGATGACAGTTTCTCATTAATCATTTATCTGCTACACAAATCACCTCGTTAAATCTATTAGTGATATACATAGATTTAAAAAAAAATTTTTTTCGTCTCTCTGGTGGTATACTTGTCATTACAGTAAAATGTAGACTTGAATTCTCTATTATTTAATCGATTCTTATACTATTGACGCGACCTTAATAAGGTGACGGACTATGATAGAGATATATTAGTTTTTAAAAAATAAATATGACAGGAACAATTATAGGAAGTTACTATTTTAGGTGTGGTGATTTCCTTTTCGGGAATTTAATTTGTGCAGTGGCGTCCCGGATATTTAATGTTGTAGTTGTATTAAGTGAAATTAGGTTCGTAAGCAAAACAAAAATGCTCCTCAAGACTCAATATTATTTAAAAATAAATAATAATATATAAATAAATATACGAGGGCAAATCACACAGATTGAGCTAGCTTCAATGTAAGTTCGAGACAGTCATTTATTTGTTGGACTATTATCGACATATTTGATGGGATGACTAATCTTTTTATTTTGAACAACGATTACACAAATTGGTATCAATATGGGGTTTAGATTTTAGTAATTAACTATTTTGTTTTAACCATCATATTATTTTCAATCGATTTCAAAGGAGTAGGTTCTCAATTTGTCGGAATATTTTATATTTATTATGTTTGTTTGTTCCTTGACTATCCTAAGATGAAAAGATCGATTTAAATTTATTTTTTATTTTATTTCAGTAGTCCGTTTTTATCTCAAAAATTATTTATTTTACCTAAGGCAGGGTTCGGCAGAGATTTTAAAAGGTTTAATTTTGTCATAAAAAAACATTTTGGCCATGTAACAAACCATGTATCTTTTGAATACTCTAAATTAAATGGATTAAATATGATAACATATTCGAAATACAACTCGATAATTATTCTGTAGCTGGTGTACATCATTTCGAGGTCCGGATCTGCATGCATTGGCTGCGGTGTACATTAATTACCACATGAGGCCATCGATGTTTACAAATCAGACGGGATTTTGAATCAAAATGAGAAACGCGGGGTGGCCGAGCCATAAATATACATTTTAGTAAACAAAAAAATATTGAGGTATATATTTAAAAGGCAAAGCTCTTGTCCAGGGAGAATTTTGCTCTTATCACACCTCTGGTGTTGCAGTTGTCCATGGGCAGCTGTGATCAGATCACTTACCATCTTTTTTTCTTCTTATCGTATCGGTGGCTCAAAAAGTCTATAAAAATATTATATTTTATCCCTCAAGTTTGTTGCAACAGCCACACCACTCGCTGAGGCTTAATTGAGGTCGTACTTTGTGCAGGTAGTGGGGCACATGGTGTCATGCACCAAAAGGTGTGACATGGTCTGGTCTTTTTGACCACATTCACACTGAACGTTATTCTGGTCGATGTAGCCCCACTTACCATCAAGTGACCCGCTTGCTAGTTTCCTGTCATAAATCATAAAAAGGATAAGTATTTATTCCTAAAGGAGTGGACGGAGTCTAGAACCATAAAACTAACAGATGGATATGAGAAAGATATTATGAAAGATATATGAGAAAGAAGCAGCCCGGAAAGCCGGGTGCACGTATTTGATGCCATACTTGTGACCAGACTGACAAGTAGTTAAAGATGACACCCCTGATCATATAGGGTATCTAGGACCATAACCTCATACCTACCTTCTTTTCGAGAAAGAGACCCAGCGGAGTAGAATAAGACCACTCCAAGTCATTCCGTGGATGTTGTAGAAGGCAACTTAGGAAACACAAGCTAAACAAAGCTTATAAACGTCAAAGAGACCTCTCCAACCCGTTTGGCTAGCGGGTAGAGGGTAGGCCAAATCCTATGACTGCTCTGGGTAATATATGGCTCTGGTTGTTCAGAGAGACCCTCTCTTCTCACTCACCTTCTTCACCCTCATGCTTCTGCAGTAGAGGCTAATAGAGATCTGATAATGATGATAAGGTTCTTTTTGAGTAAAGGTTGAGAAGTATTTTTATGCAAGAGTTCAGTAAAACTCCGTACATTTATTGACATTTTTCTATAGATAACCGTCCTTTCGCGACCTCGTATCTCCATTCATTACCGCAGTTCATTTTAATTACCGCACGACAGCCCTCGATGTTTCCGAATCACACAGGATTTTCGGAGCGAAATTAATGCAAAATTTGCATTGATGTACGAAAAGTTGCAAACCAGCAGTGTCAGACAGTAGAAATGTATATATTTCTTTACTGTGGTATTTTTGTATTTAACATATGTATGTATAATGTGCTTTTTATAACAGGCTCTTAAACCTCCCCATAATAGCATACATTATGGGATATCATTAGCTTTGCTTCGTTTTGGGATCAGTTAAACAAGTAAAGCCAGTTGACGAGCTTTTTATTGGGTTCCTATTTTTGGAGTTTTTCTTGAAAATAATGTCGATGCTTTATCCACATTATAAATGGGACCTACTTCTGAACCGTGTATAAGTCCAATAGTCAAAAAAATGAAGATAGCTGAAAGTTTCGAAAAACTTTTTTTGTACAAAAATATCTAGAATGCGAGATAAGTACATATCCACGTAATAAAGGGAGCGCTTGGATTCGGGTCTCACTCTGTTTATTCCGTAACGGGAAACTCTTCGATGGAGGTTTGAGATATACGTGACCGCACCTCGTCTTACGTGACTCTTAGAGATCCTTCCATTAGGTAATATTAAAAATATAAGGAAATATTTTGATACAAAGCAACTTTTAGTAAGACATTGTGGTCGTTGCTTTCTACTCGATTGACCCAAACAGAAGGAGGGTAATGTTTTCGCGTATGTATTTATTAATATGTTAGTTCCATTGCCTCCTCGTGCAGCCTAAACGGTTAGATCTTTTTTACCAATTTTAAAGGTCAAATAGGACCATGTAAAATGATTTTTTGCTCTTGTAATATTATTTATATTTCAGTGAACTGTTAAAATTCGAATTCAATGAATATTGTTTAAAAAAAATAAAAAAACCTACATACATTTTTTTATTTACACATTTTTCATAACATATTTACAGGAAGATTGAACATTATAAATAAAAAAGGGATTCCAGCCCGTCACCGCAAGCAAGGGTGCACAGTAGGCTTCGCCAGCTTACTGGGCACCCTTCCTCGCGGCGACGACAACCCCTCTGCACAGTGATGGCAATTCTCTGCGCGAAGTAACTACCAGCCCTTGGATCCTGGTGACTTTGCGAAGGCGAGCTGAAATCTCAGTCACTATCTATTTAAGTGTGATTAAAATGTTAAATATTTAACATGGTTGACGTAAACTGTAAAAAAGGCTTTTTATTTTTAACTAGCTGTTAGCTTATGTCCTTATCAGTACCCTAACCTATGTTTATGCTAAATTTCATGATAATCGGTTAAGTAGATACGGTGTGAAAGCGTATAAAACATACAAACTTACTTTCGCATTTATAATATTAGTTAGGATTAGGATAGTGCTACTTTTCTACCATATTTTCTGACTGTCAGCAATTATTATGTGATTAGTTTCTAAAAGTCGGCTGTTGTACCATTGGAGTTAGTATTTGTAGGTTATTCAGCCATGGAGATTATATGTGGCCCAGTGGGCGTACACATTTTTAGCGCTTACGCAGGTTAAGCAACCTCAGGCGTGGTCCCTATCTTAAAAGGGACCACGCCTGAAGACCAATGCTGGGAAAACAAAAACCGGCCAAGTGCGTGTCGGGCCACGCGCAGTGTAGGGTTCCGTAGTTGCGAATGACAACTTTGAGTTCACACTATTCACACTCGCACCTTACAGTTTAACGACCAAAAACATCTAACACTGAAAATAGTATGAAATTTTACAGTTTATAAGTTGGTTGCCTATAACTTTTTAGTTTGTACTTAGTACTCAGCTTTGATAGTTTTCCTTTCAACTTCAGTATATATACTACTGCTGTAATTTTTTTTCACTTATCTATATATGACCGTTTAGCAGATAGAGGGGGGGGACACTTACCTCTAACTTAAATTTAGTTAGTTTTAAATTCGCACTTTAAAACCAATAAAAATGGTGTTCTCAATCTCACAATATTTTTGAAAGACCTATTTAACGATACCCCACAGGATGGGTAAATAGTGAAAAAAAAATTACTCCCCCACTTTACTTGTATGGGAGCTACCCTAAAAAAAATTTTTTTCAAGATTTTATTCTACCACTTTTTTGCCATGATTAATATACATACTCATACCAAATTACAGCTTTCTAGTACTTATAGTCTCTGCGTAAAACCGCGGACGGACAGACAGACAGACAGACAGACAGACAGACAGACAGACAGACAGACAGACAGACAGACAGACAGACAGACAGACAGACAGACAGACAGACAGACAGACAGACATGGCGAAACTATAAGGGTTCCTTGTTTACTACGGAACCCTAAAAAGGAGGCTGAACATGTTTATGTGTAAAAACATAAAAAATGATCACCTCTATAAGGGAATGTTAAGATTCAATTTACACGCTGTATAGAAATATCTACTAAAATAATCCAATACTCCACGATCGAGAAGATTCCTTAGAACAATAAGTTATCTTAACATCATACAAACTTTTATTCTCAATCAAACGACCGCAATCAGAGACGAAACATTGAGACAACAAAGAACTAATGTACTGACTCGATTAAAACTCGCTTCTGCATACATAATTATAGCCAGAAGTTGACTGCCATCTGTCACAAACTAATAAGAATGTAGAAGAAGAAGCTCGTAGCATGTTTAACATTTTTTCGTATTTAAAATATGGTGTGGTCTCTTGAAAAAACCAAATTACTAGAATCTTTTGATTTTGGAGATTTATTAACTTCTTAGGCTCGCTAGATGGAAGGACCAGCTACCGTTTCACTTAGTAGCTTAATTATATCTCAAAAAATAAAAAATTAAATGTATCGGTAATATTTTGGGGTCAATCAAATATTAAAACCAATAGCTTTTAAACAGAACTAAGTATCTACCTAAGTAAATTACAACCAACAGTCAATAAGAATGAGAGAAAATATACCTCTTTTATGTCTAAATAGAAATTTTTATTGACAATAAAATAGACCGCAATCAGAGACGAAACATTAAGACAAGAAAAAAACTAACGCACTGACTTGATTAAAACTCGCTTCTGCATACATAATTATTTCCAGAAGTTGACTGCCATCTATCACAAACTAATAAGAATGCGGAAGAATAAGCTTGTATACTCTTTGCGTTTTTTTTTTCGTTTTTAACCCTCATTGGACGCCTAAAGTTGGTCGGCATCGCAGGGGCAGGCCTAAAAAGCGTTGGAGAGATGACCTTGACGCAATTCCAGCGTAACTGATCAGAGACCGCAAAGGATAGGGACCAGTGGAGGAAATGGGAGAGACCTTTGCCCAGCAGTGGGACATAATAGTTTAAATAATAAATAATTAAAAAACCTTCAGTCTGTGGCGCACTTTTGCCGTACGCCTACTCTAAAGTCAGTGAAAACTCCAGAGTTAAAAATAGCTCATGAGGATGAAAATGAGGATGAAAAGCTCGTTTCAGAAAAATTAAGAATTGGTTTAAAATTTAAAGTAAGGAATCTTTTTCATTTGGAATAAAATAGTTACTACAAATAGTTTTAATTCCATTTTTAGTAATATTCTTTTATAATACCTATTAATTGATTAATATCTTTTTTTTTTTATTATTGTATTTATTATTTTTAATATTATAAATTATTATATTTTTAATATTAATATAAAAACTTCTATAAATAACAATAAAATTAATTATAATTTTTTTTATTGAAAATGATAAGCATTTCAATTTTCGAGTTTAAATTTTTTCAAGAGTAGGGAAACTCAGATCCTATTTATTACTTTACATTGTCAGCGATCATCTTAAATTAGGGATTTTCTTCTAATAGCTGCATTGAAATTCGTCTTATTTACAGCTACCTAAAAGTAAATATCAAAAATTGTTTCTTAATACTGTCTGTTTCTTTTCTTTTACTCGTACTAATTGTTATTATTCGTTATGCTTTTTTTAAATTGTGCGGATTGCTTTAAAGATAACAGCAGTTTATTTTAAAAAATATTGCGGAAAACCACTTTACGAATGCAGCTTTTTAGACTATGAATTATGATGCAAGTGTCAATTATATAATTTCTTTATTTTCGCATCAGTTAACGTTTTAAAAGGCGAGCCGTCGCTGAAATTACTCTTTGGAACTTGGGCTTTTCACAAAATTAGTATACATTGCCGCTCTAAAATGAAAGACATTCATTGCGTTTAATAAAATTGGAGCAATGAACGTGGTAACTGGAGGAACGCTCGTTGACACATTAAAACTTTGAGGTGTTTGACAATTTAACTTGCTCTGTACTTAGTGTTTGCTTGTGTTTGGATTTAATTCGTTGGGTTTTGCATAAGTAATTACTTTGCTGAGTTGATGTGAATAAACGCATACCGGTTTTTTACAATTACAATTTTATTACATAACATTAACACATTATATTTTAGAAATGGGCACACACGTGTAATTTGGCGGGATTGTAGAATATAGTTTCGGATTATACTTTACAAAATACAGCATTAGATTACTATGCTATTATTTTATGATATCAGCTTTTATAATTTGGAGCTTTTATAATTTAGACATTTGTTTCAATTACAAAATACAGTTCTTATTTACAAAAAAATGTTTTGAAATAAACTACAAAACTGAATTTGAAATGAAATGTAAAATATTTTATTGATATATATTTATCTCTTTTTTACATTTAAATAAATGTGTATGTTTGTATAACACTTAGCAACCGCATTTCAGCACCATATCAATTAAATTATCATATTAAATTTAAATTAATTATCGAGACAAACTTGACTTATTAAAAAACCTTGTTTAAAGAGTCCGATAAAAACACACTTAGATTTGCAGACCTATAAAATCTAATTTTTTATGGGCTTCTTAGCTAGAAACTGAACTTACTGTTAGACCTTCTAAACTAAAGATTACCACTGCGGAAATGCTTCACGTCACGAAGGCCTACTACATTACGTACTATGACTATTCTCTTAACCATTATTATTTTACTGCTCTAAGAATATACTAATCATAAACTGCCACTGGCGCCACTGACGCAGACGCTAGCAACGCTTAACGGGGTTGCAAACAACATCGACCTATTTAATTGCTCATTGACTGAGTTTACAAGGGCTACAATATTTTTCGCATTGGGGAAACCCGTTAAGATAATGTATTTTACTATTGTGAATAAACAAATAAATAAATAAACAGAGAATTTGCATAGAACTATTGACCTCGCTGCGGTATAAACCTTTAGTCTGCAATAACTCAAGCATTCTTAGGATATTCTTATTCTTTGGACTCGGCAGCTAGTTATTACCTTTGTGTTGTAAAAGTATAATGTCGCAAAGACTAAGGTATAAAACTTTTATGTTTGGATTGAAATTCAGTACTAATTTTGACAAAACAGTACAGTACGAATAGATTTCATTATGTTTTTTTTTTTTTATTTAAAAGTTTAATGGTGTACTTGATTTTTGTATGAATGTTTTTCTTGTAAGAAATTGCGTATTCATAGCAAATAAAGCTTTAGTTTCTTACTGCATAGGTGCATTGGGTACTTAAGACCTGAAAAATAGTGATATTTATATGATTTCTCCGAGTTTTTACATTTTCTATCGTCCAGACCAACATTAAAGAGTTTCTTTTCAAGTTAGTTCGAAATTACCTTTCAAATTACATTGCTACAGTATATAGGTACGATGTTGTTACTTATGAGTCGCCTGGAAGCGCATGTCTCCATACAAACGGAAAAAGGGAATTGTGGCAATATTTGATAATTTTGGAGTAAAATTAAGCATTTAATCAATTAATCTCATTATAATCTACGTACGTTCCTATACAGCTTGGTTAAAATAACAATGGTTTGAGAATTACAAGCCTTTTTAAATTTGTATGGAAATCTTGAGAGGCGTATATTTCTCAAACATTTGATAATTTAACCAAACTGTATAAGAACCAGGGACCGGAAAACCTGTTTCGGGCCTAATATGATTAATAAAGAAACCCTATGATATGGTTAACCCCTTCATTGGGTTAACCCTATCATTTGGTTAATCCTATCATTGAGTTAACCCTATCATTGGGTTAACCATATCATTGGGTTAACCTTATCATTGGGTTAACTCTATCATTAGGTTAACCCTTTCATGGGGTTAACCCTATTATTAGGTTTACCCTATCAGTGTATTAACCCCATCATTGGGTTAATTTAGTTAGTTAACCGTATCAATCGGTTTAAAAAAGGTTTCTATCAACTGTGTTGCCTGTCTTTTTTGCGCATTTCAATGGTTTTATTCAAAGCTCCGGCATTTGTCATAAATGTTCGGAATTGAAAACACGCGGACGGCTTCGCTTAGGTATACTCTGTCGATTGTTGAAAATTTAACAGTTTTTCGTTTAAAAGTTTTAAGTTTATTGGAATTCGATTTGTGTTTCTAAATAATTAGTACTTATTACACACTAGCTGAAGCCCGCGACTTCTTTCGCGTGGACTTTATGACTCCGGAGCATTAATATACCTCAATACGAACTAATGTCGATACATAAGAAAATACTTGCAGCAGTGTTGTACTCGTATGTTTAATATAAAAAGTTAATAAATATTAACGTATTTCGCAAAAGAATTATCTTGGAAGTATCCTTTGGGTTAGTTTATTTTGGCGCCTGATTTCAGCAATGATGGTTTTCATTCCATTTCACTTCGTACCAACAAATCAAATCAAATATTTCCATTTGTTCCGCTGTAAATTTGACCTGCTGACATGCTGCTCCGCTCAACCTACAAAGCGCACATCTCTAAAGGGCCTTCGGGAGAGACGGACCTCGGCTTCGGGTGGGCTTGGAGAGACAGCAACTCTCACGTTTTGCCGTACATGCTGAAAGCTACGTTGCCAAAAGGGCATATCCTAGTTGCGAGTGACCTGGGACCGCTGGGCGGTCACCAGAAATATGAGCTAATCGTACTCTTCGCACTCTATCCCCGTGGAGAGCGTGATTCTGTAAAATTGTCCATATAAAATTTGACATGGTTCTGTATCAGATGTTCTAAATCTTCAATTTTTATACCTCTACAAAAATACTAATCAGGCTGAACAACTTTTGCTACAGTGTAATTTTTAGGGTTCCGTAGTAAACAAGGAAACCTTATAGTTTCGCCATGTCTGTCTGTCTGTCTGTCCGTCCGCGATTTTCCTCAGATACTATAAGTACTAGAAAGCTGTAATTTGGTATAGGTATGTATTTTTATCATGACAAAAGAGTGGTAGAAAAAAATCTAGAATTTTTATTTTAGGATGAGAGATAGTGACAGATGGAATTTGGAAGAGATCAGAAGGTGGGAATGAAAGTCTTTTTATGTCAACAGGCAATTCATTCTAGATTCCAGAGTCGTGAAGTTAGGGGGTAAATAAATTTGACATAAAATTTGTCCAAAAAAGGGGTATGAGGGTATGAGAGTGTCTACTCTCCATAACCCTTTTTTGGACAAGAACGCGGCTGACAGTCATGTTTTTTTTTATGTCATAGGGCGGCAAACGAGCAAGCGGGTCACCTGATGGTAAGTGATCACCGCTGCCCATGGACTAATGTAACACCAGGGGTATTACAAAACCGTTGCCGGCCTTTTATTTCCCCTCTCCAGAGGGGAGGGGGGATAGGCCTCCGGCGCTCTCACTCACCGAACGAAGCATAGAAGCTGTAACGCTACTACTCAAACGTCGATTTTCTGTGAGAGTGTGCTACTTCCCCGGACGAGCCAGGCCGTTCATGCTACCCGCAAAAGTGATTTTCGCCGGTAGCCTGGCTCTACCTCAACTAAACATGTCAATCATGTGTCAGAGAGAAATTTAAATTTAGATTTTAAGTAATCGGGAGAGTGAGTTCAGTTCAATTCAGAATAGAAAATAAAGTACAAAGAAGTCGTAGGTGCCTACGTTGACGAATTGGAAGCCATTTTAACTCAGAACGATATGCAGAAATGATAGTACTTACGAAGGCAGAAAATTAAACGGATATAATTGTTGACGAGACGATCGAACTTATTGAGAAGATGTTCGTTAACATCGGGGCAACACACATCAGCATAATCCATAATAGGAAAAATTAAAGTTTTCACAAGTAAGATCTTCGTCTATAAAGGCATAAAGTTCCTGAGGCGGATGAGTTGTTGGAGAGTGGCTGTAACAGAACGATTGCTTTCTGTTATATGAGTGACCCAGCTAAGTGTAGAGTCAATGAGCAAGCCAAGGTTCTTCACGGATTTACAAAAGGGGATAGCGTTATTATCAAACTTTACCGGTGAGAGAGCATCAAAGTTAATTTTATTTACTTGTCTTATGCTTCCCACAATTTAGCCTGGCACTTTGAGGGGTTGACTTGTATGCCATAATAGTTTCACCAAGATAATATCGATGAAAAGGCTGTAAACAATAAATATATTCGATTCCAAGTCCTCGACTGACGACTGTGCATAGATTTGAAGATCGTCTGCGTAGAAATGATAAGAGCAACCAATTGAAGAAGACAAGAGATTAATAAAAAGACAGAAGAACAATGGTGGTAATTCCACCTTGAGGTACGCCAGTAGACAAATCTCCATGCCGACGGATCACGATCCACACGAACCGCTTGCTGTCGGTCTCGGAGGTACGCTGAAAACCAATCCACCACTGAGGACGACAATTGCAGATGATGGAGAATGGCAAGGAGAATATCATAATCAACCATATTGAAGGTGTTCTCAGAAATCGATTAGAACAAGAGTGGTAACCAAGGTATTCCAATAACCAAGCGGATGTCTTCAGAAATTTTGAGAAGTGCAGTACTGGTCATGCACGACTGCCTCGAGGATTTTGGAGAGGAAGGGAAGGATTGAAATAGGTCTGAAATTATTTAAAACTTGAGGAGAGGAAACTTTGGGCAGAGGTATTATGTAAGCCTTTCGCCATAAAGACGGCAAAGTCCCAGTGGCTAAAGAAAAATTAATAATGTGAGCTAAAATAGGTATAACTAAATGCAGTATGTTAGTAATCATGTGCCGACTCACATCGTCACACCCAACAGCTTTGGATTTAATTGACATGACAATTTTACAAATCTCATCCTCAGTAGCTGGAGGAAAAGAGAAAAGTCCTATCGAAGGTTTGGCCATAGAAGAAATTTTAGAAATTATAGAAAATTTGATAATATGATCGAGGAAACTTGATGAAGAGAAGGGATTGTTGAAATCATTAGGAGAGAAATTAAAAGAGGAGCAAGAAGCATTTTTTTTAGCTAGACTCTGCGAACGTAGAAACTTCCAAATTTCGGTCGAAGAAGATTCAGTCAGACAGACTTTCACAGAAATGTTTTCGCTTGGCTGCTCTTACCATACTATTGAAACGATTACGCGCAACCTTGCATACAACCCAGTCCTCGTCCGTTCTGTCCCTCTTAAAAGTCCTATACGCCCTATCCCTCCGTGACCTGGCTATACGAACGCCCCTGGTAATCCAACGAGAGGGTGGACGCTAGATTTTGATGGCTTTCAATGGAGCATGAACATCATAAAGACTAGTTATGGTGGAATAAATTTTTTCAACTTTATCATCTATGGTTGTTGTCTCGATAACTTCTGAAAAGTCCAACTTAGCTGCATCACTTAACTTTTTATGATCAATATTTATCATGTTACGCATCCATGATTCGTATATGAGAACTAGCCAAGTCAGACCTTAGGCTACAATATATTATCCTAAGTTATAAGAAGAAATGATATTTTATGTTGTAAATAAATAAATTTCAGGACTGACCATTGAACTTGGCACCCATTTAGATCTCACTTCATTTGTCGTTGAAGTTAGCAACCAAGGCATAAGTATATCATAATATTGAACTATGTGGTGCTGGCGACGGCTTCTCAGAATAAGTTGGACAGCCCACCGCAGTAACATCTCCATACCGAAAGAATTACGAATAAAGAAAAGACTCTCGTCGATTGTGCAGTTACGAAACCTTAACTTCTTCGGTCGTGTCACCCTCAAAGAAAACTCTATGGAGCGTTTAGTGTTTCAGGGTCGTAATGAGGGCAAACGTTCACGTGGTCGGTCTCCAACGAGGTGGCTAGATCTTGTTAAGCTGTAACAAAGTACCAGCAACGGATTGCACCAAGACGGCTGCAGATAGAGACATGTGAAGAAAAATCACAAGAGCAGCGGCCATGGACCAACAACCCAATCCATATAGTCTGGCTAATGAAAGCTGAACCTCGTCATTTTTTGAGTTGCAACACTGATACAGATGACTTTGACATTACAGTTGTCAATGCCTGATTTTATTCATTCATTCACCCATGTGTTTTTGATACTCATAAACAAGGCTTTGAACAAAGAAGAAAAAAAGTAAAGGAATCTAAAATAAATAAATTTTCTCAAACATGCTCGGAAATGTAGGCATTACTGTAGTAAAAAGAAGACCGGAAGTTTGTAATTCTTGGCTCATTCATCGCATTGCCGGCCTAGGCCAGGAAATAAGTATGAAAATTACTTCCCGGCCGCTGCTCAAAACTTTTTAATTAATCTATGTAACGTAAATTATGTCACTTGTCATACAGCCAGTTTACTACCACTGCATTTTTAAAAAATGCATATAATACGTGAATATAACTACAATTTCATTAAAATATCGATATGTGATCATACGAAAATATGCTTAATTTTCGTTGCGAGAGAAGAAAACAATAATCTATGATCTATTAAATTTTTTGTGAAAAATATGACTGGGCTCTATGGGCATTGTTTCCTTTGCTGGAATTGACAACTGAAAATAAAAAAATTAAAAACTCGGGAGATCTGTTATTTTCACTATACCCGTAGTGATTAACGCCACTGCCGAAAAACTGCCTTTACGGATTTTAGGGCATAGAACACACGTCAATTGACTTTGAATTTATGGCCCCCCATAGAAACTCAAAAGGAATTGTATGGCATTTTTTTCATTTTCACCCTCACTCCATTATTTGTCTATGATCCTTATTGCCTAGAGAAAACATATGGCAGTCGGTCGTCTGATACTAGTAATAGTATCTTCTTCGTAGTTTGTGATTAACGCTTTGCAGTAATTGATTGACATTGATTGTTTTCGGTAAATATGTGCAAAGTTGGTTATTTATTCGAAATGAAACGGTTCAAAATGAGTTTTAGTGATGAAAGCAACACTGCAATGGATTTTAAGTACCTACTTCGCCTAATTTGAAACTTGAAAGTGGAAAAATTACTACCGGCAAATACCTAGTAAGGGGAAATATTTAAGGCATGTAAGTTTATGTGTAACTTTAAGTTAAATTTCCTCACATTTATTGAGAAAATCTCTATACTTTCCTCGGCGGGAAAGGGATTGCCGGACTCGTAACTATTGTCAAGGCCTCGCTGACGCTCGGCCTTGAAAACTATACTCGTCCGGCAATCCCTTACTTCCCGGCCTCTGCAGTAATGTACTATTACCGGCACTGGGCACTGTTCTTTTATATATTTTTGATCTTTCCGTAGAAAAATTGTACGTATCGATGAATTGGTAAATCACTTTTTTGATGTAACGTTTTAGCATGTCTTCAATTATGATTTATGAATTACTACTAAATGTTTATAGTATTTATTGCTTACTTTTAAACAAACAAACCTTGCTTAATTTCGGAATACAGTGAAGGTAGGTATTTAACATGGGCTACGGCCGCAGTGGCATCATCACGAATATCCCAAATACCATATATTAAAAGTGTATGGTATTTATATAATTATATTGAATTGAGTCCTTAGACGTTAGTATGAAACAAATTAACTTACATGTTTTGGGCAGTCATGTAATAAGTATCAAAAATATTTTTCCTACTATAGACTGTATGGCTCGCCCGTGAATTTTTAAACTTCCTGCGTTTTGTGAGGTTCAGCTTTTGTTGGTCAGACTTTAGTCACGCACGACCACTCTGTCTAGAGCGTACCTACGACTAAGAAGAAGAAGAATATTGAACTTGGCTCTCATTTCACATTTATGTTTTTGATTGGATATTGCCTACCTACGTAGTCATATTGTGACTGTATAATTAATCATATATTTTTTATCTTTACTAATATTATAAAGAGAAAAACTTTGATAGTTTGTTTGCATTGAATAGGCTCCGAAACTACACGAATGATTTTCAATTGCAAGTGAGTGACATTGGCTTTAATTTACGCGGACGACGTCGCGGTAAAATTGTAAAAAATACAGTTTGGTACCAAAATAATATTTGAATTATTATACAAAGTGGAAGAGACACACCCGTAATAAACCGAACCACGGGATAAACTAGATCACTTTTTTCATTATATGAGCGGCGGTTGTTCTCGGTGGTGCCATTTATTACACAAATTAATTAACACTTAGTTAAGTTTTTTTAAAAGAAGCGCACTACACTCAAGGTTCGCATGCATAAAAACAACACATGAAGTGTTCAACACTCCGCACCCGAACTTTCCGCACGCGCCAGATGCCGAAACGATTTCGCGAATCTAAACAAAGTTTTTGTATTTTGTGCATAATCCAAATCAATTATTGTCTGAACTCATGCAGCGTGGGGCCCTACCTAATCCCCCCCCCTCCTCCCCGCGCCGCGTGTGCTGTCTTGCTAGGTCTTGCAATAGGCTGAATGCCTTTGTCAATAAAGATCGAGATGGCTTGATAGTGTTCCAAAACCCCTTGATAGGGTTTTTAGTATCGGGTAAGCGCGTACCATTGAATAACCGTATTCTTTTGGTTAGCCTTTCATCAAGTTAACCCAATGAAATGTTTACCGTATTAATGAGGTTACTGTTTTGATAGGGTTACAACATTGTTAATACTAACCCTTTGTGCTAACCGTATCGATGGGGTTTCTTTCATCAAGTTAACCCGATGATATGCTCACCGTATTGATAGGGTTACCGTATCGATAGGGTTACAATATTAATACGCTTACCATATCGATGGGGTTTTAGAAAACAATTCAATGAAAAACCCTATCAGAAACCGCGGTTAAGGTAAGCGGTTCCGGTCCCTGATAAGAACGTACGTAGATTATAATGAGATTATTTGATAGGATTTTGCCCTAAAATTATCAAATATTGCCACAATTCCCTTTTTCCGTTTGTATGGAGACATGCGCGTTCAGGCGATTCTTAAGAATACATAACCGCATTGGATATAATTTAGATAACTAAGCATTAATTTAATATCGATCCCGCAATTAACATATTTGTCTAATATCTTACTCTGCAAAATAGTGATGGGTGTCTACCTATATCTGATATTGATAGGATTTCTCAGATTTTTTTATTACTTTAGTTTTCTTTCTTACGAACTTTGAAGAGTTCCTAAAGTCCAAAATTACTTTTCAAAGTTATTATTATATCTCATGTATATAGGACCGCATTGGACATCATTTTATTACCAAAACATTAATTAATATCGATCCCGCAGAGAACATATTTGTCTAATGTATAAGCGACCTTGATTCGCTTATCCAACCTGATTGAGTTCGCACTGTGGCATATAAACAATTTGTTAAGATGAGGGTCCCACACGACCCTCTCACTAATCCGTCACCTTATGACCGTACCAAGGCCGTCAAATTCTCCGTAATTACATATCCGAACGACTCCCCTCCACCATAAGATTTAGGGCCAATCGGCGACCGGTGATTTAATCGCTTTTCGATAGATCGTAAACCAACTCGACCCGAACAGGAATCGAGGATACGGCGAATTCGGAAATCCACTTTCGATTTACTTTGAATTTAGAGTGTCTTTGTCATTTTACGCGTATTACTGTTGAATTCAGAGTCTGTCTTTGTCATATTACTCTTATTTTTGTTGAATTAAGAGTCTGTTTTTGTGGTATTACTCGTATTAATTTGAGAAATGAGTTCCCCAGAATTCCTTCTCCCTTATTTCATGTGTGAGTATTATGAGGTATTTCTTGACAATAATTAGAATTTTGTCGAAAATTTCGAAGAGAAGGTGAGAACAGAGAATTTCTCTTCGGTACATCACTAGGCATATCCTACATCCAGGGACATGATATCCTCGAAACATCTCTATGCTGCACAGCTCGGTAACAATATTTTACAGCACAATACAACAGACTGAGACAATCAGAATTAAAATATGTCCTTAAAAAATTCTTAAATGAAACTTTTCGATCGTTTTCTGTATTTCCACTAACCGGCGCAGACTATACAAAATGGTACGTGCGATGTTCATGTTTTGGCATTAAATTCAAAATAAATTACTTAAAATGGGTTACTATGTGATCTAACAAAGTATCACATAACTAAATGGTATATAAACATTTCTAAATTATATATCATGTGCATATAACGGTTTATATTTATTTATACTTTTACGCACAGAGCTCTCCTGTAGAGTTGTTACGCAAGTGAACTGCAAGACGCTGCATATTAGTGCACCGTAGCGTTCTACTGCAGTCTGCTACACAGCATCAAAGGAAGTATTTGCTGTTACGGACGCTATAGGTATCGGAAAAAAAAAATAGAAGTTCGATTCGAAGGTTCTGGTTTTTTAAATTATTAAATAAATAATAAATAAATATATAGGGACATATCACACAAATTGAGCTAGTCCCGCAGTAAGTTGTGAACTTGTGTCGTGGGATACTAACTCAACGATACTATATTTTATAATATATACTTATATAGATAAACATCCAAGACCCAGGTCAATCTGAAAAAGATCATTTTCCATCTTGACCTGACCGGGACCTGTCGCAGGCTGGCGGGTTGACCTCTACGCCACGTAGAGATTTAGCTTTGGAGCTTTAAGAGTTTATTAGCCATTGTCACACAGAATTGAAACGAATGGCCACGCAGACAAAATCGCGGGAAACAGTTTGTAAATTGACCCCTTTCACATTCCCTTAAACTGTATGACTTGGACCATCAATGTGAACAACTTTTCCTGTGAAACCAATGCTGGGATATCGATTTTTTTTTACTTTCCTATACTTATTACCCGGGCGGCTGAACACTTTTTATGAGAATGTAGTTTTATTTTTTAATTCCTAGCACAGATCTCATAGGAAAAATGTTCATATGAACGGGTTGAGTCACCCCTATAATGGTGACAATGTCAAGCTTCAATTTACACGCTGTGTACTACTCTAAGCTGCTGTTATCAAATAAATAGGTCGCAAAAAAGTAATTATAATTCAAATATAATCCATTGATTTTTCGCCAGCTAATAATCCATTCAAAGTTCATAATTGCTTTAATATAAATCGAAAAATCATCGAATGAATTAATAAATAACGAAACAAAACAGTTTTTTCCCTTCATACGACTATTGTCAATGCGAGCTAGACTGCTTTTGAATATTTAAATAACGGCTGGGCTGGGTATTGGATAATTTCAGATGCTGACGGCCTAGTTCATGAGAGAAATTAGGTTTGCAAATTAAATCAATAATACTTATTCTGCTTTATATTATAGCTTATACCTAGGTTTCAGTGATTCTGCCAATGTCCAGTTTAATGAGATACATAAAATCGGTGTTGTACAGTATTCAATTATTAACAAATAGCAATTATAGGCGTAAGTCCTACGACAGATTAGAAAATTTGTTTCAAAAAGTGTATAAAAATTAGTGACACTTGCTTCTTAGACCATCGCTTTTTAGGCAGGTAGGATATTGTACAAAACACTCATAGTACAAAGTACAATTCAATTGTAAACAGAAAAATCAGTTTTCTTTCCGTACAATAAAGATATTACAAACAAACAAACAAAAATCATTCAATTATTTTCCATCAATTGTTTGCCCGCTTATGACCCGTTCAAAGTTTATAATTGCCTTCGAATAAATCGAAATATCACCGAATGAATAAATAACGAAACAACGCAGAAGTTTTTGATTCCAAACGACTATTGTCAACGCGAGCTAGACTGCTTTTGAATATTTTATTACGACTGGGTATTGGATTTCAAACGGCTTATTAAAAGTATGTGCTAACGGTATAAATCTGATCGAGTGTTCCAGTTTGTAATCCCAAATCAAAATCAACGACTTAATTTCGAATAAGGTTAAGCTAGGTTCTCTAAAGGACTATTAGAAAACCACATTGGCGTTGGTCTAAGGAAAACCTCCGAACACATATTAAAAGCAAAATTTTTAGCTTTGTAAGAAATAAAAAGATACTTAATTCATTTTTGATTTCTGACTCAAGACATGACTAAAAGCATTGATAAGTTTGAAATAACTCTTATGAAACGGAATAATAACGCTATCTATACAGATTACGGGTTTCTAAACTAATACTTAAATCTTCAATTAAGGCAGCTAGATTATAAGATGACAATGTGTGTGTGTGTGTGTGTTTTTTTTCTGATGCTTTTCTGTTAGTGCAACTTTGAACAAAACTCGTTCTTTATTCACCTTGAAAGATTCATAGTTCAGGAGACTAATTAATATGCAATACTTATGCATGCTTTGTACTGTTATCCTTTTGTACAGGCTTGATTAGCCGTTTATCGATGGACCTTTTGCTATATTTCTCCCCCAGTACCTACTAAACTTTTAGAATTTGGATATAATGAACTTTTCTTTTCTTCCTTCTATTTTTTCCTGTAAAATAATTAACATCAATGTTTCAATGGTAGCTGAGAACATATATTTCTATCTACTTTTGAAAACTCAATCTAAAAGAAGAAACATTTAATATGTTAAATCAATAAATATATACAGAAAGATCACACAGATTGAGCTAGCCCAAAAGTATGGGATACTAACTCAACGATACTATATTTTATTATAAATACATATAGGTAAACATTCAAGACCCAGGTCAATCAGAAGAAGATCATTTTTCATTGACCTGACCGGAGATAGAGCCACAGAGCTCGTATTTTACACCAACCAACTAATCATCTTCATTCTTCTTCAGCATTCCATTTGAAATGCTAAATTTGTTATATAACGTTATCAAACAATGTGTTACACAATATTATTCTTGATAATATATAGTGTTATCGAATATTATCAATATAACACATTATTTTATAACGTTATATAACTGAGTACCCTTACTTAGTCGTCGATTTTATACTTTTATACCAGTTTGTGTCGTTTAAATAAATTGTGCAAGCTTCAAGCGCAGGACGCGATATCGTTCCTAGTTCGGCGACAACTTTCATAACAGTTTGCAAAATTCAAGCCAGCTGCCATCTAGTTTCTGCTACTTTCCTAAATGTTCTAAACTCTAAATAAAATTACTGGCTCCTGGTACGGAAGTCGTCTGTATAACATGCTTTTAACTTTATGTCGCTAAGCAGCAGTGGTTTATTTAATATACTTATTGAAGTAACGTAAAGAATAATGTTCCTATGAATGAGTGTGTATGCTATTTAGGGAGAAAAAAACATAGAAAATACTCTTTCCGCGTAGACGGTAAAATTTGGTAAGTAACTCTTCAATAAATTAGTTTGGTTTTTCACGTATACGCTCGCAAACGCGCTAAAGATGGCCTGTAGGTTTCATGCTCTGTCTGCCGGGTATGGCATAAACCGTATTAATATGCAATAAAAAATCATCAAAAATCTAGGTACACTTATTTTCTTGTTCCCTTATGTCACTGGAAGTCAAACTAATTTAATAATTTCAACAAATATGTTAATGGCTTCTCGACGTAGAAAAAACTAGACAACAATTTTTTCAGAACGGATTCACTACTAACAGTTACTGAAAATTAAATCATCAGCGTTTAGTTTTTTTTTTTTTAATGTTTTTGTAGCTATTTATGACCTACTCTAGGCAATAGCCTTGTCCAATCCAGTGCTGTATTTTGCTATTGCTCATAAAATGCACACACGTCGTGTTTCCATCAAATTATTGGCTTCCCTGTAAAATGTTTTTGATTTAATTGTGAAAAAACTGTGATGCTGTTTTACCGAAAAAGCTTCACTTAGAATAGGTACGATGTCGTGTCCCACTTGGTTGTACAATTTACTGTTTAGATTCATTTCGTTCAGCAAAATAGCGAAGTCGTTGAAATTGTCAAGTAGATAAAAGCGATTCTATGTCAACGTCCGTTGCAATTAGTTGCTTTGTTTTATTTATTTATTTATTTATTAAGGCAACACAACAGACACTAAGTAATAAATGTTACAAAATTTTTTTACATATATTCTTTCTAGTGAACCAACTTAGCGTCCTAAACGTGAATGCACAGTTGCTTAAGCTATACAACATTTTCAGAAATATAGTAATACAAAAAAAAAACATGGTAATAGAAAATGTAACAATCTGTGATAACAATGGTTGTACTTATAACAAAAGAGTTTCTACTTTAGCAAATACAAAGAAATTTGGCTATATATTGGATGTAGTGCTGAGAATCTTGTGTACATTTCGTTTAAACTGATTTAACCTGCAATTAAAAATATCAATTTCTTCAGCATTACAGATCCCATTATATTTCCGGCACATTCTTGCTAATGGGTTTTGAAACGAGATATTATTTCTATAGACAGGCAATACAAAAGTAGGTAAGGTGCGACGAGGATTATGTTTGATATTAATACTCAAATGTGAAAGCAATGTTGGTGAATCAATATAGGAATGAAGTAGTTTAAATAATGTTATTAAATCTTGTTGGTGGCGACGGGTACATAAGTCCGTCATCTGGAAGGTTCTCAGTTTGTCATGATACACATCACGGTTACGACCAGGCCTGAGTCTATAGCAAAGTATACGTAAGAATTTTCTCTGGACACTTTCAATGTGATCGATGTGATTTGCATAGAATGGAGACCAAATAACAGACCCATACTCCAAATTACTACGCACAAGTGAATAATAGAGGAGAATAAGGCTCTTTACGTTCTTAAAATCTTTAGTAATCCTACCAAGGAAGCCTAAGTTTTTCATGGATTTTTTTACGATGTGGTCATAGTGTCCTCTAAAAGTCAACTTGTCATCAAAAAAGATACCAAGATCTTTGATCATCGTTTTACGGCAAAGTTTATGTCCGTCCAGCTCATAACAAAAATCTATTTTGTTGTGTTTGTTGGTGAAAGTAATTATGCAACATTTTTCGATATTCAAGAACATGCGATTGTCTCTACACCAACTCACAATATTATCAAGATCTGCCTGAAGACACCCACAGTCGTCAATATTACTGATGCTGTGGAAGATTTTAAGATCATCAGCATACAATAAGCAATGACACGTGAGTCTCTCAACCAGATCATTGATGAAGAGCAGGAAGAACAAAGGGCCTAAATGGGAGCCTTGAGGGACACCAGAAGTGATCTCAATCGGGCTTGAAACATATCCTTTAAGTGCTACAAGTTGGCTTCTGTTGGCTAGATAAGATTTTACCCATCTCAACACCGAACCATGGATACCAAACCTTGCAATCTTTCGACAAAGCAGATTGTGGTCAACCTTATCAAACGCCTTACTGAAATCAGTATAAATGCTATCTACTTGTCCACCTTTATCAAACATTTTGCAAAGATATTGTTTGTATTCTAATAAATTACTAATTGTGGATTTGTGTCTTACAAAACCATGCTGCTTTTGTGAAATTAAGGGTTCAACTTGATGGTAGATGTGGTCAAGCACAACGGACTCGAAGATCTTAGCTGGTTGGGATAAAATACTTATTTGTCTGTAGTTTTTGCAATCAGATACATCACCAGACTTATATACTGGAATAACATGTGCACGTTTCCAATAAGATGGAAATGTGCCTAGACTTAAAGAAATATTAAATAACAATGAGAGTGGCAGACTCAACTCCTCAGCACACTGTTTAAGAAACTTGGCAGGTATACCATCGGGGCCAGCACCCTTGTTAGCTTCAAGCTGTCTAAGTTTACAAAGCACCGTGTCCGTATTTATCACTATGTCAGATAATGTGTTATTAGTAAGACATCCGTCTTCTTCAAAGCATGAGGATTGAGAGCTGGTATTTTCGAACACAGACCCAAAATACTGGGAGAAAAGTTCACATATACCTTTCCCATCAGAACAGGATACGCCGTCGAGCTTCATGGTTGATGGTATAGTGGCTTTTCCTTTTTTATTGTTGACAAAAGACCAAAACTGTTTAATATTAGTGCCAGTTTCAATGGATTCCTCTGTGGAAGATACATAGTTAAGGTAACAGCTGTCCATCAACCGCTTAGCTCGAGATCTTAAATATGAAAACGTGTCGTAGTATCGAGGATTTTGATATTTTTTGAATCGTTTATGGTATTTGTTTTTCTCCTGTAAACATTTTTTAAGAGCAGGGGAAAACCATATCGGATATTGAGAAAGATTACCCCTGTACAATGGTGTGAATTTATTAATTAGGTCATTTACAATTAAATAAAATGTGTCCACACATTTGTTGATATCATTTTTGTCAAAAACATTGTACCAGTCAATTTTCTTGAGCTCACATTTAATTTCATCAAAGTTGCATTTATTACTACGAATTGAATGAATGAATGCTTTGTCCATTCATTACTACGAATTGTGTGATAAAATCATTTCATGGAACACAAAATTAAGGTTTTAGTGAACCACTCAGGAAACTTATAATGTTAGTTAAAAACATATCTATTCCTGATTAAAATAAATTATTTATAGGAAAATGGAAGTATCATTTAAAATTTTGTTCTGCGAAATGACCCATCAAACGCTTTGAACAACTTTTTACTATTTCAAGTGAGAATCTGAAGCTTTTCTTCGCTTTTTTCAAAAAACGGCCTCTTTTGATTGATTTTATGATGACAGCCGGGACAAATGGTTTAACGAACGTTTTGCAGCAAGGAGAAGCTCGAAAAAATTTTTATGCTTAATTGTGGTCACCATCCTACTGAGACCTTGGGAGTTGCTTAACATGATTAAGCGCTAATAATGTTTACGCTTACCATAACCACGGACCACTGAGCTTCTCTATAACAATGTAATGACCTCTTACATTACCCTTCTTTTTGCCAGCCGCGTAATTATGCAAACAGCATATGATGGTTTCCACTAAGTTAGCATGACGTCACTGCACTGCTTCCGAGCGACGTTTCCGCTGCGCACTGCGCAACGGTTCGCAGAAATATTTACTTTAAGAGCGTATACGAGCAGTATTTTTTCAATATGGTTTCCATACAAATGTATTTCTCTATTTTCTCGCTGAAAACTGATTCTAGAGGCACAATTCTTTTTCATAGAATCTAGTACTAAATTAGGTATGCCCCTATTTTTTTTTTTTTTCCAAAAAAAACCGTTTTTGTACAAATTGTTTTTCTTTTAAACAGGTTTTTAGAAAAAAATAAAATATAGGGACATACCTATTTTAGTAATAGATTGTATGTAAAAAGAATTGTGCCTCTAGAAGCAGTATTCAGCGAGAAAATAGAGAAATACATTTGTATGGAAAACGCACTGCTAGTATACCCTCTTAAAGCTGCATTTCCACCAAGGACTCAAAAACACCAAATAAAAGATACACATTAATAAGCGTAACATATCAAATCTGTTACAAAAATATTCCTGTAACACTTATTTGGGTGGTTGAAATCTCTTTACATTTTCAAAGTGGAACATATCGACTTACTTACGACGAGCTCCGTGGTGCAGCAGTCAACACGCCGGTCTGCGACACGGATGGTCCCGGGTTTGATCCCTGGTCAGGTCAAGATGAAAAATGATCTTTTTCAGATTGACCTGGGTCTTGAATGTTTATCTTTATATGTATTTATAATAAAATATAGTATCGTTGAGTTAGTATCTCATAACACAAGTTACGAACTTACTTTGGGGCTGGCTCAATCTGTGTGATTTGTCCGTATATAATTATTTACTGTTTTTGAATTTTTCTATGCATGTGTATAAACAGTACGTACACATTTCACTTTAACTTTTATGTTCACTACGGGATTTACCGCGATTATTTTTGAGTTTAGTCAACATAATAGTGATTGTGATTGGCCCGAACGGAAAACCGATCGCACTTGCATAACACTAGGACACTAGAGCTACCTTGGCTGTGAACTGCCATTTGATGTGCCAACAGTATGACAAAATATTTCAAGCAGCCTTTTCTCAATTTATATTACACATATTTACCTACTTTTTAGATGTATGACATCATAACACCAACGTAACGTAAAGTCGTCTTGACCTATCGATGATAAAAGTATAAAAACAAAATCGAAAAGGGAGGATCCAATATCCAGACACTAAGCCAATTTTGAAAAGTTTGTTACGGAAATTGGCCCGAACGGAAAACCGATCGCAATTGCATAACAGGTGGCGATTTTGGCCGCTAACTAGGACAGTGGAGGTATGCTGTTTCTCAGAGTTCCTTACACATAACTTTGAATAAAATTATTTTAATACGGTTTTTATCGCGTTTATTACATTATTTATACACCTAACGTTTCAAGCACTTTACAGTGTTCGTGGTCGCATGTAGACTAAGTTGACATTTGTCTAGTATTTTATAAGAACTGTAAAATCTACCGCCTAAAATATTTCTATATATTATAGTATATAGTCTTCTGCTTAGCTTGAGATTTGATTAAATTGAGATAAAAATGTGTAACAATCGCGAAAACATAAGAAAACATTACATAACTTTGAATTGTTCGATTGCCCGTCAGGTCAAAATAAAATCAATATTTTGAATTTGGCCTGGTCGGGTATTAATAAATATTATTTATATCATCCTAATGGCCCAGCTTGTGTGCATTATTCCCGCTAATTTCTGTTAGGCAAGCCGATAATAAACTATTCTTTGATTGGTAATCACCATTTTTTATCTAAAGCTTCTGTTTGCTTTACAAGGACCAATCGTAGTGGGCGTAAAAGTGTTAAGCGGTCGAATCAAAATAGAATCAATTATCACATCTCCAAAACCTACGGGACAGATAATACCTAGCAGCGCACGACTTTATGAGATTAATGATCATGTTAAGATATGATGACTTTATTTTTGATTTTGACTACAACCGTTTCTTATAAGTTAAGTTTTACCACGAGAATGAGATTTTTTTATCATTAACAAAGCAACACCGAATCGTAAAATTAAATGAAGTAATGTCAAAAGAAAGTTCCTCAGGCAAAAATTTTGAATGCCCTAAAAGCAGGTAGCAATAGATTTTTAACGGCAATTTAGAAAAGTTTGCTACAGAAATTGGCCCGAACGGAGATCGATCACTTGCGTAACAGGCTCTGACCTCATAACTAGGATACTTGAGGTGTAAACCTTATTTTTATACAGATGCTTATGATCGCTAAGTAACCCTAGGAGTGTTCCTCGCTTGGATTTGCTACGGAAATTGGCCTAAAGAGAAATTGATCAATTGCAAAACACAGGTCGCTTGAAGTTGCTCAGGCTTTACATACAAACATACTAAGCACATCTTCAAAGGCTACAGGGATGACCGGACCTACTAGCGTCAAACCCAATGTGATCAATGATCATGTTCAGATATTATGATATTACGAGTATTGTATTATAATCTTTTTTATAATGTAAATAAATATATACGGACAAATCACGCAGATTGAGCTAGCCCCAAAGTAAGTTCGAGACTTGTGTTATGGGATACTAACTCAACGATACTATATTTTATAATAGATACTTATATAGATAAACATCCAAGACCCACTTTAATCTAAAAAAGATCGTCTTCCATCTTGACCTGACCGGGGATCGAACCCGGGACCATCCGTGTCGCAGGCAGACGTGTTGACCGCTGCGCCACGGAGCTCGTTGGCTTTAAGCAGTTTTTTTTTCAATCTATGGCTTTAGCCATGAAAAAGAAGTTTTAATTTAATGAAAAAATCGACTCCAATTCGCTATTAGACAGTTGTAGCATATGAAATATATATAACTAAACAATTAGGTATCATCCAATATGTTTTTTGCATTAAAACAATTTATTTATATTTTATTTTTGGAATTTTAATCTCAGTTTTTTTATTTGTGGTCTACAAGTGGCGGCCATGATTAATCTTCGTATGACGTCATAACTCAATAAACAAAACGTCAAAGTCAACGTGATCAATGTCAAGTGTTCGTCAAGTCGTTTCTTCTCATACATATGTCTCCATATTTGTTCTATACAATGTTTTGAGCCTCCTTGGTTCTATGTTTTGCTGAGAAAAAGTGGAGAAAAATCGCTCAAATATTTCGATTTATGCTATAAAAAGAGTTTCACGAAATGGAGTCAGATTAAAACGGATTGTGCAGCCCAGAGTCGATTCGTTTATGATCGCAAAAAGATTTAAGCAAACATACATACAGACAGCAGGATGCGACTTTGTTTTATACTATTTATTAGTGATAGTGATTAGTAATGAATTTAAGAAGTTAGGTTAGGTGTGATTTATTTTTGTAAAATCGAACACATTGATTTCTTCTAAATACTTACATCAAAGTGATCCGCACAAAAGAATATCACAGACTTATCAGATGGAAACTGTGGGTCTCGGCGTGGCAGGACTGGACTTTTAGAAACGTGTATAAACAATTTGTTGGGACATTTAATTGTCGTACTTCTAAGCATAGGCACCGCACACGTTTTGTAACTTGTCATTTTCACAATTCCAGTTAAATCTGTTTAATTTAGACCTCAAAACAGTTAGAGCGCCGTATTAGCCGTGCTTTGTTTATTGATTTGTGACGTCATAACATGGAAATGTCACGTGACACAGTGTTTTAGCGCGAATTTTGAACCAAAAGATAAAAAAAATATATTTTCTTATCAAATAAAGCTTTTTTGAAAAAGTATAATTGTAAGGGTTTAAAATAAGTCTACAGATATTATAAAATATATTTCAGAAAATTGTCAAGTAGCAAATTCATAATATTAAAAAGAAACGATGACAAAAGAAAGTTTTTCAAGCAAAAGTGGAGAGTTTCATAAAAAAAGGTAGCATTAAACTGCGGCAATTTATAAAAGTTTGTTTCAGAAATTGGCATGAACGGAAATTGATCATTTGCGTAACAAGCAGTAACTCCGATCTGATAATTAGGACTCTTAACGTTTATACCTTATTTTATGGAGATGCTTACATATGATAAGCAGCCCTAGTTCACGCTTGGATTAGTTACGGAAATTGGCCTGAACAGAAATCTATTCACTTGCATAACAGGCGGTATAGCTTTGACTTCTAATTAGGCAATCCTTCAAAGGCCGCTTGTAAGGTTTGCACAGATGTTACATAAATACTAATTCTATCTCTAAAGCCTTTAAGAGGCTTACATTAGCTAAACAACTGCCACTCGTAATTTTATTCTTGTACTCCTAAATAAGATCATATTGACAAAATCTATAAAAGTGTTCGCTTTTGGCGGTAATGAGTAGTTCCGTTAATTTACCAAATACAAAATATCCCAATCCCAACTATATATTATTATTATCCTAACTAATAATATTAGAAATGCGAAAGTTAATTTGTTTGTTTATTTGTTACGCTTTCACGCCCAACCTACTAAACCGATCATCATGAATTTGTATACACATAGGTTAAGGTACTGAGAAGGACATAGGCTATATATCACGCGGGTGAAGCCGCGGGTTGCAGCTAGTTCTCTTATAAATGAGGAATTAGATATGATAAAAAAATCCACGCGGACAGGACATGAACCAGCAGTCTTTATTCTTTGAACGAGTAAATGCAAAATAATAAAAAGTAATACCAAAAATACTACAAGTAGTTTGCCACCGAAGTACTGACGTAGATTTTTATAAATATGACCTTTTTGAAAGTAAAAGAAATAAAATGACGGCGTGGCGCTAGTTGGCTGATCTACCCTTTAAGAGGGTATACTAGCAGTGCGTTTTCCATACAAATGTATTTCTCTATTTTCTCGCTGAAAACTGCTTCTAGAGGCACAATACGGTAGTTGCCTAATGTTAAGATTATATAAAATTTGTTTCTAATGAGACTAATTTCTATCTAAAAACACTATAAAGAACACTTTTAATTTGATATCGATTCGTTAAGTGATCCTAAACCTTCTTTAAAGTTGGGTGAATAGGACCATTTTTTAAAGTATGAAAATCTTTAATTACAATTATACTGTATTTTAGTATGCAAAATTTATAGCAACTTTTATTATGAAACCATTACCATAAACGAAATATTTCGTATAGCTACCAAACAAAGTTCTCACGCCACCCATACAAAATACAAGCTTGTGACGTCACAAATATGTAGGCACTTCAGCGGCACGTTTGCACGTCTAAAAATTTACGTCTAAAAACATTTGTCTTTAAAAATTTTATAACTGAAAGAGTTTTTTGTATATAAATGTATTTCTGTCACTATTGTGTTTATTTTTGGCAGGTCTTTACATAGCAACATGAAAAAAATTTTAGTCAACATGCCCATTCTAGTAACATACAATCTATTACTAAAATAGGTATGTCCCTATGTTTTATTGTTTTCGAAAACACTGTTAAAAAGAAAAAAAATTGTACAAAAAAAGGTTTTTTGGATAAAATAAAAAATAGGAGCATTCCTATTTTAGTACTAGATTTTATGAAAAAAGAATTGTGGCTCTAGAATCAGTTTTCAGCGAGAAAATAGAAAAACACATTTGTATGGAAGCCATATTGAAAAAATACTGCTAGTATACGCTCTTAAGGCAGACAGAGGTAAGGCTATATGATCTAAAGGATACAATTAGTGTGGTTGGCGTAAGTCGATCTTTTTGCAAAACTTCCACAAAGCTAGTGGTCGAGCAGTTGACAGGATGTCCCTAGACATATTCCCTAGGGCTTACGGTCTGAAATGTTAACTCATTTTACCTGCTCATATTACGGTCTTTTGATATTTTAAGGCTTGGCTGACAAGCTTCTAATATTGGAATTTTATGCTCGTATTTAATACAACGTGTGACTTGAATAAGAGTTCTTTATTTATGTTAGTTATACACACATACACGGTTAAGTATTGATTGTTTTTGAACCTTTCGACTGTTCTTTCAAAAAAATAAAGCTTTTGCCTTTTCCAAGAATTCAAAGATTTAGAAATTCTGGCGATAGATACATCCAAATCTGTTAAGGCATTTAAAATAGTGGAAAATACGCTTATAGTTTTATTTAGCTTGCTGCTCTCTCTAGAGTATAAAGATTCTAGCGATACCCTTACATCCAAATCTGTTAAGGCATTTATAATAGTGAAAAATAATTTATAATTAGTTTAAAAAACTAAAAAAATGCTTTTAGCACACTAGCCATGTATTGTCATCAGAACTCAGAGCGTGTGCTAAATTTAATCCTAATCGAAGACCGAGAAGTGGGTCAAATTAAGATTCCAAGATTTTCTTACATACAAGTGAAGCTAATAAAAGCGTGTTAAAAAACATAAATTCGAAAAACAATACACTTCTCTTTGGCAGTTACATAAGGAAATGTTTTAGAGCGACAACTGTTGTTTTCGAGTTTTCGAATGAAATGCATTTCGCGATACGTCCTCTGCGAAATAAAATGTTCTTTGAGCTACGTTATCGAAAGAAAATTGTGAAAGCATCGAGTGTGTAAATACAGTTTTAGGACTTTTCCAAATCAAACTTCGTTGAAAATTGATAGCCGCGTTCAATAAAATAGTGTTTTGTTTTCTACATAACTGCCCAAAAAGATAACACATATCTTTTGTATTCATGTTTGCACCTATGCCAGTTGCTTTATATCCATCATTTGGATTTGGACGAGGGAATTGGACGTTTGGGGTATCGTTAATTTATACAAACTAACACATTTATGTATCAGATTTTTTAACGTATGGAAAAATAAGCTGTTTTTAGTTTTGATATTATATGTTAAAAATCTCGACAACACTATTATCGTATGTTTCGGAGCGACAAGTTTAGTTTGGAGTTTGCGACCTACATTCACCTCGCAATACGTTCTCTGCGAAATAAATGTTTTTAAGGCTGAGTTACATAAAATAATAAATACCTAAACAGGGATAAATCACCAAGACCTAGGCCAATTTGAAAAAGATATCTTTCCATCATGACTTAACCAGGAATCGAAAGAACATTGGAAAAGACGCAAAGTTAAAAAAAAATAGGTATTGGGTGTATTAGCGAGCGAAAAATGTTAGTTTCGAGTTTGCGACCTACATGTAGCTTGCGATACGTTTTTTGCGAAACAAAATTCTTTTAGCTATGTTGACTGATCAGTCTATAACATAGCTAAAAGATCAGTCTTTTTGTATTAAACAAGATGAGCGACTTAGACGAGCTCCGTGGCGCAGCGGTCAACACGCCTGCCTGCGACACGGATGGTCCCGGGTTCGATCTCCGGTCAGGTCAAGATGGAAAATGACCTTTTTCAGATTGACCTGGGTCTTGGATGTTTATCTATATAAGTAGTATCCCATAACACAAGTCTCGAACTTACTTTGGGGCTAGCTCAATCTGTGTGATTTGTCCGTATATATTTATTTATTTATTAAGGGCCAACATTAATATCTTATTAATAAATATTTACGGATTATTATAAGTAGTAGAGACCGGACTGAATGGAAAAAGTGGAGGCCTTTGCCCAGCTGTGGGACACATGATGGCTCGAAATAATATAAGTAGTAGTGTGCCATAAAGCTCTATATCAGGTTTAAGAGATTTTCGCTGTACTGTAAAACACTTTTTTGGTTTAAGTCCAAAGTTTTGCGAGCGGATTAAAAGTTAGCGGTGCATTGTTAGAATGCATTTTTGAAGCGGTTTACAACTTCTATTTTTGGAAAGACTCGTATTTTATCCGTATTTTAGGCTTATTTGTAAAGCGTCTAGTAGGTATAGTAAAAGCCATGTACTTTTACTATTTATCAGAACAGTGTTTTAACGAGTACATGCTAGCAGGAATTCCCGAGTTCGATTCCCGGCCACGTCATGATGAAAAACGATATTTCTCAGATTGGTCTGGGTCTTGGATGTTTAGTCTACCTCGTAAAAGATAAAGACATGATAATATTAATGTGACATGATAATGTAATGTAAATGAGATGGATGTAAATCGATAATCGTCGTCTTTTTTAGATCTGTCTAAACTACCAAATTTCCTTTTTATAGATTCAGTCGACCATTTTTGGTTGTATTTTATCTTTTCAGACATCCAATTTTTGTTTAACGCCCACAACGATTTTTATTGGCCAAAATAAATAACGGCATACAAAATTTCCTATAATAACGTTTTCACACTTTGCTTTAATATTCAAAAAGCACTGCCAGACTAATACAAGCTCTGATCGGAATACGAATGGAAAAGAGTTAAATTAGAAATACCCGAATAGCATTCGGTGCAAGCTGATTTGAAATGCATATTGGCTGAGCAGATTTTAAATACAAATATTTTTGAGTGCAACTATTTAAAAATCGTTTAATTGCTCGCTCACTTCCCATATTATAATAATAACAAATTAAACACAATATCCTAAATTATAATATAAAATAAATTGCAAGGATAATAGACAATCAATCATATATCAACAGACTTATGCAATCTATACAAGATAGTGAACGGATATATGGGTTCACAGTTACTTGAAAAGTTGAGATTTAAGATACCAAATCGACCAGCCAGGTTTCCGCAACTATTCAGCATTCCACCTGTAAGGAATAATGTTGGAGGAAATAATCCCATGATAAGAATTTGTGATTTGTATAATAAAATGAATAATGGGATTGAACAAGATGTATTTGCGGATAGTTTGTTGAAATTTAAAAATGCGGTAGCACAACGCAACAAATAAATTGTATTCATTTCAAAACCACAATTATGTCAATTTTTTTTTACTGTTTTGTTTGCATGTGCATTATCTTAATAAATGTTGTGTACAATCTTAGTTAGGATCTTAGAATTAAAATGATATAAGGTGTAAGTTCATATGAAATGTAATGTTCTAATTTCTGTGATTGTACCTTAATCAATAAAATAAAATAAAATAAAATATATTTCCTACCCAAACTACTGGCCGATTTTGACGGAATTTAAATAAGACCGTTTGTATTAATACTTACCACAAACTATGAAGTACATGCTATTACTAGTATCAGACATCCGACTGCCTTATATTTACTCTAGACAATAGATTCATAGACACAATATTGAAGTGAGAGTCATGATGATTAAATTTAACAATGTTTTAATTACCATTGGGGGCTTTTTCGTCTAGTTTAAACGTCAGCTGACGCGTGTTCTATGCACTAATAAGTATAAAAGCAGTTTTTGCCATTGATTCTTACTAACCTTTATGCAAAAAATTATTATTTTCCACATCGGTCCAGCGAAAGAAAAAGAAATCCGAAGATTTTAGAATATCCCTCCAATTTTCAAGTTAGTTAAAATAAAATAACCCGTGGCCGTGATAAGATTACTGGTTACAAAATTTAAATTAATCCGTACTTAGCTAATTAGGTTAAAAAGTAGTTGAAAGACAATTAATTTTGTTCCGTGACTCGGTGTGTGAAAAAATGTGAAAGGGGAGGATTGTTTCCGTGACTAATTGACCCACATTATTACGTTGTTATATTTCTCTGTCAGATAATGTTACGGTTCATAATTATTTAGTGCCGGTAGAAATTTGTGTCACAATTAATTTTAAAGTTTGTTTACATAGTAAAATACTATTTTTATACTAGACTGTTGGTAATTAAAGTGTCGTTGTTTTTTGTTTCGCAGCATAATTGGATTATATGGGATTATCTGAGGTATTTTAATTTGCTACATATAGAAAGCTTTTTAAAGTACGAGTATGACTATTATATTATTTATCAAGTCCTCATTAGGTAGCATCACCCAATCAGTACTACCGAGTCATAAATATATTAGCTGGAACAGTCAGAGGATTTGCCTTATTTATCAAGTACTTATTAAAAATATTATTTAATATCGGTCATCATCATCAGTTCATGTAGGTGACACGGTCAGTCGACCATGCACACCCTGGTGTCAGAGTTCTTCGAAACCGCCTCTCAGCCTCTGACGTGGTTCCTTTAACGACTACCAGATGGCAGCCGGGCCCGGGAAGCACGGAATCATCTTTTTATCAGACAATCAGGTGATTCATGCCTGCAATGTCCTAACCAAACTGGAAACAACTTAACAAAGTATGCTTCCCGTGGGAATCGAACCCACGACCCCCGGGTCAACAAGGCGAAAGCCTTAACCACTGGACCACGGAGGCAGTTATAATAACACATAATATCGGTGGCCTACTGTTAGGTAAAAACTTTCCATAATTCTTTCTTTGTGTCGCCATATTGATCAAAATGTTCCACAATATTTTGATAACGTTTGATTCTTTTTTGCTTTTGCTTTATTAATATTCACTTTCATTTGTTACAGATAGTGCAGCAAGAAATGGAACAATTAACAAAGTACTTAATCATCATCGCATCACTGATGACCGTAAAATTAACAGTCACCGAAAGCAAGAATGAGACAAAGGTCAAACCTGACAGGAACTACTACCACATGCCGATTTTCATCAACGTGTGCGACATAAGCGATCGCCGAGCTAAAGTGCACTGTTACTGCGACAGCAATAAACAAAAGTCTGCCAGCACTGCAGATTGCTGGGTGTTCAGTGGAGGCATCACAGAAGATGACCCAATTTGGCCAAGTTTCTCCTCGCAGCCTGAAATCGAGCACCTCATGTTTAATGTCCGCTCAGACGAGGCTTTAACGTTTGTGCCAGCCAAAGCTATAGTCCGACTCGACAGGTTAAAAACTGTCTCAATACAGTTTGGGACGATAAAGAGAATTCCGCCGTATGCCTTCACGAACTCGTCTTCGATAAGGCAGATCATTCTGAAATCGAATAAAATTACTACTTTGGAACGACATTCCTTCGCGCAGATGATGATGTTATCAAATTTAAGCTTGGAAGATAATCACATTTCTGAACTCAGAAAAGACATATTTTTCAATTTACCAAACTTACATGTACTACATCTGTCGAACAACAATCTGAGTTTGATACACGAAGGTTGTTTTAAGCATCTGAATAATTTAATGGAATTAAGGCTAGATAATAATTACATATCAGTAATAACAAAAGAAATGCTGGAAGGGTTAGAGAACCTTTCCCGATTGAATTTGAGGAACAACAAATTAACTATGATTGGCAATTTGGCCTTTAGCGAATCGTGGGGCCTGAAGGAATTGCTGATTGATAACAACGCTATAGAATACATATCAGACAGAGCGTTCGGAGGTCTTACACAGTTAAGGAAACTGACTCTGTCTGGGAACAAGCTGACAACGTTTTATGAAGACATATTGGAAGATATACGGAGCCTCACAGTGTTGGATCTGAGAGACAATCTTTTACAAACGATGTCATACGAAACCATCCGCCCGGTCGTCGAGAATGATAAGTCTGTTTCAGCGGTAGTTTACTTGGATGGTGAGTCGAACTTTTCTAGTTATTTACGACTTTAATGCTATTACGCTGAATATATAAGGGTTTTGCGTCCCGTACGTCTTTATCGCAGCCCGCCCAGGGATTTCTTCGATATATCAGTTTAGGAATTTCATTCTAAAGTAAAATAAAATTAAACTCGACTTTGCAAGAAGCAGATATATCTTGCAAAAGACATTTCATGCAATATTCGTATACCAAAGAAAATATAAATCAGTCAGTTAATTTCTTTGATTTGTAAGTTAACTTATAGTACATTATGATACAAGGACGGTAAGCTGGATATTATAGTCGAGGTGTTTATAGGCACGAGGCGAAGCCGAGTGCTTATAATAAACCGCCGACTATAATAGACAGCTTACCGTACGAGTATCATACTACGTTTTTCAATACATTTGCGATTACCATAAACTAAAACCAGATTGCAATTCAGCAAATAAGGAATTTATAAAAGTTAGGAACTAAAGCAGTTTGTAAAAATACATTATAGTGACAACAAGACAATAGTTACGAGTCCGGCAATCCCTTTCCCGCCGAGGAAAGTATAGAGATTTTCTCAATAAATGTGAGGAAATTTAACTTAAAGTTACACATAAACTTACATGCCTTAAATATTTCCCCTTACTAGGTATTTGCCGGTAGTAATTTTTCCACTTTCAAGTTTCAAATTAGGCGAAGTAGGTACTTAAAATCCATTGCAGTGTTGCTTTCATCACTAAAACTCATTTTGAACCGTTTCATTTCGAATAAATAACCAACTTTGCACATATTTACCGAAAACAATCAATGTCAATCAATTACTGCAAAGCGTTAATCACAAGCTACGAAGAAGATACTATTACTAGTATCAGACGACCGACTGCCATATGTTTTCTCTAGGCAATAAGGATCATAGACAAATAATGGAGTGAGGGTGAAAATGAAAAAAATGCCATACAATTCCTTTTGAGTTTCTATGGGGGGCCATAAATTCAAAGTCAATTGACGTGTGTTCTATGCCCTAAAATCCGTAAAGGCAGTTTTTCGGCAGTGGCGTTAATCACTACGGGTATAGTGAAAATAACAGATCTCCCGAGTTTTTAATTTTTTTATTTTCAGTTGTCAATTCCAGCAAAGGAAACAATGCCCATAGAGCCCAGTCATATTTTTCACAAAAAATTTAATAGATCATAGATTATTGTTTTCTTCTCTCGCAACGAAAATTAAGCATATTTTCGTATGATCACATATCGATATTTTAATGAAATTGTAGTTATATTCACGTATTACATGCATTTTTTAAAAATGCAGTGGTAGTAAACTGGCTGTATGACAAGTGACATAATTTACGTTACATAGATTAATTAAAAAGTTTTGAGCAGCGGCCGGGAAGTAATTTTCATACTTATTTCCTGGCCTAGGCCGGCAATGCGATGAATGAGCCAAGAATTACAAACTTCCGGTCTTCTTTTTACTACAGTAATGCCTACATTTCCGAGCATGTTTGAGAAAAATATTTTACCAATTGAAATCTACATTATCTGCGCATAACAAAGGCTATATTACTCTAACAGACGAAGTTGCAGGAAAATAGCTATTATTCAATTAAGTTATGTAATACATACATTAATTTCAACTAAGCGTACGTTGTATATCAGAAACAATACTAAATCATTGTCTTAGCCAATAATACATTCCCGGAAATTAGGTTACCAGACATAAATCAGCCGCAACAATAATATATCAGGAAATATCATTATCATAAAATATGCATGAGGGTACTTATGTGGCATAATAATTTACTTCATGTGAAAACTCTCCGATAGGGCATGATTTATCGGAATGGAGGTCCGAAATCACTATAGCTATAATGATAAGAACAGTGAATTGTAAGTTCCGTGTGGTTCCCGGCAGAGTAGAATAGGACCTCTCCAAGTCATCCCGTGGATGTCGTAAAAGGCGACTAAGGAAACACAAGCTAAACAAAGCTTATTAACATCAAAGAGACCTCTCCAACCCGTCTGACCAGCGTGGAGAGTGTAGGCCTAATCCTCTGACTACTCAGGCTAGTATATGGCTCTGGTAGTCACGTAGTACAGAGAAAGCCGTGCTCCTGCAGTGGAAACTAGAAAGACTTGATGATGATGATGATGATTGTGAGTTAAACCTGGTTGAACTGTAGATCGTTTTGTGATGAGTTTCAAAATAGGCTGTTGTTGTTGTTGTGTTTAGTAGAAGTTTATATTGCAATTACGCCACAACTTTAATACCAATTATATTTACTATCATTTAAGGTTGAGGTACTACATTGAGGATGAAAATCACATTAAACAAATCTTCATATAAGGTGCATATTACTTAAAAGTGGAAGAATAATCTATCGTATTATCATTTATTTCCTGATTAAAAATGTTTTTGTAAATAATGTTTTAAATTAGGTTACCAATCATAAATCAGCCGCAACAATAATATATCAGGAAATATAATTATCATTAAATATGCATGAGGGTACTTACGTGGCATAATAATATACTTCATATGAAAACTCCCAGATAGAGCATGATTTATCGGAATGAAGGTCCAAAATCACTATAGCTATAAATTCTGATAACACAGTGAATTGTAAGATAAACTGGGTTTAACTATAGATATATAAAGGACAGGTTTTAAAAGAGGCTGTTTTAGTACATTTTAACTTTGAAGTAACGCTTTCGCCTTTTTTTCTATCAACAATATTTACTTTATACTAGCTGATGCCCGCGACTTCGTTCGCGTGGACTTTATGACTCCGGTGAATTAATATACCTAGCGTTATCTGTGAATTTGACGCGCACATATTCGGGAGAGACGGGCCTCGGCTTTGGGTGTTGCCTGTGTGTGCAAGGCTTGAAGAGAAAGCAAACTCTCATGTTTTGCCGTATGGGCTGAAAGCTACGTTGCATAATATTCTGGTTGCGAGTAACCCGGGACCGCTGGGCGGTCACCAGTATTATGAGCTAATCGTACTCTATGCACTTTATCCCAGTGGAGAGAGTGACTCTGTAAAATTGACGATATAAAATTTGACTTGGTTCTTATAAGATGTTCTAAACCTTAAATATAAATACCTCAACCAAAAATGCTCATCAGGTTGAAAAACTTTTGCTAAGGCGTCATTTTTATATTTCCGGAGATAAACGTGATCATACATACAGACAGACAGACAGACAAGAAATTCTAAATTTTTTTTTCCTTTCTATTATTCTTTTTTAGTGTCCCTCTATCTATTTCAGTCAAAAATACTAAATGTACAGACAAAATATTTTTACTGTGTTATTATATGTATAGTTAAGGTGTGAACACTTTAACTACTAGATTGGGGATGAAAATTACAACTAAAAGACATTAGTCATAACTTTATCTTACGTGCATAATTTTAGGAATTGGAAGAAGAAATACCTAGGTATCGTATTAAGATAGATTCCTTGATTAACAATATTTTTGTGAATAATAATTTAAATTAGGTTCCCAGACATAAATCAGCTCCAACAATGCTATACCAGGAAATATCATTATCATAAAATATGCATGAGGCTACTTACGTGGCATAATAATTTACTACATATGAAAACTCTCAGATAGGCCATGATTTATCGGAATGAAGGTCCAAAATCAGTATAGCTATAAATTTTGATAACGTAGTGAATTGTAAGTTAAACTGGGTTTAACTGTTCTTCTTTTTTGACCGGTTGTTAAAAAGCTGCTTATATTTAAGGTTTATAATTTGATAGAACTGACACTTTTACCCAATTGACCCACCGAAAAGGAAGCTAATGTTTTTCTCGCATTTGTATGTAGTTATGTATAATAATAAGTATGTCTGTTCCAATATTACTTTCTTCTTCTTCTGCTTCTGTTTTATAATATGGCTTCCACCGAGATTTCAGTGATTCTACCAATGTCCAGTAAATTGAGATACTAAGTATCGGTGTTGTACGGTAATGTTTTAACAAGTAAGTAGCACCACAGATGGCGATTCCTTGATGCCTCGTGGGAGCTTCTGATGACAAATCTATACGAGTCCATATAATAGTCTACTTTAACTATTTCACAAATTGTTCATGAACACGAACATTTATAACACGAAACTCCACTTATTTCATATTATTAAGTCCATTAAAATCAATTTGCAAAACCCAAATTGCACCCCTTGACTTTCCACAAACTCATATTACTTTCTGCAGACTAAACAGATTTACTGACTTTTAAGTGAGAGTTATCATTAGATTCTTGTAATTCTTCAGCGTCATTGACTATTACCGTCAACAAAAAATAATATGGTGGACGTAAATTATCAAAAAAGGCAGTCGGGGTTAATACTTTTTAATTATTTAAAAAGTAAAAATCGCGACTGCCTTTTACTTGCAGCCCTGCAACTTGTTTCCTTCATTGTTTAAATTTTGATTAAGCTTTATACACTTTGATAACCTTATCGTCATCAATGGTCCTTTTGAGTCTCCACTGCAGGAGCATGAGCCTCTCTGTACTACCAGGGCCAAATAAACCTCACAGGTGATGTCTCATCTTGATTCTCTCTTTCACTCATCCGAACATTTTCCTTGTTGCAACCTAAGTCAAAACACTTTGGAGCCCGGGATCCGCTTTCCGTCATTTTATATCGTTTTTTTCTGTGCGTTATACCAGTTGCAACCTCATCTGTGGTGCATAGGAATCCAGGATCCATTATTATGGCAGCATAATGCTGTGATATGTTTCGGCTATGTTTTATGGCCTCCTTAGTCCAGAACACTGTTAACATATTGGAATGAATTACAAGTATTTTTCTAATGGGTGGCTAGCCGCATCACCTACAACGTGACCGACTTTTACGATCTGCGCGGGAAGAGAGGCAGCTGGTGTATTCTATGTTTTTCCTTCTCTCCCAAACCAGCATGGCCGATAATTCTAATTGTTTTTTATAACATTAAGTTATTTTTCCTTTTCGTATAAATTTTATAAGAATCTAAATCTAAGAAACAAAATATGAAGAGAATGATAATGAATAATATTTTCTTTAAAATGACGACGCAGAAAACTCTACCTGTAGCACTTGAGATAACTGTCATTATAACACAAAATAAGTTAGTAAATATTTAAATACCACACTTCATTCCAACGACTCTTTTAATTAATAAACATATAAATTTCAATATTGAAACTAAACCGTGCTATTAATTTATTGGATAGCAATCCTATTTCAACAAAATTTAATTATCAAAAGTTCATTGACGATGTCGGTATAATTAACGTCAAATATTTTAGGGCTACAATTTCTGTTCTGACAATTAAGTTATATATAGTTAATTGTTACTAGCTCTTATAGACAAATGTCTGAAAATAAAGATTTATTATTATACAAGCTATTGCCCGCGGCTTAGCTTGCATGATATCCTATGTCCTTTTCCGTAATCCTGACAACGTGTATGCAAAATGTAATGATGATCGGTTCAGTAGAGAGGGCGTTAAGGGCGTATCCTAGCAGTATCTTTTCAGTACGGTTTCCATACCAAATGTATTCCTCTATTTTCTTGCTGAAAACTGCTTCTAGAGGCACAATTCTATTTTCATAAAGTCTTATACTTAAATAAGTATGGCCCTATTTCCTACTTTAAAAAAAATGATTTTTTAAACAGTTTTTATAAAAAAATAAAACATAGGGCCGTACCTATATATGTCAATAGACGATGCTACCCATCACTACTTAGTTACTTACCTTAACCTACCAGTTTTCTACCTATCAAACTTCCAACAGACTAATCGTGGCCTTTGTTTCATACAGCCTGAATGTCGTATGACCTGGCTCAATGTAAAGTGAGATATTTAAAAGCAACCGTAAAGCATTAAAAGACTTGATTGTTTGAGCGTTTAACATATGTGTTAAATTTTATATTTAATTTAAGACCCTATACTTTTATTAAAAGCCATTAGTAAAATAAATCCTCCCAAGGATGAAGTGCAGTTAAAGAGTATCCGTATTCAGCCGGCGCTGCAGATTTTGCAGAAGTTGCGATCGAGGCGACCTGCACGAGAAATAGTTTGGAAAATGGCCGTTACCAGACTTAGCACGTGCTGGATGTTCTGGAGTTATTTCAAGATTTCAAACGTTTATTTCAACCTCATCATTGTCTTTTTTTTAGTCTCCACTGCAGGAGCCTGACTATCTCTGTACTACTAGAGCCATATGTTAGTAAAGTACTTTTTACACATTCAGAAATACTATCCTTATTATGTTCCATATTGAAAAAATGAGTAAAAAGCCATACGCGATGTGGCTAGCAATTCACCACTATTTTAGATTCCATTTTTTACCAGTACACCCATCAACACGCTACCGTTAGACCTTAAGACCCTGAGTTCTATTTCCTTTGCAAGGGATAAACTCGGAATTGTATTTTTATTCAATAAAACTTAAGCTTTTAATTTAATGAAAGACCTTTTACTTAAGTGAAAAGCTATCAGTAAAAAAAATACTTCCCAAGGATGAAGTGCAGGTAAAGAGTATCCGTATTCAGCCGGCGCTGCAGATTTAGCAGAAGTTGCGATCGAGGCGACCTGCACGAAAGGTAGTTCGGAAAATGGCCGTTACCAGACTCAGCACGTACTGGATGTTCTCGAGTTATTTCAAGATTTTAAGCGTTTATTTAATATAGGTTTACTTTCATATCAACATGCCGTATTTATAAATAAAATGAGGTGAACTCTCTTTATAATAAAACCACCAGTTAGGTTATACCTTAGTTATCACTTAATTATACAGTTTAATCTCTATCACAGAATTAAAGACAGTCTCTATGCTGGTCTGAGTGGAAAGACAAAACGAAGAATGTACAAATTGATAACATCCAAATATGTCAATAGACGATGCGGATAGCAACTCATCACAATCTTGATTCCGTTTTCTAACTATCAAACTACCAACAGGCTAATCGTGGCCTTTGTTTCATACAGCCTGAATGTCGTATGACCTGGCTCAATGTACCCGGCAAGCACTTGATCGTTTAAGCGTATGACATATGTGTTTAACTTTATATTTAATGAAAGACCCTTAACTTTAGTAAAAAGCTATTAATAAATTAATTCTTCCCACGGATGAAGTGCAGTAGAAAGAGTATCTGTATTCAGCCAGCGCTGCAGATTTAGCAGGAGTTGCGATCGAGGCGACCTGCACGAAAAATAGTTCGGAAAATGGCCGTTACCAGATTTAGCACATGCTGGATGTTCTGAAGTTAACTTATAAATCAAAAAGCACTATCACAGAGGAAAAAATGATACTATTAGTGTACATATAATTATATTGATAATGTAAGTGAGTTAGTAAGAGAGTTTTAATCTAAGGGATGGCAACTGTCACGTTACAGTTTAGTAGGGTTGTTCCGATACAACTGTCAAATGTATGGACTTTTACACTTATCAATATTTTTCTTCATAATCAGACCAAATCTCGTGAAATCAACTATTAAATTGTTTATTCTAGCTAGTTTCCCACAAATTGGCATATATATTTTATTGTTACTATGACAAAAAATATTATTGTAGGTTATGTTTGCAAAATACTTAAAAATGTTTTGATAAGGGAACATAATTATATGCGTTTTATAATTTTTTTACGAAAGGTTTAATGTTTTGTCACTATTCTTATGCACTAATTAATTGCATCAAAATCTAAAAATAAAGATATTTATATTTTTGTTAAGGATGAACGTACGCAGCGACATCTACAATTAGCTTTGCGCTGCCACCCATGTACAGCGTGACCAACTTGGAGGTATATACAACTTTTTTTCAGAATTAAAAATTCTTTATAAAAAGCTACATTATTAGAAAATAACAATATAGGCTATTATTTTCACGGCCAAAATCCTTAAAAGCTTATATTTCGTAAAAAGAAAACCAATGTGAATATCTGGAAATCACCTGCAAACTGCCTTAAAGCGCAACGTAATTGTAATGATTTTGTCACTAGTTGCAATATTTTTTATTATAAAAGTACGTATATTAAAAATTATGGAATTAATATATTTAAAATGGGGCTTGTAAAGATGTGCATTCGTAGCAGTTCGAACGGTTCAGAAATCGCACTTCAGGTCGTATCTGCATTCAACTGGCGTTGCAGAGTTTGCTAAAGTTTCGGTGACCTGCGGAATAGATAGTTCGGAGAAAAATTGCCGTTACCCAGTTTGCACGTACGAAATCCTTATTCTGAAAATCACGGCTTCTACGAGTATTTTCCTCTTGTCAAAGACTTGGGAGATTTATTATACATAATTATACGTAAATAGAAACTGAATAGTTGGTATAAATAATTTCTAGTAGAAGCAAAGGTGATACAGCGTGTAACTTGATCCTTGACATTTTCTTAAGGCGCTCCTATAATAACACTAGCGCCACCCAGCAATTAATTCTTTTAATCCTAAATTACATCGAATTTTAAAAATCTAACAAGTACATAACTAGTAAATCACTTGTAGTATTTTTGTATTCATTTTCACTAATATTCGTTTAATAAAATAAGAGAAAAACAGGTTAACGTCAAAAGTGGCCACTTTTGGCGTTAACCGATTTTTCTCTTAAAATATGGCACCAGTAAATCACTTGTAATATACAAAAAATACTATAAGTAATTTACTAGGATTGTACTTGTTAGATTTTTAAAATTCGATACAATTTATGATTTAAGTATTTAATTCCTGGGTGGCGCTAGTGTTACTATAAGAGCGCCTTAAAGGGGTGACTCAGACCGTCAATATTAACATCTTTTCCTATAAGACAACTGTTGGAAACTAAAAAAAAATGAGAATCTCATACATTCAAGTTGCCGAGTTCACAAAAGTTTTGGTGACCTGCGAAAAGACAGTTCAGAGAGACGGTTCCGAAATGCTATAGTCTGTAGCTTTTGAAAAATAATTAGATAATGCATAAGTAATATTTAATAAGATAATCTAAATGTGATTAGACGTGAACAAGTGCCCGCAAAGGCCTATTTTTTGAATAAATGTTTTGAATTTTGAATATTGCCATAACCCATTTGCACGTACTGGAAATCTGAGCTGATAGTTTTCTTTTGTAGAAAAGTTTACAGACAAAAAGAGAATATGTATTATTTTAAATGATTTAGACAGGTAATGTAGATTACATTTCATAAAAATACAAGTTGTCCATTTCAAATGCCACGTATATTTCGGAATTTTATGTATTTTCTAAAAATACGTGGCATAATAAGAAACTTTTATTTTGATCAAATGTAATTTACATTATCTGGCTAAATGTCTGTCTGCCTGGCTGTGATATGTGAATTAGCAGCATTAATTAAAATTTTGTTAATTAGTTCTTTGTTAAGTGATTTTATAAGCTGCTTCAAAAATACGCCGACGAAATTTAGCCCAATCAATAATATATTTAACTCTAAGTGATGATATTTTTTATAAAAATGAATTCATCATATCTTAGTTCAGCTGGCTTTGCATAATTCGTTAAAGTTGTAACCGCGGCGTCCGACTCCAGCACAGCTAGTTTGGAGAAAAATGGCCGCTAACCGAAATAGATATTCATTTGTAAAGTTTATTTGTTTTTGAAAATACGAATGTTTATATGTAATAATTAGGTTTTCTTATGTTTTCGCGATTGTTACACACTTAAATAAAATTATTTTAATACGGTTTTTACTCTACCTGCGACCACGAACACTGTAAAGTGCTCGAAACGTTAGGTGTATAAATAATGTAATAAACGCGATAAAAACCGTATTAAAATAATTTTATTTAAATGTGTAAAAATTAGGTATAGAAATGTTAGTAAAATAAAAGTTTGTATACGAGAATACTGACATTTATGTATGGACTAGCTTTCGCTTGCGGCTCCACTCGCGTAAGGAATGAAAGATAGGCTATGTCCTTTCCTTACTCTGGACAACGTGTGTGCAAAATCTCATGATGATCGTTTCAGTAAATATGGCGTGAAAGCGTAACAAACATACAAACTCACTTTCGCATTTATAATATTAGTTGGGATTGGGATTGGGATAGCAACCTTTCGTAATCTCATGCCCTATGCAATTGCCTTAAGAATATTCAGGCTCTGCGCTAAGGTATAACTAGTACCGAATATAACATACATTCAGTCGGTGCAGACTTTGATAAAGTTTCCGTGTCTAGCGGAATATATAGTTTGGAGAAAAATGGCCGTTAGCTAAGTAAGCACGTACTTGGATACTTATTTGTTCTTGTAGTAGGATTGTTTAAAGAACTTACTGAGTTTATTATGTATCATATGTTTTTTTATATTAAAAGTAATATAACAGTTACATATTCCTTTCATTTTGAAATTTAGAGCCTATTCAATGCAATCATACAAAAATCAAATTTTTCTTTCTTATAATATAATATAAGTATATTATAGCACCCTTTCAAAATCTCATGCCCCTATGCAATTGCTTTAAGAATATTCAGGCTCTGCGCTAAGGTATAAATAATACCGAATATAACACACATTCAGTCGTTGCAGACTTTGATAAAGTTTCAGTGTCTACCGGAATAGATAGTTTGGAGAAAAATGGCCGTTAGCTGAGTTAGCACGTACTTGGATACTTGTTCTAGATGTCTGTACTTGTAGTAGGACTGTGTTGAGAACTCCCTGAGTATATATGTTGTATTATTATAATACTAATGACAGCATTATCAAAATAAGTAACAACGGGTTACTCACATAAATAGTCAGCGACTGATTTACGTGAGTAAACTGTTGTTACTTATTTTAATAATGTCTATATCTCACGTTAGTTTTAGTAAAAATAAACTAATTATAGAAGCTAGGAAATATTGCTCACAGTGTTAAAATTCAAATGATATCTAGTTAACGTACTAAGCCGTGTGGTTCCTGGCAGTGTAGAATAGAACCACTCCAAGTCTTCCCGTGGATGTCGTAGAAGTCGACTTAGGGAACACAAGCTAAACAAAGCTTATAAACATTAAAGAGCCACTCCAACTCGTCTGGCCAGCGTAGAGACTGTAGGCCAAATCCTCTGACTGCTCTGGCGTATATGGCTCTGGCAGTACAGAGAGGGTCGTGTTCCTGCAGTGGAGACTATAAAAGACCTGCTGCTGATGATGATGATGATGATACCATACTCAGAACTGTTTTTATTCAAGTGACATCTATACTATCTTATTAAATGCAATGTCGGGAATTAACGCGAAAACATACTGTTTTTCTCGAGACGTTTCGGCCGGGTTACACCGAACGTGGTCACTGGATGACTGTGATCCAGTGACCACGGTCGGTGTAACCCGGCCGAAACGTCTGGAGAAAAACGGTATGTTTTCGCGTTAATTCCCGACATTGCATTTAATAATCATGCAACGCGAAAGTTTAAAAGTAGTTATACTATCTTAATTTTTCATAGTGTATAAAGCTTACTGTTAAAAACTCTAACAAGCGTAGTCAGGATTTTTGCTCAGTACTTAAAATTACTGAAAACGTAAGCTTTGCATTGCTTGCAGTAGTTGCAGATATTTTCTACTTTGGGTTAAAAGTAAGCCTAAACTAAGCTTATCTCTACTTAAAGCCATACCCGCGTTGTGTTTCTACATTGATTTTCAGGAAAAGCTAAAGTGTTTGTCAATTCTCACATCCCAAAGAGTTTGTACTAAAAAGAATAAAGCAGTACCTAATATTAAAAAAAAATTCTATTACGGATGTTTGAAAGATTGCTAAAGGTTGCAAATTAAATTCATTTAATCAAAACGCAACCAAAAAAGCTTAGATGGGTATCTAAACTTAGTTTTAACATTAAAAAAAACTAAGCTTATGGGGCTCTAAACTTAGTCTTTTACAAACAACAAGTTAAATAAAATTTAAAAAAAAGGAAGGCACGTACCAACCTAAAGAAACTATTTCTCTCGGGGTTGCGATGCATCTGCCCGCAAATTGCGACAATGGCAACTTAAGTAATTTGAGCACTAGATGCTAGCAATAAGTATAACAAGATAGTATTTGTCAGCGTTGTCAGTAAGCTTTTGCTCAACTTTATTACGACTGAGTCTTTCTCGGAAAAACTATTGTGATATGGTGCTCTCACACTGCATCTAAAATGTCTACAAATATTTTCTAACATGATAAAAATGCATAATTAAGACTATTACAATTAATATTGATTAAAAATATGAATGACAAATTCCCTTTACAACAATAAGTTATTTTATTTGAATGTTAGAAAATTATATTAAACTAACGTGAGATACAGAGTTCGGGATCCACCACCGCGCGTCCCGCACTCGCCTTGAAAATGGGCTCCTGACGAGTCCGAAACTATAGTCGGCAATCCCGACAAACAGCACGTGAGTGACTTGTTGATATATATTATGTTAGAAAATGATTGTTAACACTTTTAACAGCGCTGTGGAAGCACCTATACTAGCTTTCACCGAAGCAACACTTACATTCATTTTGATCCCTCAGGAACAGTTACTTTTTACGGGATAAAAATATTTCTTTTTGGCACGTGCTAGCCCCAGTCATGGCCATGTTTTGCAGATAGCACGTTTGCAAGTTATGTACATTACTTCTCCTTGTTCTATTATTTATTTTATTTAACAATAAATCTTTAAGCAACTAAGAGTAATTTTTAATTCACCTAAACACAACTCAAGAGTCAGAGCAGATTGCAACTGAAACGGGCATTATAAGTTTTCTGGGGACACAATGGATAGAACAAGATCTTGGCACGTTCTATCTCAAGATACAGCCATATTTTGCAGTTTGCAAGTAATGAAATTTCTCCCATACTGTTATATAATGTTATTTTAATTATAACAAATCTTTAAACAGCTGAAAGCAGTTTTTAATTAAATATAAATAAATATATACGGACAAATCACACAGATTGAGCTAGCCCCAAAGTAAGTTCTTATGTAAGACTTGTGTTATGGGATACTAACTCAACGATACTATACTCGTATTTTATATAAACATCCAAGACCCAGGTCAATCTGAAAAAGATCATTTTTCATCTTGACCTGACCGGGGATCGAACCCGGGACCATCCGTGTGTTGACCGCTGCGCCACGGAGCTCGTCGCAAATATTTTTAATTCACCTAAACATTACTCAAAAGTCTGAGCAGTTTGCAACTGAAAAGAGCATTAGGATAAGTTTGCTGCAAACACAATGGATAGAACGAGAGTTCAGCCAGCACGTGCCAGCTGACGACACAGCCATTTTTTACAGATTGCAGGTTTGCAAGTAATGTTCATTACCAGATTAGAGAAATCCTGTCACTATTCTATTATTTTGTTTTCATTATTAAAAATCCTAATGGAACTAAATGAGATTTTTAGTACACCTAAACATAATCAAAAGTCAATCAATTTGCAATAGAAGACAGTAAAGGAATTTGCAGAAAACATAATGTAGATGATAATTTGGCTCGTGCTTGTTTATAGCACAGCCATTTTTTACAGATTATAAACTTGCGTGCTTTCCGTGTTTTGGAAGGCACGCTAAGCCGGTGGTCCCGGCTGTCATCGTTGATGGCATTCGTTAAGCTATGTCAGATGCCTTTAGGCAGCCTGAAAACTGTGACATCAGTGTTGACCACTTACACACACGAAAAACAAATTATTGACGTCAACAAAAATATTTTGATGTAAAAAACTGTAAACACAAGTATGACAATTAATAAGTGTTCAAAGAAACCTATTTTAAATGAACGATTGAACCTTAAAAAAAAGAAAACAAAACAGACAAATAAACAAACTTAAGATTCACCTATGGAGATACTCGTATGTACTACGGATTCACCCAAATATTACTCAAAAGTCAAGCAGTTTGCAACAGAAAAGAGAGCTAGGTTCACTACGAAAACTATGGATTGAATGAGACTTGCACGTGCCAGCCTAAGATAAACTTTCTTGAGTTTTTCATTTCAAATTAATATACCTACAAAAGATCTTATTTTTTATTTAATTTGTAATTATTAACTTTGAATGTATTTTTAAGAGTATAATAAAACTTCTTAACATCATTTTTAGGGTTCCGTAGTAAACAAGGAACCCTTATAGTTTCGCCATGTCTGTCTGTCTGTCTGTCTGTCTGTCTGTCTGTCCGTCCGCGGTTTTACGCAGAGACTATAAGTATTAGAAAGCTGAAATTTGGTATGGGTATGTACATTAATCATGGCAAAAAAGTGGTAGAAAAAAACCTTGAAAAAAATTTTTTTTTAGGGTAGCTCCCATACTAGTAAAGTGGGGGAGTAATTTTTTTTTCTCTATTTACCCATCGTGTGGGGTATTGTTAAATAGGTCTTTAAAAAATATTGTAAAGAAAATAATTTAATAGCAATGAACACACACACACTCACAACTACCAAATCCAGAAAAAGAGAAGAAACAATAAACCAAAGAAAATTGATCTCACTAAACTCAAAGATAAGAAAAATAATGAATGTGTGCAATATAGTAATAAGTTAGGAGATAAATTAAAAGAATATAAGAAAAGCATAGAAGATAAAGATATAAATACTTTAGATATAGAAACAAGATGGTGCAACATTAAACAAATAATTACTAAAAGTGCCAACGAATGTTTAGGAAATACTAAAATCGTCCCTAGGAAGAAATGGTTAACAGAAGATATAACTGACCTAATGATACAAAGAAGAAAATATAGAAATAAAAGAGATGACAATAGCATCAAACAATATAAGATTCTGACTAACAAAATAACACTCCAATGTAGAAAAGCTAAAGAAAATGAAATAGAACAAGAATGCGTAAATATAGAAAAATACCTTACCCAAGGTAAAATAGATAAGGCCTACAATACTATAAAGAAAATGAATCTAAAGCATAAATCTAAGAGCACTGTTGTCTCTAACGAAAGTGGTAAAATATTGATCAGAGAAAAAGACATCGTAGAACGCTGGAAAAGATATATTGAACAACTATATGAAGGAGATGGTCTTAAAGATGATGACATTGAGGAAGAAAATTTAGTTGACAAAGACAGTTTAGGACCACCTATATTAAGAGAGGAATTTGATAAGGCATTAAGAAGTTTAAAGACAGGAAAAGCTGCAGGTCAAGATAATTTAAGTATAGAACTCATTAAGTACGCAGTTTGTGATTCCATTATTGACGAAATTTTTGAGCTTACACAGAAAATGTATACTACAGGATACTTACCAAAAGATTTTCAAATCACTAAAACCATTACCTTACCTAAGAAACCAAACACGCTTAAATGTGAAGAATACAGGACTATTAGCTTAATTTCTCACGCTTCTAAAATTCTTATCCAAATTATTTTAAATAGAATAAGGCCAATAGCAGAACGATGTATTAGCGAGGACCAATATGGATGGGGATATAGCCAGGAAAGGGAACGCGTGAAGCTATTCTGGCGCTAAGACTCATAGGAAACAGAAGGATAGATTTAGGCTTGGACACGTACATAGGATTCGTTGATTTAGAGAAAGCTTTTGATAAAGTCAAGTGGAAAAAAATTATGGATACACTTAAAAGAAATGGAATAGATTATAGAGATAGAAGAATAATATACGAACTATACAAAAATCAACAGACAACAATAGAATTAGGAAATGAAATAAAAACCGCCAAAATTCAACAGGGAGTTAGACAAGGGTGCCCATTGTCACCAACAATATTTAATATGTTTATAGAAAATGTTATTCAGAAATTTAAAGAGTCTGAAATAGGTGGAATAAAATTTAATGGAAAAACAATTCATTTCATTAGATACGCAGATGACATAGCAGCTATTGCCGAAAACGAATTTCAATTGGAACAAATGCTTGCATATATGGATAGTAGTTTTCAAGAAATAGGATTAAAAATTAACGTCAACAAAACAAAGATATTAAACATAAGCAGAAACAATCATAAAACTAAGTCTAAATTAATAAACAAAAACACTCATTCAACAGACCAGATCACACTTAATGGTACTAAAATAGAAGAAGTAAATAAATTTAAATATTTAGGCAGCATTATAAGTAACGACTCCAGATGTAAATCAGATATCAGTGCCAGAATATCCATGGCCAAAAAGGCTTTTAATAGTAGAAAACACATATTTCACTCAAAAATGAGAAGATGTCTTAAGAAACGCCTCATAAAGACATACATTTGGAGTATCGCACTGTACGGTAGTGAAACGTGGACATTGGCTAAAAAGGATAGAGAACGCTTGGAAGCTTTTGAAATGTGGTGCTGGAGGCGTATGGAGGGTATAAGTTGGACACAGAAAAAGACGAACGAGGAAGTTTTGGGGATGGTAAATGAAAAAAGAAAACTATTGAAAACGATCGAAATAAGAAGAGGTAGGATGTTTGGCCACCTTATACGACACGACCAATTTATTAAAAATATTATGGAGGGAAGAATCGCCGCAAAGAGAGGGAAAGGAAGACCCCGAAGAACATATTTGGATGAAATAAAGGAAAAGGCAGGAGTTGTGTCGTATAAGGAGATCAAAAGAATGGCTGAGAACCGAGAGACATGGAGAGTACTCCACCGACAAGAACACAGTTCTTAAATTATAGAGAAAAAATATTGTGAGGTTGAGAACACCACTTTTCGATTTAGGGATCCGTTTCCGAAATATTTGGTTTTAAAGTGCAAATTTTTGTTAGACGTACGTGTCCCCCCCCTCTATCTGCTAAACGGTAATATATGGATACGTGAAAAAAATTACAGCAGTAGTATATATACTGAAGTCGAAAGGAAAACTATCAGAGCTGAGTACTAAGTACAAACTCAAAAGTTATAGGTAACCAACTTATAAAATGTACTCGAAAATGTAAAATTTCATACAATTTTGATTATTTGATGTTTTTGGTCGGTAAACTGTGAGGTGTGAGTGTGAACAGTGTGAACTTAAAGTTGTCTTTCGCAACTACGGAACCCTACACTGCGCGTGGCCCAACACGCACTTGGCCGGTTTTTTTAGATTTTGATTTCAGAACTTTGCAAACGAAAACACGTTATAATAAATTTGCAGCCACAATTATAGAATAAGAGGGCGACACTCTAACGGCACGTACTAGCCTGAAGCTGAGACTCAGCCATTTTTCACAGATTGCGAAGTTGCAAATATTTTTTTTTTCACTTTTTATTTTGTAAGAACCTAGAAATTAATTTGAGAACATTCACTTTATAAAAGCTTACGCCATAGATATCATAATTCTGCTTACATAGTAAACATTAGTTTGATTTAAGAATTCATTCAAATGAATTATGAATGATATATTGCAATTTGTAATAGAAAACATCATAAGACTAGTAGTCGGCAAACAGAATATTAATAAGTTGAGGATTTTACACGTGCTAGGTCGGTGAACGAACTCTTTTCTCCACAAATTGCCCCGCAGCAGGTTGTAAACCAAGCTGGCAAATGCATTACATTAAGCCCAATAGTTATGATAAAAAGTAAATTATTGATCATTTAAAATATACTAATCCAATATCTAAATCATTTACCACAAGCTTCATTAAAAATCAATGAAGATTCATCAACAATATGCTTTGTCAAAAGACTCAATTTAAAAGACGTCCTCTCTTGATTATTATAAATGAGAATTTGAAAAAACTAAAAATCCAATTGAGAATCATTCTAAGATTTAAGTTAAGTTTTTTTCTCGATCTTCGTTAATCTTGCTCGATGATTTACGATTTTAATCAACTTTCAACTTGTAAAAGAAAATCTATGATTACGTCGACGGTATCGCTCGTTTTAAGTTGCCCAAAAACTATTAAAGACAACTCTTGAAAAAAATTAAAGTAATTTAAGGGGAGTTTTTGGTGGGAAGTCAAGGGGTTCAGTTGTCGTTTGCCTTATACAATTTTGCAAATTGATTTAAGTGGACTTTATAATATGAAATTGGTGTAGTTTGGTGTTATAAATGCTCGTGCTCGAGAACAATTTGTGAAATAGTTAAAGTAGACTGTTAAATGGACTCGTATAGATTTGTCGGCAAAATCTCTCACGAGGCTGCCAAAGAACATACGCCATCTTTGATGCCACATACCGTACAACACCGATACTTAGTATCTCATTTTACTGGACATTGGCAGAATCACTGAAATCTCGGTGGAAGCCATAATTAAGAAAGAAGAAAGAAGTAATTTAAGAAAATTGTTATTACTTAATCTTTTGCACTTTTATGTGTATGTGCCCCTTGTAACCTTGCAATATGTAACAGAAAACGATATTACGGTTATTTTTCTGCCGACACAATGAATAAGTTGCGAATCCTGCACGTGTTAGGTCGGTAAACCGCCACATTTCTCCGCAGTGCGATCCGTAGTATGTTGCCAGTTTGCAAATAATGTGTATTACTTGTTTTTATCATCATCATCATCAGATCTTATTTAGCCCCATTGCAGGAGCATGACCTTCTTTGTACTACCAGAGCCATAGATTAGCCAGAGCAGACAGAGGATTTGGCCCACACTCTCCACGCAAGTCAGATGTATTGGAGAGGTCTCTTTGACGTTTATAAGCTTTTTTTAGCTTTTGCTGCCTAAGTAGCCTTTTACGACATCCATTGGCGGGAACCACACGGCATACCGGGAACCACACTGCATTGTTAGTATCCTGTATTAGTTAGTATCCATGTGAATGTGTAAATTAAATCTTGGGAGCCTAACTAGTTTTTTTTTGTGAATGTAAGTGAATGTGATACCTCCGTCAGTTTTCCAGTGACACAATGAATAGTCGACGATCCCGCACGTGCTAGGTCGGTAAACTGCCACATTTCTCCGCAGTGCGATCCGTAGCACGTTGCCAGCTTGCAAATTAAAAGCTTGTAAAAACTTTACAAGCTTTTAATTTGTGTTTGCAATTGTCCATATCATCATCATTTCGTGTAGGTGACACGGTCAATCGACCATGAATACCCTGGTGTCAGAGTTCTGCAGAACCAACTCTCGGCCTCTGACGTAGTTCCTTTAACGACTACCAGATGGCAGCCGGGACCAACGGCTTAACGTGCCTTCCGAAGCACGGAATCATCTTTCTTATCAGACAATCAGGTGATTCATGGCTGCAATGTCCTAACCAAACTGGAAACAACTTAACAAAGTATGCTTCCCGTGGGAATCGAACCCACGCCCCCGGGTCAACAAGGCAAACGCCTTAACCACTGGACCACTGAGGCTGCCTGGACCACTGAAGCATGGATGTGTGGGACAAATCTTGGGAGCTCAAGTACTTTTTTCATGTGTGTAACTCAGTGTTTGCTACACTGATTTCAGATTTTTCAAGCTGCCTGAAGGCATTTGACATTTAATTATGACAGCCAGAACCAACGGCTTAGTAAGCTTTCTGAGCACGGAAGAGCTCGAGCTATTTTATACTACTTACGGCCACCCACCCAAGTGAGGACCGAGGGTTGCTTACCATGCGGAAGCGATAATAATGCACACGCCCATTGGACCATCGGGCTCCTCGAAGTTAAGCTAAAGTCGTACCATTTTCTTAAGTACAATAAGCTAAACTATTGCATCCTATAAAATTTCTAATAACAATAGAAAAAGTGTGTAAAACTTTCCCTTGAAGGGGTGACTCAGCCCGTCAAATTAAACAACAATAAAATTGGCCATCTATTTGTATGAAAATTAAAAAAGAAAAGAATTCACGCCTGTGGTTATTATTACCTATATATATATTCTTGATTCAAAGTATTTAAAATTTTGTAAATCAACAAATGATATAGATATTTCTCAAACCATTGAGGGTAGAAACAAAAACAACCAAAATACTGCTCAGTCCTCATTATAAATATAAACCCCTCAAAAAATATGAATTTGTCGATTCAAAAATCCAATTTTCCATTGAAATCTACTTAAAGCAAAATTCTCTTTAAAGCAGCCCCCACAAAGCACCCACCGTAAGAATAGCAGATCGCTGAATAATCAAAAACGAACGGGCTCCACACAATGGGCCTATAAAAGCACCTAATAAACAAACAAGAATTTTTGCAAATAAAAGCCGAAAATGTAGAGAAAATTTACCGAATCCCTTTGTAGGTACGTTTGGACCCCAACGGCATCTGATTTACGTGCGAGATAGCTATGAAACGTAAGAAATAAAAGGATTATATCCCCTGTACCCAATATCCGGATCGAATATGGTGCTGATAATACCGCCTATATTGGCTTCATTTGCAAGCTCCTACAAAAACGGGACTGTCCGACCCACGCCGGATATTTAAATTGGTTTCGTTAGTTCGTGACGCCATTTCTTGGTCAGTTAGTTTTTGTGACAATGTGCTCTATAAGTATATATTCCTTGTGTTTGAACAGGCATTTATTAGGGTCATTTTTTTATAAAAGGTCTTTTACACTTACGTAGGATATCCAAATAACAATTAGACACGCAGACTGTTATTAATCGGACACTGTGAAAATCCTTGTCTGTCTCTCTCTTTTGGAGCACATTCACTGTTAATCCCTCAGCTATTATGTTTCTTAGTCCTCTAAAGACAACAATTTTTTATCTGCGTAAATATAACTGCACCTGAAAAAGTCATAAAATTGAACAACACTGCAGTCAAGATATACAAACACTAACCACGTTTGTCTACTGTGTCCAATGCCTAGTCCCAAAGGGATCTTTTACCTTTTACCAAGGGCCACGAGATCTTTTACCTCTTTAAACTGTGTGCTCGAGATTTTAAGGCCACATTGTCGAGCTCCGTGGCGCAGTGGTCAACACGCCAGCCTGCGACACGGAGGTCCCGGGTTCGATTCCCGGTCAGGTCGAGATGGAAAATGATCTTTTTCAGATTGATCTGGGTCTTGGATGTAATATAGTATCTCGTTGAGTTAGTATCCCACGACACAAGTTCACAACTTACTGTGGGACTAGCTCAATTTGTGTGATATGTCCCAATATATTATATATTTATACATCTATCATGCTGTTGAATGTGTAATTGGAAATAAAATCAAAATTATGACAGTTTGCTTGAACATCGCCTACATTGACATGATTTCTCAGATTTTCAACCGACGAAAAAACGAAGGTGGTAAGTTTAGATATATATATATTTTTCATGTACTTATTTATGACCATGCATAACTTTTCACATAGTAAGCTGATCTGATTTTTCTTTATTTTTTATTTAAAAACCCTTAAGTTAGTCCTATATAAATTTGAAAAAAAAAACAAACTTTAGAGTAGAAAAACAGGAGATGACATCACAAAGTTTTATCGTCTATTCTCTTGACTGGCGTTTACGATTTGCATGAAAAATGAAGTAGCTGTTTACGTTTTATTTAATTTCCTTACAGACCAACGAAAAAGAATTATCGAGGCTTTCCAACAAAATAGCGTTTTAGGCAAAACTCCAGATTAGACGCCGGAGATAATTAGTTCATTAGTTAGCCAGACCGAGAGGAACTAGGTTCAAGAACTAATTGGTGTCGGAATATTATTTATGTGCTAATTACCACAGAGAGGTTTTGTGGCAACAGAAGGAAAAAGTTTCTGGGATTTAGTCGTTACACGTAAATAATTTATGAGTTAATAATATACTTTGATGTATTATGCTAAAATCATTTTTAGGTAATGTTTATTTCTTTTCGATGTTGATAAGCTTTGTTTAGCTTGTGTTCCCTAAGTCGCCTTCACCCGTCTGGCCAGCGTGGAGAGTGTAGGCCAAATCCTCTGACTGTTCTGGCTAATATAAGGCTCTGGTAGTACAGAGAGGGTCGTGCTCCTGCTGTGGAGACTTAAAAAGACCTGATGATGATTATTTCTTTATTCATTTCTCGCTAACATGTACATTAACATTATAATAGTTGGCAGAATAGAATGTTTTTTAAGTACATGATCCTAGGTAGGGTATAGCGAAATCTTCAGCAATCAGCTTTTAGTTGTGGTAGAGCCTCGCTACCGGTGAAAATCACTTTTGTTAGTAGCATGAATGGGCGGGCTCCTCTGGGGAAGTACCACACACTCACAGAAAATTGACGTTTGAGTAGTAGCTTTACCGCTGCTATGTTTCGTTCGGTGAGTGACAGAGCCGTAGGCCCATCTCCTCTCCCCTCTGGAGGGAAAAATAAAAGGCCGGCAACGATCCTGTGACACCCCTGGTGTTGCAGTTGTACATGGGCAGCGGTAGTCACTTACCATCAGGTGACCCGCTTGCTCATTTGCCGTCCTATGACATAAAAAAAAGCAATGAGATTGACTTCAGCAGTGAAAACAGTTCATATTCAAATGGCAATTCCTGAATCGCCTGCGTATTGAGGTGATGCAGGAATAATTAGCACGCTGAGGCTACATTAATCAGTAGGAAGAACAGGGTCAGTGTGAGTAACCCGATGGTATAGTGGACGTAAGTATTACAAACGCTTCCGCAGGTTAAGCAACCCCAGGCGTAGGCCCCACTTGGATGGGTGACCGCAAGTGGCAAAGAAATATCTCAAGCTTCTCCGTGCTTCGGAAGGCTCGTTAAGCCGTTGGTCCGGCTGTCATAATTGATAGCAGTCGTTAAGCTATGTCGGATGCCTTAAGGCAGCTTGAAAAATCTGATATCTGAATCTGCTGTTGGCCACTTACACACACGTGGTCATGAAAAGCTGTGACACGTCAGCTTCTCTCGTGCACTTTGCGTCCCTCTTTCAGTACAAAAACGGACCTTTATAAGGCATCGGAGGGGCGTCTCCAGGTGGCGGACAACCTACTGGAAAGATAAAAATATACTTAGTGATTTTTAATAATGACACTTATATTGCATTCGCTTTACTCGCTCGGTGCTCAAGACAGCTTGTGATGGAATGATCAACTTGGCTCACTTAAATTATTAAAAAGTACTATTACCATACTCGATAAAATAAATAGAATGATCAGTTAGAAAATGTACTTCGCACTCTAAATTTAAATCACAACATACATTTTTCAAATCTATTTATACGTTTATGGTATATAACTAAAATGAAGTAGGCTTCTGTTACAGTAGCCTCGGGCGGCTTTGAGTCTCCAAAATGGCCTTTTAAAATTTATTTGTTGGATTAAGTTACACAATCTGGGGTACTGTTTTTGGACAGGTAACTTCGCTAAACCTGAGATTTTATACAAACATTTACAAGGAACAAGCTATTTTTTTAATTGAAAGCAGGACTGCCTTTGCTAAAATGTATAGTAACTTGGGAGTATATAAGGATCATATCGATACGTTAAGAGTCGCCTGGAAGCGCATGTCTCCATACAAACGGAAAAAGGGAATTGTGGCAATATTTAATAATTTTAGGGCAAAATTAAGCATACAATCAATTAATCTCATTATAATCTACGTACGTTCCTATACAGTTTGGTTAAATTATCAAATGTTTGAGAATTATACGCCTCTCAAGATTTCCATACAAATTTGAAAAGGCTTGTAATTCTCAAACCATTGGTATTTTAACCAAGCTGTATAGGAACGTACGTAGATTATAATGAGATTTATTGATTAAATAATTAATTTTACTCCAAAATTATCAAATATTGCCACAATTCCCTTTTTCCGTTTGTATGGAGACATGCACTTTCAGGCGACTCTTAATTTCCTAAATCTTTCTGGCATTTGGAAGTTCTGAGGAATAAACAATAACATACGAACATGAACTCGGAAAACAAAATACTCCTTTTGGCGGTCGTTAATAAAAATTGATCATTTAACAGTGACCCGTTCAAAATTTATAACCCTACTAAGTAATACAAGTGGTTGCAGTAATGTGCGCTGGTCACGCTTATACCTTATACCTCCGCTTGTTTTGGCGGTTAAGAAATTTACCGGCTAAAATAATTCTAATAATATTTAGAGTCCCTAAATATTAATGTTACAATTGTACACAAGCCACCAGCTATGACTGGCTAATTCAAATAACTAAATAAGTGATTGAATAGACACGTAACATTAATATTTAGGGACTAAATATGAATGAACACATACAATATTAATGAATACGTAACATTAATATTTAGGGACTCTAAATATTAATGAAATTTACCGGCTAAAATAATTCTAATAATATTTAGAGTCCCTAAATATTAATGTTACGTGTTTATTCAATCACTAAAGTAGTTATTTGAATTAGCCAGTCATAGATGGTGGCTTGTGTATATAATTTCTAGTCAAGACGTGCGACACGAGGGTTCCTGGGTTCGATCCCCGGCCAGACCATGATGAAAAACGATCTTTTTCAGATTGGCCTGGGTCTTGGATGTTTGTTTATATTTATAGGTATAATTCCTATGACAAAAGTTCATAACTTTTTGTGAGTCTAGCTAAATCTGTGTGATTTATCCCTACATATTAAAAAAAAATTCAATTTTATTATTTACTAGCTGTTACCTCCGGCTTCGCCCGCGTGATATGGCCTATGTCCTTCTCAGTACCCTAACCTATGTGTATGCAAAATTTCATAATTATCGGTTCCGTGGATAGGGCGTGAAAGCGTAACAAACAAACAAACTCACTTTCACATTTATAATATTAGTTAGGACTAGCTGTTACCCGCGGCTCCGCCCGCGTGATTTATAGCCTATGTCTTTCTCAGTACCCTAACCTATGTTTATGCAAAATTTCATGATTATCGGTTCCGTGGATAGGGCGTGAAAGCGTAACAAACAAACAAACAAATAAACTCACTTTCGCATTTATAATATTAGTTAGGATTAGGATATTAGTTAGGATTAGGATTAGGATAAAGCTTTAGTCTTAAAAATACATTTTTTTTTTAAACTATAGAATTAAATCGATTTGTAAATAATTAGTCTTATTATCTGTTTATTCAAGATATTAGTATACTTATTGAAAAATCAACCTTAAAGTGATCTTTAATAGAAGCCGACCATAAAAAACGCTTAATTTTTTTTTGCCGCAAAAATATTGTCTTTGAATTCCACCAAGTAGCGTGCTTGGATCTTTTCATTACCTAAATAGTGGTTGTATAAAAGAACATAATATTAGACCCAAAAGGATTCCCTTAAAACTTTAAAAGAGGACACAATCATGGCTTATAATAATAACATTAAGTAGGTTTTCAATACGGAATCAAAATAGTGATGGGTTGCTAGCTGCACCGCCTATTTACATGATTCCTTCGATTTGTACCCATTCCTTCGGCCGGCTTCTATAATCTGTGCGGAAAGAGAAGCCTCTGGTTAAATTTACGTTTTTTTTCCGCCCTTTTATTCCTAAATCATTTCAAGTTTAAAAAGTCTATCCTAAAAATTAATTGCTGGGTGGCGCTAGTGTCTGATACCACAGCGCCTTAAGGGAATTGGCGTTAAAACCTAAAATGCTACCTGAAAAGTTATAGAAATTGCATATTGATTTAATAAAATATATTAATTTGCTTTATATAATAGTTAAGTAAGATTTCCTTACATTTGCTTTTATGACGTGTTTCCCCAAAATGGCCGCTTAAAATTAATTTGCCTTAATAGTGTCTTAATCTGAGTTGAGTACACGTACTTAATGTTGGCTGGTCACGATTGAACCTCTACTTTTTATAACGGTGACGGGGAGAAGGGCAGCAATAGGTAATAACTCTAGGGGACCATAAGTGCTATAATGGAATGTGTTTTGATCAATAAATATTTAGTCTTTAGGCAAATAAATTATGTCGTATATTGATTTAGTAAACTAAAGTTGTCGTTTATGAATTTAAATACCTGTTTTGTTATTTTACTTATTTGTTATATTCATCATCATCTCTTTTTTAGTCTCCAATGCAGGAGTACTATCCTCTCTGTACTACCAGATCCATATATTAGCCAGAGCAGTCAGAAAATTAAGACTACACTACATCCTCCACGCTGGCCAGACGGGTTGGAGAGGTCTCTTTGATGTTTTTGAGCTTTTTTAGCTTGTGTTTCCTAAATTGCCTAACCTGGGACCATCCATGTCGCAGGCAGGTAGGCGTGTTGACCGCTGCGCCACGGAGGTCATCAAATTATGTTGTATATTGATTTAATAAACTGAAATTGGGCTTATGGTATTTGTTTATGAAATTAAATAATAAAGGATAGCATTAATACAAGTGACTGTAATGTAAGAAAATTTCCCTTTATGACGCGTTTGAGTATCCAAAATGGTCGCTTAAAATTAATTTGCCGTAATAGTGTTGAGTACACATGGTCGCAGTAATGTTGGCTGGTCACGATTGAACCTCTACTTTTATAGCGCAGTCAGAAGATTTGGACTACACACACTCTCCACGCTAGCCAGATTGGTTGGAGAAGGCTCTTTGGTGTTTATAAGCTTTGTTAAGCTAGCTTGTTTTTCCTAACTCGCCTCCTACGACATCCACGGGAAGACTTGGAGTGGTCTTAATCCACTCTGCTGGGCATTATTATTTCACATGCTATTATATAATATAGTAGCTGTTACCCGAGGCTCCGCCCGTGATCCGTGATTTATAGCCTATGTCCTTCTCAGTACCCTATCCTATGTGTATGCAAAATTTCAAGATGATCAGTTCAATAGATACGGCGTGAAAGCGTAACAAACAAACAAACTCACTATCAAATTTATAATACAAGTTGTTACTCGCGGCTTCGCCCGCGTAATTTATAGCCTATGTCCTTCTCGGTACCCTAACCTATGTGTATGCAAAATTTCATGATAAACGGTTCAGTAGATACGGCGTGAAAGTGTAACAAACAAACAAACAAATAAACAAACAAACAAACTCACTTTCGCATTTATAATATTAGTAAGGATAAGGATTAGTTAAGATACTAGCTTGTTGAAATTCCGACTACTGCTGATCAAATTTAACAAAGTTCAGAATATTATTAGCAATATATTAACTTTGTCTTATCAAAATATGAAAATATTATCAGTTAAGATCCCAATTAATCAGGTTCACCGTTACACTTATTCAGCATATTGTGAATATATGTAAAGTTTATGCTTTATAACTAAATAATAATTAAGAAAGCTTTCCCTGCTTAAATGGCTATTAAACTCTACGAGCTTTGGTGTAAGATAGTTACAAACATTTTTGCTGTATTGATTGAAATTATCTGTACACGTATTTGCAGTAATTTAAGCGTTTTATTAACTCTAGTTTTTTAATGAAAGGTCACAAAATTTTGAGGGTCAATTGAGAAATGCGAACCCTAGTAAAGTACTCGTGGTTGCAGTAATGTTCACTAGTCACGATTACCTTAACCTTCCGCTTGTTACTGCGGTTAAGGAAATTGCCAGTTATAATAACTCCTGGGGACTCTTAATGTTGAAATGGCAGTAATTATCCGGTATATTGAATTAGTAAAGTGGTTTGGCTTGTGTATATTTTATGGATCGTTTTGGCTACGCAAAGGCATTACTTGGTTTATCGATATTTACATTTACTCTCATTAAATTAAGAAATGAGATATGAGAGAAAAGTTTCACGTGTGCAGAATTTTTTCCCATATTTTATTTTCTTAATTTAATAAGAGTTTATCATAATGGCATGGTGAATGCAAAAAAAAAAACACATATAAAAGTTTAGAGACGCTCCGAAATCGCCAGTTAAAATTTATTTGCCGAATCAAGTTACCTAAAGTACTCGTGATTGCAGTAATGTTCGATAGTCACGATTACCTTAACCTTCCGCTTGTTACTGCGGTTAAGGAAATTGCCAGTTATAATAACTCCTGGGGACTCTTAATGTTGAAATGGCAGTAATTATCCGGTATATTGAATTAGTAAAGTGGTTTGGCTTGTGTATATTTTATGGATCGTTTTGACTACGCAAAGGCATTACTTGGTTTATCGTAATCGAGAAAAGTTTCACGCGTGCAGGATTTTTTCCCTTATTTTATTTTCTTAATTTAATAAGATTTTATCATAATGGCATGGTGAATGCAAAAAAACACATATAAAAGTTTAGAGACGCTCTAAAATTGCCAGTTAAGTTTATTTGCCGAATCAAGTTACCTGAAGTACCTACTCGTGATTGCAGTAATGTTCGCTAGTCACGATTACCTTAACCTTTCGCTTGTTACTGCGGCTAAGGAAATTGCCAGTTATAATAACTCCTGGGGACTCTTAATGTTGAAATGGCAGCAATTATCTGATATATTGAATTAGTAAAGTGGTTTAGCTTGTGTATATTTTATGGATCGTTTTGGCTACGCAAGGGCATTACTTGGTTTAACGATATTTACATTTACTCTTATTAAATTAAGAAATGAGATATGGGAGAAAAGTTTCACGTGTGGAGGATGTTTTCCCATATTTTATTTTCTTAATTTAATAAGATTTTATCATAATGGCATTGTGAATGCAAAAAAAACACATATAAATGTTTAGAGACGCTCTAAAATTGCCAGTTAAGTTTATTTGCCGAATCAAGTTACCTGAAGTACCTACTCGTGATTGCAGTAATGTTCGCTAGTCACGATTACCTTAACCTTTCGCTTGTTACTGCGGTTTAGGAAATTGCCAGTAATAATAACTCCTGGAGACTCTTAATGTTGAAATGGCAGTAATTAGTAAAGTGGTTTGGCTTGTATATATTTTATGGATCGTTTTGACTACGCAAAGGCATTACTTAGTTTATCGATATTTAAATTTACTCTCATTAAATTAAGAAATGAGATATGAGAGAAAAGTTACACGCGTGCAGGATCTTTTCCCATATTTTATTTTCTTAATTTAATAAGATTTTATTATAATGGCATGGTGAATGCAAAAAAAAAACACATATAAAAGTTTAGAGACGTTCCAAAATCGCCAGTTAAAATTTATTTGCCGAATCAAGTTACCTACAGTACTCGTGATTGCAGTAATGTTCGATAGTCACGATTACCTTAACCTTCCGCTTGTTAATGTGGTTAAGGAAATTGCCTGTTATAATAACTCCTGGGGACTCTTAATGTTGAAATGGCAGCAATTATCCGGTATATTGAATTAGTAAAGTGGTTTGGCTTGTGTATATTTATTGGATCGTTTTGGCTACGCAAAGGCATTACTTAGTTTATCGATATTTAAATTTACTCTCATTAAATTAAGAAATGAGATATGAGAGAAAAGTTTCACGCGTGCAGGATTTTTTCCCATATTTTATTTTCTTAATTTAATAAGATTTTATCATAATGGCATTGTGAATGCAAAAAAACACATATAAAAGTTTAGAGAAGCTCTAAAATTGCCAGTTAAATTTTATTTGCCGAATCAAGTTACCTGAAGTACCTACTCGTGATTGCAGTAATGTTCACTAGTCACGATTACCTTAACCTTCCGCTTGTTACTGCGGTTAAGGAAATTGCCAGTTATAATAACTCCTGGGGACTCTTAATGTTGAAATGGCAGTAATTAGTAAAGTGGTTTGGCTTGTATATATTTTATGGATCGTTTTGACTACGCAAAGGCATTACTTGGTTTATCGATATTTACATTTACTCTCATTAAATTAAGAAATGAGATATGGGAGAAAAGTTACACGCGTGCAGGATTTTTTCCCATATTTTATTTTCTTAATTTAATAAGATTTTATCATAATGGCATGGTGAATGCAAAAAAACACATATAAAAGTTTAGAGACGCTCCAAAATTGCCAGTTAAAATTTTATTTGCCGAATCAAGTTACCTGAAGTACCTACTCGTGATTGCAGTAATGTTCGCTAGTCACGATTACCTTAAACTTCCGCTTGTTACTGCGGTTAAGGAAATTGCCAGTTATAATAACTCCAGGGGACTCTTAATGTTGAAATGGCAGTAATTATCTGGTATATTGAATTAGTAAAGTGGTTTGGCTTGTGTATATTTTATGGATTGTTTTGACTACGCAAAGGCATTACTTGGTTAATCGATAATTTACATTTACTCTCATTAAATTAAGAAATGAGATATGGGAGAAAAGTTACACGCGTGCAGAATTTTTTCCCATATTTTATTTTCTTAATTTAATAAGATTTTATCATAATGGCATGGTGAATGCAAAAAAACACATATAAAAGTTTAAAGACGCTCCGAAATCGCCAGTTAAAATTTATTTGCCGAATCAAGTTTCCTAAAGTACTCGTGATTGCAGTAATGTTCGCTAGTCACGATTACCTTAACCTTCCGCTTGTTACTGCGGTTAAGGAAATTGCCAGTTATAATAACTCCAGGGGACTCTTAATGTTGAAATGGCAGCAATTATCTGATATATTGAATTAGTAAAGTGGTTTGGCTTGTGTATATTTTATGGATCGTTTTGGCTACGCAAAGGCATTACTTGGTTTATCGATATTTACATTTACTCTCATTAAATTAAGAAATGAGATATGAGAGAAAAGTTACACGCGTGCAGGATCTTTTCCCATATTTTATTTTCTTAATTTAATAAGATTTATCATAATGGCATTGTGAATGCAAAAAAACACATAAAAGTTTAGAGACGCTCCGAAATCGCCAGTTAAACTTTATTTGCCGAATCAAGTTACCTGAAGTACCTACTCGTGATTGCAGTAATGTTCGCTAGTCACGATTACCTTAACCTTCCGCTTGTTACTGTGGTTAAGGAAATTGCCAGTTATAATAACTCCAGGGGACTCTTAATGTTGAAATGGCAGCAATTATCTGATATATTGAACTAGTAAAGTGGTTTGGCTTGTGTATATTTTATGGATCGTTTTGGCTACGCAAAGGCATTACTTAGTTTATCGATATTTAAATTTACTCTCATTAAATTAAGAAATGAGATATGGGAGAAAAGTTACACGTGTGCAGGATGTTTTCCCATATTTTATTTTCTTAATTTTTATCATAATGGCATGGTGAATGCAAAAAAACACATATAAAAGTTTAGAGACGCTCCGAAATCGCCAGTTAAACTTTATTTGCCGAATCAAGTTTCCTAAAGTACTCGTGATTGCAGTAATGTTCGCTAGTCACGATTACCTTAACCTTCCGCTTGTTACTGTGGTTAAGGAAATTGCCAGTTATAATAACTCCAGGGGACTCTTAATGTTAAAATGGAAGCAATTATATAAATATCCAAGCTTTTTTAAATAACATACTGTATTCATAAATCAAAGTGTAGTGACAATAACAACTATAATAATATGAGATTCGAAATTAGTCCCATTCATTTGTCAACTCTTGACTGAGTGAAATAGACCACAATAATAATATTTTCACTAAACAAACCTCTAATTTATTTTTCTATTTCAGGTAACCCACTCAACTGTAACTGCCGGCTGTCCTGGGTGTACGTCCTTCGCAACGAAACCAAACACACCAACCTAAGGAACGCTCTAGAAAAAATATCATGTATCACCGACGCTTCAAATGACAGGCACTTACTCCAAGATGACGTTGAGAACGATAATCAAAACGTACTCTCAGATGATAGCTACGACTATTACGACAAAAACGAAGATTACAATAACAGCAAAGTTAAAATAAGTAAGGCTAAGAAACTAATTGACATTCCGCTAGAGACTCTGCCCTGTCCGAAGGAAATTATGCAAACCATAGAGGAAACTTACGGCCATCCTGTCCAGAACGAAATTAGGCTAAAAGCATTCTCGTCGGTTGGTAGGATTGCTCCGAGTCTAGTCGTAATTATAATGTTGGCAATGTTTTAAGTTGTTTCAAAAACAAAGATATTTGTGATATTAGACGTTAAATTTATGTAAATGTATTCTATAATTAGTTGTATTTGTCATCGAAATGAATCGAACGTTACTTTCTTATATAAGAGTTTACAGTACATAGTCATTTATTTTACACATCGTAAATCTTAGTCATTATATATACCACCAATAATAAATTCATTCCTTTGCTAGGAATGGAAAAAATGAAAGTGTATGTGTAACAAAAGGAATCAAATAAATAAATTGAGTTCCCATAAAGCTTGCGCCCACAGAGTGTCATAGTAATGAATATTAGTATTCGAAACATCATCAATGTGTTAAAATAGATGCCTTTGTACGGTATAGTGTAAAAATTGGATGTTAATGGAGTCATTGTTGTTACAGATTTTGCTAATTTATTCAACATTCATAAATTAAAATAGCTATTAACTTTTCACATTTCAAGCTTGATCAAGTAAACAACGTTGAAAAGGTAAGCGGGAAAGTTTATATCATGTTAGATTGTCGATTTGACTATTTGACTAATTAACATTGTGCAGCAAAAAATACTGATTCTCTCATACTTTGTAATTAAATGTAATTTTGCGTAAGACACGTGATTTTTTGGGATTTGAGGTTGGTTATATAGTAATTTAATTGATATTAGTAAGTTTATTTACCTTGTCAGTGATAGAGTGCTCACGTGGCACTCACACAGTCCCCTAACATCAGGTTTTTATCATACTGAGTAGTTAAACGACAAATACCTGTTTTTACCTTTACCTCAGTAAGATTGAATAGAAGCGTTTTCTTGTTCAGGCTTAAATGCCTAAACTGTTTTGTAAATAATAAATAAGATTGAATTAAGTTCTACGCAAAAAATACTTACTATTTCTTTTGTAAATTAGGAAAAGATTTAAAACCGGAGCGAAAAAAAGCAATTCAATTTTGATATATTTTCGGTTTCTTTAGGTCGTTACGATTCAAAGCACAAATATTTTTAGCCTTGTATAATTTTAGCCGCAATTTATCGGAAAATATCCGGACTTGCTTTGTAATAAATTTTGTTATAAACTGAAAGTGACAGAAAAACGTTATGTATAAATTTATTTCAGTAAATTACTTAAAAATAAATGTAAAATCGAAGCGGAAAATTCCGCAAATCCTGGAGAATTTTCTGTTCATAAACCTCGTAATGATCACTTGACATTCAGAGCAGCTACACTCTGTATAATTTAAGTCACAATTTGTCGTCTCGGAAAATAGCTGGACTTGTTTCCTATTTTATATTTTGCAGTTAGGGAACCAATTTATTAAAGTGAGAGAGTGAAAAGAATAAGTAAAGTCTGTCGTCAAGATGGCAAGAGAATATATTTGCAAAAAAGAAGGAATTCAATCTTGGTATATTTTCGGTTTATAAAGTTCGTTACAATTCAGAGCACTACAAATTATTTTAAATTTGTATAATTTTAGCCATAATTTATCGAAAAATTACCGCACTTGCTTTATAACAGCTTTTGTTGTTATAAACTGAAAGTGACAGAAATACATTACGTATAAATTTATTTCGGCAAATTACTTAAAAGTTAATGTAAAATCGAAGCGGAAAATTCCGCAAATCCGAGAACATTTTCTGTTCATAAACCTCGTAATGATCACTTGACATTCAGAACAGCTACACTCTGTATAATTTAAGTCACAATTTGTCGTCTCGGCAAATAGCCGGACTTGTTTCCTATTTTATATTTTGCAGTTGGAACCAATTTATTAAAGTGAGAGAGTGAAAGGAATAAGCAAAGTCTGTCCTCGAGATGGCAAGAAGAGAATATATTTGCAAATTTTGCTTGCGTGCTAAGAACCAATAAAAAAATCGGCCAAGTGCGAGTCGCTTTCATGCACAAGGGGTTTGATACAATAATTTAAACAACATTAAGCTGCCGAGGAAAAAACGGTAAAAATGACGTATGTTGAATGGAAGCCCCCCATAAATATGATTAAATTGAGGAGTTGTACATTTGACTGCGGTATTCAATAGGTCCTTGATAATGTCGTCTACAAGTACACATAAAGTTTAAAGAGACTGTATTTTAATTTGCTGAAAGTATGGATGATTAGATTTTATATTGTATAATTAGGTCACATATTACCAAATGAGGCATACAATTCGCTACTTGACAATTTTCTGAAATATATTTTATAATATCTATAGACTTATTTTAAACCCCCCTACAATTATATTTTTTTCGAAAAAGCTTTATTTGATAAGAAATCATGATTTTTTTATCTTTTGGTTCGAAATTCGCGCTCAAACACTGTGTCACGTGACATTTCCATGTTATGACGTCACAACTCAATAAACAAAGCACGGCTAATACGGCGCTCTAACTGTTTTGAGGTGTAAATTAAACAGATTTAACTGGAATTGTGAAAATGACAAGTTACAAAACGTGTGCGGTGCCTATGCTTAGAAGTAGGACAGTTAAATGTCCCAAGAAATTGTTTATACATGTTTATAAGTCCAGTCCTGCCACGCCAAGGCCGAGACCCACAGTTTCCATCTGATAAGTCTGTGATATTCTTTTGTGCGGATCACTTTGATGTAAGTATTTAGAAGTAATCAATATGTTCGATTTTACAAAAATAAATTACACCTAACCTAACTTCTTAAAATCATCACTAATCACTATCACTAATAAATAGCATAAAACAAAGTCGCATTCCGCTGTCTGTATGTATGTTTGTTTAAATATTTTTGCGATCATAAACGAATGGACTCTGGGCTGCACTATCCGCTTTAATGTAGCCTGACTCCATTTCGTGAAACTCTCTTTATAGCATAAATCGAAATAGTAGAGCAATTTTCTCCACTTTTTCTCAGCAAAATATAGAACCAAGGAGGCTCAAAACATTGTATAGAACAAATATGTATGAGAACCTTCGAGCAACACGGCCTCCGTACCTGAGAACAAACGACTTGACGAGCACTTGATGTTGATCACGTTGTCTTTGACGTTTTGTTTATTGAGTTATGACGTCATACGAAGATTAATCATGGCCGCCACTTGTAGACCACAGATAAAAAAAAACTGAGATTAATATTCCAAAAATTAAATATTAATAAATTGTTTTAATGCAAAAAACATATTGGATGATAATTGTTTAGTTATAAGCTACCATAAAAAATATATTTCATATTTTATTGCTACAACTGTCTAATAGCGAATTTCCTTTTTACAGCAGATGTTGTGAAACTCAATTAAAAGTATAAGTCAAATTCCGAATTACTGATACTGATACTGAGAAACTTAATTATTGGGCACTGAAGTCTTTTGGGTGTAAAAGTTTAACATAGGGTTGTTTTAACGAACCCATTACATCTTAACACATTTACGATATTCGAATTTGTAACATTTTGAATTTTTTAATTGACCGAAAATTATTGCAACTAAATTATAATTATATTCCGGGTTGAATCCTGAGACTAATGTGCTTGGTAAGATATAAAATAAACAAGGCAAATTGAAAAGCACGTGTCTTAAAAAATGAGACCTGCACCTCAAAAATAAACTTAAAATTACTAAAGGATATTTTTACCAGCTTAACTCAGCTTTCGCTTAACAAATAGTTTCAGTTTGTAAAAAACAAATTTTATATTAAAGCTTCTTAAAAAACCTTCAAGAAAAAACTAGAGGCAGGAATGTGGTACTACCTTTATACGAACAAAGACCATGTTTGTATGATATAAAACCGTATGATATAAAAAACGAACGATATTTCTTAGTCAAACCGCCGACAAGTTGTACTATCACATAACAAATGAGCATTACGAAAGTTTTGACGTGACCTTTGTGAGAACAAACACGGGGCCTTAAGGGATACGCTGGGCATATTTTGACCAATGGTGTACAAATTAAAGAGAGTAGCAGATGGGATAGCATGTGTTATCTGTAGTGAGTACTTATACTCGTACGAGTCTGTGTCTCCTAATGTCTCGTCCCCACATAACAGTGCAAAAAAGTATAGAAGAATGTGCAATAACGCCAGCACAAATAAAATGAAAACAAAACTCCTAATAAAATGGAATATCGAAATTTATTAACTAAGCTAAATAACGCATATAAATAATAAAAAAATAAATATAAAGGGACATATCACACAAATTGAGCTAGTAAGTTGTGAACTTGTGTCGCAGGATACTAACTCAACAATACTATATTTTATAACATACCTATATACTTATATAGATAAACATCCAAAACCCAGGTCATTCTGAAAAAGATAGTTTTCCATCATGACCGAATCGATCGAACCTGGGACCCCCGTGTCGCAGGCTGGCGTGTTGACCGCTGCGCCACGGAGCACGACGCATATGAAACGACTTTACCAATCTACAAAAACCGAGTGATAATTTCGACATAAATTTTCTGCTTGATGTTGCGGCAATTTGGCTTTAAAGTTAAAGATCTATCCAGGGCAGTCTCAAGGTTTCTAGGATATGGGCAGTGAGTGATTAGTGCGTCCTACACGAGACGTTCAAGGTCTGTTTAGCCTGTGGTGGTATCAAACTTTGAAGGATCGGTGATCGATCATTGTGGTTTTTGCAGGTTTTGAGAGGCCAAGGATATCCTAGGTCTCCCAAAACCTGGATAGATATCGGTCTTTATAGCTAAATAGTAGCAAGATTTAAAAAAAAAAGTATATAAGTATCTGTACCACATTCGAGTGTCGCTTTAAAATCAATGACCTTCTATATTCAGTAAAAAAAAATATCTCATGTAAGTTTGTTGTACTTCTGGCATGCATTTTTTTTGTGATTGCGGTAAAATGTGAAAAACTACCCGCATTTGTCATTCATGGTTTCTGCGCAAAACGTTGCGGTGTGGGTCTGATGGATCGCGGATGGCCATTTTTCTATTAGACCGCAACGGCCTTTTTATAAACATAAATAAAATAAATTTTTAGGACATTAATTCTTTACAAAAAAAAGAGCAAGTAATGTATTTTAAAATTATACTTTATTTTATGAAAACTGTTTTTACTTTATGATATAAAGTAAAAAAGAGATGAATCTTTCCGAGATTTGTTGCGTAGATTTTTAAAGAAATTCTCTAGCCCTATCTCAATAATTTTCCACAAAAATCCATAGAAAAGTAAAAATCAATTTTGTTTTCATTTAAAAAAGTTAGTAGCTTTCAAGATCATTAACTTTGAAGTTTAACAATTTTAAACCTCTGAAAGTAGTGCAAAAACAGCCATTATTTTGAGGAAAAAACTGCAAGCCAAAAAGAAATTTTGAAGTTGTTAAACTGCACTATCTACCGCTGCAATGGCGACGAACTGTGTGATAAAATGAGACAAAATTGGGATAGAAATGTATTAAAGTTTGGTAATTAACACAGATCGACTTGGGGGAGAGACTCAGCTCGAGTTTAAACGTTCAAATTTATCATCTACAAAAGGATTTTAGAAATAAATTAAAGTAGGTACTACCCAAAAGAGGGACCCATTCCAAAAAATAGTTCTTGCTAATTTTGTGATATTATTATTTTACGAGACTTTTTCTAATTTATGTATACTTCATCATCATCATCTTCAGGTCTTTCTAGTCTCCACTGCAGGAGCACGACCCTCTCTGTACTACCAGAGCCATATACTAGCCAGAGTAGTCAGAGGATTTGGCCTACACTCTCCACGCTGGCCAGACGGGTTGGAGAGGTATCTTTGATGTTAATAAGCTTTGTTTAGCTTGTGTTTCCTTAGTCGCCTTTTACGACATCCACGGGATGACTTGGAGTGGTCCTATTCTACTCTGCCGGGAACTACACAGCTATATGTATACTTATGCGCGCTAATACCATTATTGCTTTTTTTATGTAGGTATGTTAAGTTACATCCTTTTAAACTGGCAATTAGCAGGTGCCAAAGCATGGAAGACTCATTACTACTCCATAATCCTTGTTCAGGGTAGCAGGCAGGCAGTATGTTAGAATTATTAGTATGGTAAAATATCAATTGTCCGATAACGTCTATTCTTATCCAGAAACGAGCCGTATCCGCCTCTTATTATCATTCCACTCACCAGATATGGACATTTAAATTGCTCATAACACAACTGACAACGTTAAAAATGACCAACTCATTATAATTTCTATTATGACTTAATTAATTACAAGACGAATGGAGTCTTAATGAACTGAAATCCAAAATTGTTCCTTCTCTAATTAATAAGATAAATGCGCTGATCAAACTTCAGGAAATAATTACGGCACTTTATTAGGTTTGTCTTGTTCCTCGATTGTTTGATTGTAAGAAATAATTGTATTTGTCTACGAGCGAAATTTTTAAATTTTCTTAACATTTTTTGTTTTGTAGATATAATTTTAATATTTACTTAAACAGTAACCTTGTCAAATCACTTAGTTTGGGATGCAGACCCCTGATTCTGAAGCTTCTGGTGAGGGTGTAACCAAGATTGCCCTCCGATGATGATAATGATGATGATGGTGATTCACTTGTGACACATGTTAGGTGTATGTTCTTGAGCAATTTTTATCCCGTAGAATAATGTTTGAAAATGATGCACGAAATATAAATAATTAATCTGTTATAATTTCATATAATCAAACTAATGGAAAAACTAAAGTTAAACACTTCCTTTTTTTAGTCTTCATTAAGTATCTTACGTGGAATGGTTTGTTATAAAGTTTCTTACATGGAGAACTCGGTTTTATAAAATAAAACTAGGCCATAGTAAATATCACAAATACAATTTTACTTTATATTAAAAATTTCATTACACCTTACACAAGCAAGTGTTTTCTTATATTCTTTTCTAAAACAATTTTGCAAATATAGTCTTAGACTGCCAGAGAGCACCTTTTCCCGCCATTGCAACTTTCCCGCGCAAAATGAAAGAAAATTAACGAAGAAATTGTCACATCTCGCTGCATTTTTACATTGCGTTTTCAATCCAACTAAAAGCCTTTTGCTATTAAGCAAGAGTATTAAATTGCTATGAATCTATGATAAGGATTGGACTTCTCACAGACTTTTTTGTTTTTTAAAAGGCCTTTACATTTTCTTTTTTAGTCTCTCACAATTTTGTTTATGATTTGTAGTCGTAATCTGTATTTGGATCTGTGATTTGGATTCACAATGTTGCATTTAGGAGACATATGAAAGACGCAATTTTTTTCACCTATGGTCATACTCGTAATATGCTTGTAAATTGAAAGGTACCAAATGAGGAGCATACTCATCATTACATAGATACTGTCACGTCTTTTTCTTATGTAGACAATGTACAGGTCTATAAAACCTAAAGGCCACATTTGAATTATATACTCAGCCCACGAAACAAAACTAACCAATTTCGAAAAATTAAATCCAGTTATATTCAATAATTTAAATAACTAATGCCTATATACATATCTCACAAACATTATAATAAATATGTATGCCTGGTTACTTAAATCATAATCCGACCGTACATTAATCGAAATAAGTCCTAATTTGGAGTTATCTGCTAGGGGAATCGTTCAATATCTGAGTATGCTCTTCTTTTTAACCCCCGACTCAAAAAGAGGGGTGTTATAAGTTTGATCGCTCTGTGTATTATCGGGTTAGCCGATAACGAGATAGAAGGATTTGTTAAATTCAAAAATTGTTACGAATGATATGTCGCAGACTTCCTTACTGTATTTGAGATTCGTGTTGTGTCTTATTTACTGCTGACTGATTTGTCTATTGCATATTTTTGAATGAATTATATAATTCTTCAAACTCAAACAAATAAGCAACGTGAATGCGTCTATTTCTTTGAGCTTGAAGTTACTAAGATTAGAAGTATCTACTATCATTCTTTTTCATTTTGATTGTGGGTAACAGATAAGTGCAATACTTATTTGTTTTTAGTATCTCATATCCAGCATCTATTACTTAAATTGTAATAATTTTATTTAATAATATTATAAATGTTATCTGTACATATTAAACTTAAGTATAGTTAGATAAATTTGATCTAAGATATTTTGTGGTATTATTAAACATTTCAAATATCTAAACTCAATTGTACCTACTGCAATACCCATAAAATAATCGTAAACATGTTATTCCTTTGTGTTATCGTTAAGTTTCTCAATAATTGTACAAAATGAATGCATAATACATAGATCTCATGTATATTACAGATATAATTAGGTTGTGTATAGTCTTCAAGTCTGTTGTAATAAATATCTATTTCTACCCGTGGCCTCAGTGTTTCATTTTATTCTATATTTATTTCATTAATTAAAAAAATTAAGTATCTATACAGGTTTCCATGATACAATAGTGAAGACACACACTTAAATTATTATCATTTATATAACACAGTATCCACATAGTGGCTCTTGTGAAATCAATCAAGAAACAACAGAACAGATCTATGCCTTCTCAGAATTCGGAAAGTTCGGGTCAATGGCGTCTCTTTTATCAAATCTATCTATCAATAACAATAACGTACATATCTATCAATAACGCCCTCATTGTTCAAACAAATCTAAGTCAGTATCAGTATAACAAGGAACTGAGAAGAAGTTAAGTATTTTAAGTAAGATGACATTTATAAAAATAAACAATGTGTTTGATATTGAGCTAGCGATACTTAAAACTCTCGTTCTCAACGTAAAAACAATTATACTTTGTTCGGTGAACATACCGGAAATAGAAAAAAAAAATATCAGTTGCTCCATACTTTTTGGATGTGTAGTTATTCAACGTACTATCATCATCATCATCATCAGGTCTTGTTTAGTCTCCACTGCAGGAGCACGACCCTCTCCGACCACCAGAGCCATATATTAGCCAGAGCAGTCAAAGGATTTGGCCTACACTCTCCACGCTGGCCAGATGGGTTGGAGAGGTTTATTTGATGTTTGGAAGCTTTGTTTAGCTTGTGTTCCCTTAGTCGCCTTTTACGACATCCATGGGAGGACTTGGAGTGGTCCTATTCTGCTCTGCCGGGAACCACACGGCAAAAAGAAGAAAAAACTATAAATCAACGTACTATAGAAAAGCTTATTAATTTTTTCTCGATTTCGGACTTAGTTACAGAACAAAAGTGTTTTGTTTTCTTATTAAGGACGGGAATTTAAATTTTAGTTAGTTCAATACCAAGCTGGACAAATCACACAGGCATATTTTGTGAATTGTAAAGTTATATGTTAAATATCTTCGGTTATGTTATATGTACCTGAATAGATTTGATATTATAAGAAAGGTACACTTTTTAAAAATAATTAATATGGTATTAAAATATATTCCCGGCATGTTATTGCTTATTAAAAATGTATAAAATTAAAGAAAAACTTTGAACATTTTAAAAGTCTATTGCAAAAAAAATGAAAGAATGCAAATTAGACCGATAGTGAATTTTCATATTTATGGACATACTACAGTTCCAATAAGAATGGCGTAAAGTAAGTTCAAAACATTTTTGTCTCAGAATAATGATGTCAAATTTACATTTTGTATGGGTGGGTAAAATATTCATACAAAATACGAAAAGACTTTTTACCCCACCTAATATATTTCCTTCTTGCTTATTAAAATTACCAAGGTTAAGGTGGTCCCGCCCGGAGAAGGACGTAGATTGAGCTAGCCCTGCAATAAGTTGTAAACTTATGACGTAGGATACAAACTCAATGATACATAGTTATATCTCCAAGACCCAAGCCAATCAGAAAGGATTGTTTTATTACATGACTTGACCGTGGATCAGACCTAATACCCTGCGATTCAAAGTCACTGTGGAACCACAGAGCCTCAGAGGTCGACAAAAATAAATCATGACACTAAAAAGCCTTAATTGCCCACGCAGTCTCTTCAACGTGAAGTGTCTAGCGGGAATAAATTAATCTAGGGCTCTGGGAACTCAAAATTCGAAGAGCAAAAGTCAAATATATTATTCATCATCAGAAGACATATTTAATAAAATTTGGTAATCTCTAATTTTCATTATAATTCATTGTTAAAACGAGCTGTACAAGCGTTTGGATAAACACCGTTGATGCTCATATTATCAAATCAGTTGGTCAAAATGAACAACTTTTCCTATGGCACCAACGAAGGGAACTAAAAAAAAATTCTACACGTTTCATATGAATTGCTGTGCCAGCCGAAACTTTTAGTATGAAAATGTCGTTTTTGATCGAGTTCCTACCAATTTGACAATTTTAATCCATGTATATATATATATATATATATAATAATAAAAAATACTCTAATCAAAGATGACATCCGAATAGTACCCGGCTCAAAGGTACCCATCACACTGGCTGCGTTGCCTCGCTGAATAGCAATAGATATCCTTTGAGTCAGGAACCATCCGGAGCGGTGGTCATAGCCACGGTCCCTTGGACGGTTCGAGTTCCTTGCATTGTCCCACAAGAAAAGTTTATTCATTTTGACAGGCTGATTTGATGGTTTGAAAGACATCGATGTTTACCCTAACACGAATTATATCGATAAATTCTTTCAAAGTTAAATACTCGTATTCATGATACCTATTCGCAGTGTATAATTTCCTAGTATTTGTTTCAAGGGATACCCTTGACAGCTCAACATACGCCACCGCAGTTTCCTCAGTCAGTCTGTGAAAATGGCAGCTGCAATGTTGTCGAAATATCAGACGAAACTCAAAAACAATCGCGGTAAGTTCCGTAGTGAATATAATAGTGGTTGTGACCGCAAAAGCTTAAAATCATATAGTATATTCTTCGTTGTTAATTGTTTACAATTAATATATTATTGTTGGCGTCATTTAATTTACTAAGAGCTTAGTTCAGTGCCACTTCTAATGTGGAGAGCAGAACAAGCGGCAACAAACTATAAGACGCATTTGCTCCAACTGACGTCAACTTACAATCTACGACATACCCATAAAATATAGTTATATACAGACATAGAAGCTGTAGTTGCGTTATGACAGTCTAGCGACACACCTATTAAGTACTCCCCAGGTACATAGATAAAAGAATTGGCAATCTTCATGAAGTGGCAGTTACGGCTTAGAGGACCCTATATTAGCAATCTACCGAAAGATTTTATGATATCCTGCCACCGAAGACTGTACTGCTTTAAATAAATATATAGGACATATCACAAATATTAAGCTAGACCCACAGTTAGTTGTGAACTTGTGTCGCAGGATACTTACTCTATGTTTTATAATATATACTTATATAGATAAATAAACATCCAAGACCCAGGTCAATCTGAAAAAGATCGTTTTCTATCATGACCTGACCGGGGATCGAACCTGGTGTGTTATCCACGGCGCCACGGAGCTCGCCTTATTAACTTGTAGTTATTTAATTGTAATAAAATTTATTTTTTATTGCTTTGCTAGGCCATAGTTACTGAAAAGTAAATAAATAAAGAGAAGCAGACCCCACAATTGATTCCATAATGTAGCTCAAACTATTTTTAAGCCCACCACCGAGAAATTTGCATGTTTTTAGAGACCTCTAATTTCTATTCCCCTTGTCAACGCTGCCTTTCGCGGTCATTTCCATAATCTTGGGAAACTTTGGGCCATCCTTCGCCCTTTTGGTCTTTTATCTACAAAATTTAACGTACTTTTAAAGGCTAATTTCGCCGTTAACATTTCTGACATGCATGAAATATTTTATACACAAAAGGTGTAGGATAGCATAAATTGACTCTTCATTAATAATATAGTTCAGAGAAAAATTTGTTCGTTATTTGTTTGTATAAAGTTGTAATAAAATATCTTCGGTTATGATGTGTCTTTGGCTGCTTTTGATACCATTAGAAATTTTCAAGAAAAATACAAAAACACAACAACGCTTTTTTAATCTTTTAATACCTTTTAAAATGTATTCGATGAGCGTTTTCTGATAATGTCGGTATCACAGCTTGTATGAACGGATAAAATCTCAAACAGTGTGAAAAAAAATAATTATATTAATTATTTGAATTAATTACAATGCAAGACTTATGCTATAGTCGTCGGTTTATTTTATGCACTTGACTTCGCCTCGTGCCTATAAAAACCTCGACTGTAATATCCAGCCTACCGTACTTGCATCATTATGTATTACAAAAGTAGAGTAACTTTATTAGCCCTTTATTCCTCACTACCCAATCAATAATCATATCCGTAATGATATCGAGGATACTAAAAAGGAACAGCGCACTATTATTCCAAATTATATGAGCAAAGTAGAATACAAACCATATTTCTCTAATTTACTCGCAAAAAGTCGAAAACATATTCGTTTTCATGTAATATTTACATTGTACCGTTTTTAATATCGATATAAACAAAGCTTTCACAACAATGTCGTCCGCCGACGAATCTGTCTTTTGTGAGAGCAGAAAATTAAACGAAACATGACAAAGACTTGTATGAAAAATATTTCCATATTCACTGGCTCACATTGATAGTTTCACGCGGAATAAAGTTCAAAGGAAAAATGCTACGCATCTCAAAGTTGGATATATTAAAAGTTTCTTTGAGAGATGTACAATGATATGTATGAAGATGAGTACGTGATTCTCGTAGTTTGATCTTTATTCTGACCCAAAAAATTGTCCCATAGATCGTACTGAAACACTTAATATGCTGACGAACTGTTGCGTTGCCATTTTAAAAGATTTTGTCTTCTATAGGTTCAAGCACGCTGTTCAATGATGGTTTGTGTTTTTTATACGAATGAGTACGCATTGCCAGTCAATTTTTTAGTAGCTATATATTGTTGAGGATAAATAAACAGAAACGAATGGAGAAATTTACTGGACCAGGCCAAAGCTCACATGCGGCTGTAGTGCCTAGGATGATGATGATGATAAATAAATTTTAATACTACTTAGAAATGATTATGATGATACTACGGGAGTTATCAATAATTGTGATTGTGGAGCGTTTGGTAGTTGATCTTCGTTTGCGTAGATTATTTTTTGGAAAATCCTTTCTTTGCGCTTGACTCTGTCGTAATAAAAGACAGTCGGTGAGTAATAATTGCCGTATACAGCATGTAAAATTACTTTCGACATACCTTAAAGGGTTGACTCAAGCTATCAATATGAACTACTTTTCATATGGGATCAATGCTGGGAACCCGAAAGCTGTTATCTATTTCTATCTCTCATCATCAGGTCTTTTATAGTCTCCTCTGCAGGAGCACGACCCTCTCTGTACTATCAGAGCCATATATAAGTATAAGCCTGAGCAGTCAGAGGATTTGGACTACAATCTCCACGCTGGCCAGACGGGTTGGAGAGGTCTCTTTGATGTTTATAAGCTTTGTATAGCTTACGTTTCCTAAGTCGCCTTCTACGATAGGTATCCACGGGAAGACTTGGAGTGGTCCTATTGCACTCTGCCGGTAACCACACAGCTAAGTCTCAGTCGCCGGGCAATTAATATGGAAAAGTAAATAAAGTCGAGTTTCCAGCATAGGTCCCACAGGAAAAGGTATTCATATTGACAGTCTGTGTCACCCCTTTAAAGTAATGTCAAGAATGAATTTACACTCTGCATAAAAAATATAGATAATTGGTAGTACAGAGAGGTCGTGCTCCTGCAGTGGAGATTAAAAATACCTGATGATGAATCATCATCAAGTTTAGAAATAAATTAACACATTATCTATCAAGATAATGTGTTAATTTATTTCTTTACGAAGAGATTGGTGACACTTTGGTGTGGGTAAATATAAAGAGCAGATGTCTTTCTGCTCATAAATATAAAATAAATATATATTGGTAACATAATCTAATAAGGTCACAGCTTTCTTTAATATTCCGACAGTTGCTTGGATTTAAACAGACTTCTTGCTTTTACGCAACAGTCTGAGGCATCTATCTATTTATTAGGCATGTGATATCTATGGGCCTACCATTTGTAGGTGTAAGAAAATTCAAGATAATATGCCGGCTGTATTTCCCCGCCTATATTTATTTTAGCTGGAAACTGCGGGCTTCAGGGACCTTATTGACCCACATAAAAATGAGAATTCTAATATTAAGATATGGAAATATTCGTGGCGAGGCTTCATTATTTTACATTTGAATCTTAACGTCTTACCTTCTTTATAAATCTAGATCGTAAAAACGTGATAAAATATAATAAACGAGAGCTTTGTTTGACTTTTGTTCAGAAATGTAATCACTAAGTCTTTGTTTTCGTAAATTGAAGTCGGCTGGCGGCCGTTCGGCAGAAATCGAATTAATCCAATCAATTTATGCCCAATAAAAATATGAAGTTGATTAAAATGTTGAAAGTCAAATAGAAAGTTAGATTTGATGAAGTTAAAGGCTTCTCGTGAAATACACATATTTTTCAAACAAAATTCATCACTGTCAAGTTTAAGAGGCTTTCATTAAACGAAGGCATTGAACTTTAAGAAGGAAAAACCCTTTGATAGGTATTTCAATGCTATCACAAATCACACCTGCTACAAAAATCATATTAGATAAAAGTAGTATAATAAAAGCCACCAATTTCACGATAAAAATAAGGTTCATGTTTAGCATTAATATACATTGATTTCAGAAAATCTATATGCGTAAAGCTTCGCTTCATTTGAGTAGAACAGTATGACTTAAGAGTCGCCTGGAAGCGCATGTGTCCATACAAACGGAAAAAGGGAATTGTGATAATATTTGATAATTTTGGATTAAAACTAATCATTTAATCAATTTATCTCATTATAATCTACGTACGTTCCTATACAGCTTGGTTAAAATACCAATGGTTTGAGAATTAAAAGCCTTTTCGAATTTGTATGGAAATTTTTAGAGGCGTATAATTCTCAAACATTTGATAATTTAACCAAACTGTATAGGAACGTACGTAGATTATAATGAGATTAATTGATTGGATGCTTAATTTTGCCCTAAAATAATCAAATATTGCCACAATTCCCTTTTTCCGTTTGTATGGAGACATGCGCTTCCAGGCGACTCTTAAGCTTTCAGGCAGCAATAGGATATTTTGTTCCGGTGAAGCGCCTTTTACTCCTAAACCAGATCAAATTTTAAACAATACAATACAATACATATGTAAATTACTTGTAGTATTTTTGTTATTATTTTTTATTTTCATCAAACTCATTATTTCCAAATAAGAAAACTGCTCATTAATCTAGTATGGTAACCAGTAGTTCTCTTAATTTACTATATGCAGAATAATAAAAAATAATATCAAGTACTATAAGTAATTTATTATCGAAGTATTGAATAAGATTTTTTTTTTAATTTGAACTTGGTTACTCGTAGGATTAAAAGAATAGAATGATAAGTGATTTTTTTGCTGATCTAAGCTTCTTATGGTTTGAAATTGTATGCTGGTCATGGCACGGCATGCTATGGAAAATCTGGGCATTATCTGCTCAAATATATAAAATTCGAATGTTTAAAATATAAGAATTAAAAAAAAGACTATCAACATATTCACACTGCACTAAACGAAACGTTTCATCAGGTATTTAAGGAAGCACTTCTTTTTGTCTCTCTCCAAAAGGAATGTATTGCGAACTCTTTAGTTTTAGATTCTTTATTTTAAATTATATTTTTTAACCTTTTGTTTTGAAAATATGTCACTCTTTAATTTGTGTCTAAGTCTAGTAAATATTCGTGAACCCAAAGCGTTTTTCATTTATATTTCTATTTAAAAAAACCTTTTAAGAGAGGTATTTGTTTTTGTTTACTGGGTCAAACTTACAAGTACTATTTCTTCCATGATAAACTCTCCAAAAATAGAGGCAAGATTAAAATTTAACCTCCAGTATATTTCTAATTTCAGATATGCTATAAAATTTCAAAAAAAACGGGCGACCACTCACGAACGCATGGTGCCATATATACCCTCGGACCCTTTCCGTACGTAAGGAACCTAACAAATCCATTTTATGACCGACCCAAAAGTCTAATCTCCTGATGTTTTGATAAAAAATCTCCAACCTCCGCGGTACCCAAATTGCCCAGAATGCTGCCAAATTGGATAGCATCCAAAATCAGGCACTAGTTCGCGTCGTCTGACGTAGTAAATTGGTGGATTATTGTTTATTTGGACGTTTTAAAGTTATTCAAGAATTCGTTGCAATACAATTCGTATAAATGGTAGTTCTTTTAGTATAATAAGTAGGTTTTTCGTTTTTTACTATGTTTTGTCGTATGAAATTGCTGTCATTCTTATGAGAGATTGCTGTTGATAGATGATTCATCATTTTTTGGTATGTTGCTTAGTGTTAAACTTAGTCCCAGATGCAGATAATGTGTATTTTTTTTTGTATATTTGAGTTTAGTGACACTTTGTCTGTTGAATTTTGAATGTATCCACATAGCCCGTGATGCTCAAAGAACCATGGTTCTAGTTTCGTTTAGAAATTGTATTTTTTGTCTATGGGCCTTAAATCGAACGCAAACAAATTTAAAACGAGCGTGCTCGGCACTGGCAACCAGAGTGGCCAGGGCTCATATTAATAACTAAGGCCAGGGACGTTAGACGGGAAAAAAATATGGCAACTATAGTTGCCGGGACGTTGGAGTGGGTAACTTAAGTTAGTATAAATATATTTCTATAAAGATTGATACGGAACCTTCTTTTAGTTTTAGTTATTATAACCTCATTCCAAAGTAAAAGCTTTATTTAAATCCTGTTGAATGAAGATGACAAGTATAACAAATCTGTAAAAATATTAAAAAGGATAACCAAAAGTGCTCTATCCAAAAGTACGTAAAGTTTTCTTCAGTTAATCCAGGATTATAATTACACACTTACAATCCAGAAAAAATGATGTTATTTTTATGATTATGGAATCCAAAGCTCTTTTTAGGGTTCCGTAGTAAACAAGGAACCCTTATAGTTTCGCCATGTCTGTCTGTCTGTCTGTCTGTCTGTCCGTCCGCGGTTTTACTCAAAGACTATAAGTACTAGAAATTTGTAATTTGGCATGGGTATGTATATTTATCAATGGCAAAAAAGTGGTAGAAAAAAATCTGAATTTTTTTTTTAGGGTAGCTCTCATACAAGTAAAGTGGGTGAGTATTTTTTTTTTCTCTACCTACCCATCATGTGGGTTATCGTTCTTTGAAAAATATTATGAGGTTGAGAACACCATTTTTCGATTTAAGGATCCGTTTCCTAAATATTTGGTTTGAAACTGCAAATTTTTGTTACAGGTAAGTTTCCCCCTCTCTATCTGCTAAACAGTTATGTATGGATACGTGAAAAAAATTACAGCAGTAGTCTATATAATGAAGTTGAAGGGAAAACTATCAGAGCTGAGTACTAAGAGCAAACTAAAAAGTTATAGGCAACCAACTTATAAAATGTACTGGAAAATAGAAAATTTCGTGCAATTTTCATTGCTAGATGTTTTTGGTCGTCGACTGTGAGGTGTGAGTGTGAACAGTGTGAAGTCAAAGTTGTCATTCGTAACTACGGAACCCTACACTGCGCGTGGCCCGACACGCACTTAACCGGTTTTTTAAATCTTAAACTCACAATCACAAAAACGAAACAAAAGAAAAGGAAAGTGAAAAAGGTGGTAAAAAATGTAAACCCATGATATGAAATTCGACAGCAAATCGGTAACTTTGAACTCGGTAAAAGTGAATTTCAAAATAATTAACATTTCTTTCTTACGGCTTTGTGATCTATTTGGTTATCCTTAATCCATAAGGATATAAATAAAGCTTTTAATTTTGGAATGAGGTAAACAATAAGACTGAAAACTAAAAAAACAAGATTGAGGCTCCATATCAGTCTTTATTACTAAATAAATACGGACAAATCACGCAGATTGAGTACGTTCGAGTCGTTTACAAATTAAGTTCGAGACTTGTGTTATGGGATACTTACTCAACGATACTATTTTTTATTACAAATACATATATAGATAAACATTCAAGACCCAGGGCAATCTGAAAAAGATCATTTTTCATCTTGACCTGACCGGGGATTGAACCTGGGACTATCCGTGTCGCAGGGCGGCGTGTTCACTAACTCAAGATAACAGGTTTGCTGAGTATCATGGGCAATGGTCCAGATAATCCTAAGCAAGCAGTAGGTAAGCCCCACTAAGCTGCGCTGACCCGATGTTGGCTTACTGCGAATTCAATTTGCACATGTTACTGATAGTGTTACATGTATATGTTACCGGTTAAACCATCCTCAAGATGTACTAGTTTATTCTAGGCCAAACTGTTGACCCCTTAGTTTGATACAGAAACTAGTTTAGCCAAGACACGCCGTAATGTTGGAGAAAAACCTGAAAATCGACTAACATTTTGAATTTCCAATATGATAAATCGCGTCTGCCATCTTGGATTCTAAAAATGCAATACCCCAAATATAGCAAATGCAACCAAATGTATTTTAAAAGCTGTAAAGTGAAAATACTATAGGCAACGGTAAATAATTTATATCTTAGTCTGAAAAGGTGTGATTATTTAAACCTGATCAAATATACAAACCGTATCAGATGACCGACTGCCATATGTTTTCTCGCAATAGAGACCATAAACAAAATTTGAGTGAGGGTAAAGATGATGGTATGTTATACAATTTGGTTTGAATTTCTATCTGGGTTCCAAATTTAAACTCAATTGACATGTGTTCTATGCCCTAATATTCGTAAGGCAGTTTTACGGCATTAATTTAAACTTATGACAAGTATTGTATTGCAACCGACGTGCAAAGCCTGAAGCAGGCAGCTGATATTTATAGACCATTGAATGAGTCTAGATCTTACTTTGTGTCTCTCAATTCCACCCCAGACCCGTTGGCAGTGCGCCAAGTCTTAATCTCAGAAGTCGGTGATAAAAAACAGCAGCCAAAATGGATTAAAATCTTACACGTTTCGAATCAAGCTCCAAATCAAGGAGTTTCTAAATTAGGTCAATATACTCGTATTGCTGGTTTTAAAGAAACAAAACGAAAAAATAAAGATACTGTAAGTTCTTCTCCTCTCGCATGGATTCTAAGTAGGTGCTTCAAAAGACTACGAACTTCAATTTGTAGAGAAATCAAACCTCTTTGTTTTACTGAAAATAAGTTGATAACAATAGGGATATGCGTGAAAAAAATATCTGTTATCTTACCAGTTTATCCAAAAATATTCAATAGTAAAGTATGGAAGAAGAATAAAATTTGGTATAAAAACGAACGAGATAAAATGCTTTTACGAAAATATGTCTATCTCACTCGCGAAAACATATTTTATATGGCAAATGTATGCATGACATAGACTATGACGTCACTAGTCCATATCGGACTTCTCTTTCTTATTTAAACTTTAAAGTTTCACATCTTCGTCGTTAATTAAGATATTTTAAAAGTTCTGTCATATTTTCTTACTGTTGTTATTAAGAAATAAACTAAGCAAATAAAAAATTACACGCATACTCCTTATTTTGTCTGATTTCTAAATAAATAACTTGTAAAAAGAAAATTAGATTAAGAGTAATCTTTCTGATTATGTTAGCATGAAGTTAAAAAAAAACTGTTGCAAACTTATAGCCTGATATCGATACATATGTTTGGTTTAAATTGGAAAAGAGCATTCTAATATGATTATCGTTGTTTGTATCATAAAAATGTCCTTTATGTACAAAAATATTGACTTGATTAAAATAAGGTTTTAACGTTGTAATCTGCATGTTCTATTTCCTAAGCTTTTTTAGATGCCTTTAGATAGGTTGCAAAATCTGACACAGTGAAGGCCACTTACACAAAAAATAATTAAACAACTATATCCATAAGAAGATCGACTACCTGTAAATTGTCATACAAAAAGATATAACGGTTCCCACCCCTTAAACATAGTACCATTTCGATATCTTGCTAACAAATATTATGATAAATTGGAGAAGTAGGGCGTTTTGATATTTAAGATATATTGCTTACAATAAAAGTTATGAGCATCTAAGTAAATATCCATATTTTTTGCTTAAAAAATACCCGGGGCATTTTAATTTATTTAAATTAATCTAAACGGAATCAATAAAAAAGAAAAACGGTACGGATATTCCAGGATATATATTCAAATCATTTAAATTTCCATTCAATTATAACTAATAAAATAGCGTAATATAAATTGCGAAGTAATCAATATCTTAATTCCTATGTAAATAAGTAAAAAAATATTACATTGACAAGTCTGTATCAAATGCAAAGAAAACCTGGTAGGTTAGTAAATAGCTTTGCCATGTGTTCTTAACGTTCTAAAGACATTTAAAACTTGAAAACATTTTTTCCTACAAAGTCTCATTGGTATCATACATAGTTCAGTCGTGGAAAAACCATAAATTTCATAGATTTACGACAATTACATCAGCCCGCCCGGTCACATTCTTACTACAACTCCGACTAGGGTTGCCAGGTTTCCAGGAAAAGACGGACACAGTCAGGCTTTTTTTGTGCGTGTCCGGCCAAGAATCATGGTGTCCGCATTTCATTCAGCTTTTGTTTGACTTATTTTTATGTTACATTTTTTTCTAAGGACTTAATAAATCCCTTGTTTTACTTTAATTTCAGCTTTAACTTTTGTGGCGCTTTTTTCTACCACTTAAAATAAAGAGCGTCTGTATTTTAACCCAAATATGCTGCTAAACTGGTTGGTCTGTCCGGCTTATCGGTTTTTAGAACTGGCAACCCTAATTCCAACTATTCGGAAATTCGAAGCACTAAAATAGTTCGTAAACTGTTTCGAACTTTTATTGACGATTAAATTCTCACTGTACATTGTAAATTCATACACTAAAGTAACTAGTCTAGAGCGATGCTGATATAGATTTTTTAAGACCTATCACAGAACAGAGGGTTAACAGCATAAGTTTGAAGCTTTCAGCTATCTCAGAACCCCTAATGGAATTCAGGAATGCAAAAAAAGAAATAGGAAAAAAATAAGACTTCCTCTAGAAATTCACCCTCGGGAAGTCTAATCTACGTTAGAAAAAAAAAACAAATTTCTTCTTGGCAGTGACAAGCAGGTAGACAGGTAATCACTAATAGTCCACTATCGATATTCTATCGATAGACTATGTGTGTATATTTATCAACAGTATCGATAGCACCGATAGGAATTTTTGAGAAATACTACGTATTGATAATTGCAATATCCATCGATAGCATCGACACTATTGATAGTTTTTCGTCTGATACTATTCAAGATTCAAGATTCAAGATTCAATCGTTTATTTAATATAGGTTTCTTTGAACACTTATTAATTGTCATATTTGTGTTTACAATTTTTACAATAAAAAAATTTTGTTGACGTCAATAATTACTTATGGCTAAGTTTAGGCCGCTTCCAAAGCGGAGTGCAGAAGAAGCGGCAACAAACTGCACAGCGCATTTTCTCCAAGCGACGTCAACTCACAATTCTAGTTAGACCTTATAAACTACTTATATATATGTGGACTGAGTGTGCATTGGTTTAATTAAATGTCTTGATAAAAATTGAATTGGAAAAAAATTATGTCATCATTGAAATGTTAAATAGGTAAAATTTAAATAGCAAAATGTCAAATTATTGAAAATTAAATAAAAATGTCATATTATAAAATATTATGTACCGAACGTACCAAACGTAATATTTCTGTGCATACAGAATTACGAGGCGTCTATGGATTGTTTATAATAATTTCTGTCAGTTTTTGCAATATTATCTATAGGATTGGACGCAAAACTATCGGTAGTATTGATAGTATTTCCCTTATCGATAGTACTGTTCAAAAAACACAATCTATACTATCGATAGTTGCGCAACACTGCTTCCTGGTTGGTAGTCCTATAAAAACATCAAATAAGCACAAATTTTCGCGTGAATCTATGGATAATTTTAGGCCTGTAGCACAACAACTCAGTTCGTAATTTAGTTGTTCGCAGTGTATGCCTATCATAACAGAACAAGTTCATACGGTATAAGCTTTAATACGCCGCGGGGCGCGTTCTGGTACAAATTATATTGCCATGATTGTAGTTTATTTCTAACAAACATGAAGTTCATTTTAAGGGCGTATCCTAGCAGTAATTTTTCAGTATGTTTTCCATACAAATGTATTTCTATTTTCTCGCTGAAAACTGCTTCTAGAGGCACAATTCTTTTTCATAAAATCTAGTATGTATTAAAACAGGTATGGCCATTCGTTATATTTTTTTTTTTCTAAAAAACTATCAAAATTTTTTTTAAACATACTGCTAAGATACGCTCTTATTTTTTGCCGTGGGGCTTCCAACTAAGAAAAAGATAACACTTTCTTCCTTCCGTGGGTCAGTGCTTTTGAGGTAGCGTAACCGTTTTGTCACTACCCCTAACATTCATCTCAATGATGGTCTTCGTAACAGACCTAAACTAGTTGGAGAATCTGAAGAAATAAAACGTGACTGAAGCGGGGTTGCCATAGTTACTGAAATGAGCTGACAGTACCCCTAAGGGTTAATTATTAGTAACTACATTTTCAACAGAGTATGTTTTGTAGATTCAACGGTGATGACCAGAGAATGTTTTCTACTTGTTAACGACAACGATAACGGTGATGAGGCATATGTGGACTACCACATATGCCTCATCTTAACGTGTCTGTTGGGTGTGTCAGGGCCAGTAAATCCGTATTACAATATTGTTGAGATGATGATGATCAATCATTTTTTTGCGGAGATGCAAAAAGGACTTTATAAGGCTATTCCAAAAATAAGTACAACTTATTTATCGTACATTTGGAATTGTAATAAAATCAGTTGTCATATAATCTTGGCCATTCTGGAAATTGAACTCCAGACCCTGTTCACAAATCACAACTATAAATCATATATTATTCTACATGTTTGTTCTACGTGTTTCTTATTTAAAACATGTTCATTCCTAATTTCAGCCTTACTCACAATATCTGTTATTCGAAATATTTAACATTTGCCATCATGTTTGGCATCTAAATAAGCTGAAATTTGGTAACAAATATAATTTACACGTACGTCAATAACTTACTCAACGCATTTCCAGAGAGCTGTGTGAGTGACAGGAACGATATTGTTACGCGACGCTCTTTCTTTGCCGACGTATTTGGTTACATTCTTTGCTTTTCATTACTTGTAGCCTTTGACAAATGTGACGTAGCAATTATTTATGTCTTCCTATAAAAGTCAGTGTTTTTTTTATATCTATACTAATACCTACTATATAGCTGAAGAGTTTATTTGTTTAGCTGAACGTGCTAATGTCAGTAACTACAGAACCGATATTAAAAAAGCGTGTGGTGGTCGGGGACTGCCGCGGTAAAGCTATTGCATAGCATTTTTTTATTAATATACATACACGTTGAGGTTCAACTAGTGCGCAACAACGCGGGCGCGAACGCACTCGTGGACGCGGCCAAAAAGTACGCTATCTCACCTGGCATCGTGTCTAAAAGAAGAATCAGTTATGAGCAGTTAGCAGCTAGTCTACTCGCATATGTCTAGTCGCACGCACACAAACACCGTGCCGAAGTCTGCCGAACTGAAACGACGTTACACGATGCACGGTAGGCGGAGTGGGTGTTAGGTTATATTCATTACGGAATTTCTCGACTCGGTCGCCGCGCTCAAGGCCCGCGATAGAAGCTATGCAATAGCTTAAAATCACATTTGGTTTGGTACGTTATGCTAGTGTGATTAGGGAAGGAGCCACAAAGTAAATGGTTATGCAGAACTGTCGTATCAAAGTATAGTACCTATAACTGGTAGTTACCTATAGTTACAAATATAAATATTTTAGTTACCTCTTATTAAAAACGGCCAGGATACCGATCCTTCAACAGATCATTTTAAATTGAAATGAAACTTGTGTTATCCTCATACAATATCAGAACATATATGGGATACTAACTCAACGATACTATATTTCCTTACAAATAATTATGTAAATCCAAGACCCAGGCCATTCTGAGAAAGATCATTTTTCATCATGACCTGGCCGGGGATCAGACCAGGACCCTCGTGTCGTAGACTGGGTGTTCTAACTATTGTGCCACGGAGCTCGTTTACTTGACTGTACGGATTAATACAGAGTGGTGGTCCAGACCGATGACCAATCCTCCGAATATTTTGTTGCACTTCGCACCATAGGTGATCGCTTGCTCGTGTGGTGGTTTATGTGTGACTATAACCTAACCTACCTTCTATCACCAATTTGCGTATCCAAACTAGTAATTTTCGACCTAATAGATCTATATTTTACTCTACTGAATCTATTACTTTTACTCTATGAATTTATTACTTTAGTGGGAGAAATAAACGTTATTATTATAAGATGTCCACCACATACTGACATAGTATTAGTGTCCCGGCCATAGATATCAGAATATTGTAGTCTCGGCCAAAGTGGTGACGTAAATAGTCCGTCGGAATCTTCTCCAAAATTCTCTCATCTTAATTTCCTTTCAAGTATTTCAGACTGAAAGTACTGCAAATTAATTTGTTTACTCCCCGACTTTTGTGACATGCGGGGATTTTCGTCTTTTCATGACGGGTGATAAAAGTGGGTCTCTCGTACATTTTACGTTATTTCGACGTAAAAGGGGACGTATAAAGTATGTAGCATTAATTTGTCTATCTTCCTTTGTAGTTTTGTTAAGGTTGTATTTGTATAAGGAAGGTAGGTAGATACACGTGATCCCTTTTTATGGGCCCCTTATGAATTCTCAAGGTCTCTCAAAGAGCTATGAAGAGGGCTATGCTCGATGTATCTCTGCGAGATCGAATTCTCAAGGTCTCTCAAAGAGCTATGGAGAGGGCTATGCTCGATGTATTCATGCGAGATTGAATTAGAAACGAGGAGATCCGTAGAAGAATAATAGTTACCGACTATAGCTCAGTGGATTAAGTCTTTAAAGTAGCAGTGGGCGGGGCACATAGAGCGGGGAATCGATGACCGATGAAGCAGATAGGTTCTTGAATGGCGACCACGCACCAGCAATCGCAGCATTGGACACCTACCGACCAGGTGGTCAAAAAGACCTGTTAAAATTAAAAAAATAAAAAAAAAACGACACATGCTCTCTTTATTATTCTACGTGTGAAAGTAACCTTTTTTAATAGAACAATTATCTAGCACAGGTATGCACGTATAACCTAGATAAAGCCAAGATCAAGATAATGACTAGTTATAACCTACTTTAAGATCTGTATAAAAGCTCTGTTTATTAAAGAATAAATCAGTTAATAGTTTTTATCTTCGAACGTACAACAAGTGAGTTTTACTTATAACAACTCCCGGGCCACAACCTTCATAATACGCAGGAAGGCACTGGATGCAGGCCGTCTCCAACCGCTCGTATTGAAAATCCTTTGGGAAGGCCTATTTTCAGCAGTGGACTTCTTGCGGCTCCACTCTTATCTTATCTTCTCTTGTGTTATCGGGCTATTGGATAGGACAGTGTTCGGAACTCTACTGGTAAAAACATTACCACACTCGCATCTTCTTGGTCTCTATTGGCCTAGTTACAAGAGTGATAATGTTTCGTCTTGCGCTGACGTATGACAAACGCAGAAGTTGCCAGAAGGAACCTGATGCGAAGTGGGAAGGGCTACTGCGCTTCAAGAATGGAGATAGAGAGAGAGGACATATCCTATTGTAACATTGCAATCTATGTGTTTCAAAAAGGTCCCATCCTGTTTTTTGAATACGTGAATAGGATCAATAAGTACATAATGAAACTTTTTCATGTAATCTCTCTTGTTATTCAAATTCTCTTTTGGATGGGACAATCTGTGGTTTGACGTCTTAATAATTAAATAGCTGAATCTTTAACAAAATAAAGAAAAACTGCCAAAAAACATGTGTAATGCGTCGGTTAGGTTACAGCGGCAATAGTTAAACTTATTTTTAAGAAAATTCCAAGTGTCTACCTACTATAAAAATAGACATAAAGATAGATGGTCCTGTCGGAAGTTTGGGTACGGAACTCTGAAAGTTTATTTTTTAGTTATTTAAGTAGTAATAAAAAAGTTGAAACAAGTCTACTGAGATGTACTTATTATAATCCCAAGTGTAAACTTGAGTTTAAAACGAGCTTAAGTTGGCACTAAGAAGAAATTGCACCTTGACTGAAAGCACTCTCTTTAAACCACTAGCATTTTAAGGAAACTCTTTTTGTATTGTTTCACTTTTTTAAACTTAAAAGCATGGAGACTCGAACAATCAGTGCACAGAACTAGATCTTACGAATGTTGAAAGTTTTATCTGAATGAAACTAAAGCTTTTTGATGTTGTGAACATATAATCTAATCAAGTTTTTTTGCTAGTTCACAACTTTAGAATCTTACTATCGAATTAGCATGCCCATTGTTGGCACTTACGCATGTGAAGGAATCCCGAGCGTGGTCACTTTGGGATGGGGGACCACAATTGTTACAATAATTCCTCGAACTTCTGTGCTTTGGAAGGCACGTTAAGTCAAGAAAAACAAAGCATATTATATACAATATGTAAATTTAACCCTGGCCGATCCTTAAGGCCCCACACTAGGGACACTAACGACGCCAATAATTTTATTTCTGATACTTTACAAATAGAAAGAAATTCAAGTATGTAAATCATATAGGCCTTAGTAAATAACCTGAAATATTTTGGAATCATGTTTTTTATTATCAGAATCAGTGAGAACGATGAAAATCAGATTACCGGCAAAAACGGGTTTTTAGCGTTAATTACTAGTGCTCTTAATGACTGATTCTCATAATATAAAAACATGATTCCAAAAATTCTTCAGGTTATTTACTAAGGCTTATATGATTTACATTCTTGAATTTCATTCTTTTTGTAAAGTATTAGAAATAAAATTATTGGGGTCGCTAGTGTGCCTAGTGTGGGGCCTTAACAGTCTGTGAATATGAATAAATTTCCGAAAGACTAATGCTGGAAATTCGGAATAAAGCCGGGCAATTTATAAAAAAATGTTTTTTTTTTTCTTAATTTCGAGCGTTAGTCTAATAATAAAAGTTATAAATATTGACTCTTCCTACGTCCTTCCAACCATAGAGTAGCTTTTCGGGCCCATCTGTCCGGTTTCATGCGAATAACATGACCCGCCCACATCCACTTTAGAGCAGCTGTTTTGACACCTACGTCAATGACTTGGGTTTTGAAGCGTAGATCTGTGTTCCTGATTCTGTCCGTTCGGCAAACGGAGAGAAAAAGAGACAGACCAAAGAGGAGATGGCTAGACGATGGCTTTTTAAGCGAATAGCAGAAAACAGCCTCGGATCGTGACGAGTGGAAACAGAAAGGGGAGGCCTTTGCCCAGCAGTGGGAAACCAAATAGGCTAAAAAACAAAACATTAATATTGACGGGCTGAGTCACCCTTCTCTAACTATGGAATAGGATTTTAGTAACATTCGTACAACATGAATCCTTAATTATTTTTTCAATTTCATTAAACGTTTTTTTTTTATTATAATAAAATCCTTTAAAATATTTATAAGAGGCCAAAAAAATTTCAGCCACACAAATAAAATTTCACCTAACAGGCTTAAACGTATTTTAATAATCTTACATTAAATTTACCTGCAAAGACGCTCGCTAAGCATTTTTAGATACTTACACTCGGTCGACTTAACGTGTACTTAAGTAAGCATAATTGTTTGAAATCCGACGGCCGTGCGGGTGACGTACAAGATTGATAGGCTCTTAGTGAGGACGTAAGGCGCTGGAAGGGATACCCTTTCAGTTCTACGGATAATTAATTGGTAAAATATTGAACTGCTTGTCTAGAATAGGACCTCTCCATAGTGACCTATAAACGTGAAGTAAATAGATAATTAAGGACCAAAACAGTAATATACAATAAAAGGCATGCTGTTAAATCAGATATCCATCCTGGATATTAGATTTTATAGTATAAATAAATTTATAGAAAATAATCACACAAATTGAGCTAGCTAGTAGAGTAAATTATGAACTTGTGTCGTAGCATTCTAACTCGACGATACTATATTTTATTTGAGATACTTATATGGTTAAATATCTAAGATCTAGTCCAATCTAAAGAAGATCGTTTTCCATCGTAGCCCCAACACTAAACTTTTAATATATATCTGTTATTATTATAACAACGATCAAAAAAAATATTACAAATAATTAAGAACTTGACTGCCCTTTTTCGCCATAAACGTTACCTTGTTTGAGTCTGTCAGGTTTAAATTAAACTATTTTCATTGGATATAAAATATCGTGTCATTATTTTTGAATGGTTATTATATCCAAATAGGCACTCGAAAATAAACTTAAAAAGTCGTTACTTTAACCAAATTAAAACAAAGCACAGTTATTTGACATAAAGAGCTAAAAACTCATTTTCGAGTGGATCTGTTGACGTCATCAAACTCCGTTTGCAAGTGTAGGATTACTGTCAAAACCACGTCTTTTCAAAGTTTGTATCCAGAACCTTGCTTCTCAAACTGGCGTACCTTTTAATAATAATTGCATAACATATCACGAGTAGGTACGCTACAAACCTTCTCAATCCATAACTAATCTTCCTACTAATTGAATCTTAATTGGTTCAGTGGTTGTTTGATTCAGAATTATAATATGTATGGATATAGTGGTCATTGTGACCGACTGCAATAAATATAAATAAATAAATAATTAAAGCACTAGTTATCTTTTAACTAGTATTGCACTTTCACTGATAAAATAGAGTTTAGAGGAGAAAACAGTGGCCAAGTGCGAGTCGAACTCTTACACTTAATGTACCGATTACCTAGCGAAAATACCACTATATTTTTTTTCAGTAAGACGGTACCGATTGTTAAATATCAATTAAGTTCAATAATCGATTTTTACCGCAAATTAGCTTTTTTATGTTATAATAACAGTAACATACATTCAATTAACCTAATCGACGCCAATTTCTCTACACTTTTTACTTGTAAACCTTACACATATGAAAGATGAACAAACAGGATGGGGAAATAATAAGGATTCTTTGTTTACTACAAAAATCTAAAAACACATAAAAATAATATATATAGTTGATCAAGTTTTGTACTGCAGTTTCAAGAATCATAAAACTTATACTTAGGAAATAGAGCTCTGGAAAGTTTATTTCTTTTTAAATTTGGCCGTAAGCCAACGGCCAATATTCGGCCCAATAAAGAGGGGTGCTTACCACTATCGAGATTTTGGTACTACGATAATGAACAGAAACTTTCAGAACAAGTTTCAACTTGGCTCAGGTCCAGTGAGTAAAATGTTATGGGTTTTTAGCGATGACCTTTTGATAGCATACTTTGAAGTCTCTCATTTGGAGTCAGTTACCGGTTGCGTCCGTAGCTGAGTGCTTTGGAGCCTGGGGTTCAACCTGGGTTTATCATCAATATCTCAGCCGTATGAAGTCCACTGCTGGACATAGGCCTTCCCGATGAATTACAACGTGGGGGTTTTGCCATACCTACATTATCTATCACGTGACGCTTGGCAGATGGGTTAAGGAGGAGTTTGTTGGCATTGGAGTACGGGATAAAGGTATTTGGGATTCTACTTACGCGGATGGTTGAGGATGAAGGAGCAGCTCGGGAATCTGGTTTTATTTGGAGTCAGTGCCCGCCAAAGTAAAAATAACCTTAATGCTTTCTCGTGTAGCCCCCAGATTGGTTTTCAACGATTAAACTATCTTTGTTATATTGGCTGGTAAAAACTGATTATTAATTGTAAAGAGGTATGAAAGAATCAATATTTTATTTATTGCGCTTGGTTTCTAGTAATTAATACCTACTTACGTATAGGATTGAAGTCGGTTTTTGTTATTTTGTAAAAATAATTTTATTATGACGCCAACATAAGTTAACATAGACAAACTTTGAATACCACTGTCCTTAAAGTTGGTAGGGGACCGTCGTGAATATCCGGTCCATTATTGAGACTTGACTTAAGACGACAGGACTAACTTTGCCCACTTGTTCCCAACCTACCTCCGAGCTATTTGTAAGATTGCTAATAACGCCGTGATCGTCTAACTTGATATTCGGATTAGTTTGAAATGGAAATGTGTATTAATATTAGTTGCTTATTAACTTTTCACAGACTAGAGTAAACGATTCAATGCGGCTGCATTTCTGTGTATAAAAACTTGTATTCTATACATAACTAGCCATTTGCCGAAATTTCGTAAGAATCGCTGGTGAATATGTAAACGGGAACACCTTCGATTATATTAATGCTACACAATGCTGCTTTGTACTAATCTCTAAATAAAAAAATAGGTATAGCCTTTGTACTAATCTCTAAATAAAAAAATAGGTATAGCCTATGTTTATCGCTAATAATCTAGCTTTGAATTGGTAAAAGAATTAAAAAAATGGTAAATGAGATTTTCAGTAACAAAAAAACCCAACAAAGTTATTGGTAATACATTTAAACGCTGTATAGTGTTATATCATATCACATAATCATTACCAGGATTTTTATGTGTCTCGAGATCTTGAAATGTATCATCAAGAATACACAATTGTTTGTTTAGAATCGTCAGAATATAATTCCTCTAAAAATAATGAAAATAATTGTAAAATCTCATACTGAGGTCGTTCGTCCGTTAAATTCGTTGTCAAAAGCGCGCTCAGAGTAAGGTAAAAATGCAAAAATTCGTAAAAGTCGCTGTCAGTATTGCAGTTAACCAATCATGGATCGACAAACAAGATTCGAAACGAATCCGCAACAAATTCGTAGGCACTGTGAGAGAGACAAGTAGCTACGGAAAGAGCGAGAGATCGGACGATGAAAAGTCCGTTAGAGTAGGGTTTTTGATGATTACGCAACGGATTCGCATTTTTCGTTGTCAAAAGCGAAACAGAGAGAGTAGGCCTCCTGATAACTAATAGATAAATAAATAAAAAAATATTGATTGAGCTGGACCAACAGTAAATTTAAATTTGTGCTGTAGGATACTTCTCAACGATCTTAATCCGTACTAATCCCAACTAATATTATAAATGTGAAAGTGAGTTTGTTTGTTTGTTATGATTTCGCCCTCTGTCTACTGAACCAATCATCATGAAATTTTGCATGCACATAGGTACTGTGAAGGACATAGGCTATATATAACGCGGGCGAAGCCGCGGACAATAGCTAGTATCTTAGAATATCATATAATTATATGATAACCGTCCAAAACCCAGCCCAATATAAAAAAGATAATTTTCTACAATGAACTGACCGGGGATTGAACCCGGAAGCATTCATATCGCAGGCTGGCGTGTTAACCACTACACCACTTATACTCGTACTTTAGCTTACTTCCAGTATTTTCTGTCCGTGTACGGTACCAACTCTGCGACTTTGCTGAGCTTACCAAATTAATCATCGTACCAATAGGGACAATGGAGAGTATTTGAAACATATTCGTAAGCGACGTGACGAGCTCCGTGGCGCAGCGGTCAACACGCCTGCCTGCGACACGGATGGTCCCGGGTTCGATCCCCGGTCAGGTCAAGATGGAAAATGATCTTTTTCAGATTGATCTGGGTCTTGGATGTTTATTTATATATGTATTTGTTATAAAATATAGTATCGTTGAGCTAGTATCCCATAACACAAGTCTTGCTTAAGGACTTACTTTGGGGCTAGCTCAATCTGTGTGATTTGTCCGTATATATTTATTTATTTATACAACGTAAACGCGCAACGCAATGCTACCAGCCTTCTGGGCACGCTACCACGGGGCAACGAGCTGCCAGGCCTATTTTATTTGTAAATAGTAGTTTTAGTTTAACATTTATTTTTTTTCTGTAAAAATAATGTGTATCCTTATCCTAACTAATATTGTATTTGTTATAAAATAAATTATCTTTTATTTATATTTAATCTTATGTCTCATCGGATTCGTAAGAATATTGTATCGTTTGTATCCTATTTCCTCTACCCAGCACAAACGTGATTTTTTAAAGAAATTGTACACAATTCAAATACATTCATCTTATTTTATACTAGCTAATTTCCCGCGGCTTCGTCTGCATATATTATAGCCTATGTTACCCGCAGATAAATTATCTTTCTTTTAATGAAAGAATTTTGAAAATCCACTAATATTGAAACCTATTCAAACTAACATTCAAATCTCTCCTCTTAACTATACTAGTATAGATTAGCAATTACCAAATATCACTTAGTATCATCATCATCGTCATCATCAGTTGTTTTAGTCTCTACTGCAGGAGCACGACCGTCTCGGTATCATTTTGTATACGAACCAAAAAAAGCCTTTCGTGAAGTCTTTATTTTTAAAGAAATCGGATATTTAGTTTTCCAGAAAAAAAGTTCTATTCTGTCAGCAAATTCGAGTAACAATTAGATTCTGAGGCAAACAAATTTCTATACAAAAATTTTAAAGCAACCGGTTTCAAAAAGGTATGTGTTATCATGTCAAATACAAAAAGCAATCAAAACGACGTTTTAGCATTTCGCGGAACCGTTATTGATATTCCGTACAGCTGTTAAAATCCATAGGATATTTGAAGGCAACAGAACGTTTACATGAAATGACTTGGAAACGGAGGGTTCCGTCGGTACTGACAAAATTTGCCGCTGATGAATACGAAGCGGACTATTCAAAGTAGTTGAAAGTGCGCATTGGATTTGTTTCTGAGATTAGCGCAGTCAAACAAACGCTTTAGATTTATAAGACCATAAAATTCGCCAATTTCACGCATTTTCGAATTTCAATGACTATTTTTTTACGTGACTATTTTTTTACGTACTCGCTGGAAAAGCTAGGAACCCTAAAAGAAATATGACGCAAAATCATAAAATTCCCCGATTTCACGCATTTTCGAATTTCAATGTTCGACAAAGCGTAAACAGGCGCGGCGCCGGCGAGTGAAAAGTTATGACAATAGAAAATTTCCTTCGAGGATCCTTTGTGAGCTAATTCATCGAGCTGGTTGTTTTGTGAACGATGTTTTTTCCGAAGAAACTATTTTAATTGAACGCGAGGCTAAGAGTTTTAAAACAAAGATGGAGCTGTGAAAAATAGGAGCGTAAATATCTTGCGGGGAATTTACTGAAGTATCTTTGAGCCACAAACACTTTTTACTTTAATTTGACTTTTTCCAAGAACAAGTCCACCAGTTGATACATATTGTAATCTATCTTCTTTTTCTTTCTTTCTTCTATCTATCTAATTATATAAAAGTGAAAAACACTCCCTTACTCATCACGAAATCTCAAAAACTACTTAGCCAATGAAAATGAAATTTAGAAGGAAGGTAGATTGTGACTAGGAAACCTCCGTTTTGGAAGGATTTTTGAAATTTCATCCCTAAAAGGGGGTGAAAATGGGTTCGCAGTTTGTAACTTATTATATCAACTTGTTTGATACTAATTATATTAACAATAGAAAATTTCCTTCGAGGATCCTTTGTGAGCGAAACTCTTTATAAAAAGGTTTCAATGATTCGTGTATAGGTCGTAAATTTTATTTAACTGTCATGATTTTTTTATTTCTAAACCCGACACGTAACTTCGTATTCAGAGTCATTGAGCTGGTTGTTTTGTGAAAGATGTTTTTTCCGAAGAAACTATTTTAATTGAACGTGAGGCAAAGAGCTTTAAAACAAAGACGGAGCTGTGGAAAAAAGGAGCGTAAATATCTTGCGGGGAGTTTACTCAAGTATTTCTGAGCCACAAACACTTTTTAATTATACAGAGTAAAAATTTGTTACCGTGGATAATATTTTTAATACCTATTAAAAATCTAAGTCACAGTCAACGATATTTATTAAAATTTAGATATGTACATACGATTTTTTTTTAATCTATGTGTGCATGCATCTCTTTTTGTCATATACAGAGTGTAAAATTGATCCAACTGTATATGATCCAAATTAACCAACGCTGGTAACTCGATTTTTTTTCGACTTTCCCATAGTAATTGCCCTCTTTACAATCACTTTTGTAGGATAACGAATTTTTTTTTGAGGTCCCAGCATTGTTCCCATAGGAAAAGTTTTTTATATTGACAGGCTGACTCACCCCTTCAAGGGTATGCCAAGGGTAATTATACACGCTGTATTTGCAAAATTAAAGATTACATAATTATTTATTTTATTTAAAGGTATTTTTTGGCACGAAGTTTGATTCCGGATGCGGATAAATACTTGTGTGCCATTTTCACAGGTCTGAAGCTATGTATAGGATTGGAGTCAGGAAGGAAGTCGGATTTAAAACTTCATGTCTCATCATGCAACAGCCTGGGTTTCGACGGTTTACAGCTGAGGATGGAACCGGGACCGATAGCATCGAACACTCACCGATCAATTGCGTGTGCGATGCTGATAATCGGTAATGCTTTTAATTGTTATTGTACGAATACAGGCAGTGCCAAATTATATTGCGGCTCCGAATAACGCGCGAGTCAATGCGCAGTACACATGTTAGGTAAAGCAGGGCGTGCGCGGGAAGGCGGGGCGCGTACTATGCAACTCGCAGCTAATATCCGACTGGCAATAGAGTTTGGTGCAACCTATCTTTTAAGTGTAGTATGTAGCGCCCTCTGTTAATAGTTGCAGCGCTACTTTATATTGATGAAACGTAGGGGACACTTAAAGGATGATATGAGTAATTATGTCTAATTCCATGAGCCAACATTTACGGGCAAGGTCACAGGGAAATGCTGGATGCAGGCTGCTTCCAGCCGGTCATTTTTGGATTGGACAGTGGACTTCTTGTGGCTGAAATAATGATGATGTTGATGCCACTGGGAAATGGCTTATGAGAGAGATTGACCAAAGTTGCAAGGAAACACTGGATGCAGGTCACTTGCAAACGGTCATTTTGGAAATTCTTAGGATAGACCTATGTTCAGCAGTGGACTTCTTGTGGCTGAAATGATAATGATTATGATGCAAACGGGAAAGAGCTTATGAGAGAGATTGACCAAAGTATCAAGGAAACACCGGATGCAGGCCACTTGCAACCGGTCGTTTTGGAAATTCTTTAGATAAAACCTATGTACAGTAATGGACTTCTTGCGGCTGAAATGATGATGATGATGATGATTATAATGCAAACGGGAAATGACTCAGCTGAGATAGATTTGAAGTCACGACCATTCCTAACGACAACTAATGTAGCCTCTAAGCGTATTGCATAAAATCCATTAAAAGTAAAGTGAGTATCGTTAAAAGGGAAAATCTTAATTCTACGCGGAAATAGGTTAATCTGAGTTTCGCGGGATCGTGAATGTAATAAATGTGTATTTTTAATATTCGCTTGGATTTTCCTGAAATCTAAATATTTTTTGGTAATACCAATATAATGAACATACACATAGACACACAATATCAAAAGGCTGCCAGGCGACGTGTGTGCGGTCATCTGATCACCACAGAAGCTTTTTAGTTATTGCTTAACAAATTAGGATTATTTGATTGATATATTTTTTAATAAGGTTATATAAAGATATGACATATTATTTATACACCACTAGCTGTTACCCGTGGCTTCGCCCGCGTGGTATATAGCCCATGGCCTTCTCAGTACCCTGACCTATGCAAAATTTCATGATGATCGGTTCAGTCGATAAGGCGTCAAAGGGTAAAAAATAAAGACTTTTGAATAATAAGTATGTGTTTAAGCATTTTTTTTTAAATTGTATCCCTGGACGTCACTAAACTTTTACTTGCATTATTTGACAACACGTCTCTCCAACCCGTCTGTCTAGCGTGGAGAGTATAGGCATAATCCTCTAAATTCTTTGGTTAAAATATGGCTCTGGTAGTACAGAAAGGGTCGTGCTACTGCAGTGGAAATTAAAAATGTCATGTTAATGATGATTTGACAACACACAGTGTTAGCACTGTGTGTTGTCATAAAAAATAAGCTAGGAATAATCACGTGAGTATCTCTAGGTTAATAATGGACCACAATAGTCCATGCTTTCTCACTTTACCTCTCTTGCAGAGCAGTAAAAGTTTCTTTAACATTTACGTACGTATGAGAGTAGTTCCATTAATAACTTTCTGAGTAAGTACATCGTAAAATACAACACACATGTTTACAACTTGTTAGTTTTTAATCCTCTTCCTGAGCGTGTTACTGGTTGCATTCTCAGCCTTGGTACTAAGAAAATAGGGTTGCTATTGCGACAACACGTTATACATGATCTGTAATACTTGCGTCTGTTTTTCCGAATACATATATATATATATATTGAATCTTAAATAGAGTGAATAGGCTTCTTCTGGGTAAGTTCGCTTCATCTTGGATCGTATCTTTGCCTCGATGGTCAAGAACAAACCCATTTTATACAAAATAGGCAAAATATTTATCGAACCTCAAATATAAACTGAGCGGCTGAATATTTTTAGATGGAAATATCAATTTTTATTTTAGTTCCCAACACTTAACATTTCTCGAGTTGCATATTATGTTATTTTCTAATTTTACAAACCTATTTTTATTTTCATACAGCACACTACATGTAATAAAAACTGTTGAACCGAATTTATCCTTAACACAAAAGATTAAGAATAACTGTGCTGTGAGCTCCTCGCCCTCTCCCGCACCTCAAATCAAACATGCCCCACGTAATCGCAACAAACTCATCGAGAACAAAATCTGTGACGGAGATCTTAAAGGTGCCGCCCGCCTTTTGTTCTCCAACGACGTGCTATCACCAGATACCCCTGACACCCTTCAGGCCTTACGAACAAAACACCCTCCAGCTCCAGTAAACGCTTATTTTCTCGATCCACCAACAGCAGGGCAAGCATGCCTTCAAATTCAAAACAAAGATGTTACTGATGCCATTTTATCTTTTAAACCAGGTTCGGCTGCAGGTTTGGATGGAATCTCACCCCAACATTTGAAAGACTTAACATCGCATTCTGTGGGTGATGCAGGTGAGCAACTTGTAAATTCGATCACTAAATTAATAAACTTTATGTATTTCGGTAATGTCAATCCAGAAATTGTTCCCATTCTTTTCGGCGCGAACCTCATTGCCCTCACCAAAAAGGACGGAGGGGTGAGACCAATTGCTGTTGGATCAACACTACGACGTCTGGCCTCGAAAATTGCTGTTCGACATATTTTACCAAAATTAAAATCGGAATTTGAACCCGTACAGTTAGGCTTTGGTGTAAGAAGAGGATGTGAGGCAGCCGTCCATGCCCTACGCTCTTTCCTAACTTACGGACAGCCTGACGTGTTGCTTAAAATTGATGTCAAAAATGCATTCAATTCGGTAAATAGGGATACCCTGCTGACGGAAGTAAAACAACATATACCGGAAATATACAATTATCTTCTTCTCAGTTACGCTGATCCAACAAAATTGTTATATCGTTCTAATGAACTGTCCTCAGAAGTAGGTTGTCAACAGGGTGATCCCTTTGGGCCTGCAATTTTTAGTTTGGCTATAAATCCCATAATAAAAAAATTAAATTCTAAATTCAACGTTTGGTATTTGGACGACGGAACCCTAGGAGGTGATGTGGATACTGTGTTTTCGGACCTTTTTTCAATCAAAAATAAATTTGAAGCCATTGGTTTGGAGCTTAATTTTAGCAAATGCGAACTTTTTATAAATAACTGCAACTTAAATTTAGATGACGTAAAACAAAAATTTAATATTTTGACTCCAAAAATTAGAATAGTAAACAGTAATTCTCTTTACCTTTTAGGTGCTCCAATTTTTGATGAAACTATTTCTGAATATATGAATAATTCAATTACTAAATTTCAAAATTCTGCTGACCGTCTCGTTGAAATAAGTCCACATTATGCACTTTGCATCATAAAATTCTGTCTTTTCGTCCCAAAATTTACATATGTGCTCCGTTGCTGCTCCTTTTGGAATCACCCAGATCTTTTGACACAGGTAGACGAGTTAATCAAAAATAGCTTAGAATCAATTCTTAATATGCAGCTGAACGAGCAATCTTGGACCCAAGCATCCCTACCCATCCGTTATGGTGGTTTAGGGATTCGCAAAATTTCCAGTGTCGCTTTACCAGCCTTTCTATCTTCTGTCCATAGTTCAGCAAATCTCATAAGTAAAATTTTAAGGGCATCCCCTTCAAACTTTGAGATTGCTGGTTTGGAAGAAGCTAGAAATGCTTTCTTAATTGCATGCCCAGGTCAAAATTATCCAGTTTCTCCAAATTCACAGAGGAGCTGGGACGACATAAACTGCAAATTGACATTTGACAATCTTTTGAGCTGTAGTACAGGTTCGGCGCGTGCTAGGCTTTTGGCCGTGGGTGCGCATGAGGCCGGCTACTGGCTTCACGCGTACCCTTCGTCAAATACAGGAACTTTTCTTGAGCCTGACACGCTGCGGATCGCAACCTGTCTACGGCTCGGGGTTCCGGTCTGCGCTCCCCATAGATGTCCCTGTGGCAGTGATGTCGACAAGCTAGGGCATCACGGATTGTCATGCCAAAAAAGTGCAGGCCGCTTCTCGAGACATGCCGCACTAAACGATATCATACGCCGGTCCCTTGCCACTGTCAACGTGCCAAGTCTACTTGAGCCGACTGGTATCGCAAGAGACGATGGCAAGAGACCGGACGGTATGAGTTTGATTCCATGGAAGATGGGCCGGGTGCTAGTATGGGATGCAACCTGTTCAGACACGCTGGCCCCTTCCCATCTACATGGAACCAACAACAGAGCTGGTGCGGCTTGTGAAGCGGCTGAAAAAGCTAAAGCATCTAAATACAGGGGTCTAGGCTCCGAATATGATTTTGTCCCATTCGGTGTCGAGACCCTTGGTCCGTGGGGTCCTAGCGCTACAAGCCTTTTTAAGGAAATATCAAAAAGGTTAGTCGACATCACAGGTGACCGAAGAGCTGGCAGCTACCTCGGACAAAGAATTAGTCTCGCTATTCAAAGGGGGAATGCTGCCAGTATCTTTGGAACCTTGCCTAAAGGGTCTCCTTTTAATAATATATTTTAGGTATTTTATCATATTTTTAAGGTGTTTAGTTTTAGGTTAATTTTTCATAATTATTTAATATGTAATTAGTTTATTTTACAAAAATATTATATTGGATAAATATTATATTAGAAAAAGACCTTACAACTTTTCATCGATCAATTATAATATGGAAACCATGACTGATTATCACATGTGAAAACTATAATTATTTGACCCTTGTTACTTATCAGTACTGATTAAAAGATACAAAATCATAGACAGCCAGGTATTATTGATATTAAAAATCATATTTTAAAGTAATAAACGGCCAATTGCTGAATAAAATTCGATTGGAATTAATGATTTCACGCTGACATTGTTAACGTGTCAAAATAATTAACAACAGAATGTCCATATTCCGCCCCAGGGCTTTTAAATTCCGGCTTATTTCAATTAATTACTATCGGAATTTCATTTTAAATCTTTACTCACTACTTTTATGTCAGTGTCTTATTACTCACGGGTTCTATTGCTTACTCATTATTATATTTTACAGTGAAATAAACAAACAACATCAAAAAGATTTTTAAGTCAAAAGTGAATAGGAATTTTGCTGTGATGAGTGAATTGATAATTAACATTATTCATGGAGTAATACTTTACTTTTGACGTGGAGTGCAACCAGAAGTCTAGTCTACCTGCTTCCTCACCTATTACCTATGTATTTTTCTGATTGCATCCTCAGCGGCTAAGGGTACGTAAGCTAAACAAAGCTTGTTTAACAATATGGAGACCTTTGCAACCCGTTTGCCCAGCGTGGTCAGTGTAGGCTAAATTCTCTGACTGCTCTGGCTAATATATGGCTTATAATTCTTATTTCCATTCAACAAAAATATTATCAACTGTTAAACAATGTTGAAAATATTTAATTTAATATTGCCGTACGAAAATTTATCGTCGAATTTTGAGCTTAAATGACTGTGGATTTAATTTAATACTGTTTTAAGTATAAATTTATTATGTTCCAAGAAAAATCGTGCAAATGACATTTATTGCGGTCAAAAACAATATTTTTCCAATAAATCGTACTTTTTCAGAACTTATTTACCTTCCATTATATTAAATTAATGTTCATTGCATAGGTGGAGTGTTTTGGATTTAAACGAATGCAGGCACACAAAATCCCACGATGTATAAATACTTCTTTAGAATTTTGTGATTGTTCAGCATATACAATGCGTAATATTTTGGTAAAATATTATTTAAGGGGCATGATCAGTCCACGATATTAACCAATTATCCCTAGGGGACACACGAAATATGAAATAGAAATTAGTTTTACATAAAAAGAAATCTGCAGATTGCATTTTTTTTTTCTGAGAATGCGAATTTATATTTCTCCTTTTGAAGACTTTCTCTTTTGGAAATTTGGTCAATATCATGGACTGGCCAAGCATTTTTAACAAAGTTATTTATGCAGGATAAAATTTTTGTTGATATACTATTAAATATTTTTAAATACAGAAAATAGAATTTTGTAAATTGTAAATTTTTTCTAGATGTTCACCAAACGTTGGCAGTATTGCCAAGTTGATTAGCATACTTAAAAAACTACATAGTAACACTTTAAAATTTCCATGTCGATGCTAAATAACAAAAGTGATATGTAGTTTAAATTTCCATAAATCTTTAAAACTGCTGGAAAACGGTTTATATTTCTGCGAAAACTCCACGTTAGTTTCCGCTACCGTGCGTGCTAAACGTACATAATGTGTGAAATATGGGCTAACTGACTGCTAATGGCACTGAACATCACACCAGCGTGGGCTGTTAAACTTTATCGACGTATTTTCTAACCACATCTGAACTTTAATGGGAACCGTACTTTATACAAGTCTACCAGTTCAGTATATATTTATACAATAATTATTTTAACAAAAAAGTAAAACCGACTTCAACCCTATACGTAAATGTACAAACTGGAAATAAAAATTAGGTTTTAGTGGATGTGGTAGTTCAATCAAAATAGAGGAACAACGTTGTCATCAACTTGTCTTGATTCGCGAAAGAATTAAACAGAAATAAAATTAAACCAAACGGCATACTTGTACAATTTTTTATTGTTCTTGTTGTTTTTTTTTTCTAAAAGCAGTGGATACAATACAATAAAAATATTATAGAACCACCTTTGAACTTTAGTCAAAACAGAGGAGTAACGTTCTCATCAATTTGTCATGATTGGTATAAGAATAAAATACAAACAAGTTTACACCGAACGGCATCCTTTAACAATTTTTTTTCCCACTAAAAACCCGAAATCAGACAAGTTCAGTGACCAAATTCTAAATTGTAGCATGAAATGATGCAAATAAACATTTTTTCTTCTTTCCTACCTTCTCTACCGTCATCAAATACCTATAATACAAAATCTTTGCAAGGAAGCTAAAAATATAAAGATATATATAATATACCTTTAGAAATATACCATCTTGTCGACTACCAACTAAGTGGTAAATAAAATTTCCAGAATCAAACAATCTGAGTGACTACATTGTAAAATTAAAGTATGACAGTTAACGGTAACTGGCAAGGCTTTTTACTTTTTTTACCGTCCAAACACCAATAACACAAAATAAAGGGAGCCTAAAAATATATAGATATACCTTCTTGTCACCTAGCAACTGAAGTAATAAATAAAATTCCCCGAATTAAACAAACTTAGTGACCAAATTGTAAAATTTGATGCTAACTAAAATTTTTCCTTATTTCCTACTTTCTTTACCGTCACCAAACAACAATACAAAATGAGGCTAAAAATAAGTATACTTTTCTGTCGACTTTTAAGTTATGTAAAATTCCCCGAATCAATTAAGCTGAAAGACCAAATTGTAAAATTAAAGCATGACATTTGATGCTAACTAACAATTTTTCCTTGTTTACTTCTTTCTTTACCGTCACCAAACACCAGCAATACAAAATTAGGCTAAAAATAAGTATACTTTTTTGTTGACTACTAAGTGGTAAATAATGTTTCCCTAACTAAACAACTTGGGCGACCAAATTGTAAAATTAAGAAGACATTTGATGCTAACTAAAATTTTTCCTTATTTCCTACTTTTTTTACCGTCATCAAACAACAATACAAAATGAGGCTAAAAATAAGTATACTTTTCTGTCGACTACTAAGTGATATGTAAAATTACCTGAATCACATAAGCTGAAACACCAAATTTTTAAATTAAAGCTTGACGTTTGATGCTAACTAACAATTCATCCTTATTTCCTACTTTCTTTACCGTCATCAAACACCAGCAATACAAAATGAGGCTAAAAATAGGTATACCTTTATGTTGACTACTAAGTGGTAAATAATATTTCCGTAACTAAACAACCTGGGCGACCAAATTGTAAAATTAAAAAACATTTGATGCTAACTAAAATTTTTTCCTTATTTCCTACTTTCTTTACCGTCACAAAACAATAATACAAAATGAGGCTAAAAATAAGTATCCTTTTTTGTTGACTACTAAGTGATATGTAAAATTACCTAAATCAAATAAGCTAAAAGACCAAATTGTAAAATTAAAGCATGACATTCATCAAAAAGACTTCTCGAATCCGTCTGGCCAGCGTGGAGAGTGTAGACCAAATCCTCTGATTGCTCTGGCTAATAAATGGTTTTGATGGTCGGAGAGGGTCGTGCTCCTGCAGTGGAGACTAAAAAAGACCTGATGATGATGATGATGATGAAGCATGACATTTGATGCTAACTAACAATTCTTCCTTATTTCCTACTTTCATTACCGTCACCAAAAACGAACAATACAAAATGAGGCTAAAAAAAATATACCTTTTCGTCAATTATTATGTGCTTAATAAAATTCCCTCAATCAAATAAGCTAAAAGACCAAATTGTAAAATTAAAGCATGACAATTGATGCTATCTAAAAATTCTCCCTTATTTCCGTCTTTCTTTGCCGTTACCAAACACCAACAATACAAAATGAGGCTAAAAATAAGCATACCTTTTTGTCGACTACTAAGTGGTAAATAAAATTCCCCGAATCAAACAACTAAACCTTATCAGAATATCTCAGGAAGTTTGGAGCGTAACGCAATTATCTCTACAAAATGGAGTTTCCTTGTTCTTCAGAAGTAACGTGTAATTAGTTGGGAGTTTGGGCCGCTATTGGTGATATCTGCTTTCGTTAGACTTTATTATTTATAGGGCTGGTAGCCAACTGGTCAGGCATTGGAGTGAAATGCGGACCATCTGCCCGATGTAGGTTCATATCTCGCTCAGGTCTTTGTGTACCTTACTTGTATATGAATCTGACTCATGTATGGCATTCGAAATCTACCTATAATGTTACCAGTGAAGAAAAATATCGTGAAAAATTGAGGTAAATTTCGAAAGTTATTATATTGGCATCGTAAATAGAAACAACCTTGTAATGTAAAATGACTAAAATCGTAATCCTATCCTAATCCTAACTTCCTAACTAAAATTATAAATGCGAAAGTGAGTTTGTTTGTTTGTTACGCTTTCACGCCGATCCTACTGAACCGATCATCATAAAATTTTGCATACACATAGATTAGGATACTGAGAAGGACATAGGCTATATACCACGTGGGCGAAGCCGCGGGTAACAGCTAGTAATACTATATTTTTAAAGGAGAGGAAAACAGTCATAAATGCAAAGAAAAGCTTTACGTTTTCTCTTTAAACTATAAACAGTAGTTCATATTACGGTTATAGAATAGAATAAACTTTACACTAATAAAGAAATAAAAATTATATAAAATAAATAAATATATACAGACAACTCACACAAATTGAGTTAGCCCCAAAGTAAGTTCGAGACTTGTGTTATGGGATACTAACTCAACGATACTATATTTTATAATAGATACTTATATAGATAAACAGCTAAGGCTCAGGTCAATCTGAAAAACATCATTTTCCATCTTGACTTGAACCCGAGACCATCCGTGTCACAGGCAGGCGTGTTGATCGCTGCGCCACGGAGCTCGTCAAAATAACAGTAAACAAAGTTGGTACAAAGGCGGACTTATCACTTCAGCGATCTTTTCCATTAAACCTTAGATTATCTAGGGCCTCACTCAACAAAATTTTGAATATATTTGTTTTCTTTCAAATTATTTTAACGGATCAGCAAAAGATTCAAATATTAGAAAAAATATTAAATATCTTCATGTTTTGAACATCAAGAGTATTCAAGAGGTTCTAAATGGCGTTTTGTATTTCCGAGAATTCTGTATTCATAAAGACATTCCGTATGTCACGTATTATCACTTGTATGTATTATCACGTATTCTTACTCCGACGTCATACTCGAACGAGTAACAAGCCTCTTATTGCATGTTATAATAAGTCGGTGGGTGTCGTGTTATATTCTATATTTATTGAAGGAAACGCTGTAATTTATTTAAAAAATGTATTGGCTTTATGTTTATCTCGCAGCCCACTCTGGCTGTGACCGGCTATTTATAATACATACTAACCTTTCCATAAAAATGTTTTAAAAGTAAATGAAAACTGCATCAAAGAAGACGCGATGAGAAGAAGATTAAAATTTATACCTTTAGAATTTGAATCTTTTACCTAGTCAAAATGATTTCTTTTAGATATCTTATGTAGATGGTACTTCTAATATTGAAACAGGTCTTCGTTGTATTTCAACAATAGTACAAAAATAGGCTGCAAGAATATCTTTTTTGTAGAACGTTCTCGACGATTCACTGAAATCACAAAGTAGAGTAACGTTTTTTTCATGGGCTTTCTAAAATGAAGGTTTAGTTATTATTGCACGCTGTATATACCTCAATAATAAGTGAACCTTCTTTTTATAAAACAGAGTGAATCGATTTAAAGCCTTCGATACACGCGTACAGAATGGTAGAGTACTTAATTGTTGCTAAATATACCAGTGTAAAGTACTATAAATTGGTAAAGTAGTATGTGCAACATGGGCAAGCCACTCTAACACTTACCTTCCCCTACCTGCTTCCACTCTACCATGTCCTCTACCAATATTTGGTTACTCTTCTCTATATAGGTACGCTAAGTAGAGTAAAGCTCTAGTGCTAGAGACAACTGCTGCAGCATTCTAAATCTACCAGCAAAAATAAAATTTACGTGTAGACATCAACTTTACGACCTCCGTAGCGCAGCGGACTACTTGCCGGCCTGTGACACGTATATTCGGGTTCACTACTCGGTCAGGTCAAGATGAAAAATGATCTTTTTCAGATTGCCCTGGGTTTTGGATGTTTATCTATATAAGTATTTGTTATAAAAGCATAGTATCATTGAGTTAGTATCCCATAATACAAGTATTACTTAAAAACTTACTCTGGGGTTAGCTCAATCTGTGTGATTTGTCCGTATATATTTATTTATATATAAAAAAAGCCTGAACTGGTAGTGTATCCGAATTAGTAGAGTAATAGGCAAGTGTCCTCTACCGTAAGCAGAGAGTAATCTCAATCACTCTACGTGTGTACCGAAGGCTTTAAGGACTGTTGTTTAAAAGGGAACAATACCTCCATCGGAATTCCTTTTAATTTTGCCCCCAAGCTGTACAATCAAAGTTTTTCCTGTCCATCTGTCACTTCACAAGAGATGTCCTCGGGGACATCCGATGTGCCTAAACATAATTGGGCCCAACAAAGCGGGCTGTCATTACCGGGATAAAAGGTCCTGTGACACGTCTCAAAATAACACCAAGCATTTTGAGTATAATAAAATGCCTTTGCGTAATTTGTCGTTTTATTATCAATGTAAATAATAGGCGTTAAAATATGGTCATTGTTTAATTTTTATCATATTTACGCAATATGAGCTTTATGTAAGGCTGCGATTGTTGTTTTCTTTATTATCTATAACAAAAATCCAAATTCAGAATTCATAAATACAAGTATTGTAAACAAAATAGTATATACTTCAGTAGTTAATACAAATTTATTTTATTGAGATTCATTGACATGACAGTCAACAATATTCAAATATTTTTACGGTAAATAATCCATTTAACTTCAAATCAGTAAATCAATAGTTGAAAAATAATAATTATAATAAACGAGCCTTCAGTTCACAAAAACAGGGTAAATCCATTTAAAATACTGTTGTTCAAAGGGAACAATGTGCCTCGAAATTCCTTTTAATTCTGCCCCAAGCTGTACAATCCGAGTTTTTCCTGTCCATCTGTCACCAAAGATGTCCTCGGGGACAGCGGATGTGCCCTAAAGATAATTGGGCCCAACAAAGCGGGCTGTCATTACCGGGATAAAAGGTCCTGTGACGCGTCTCCAAATAACACCAAGCATTTTGAGTATAATAAAATGCCTTTGCGTAATTCGCCGTTTTATTATCAATTTTAATAATAGGCATAAAAATGTGGTCATTGATATATATCATATTTACGCAATATGAGCTTTATGTAATGATGCGATTGTAATGCATTTTATTTTCTTTATTGTCTACAAACAAAAATCCAAATTCAGAATTCTTAAATATGTAACAGTAATTAAGCTTGTAAACAAAATAGTATTTACTTCAGTAGTTAATACAAATTTATTTTATTGAGATTCATTGACATGATAGTCAACACTATTCAAATATTTTTTTATTTTGTAATCCATTTAACTTCAAATCAGTAAATCAATGGTTGAAAAATAATAATTATAATTAACGAGCCAACAGGGTAAATCCGTTTAAAATACTGTTGTTCAAAGGGAACAATGTGCCTCGAAATTCCTTTTAATTCTGCCTCAAGCTGTAGAATCCGAGTTTTTCCTGTCGATCTGTCACCAAAGATGTCCTCGGGGACAGCGGATGTGCCCTAAAGATAATTGGGCCCAACAAAGCGGGCTGTCATTACCGGGATAAAAGGTCCTGTGACGCGTCTCCAAATAACACCAAGCATTTTGAGTATAATAAAATGTCTGTTTGCTAATTCGCCGTTTTATTATCAATTTTAATAATAGGCACAAAAATGTGGTCATTGATATATATCATATTTACGCAATATGAGCTTTATGTAATGATGCGATTGTAATGCATTTTATTTTCTTTATTGTCTACAAACAAAAATCCAAATTCAGAATTCGTAAATATGTAACAGTAATTAAGCTTGTAAACAAAATAGTATTTACTTCAGTAGTTAATACAAATTTATTTTATTGAGATTCATTGACATGATAGTCAACAATATTCAAATATTTTTGGGATTTGTAATCCATTTAACTTCAAATCAGTAAATCAATAGTTGAAAAATAATAATTATAATAAACGAGCCTTTAGTTCACAAAAACAGGGTAAATCCGTTTAAAATACTGTTGTTCAAAGGGAACAATGTGCCTCGAAATTCCTTTTAATTCTGCCTCAAGCTGTAGAATCCGAGTTTTTCCTGTCCATCTGTCACCAAAGATGTCCTTGGGGACAGCGGATGTACCCTAAAGATAATTGGGCCCAACAAAGCGGGCTGTCATTACCGGAATAAAAGGTCCTGTGACGCGTCTTCGTAAATATGTAACAGTAATTAAGCTTGTAAACAAAATAGTATTTACTTCAGTAGTTAATACAAATTTATTTTATCGAGATTCATTGACATGATAGTCAACACTATTCAAATATTTTTGGGATTTGTAATCCATTTAACTTCAAATCAGTTAATCAATGGTTGAAAAATAATAATTATAATAATCGAGCCTTCAGTTCACAAAACAGGGTAAATCCGTTTAAAATACTGTTGTTCAAAGGAAACAATGTGCCTCGAAATTCCTTTTAATTCTGCCCCAAGCTGTAGAATCCGAGTTTTTCCTGTCGATCTGTCACCAAAGATGTCCTCGGGGACAGCGGATGTGCCCTAAAGATAATTGGGCCCAACAAAGCGGGCTGTCATTACCGGGATAAAAGGTCCTGTGACGCGTCTCAAAATAACACCAAGCATTTTGAGTATAATAAAATGCCTGTTTGCGTAATTCGCCGTTATATTATCAATCTAAATAATAGGCGTTAAAATATGGTCATTGTTTAATTTTTATCATATTTACGCAATATGAGCTTTATGTAAGGCTGCGATTGTTGTTTTCTCTATTGTCTACAAACAAAAATCCAAATTCAGAATTCATAAATACGAGTATATAACAGTAATTAAGATTATAAACAAAATAGTATTTACTTCAGTAATTAATACAAATTTATTTTATTGAGATTGACATGATAGTCAACAATATTCAAATATTTTTAGGGTAAATAATCCATTTAACTTCAAATCAGTAAATCAATGGTTGAAAAATAATAATTATAATAATCGAGCCTTCAGTTCACAAAACAGGGTAAATCCATTTAAAACACTGTTGTTCAAAGGGAACAATGTGCCTCGAAATTCCTTTTAATTCTGCCTCAAGCTGTAGAATCCGAGTTTTTCCTGTCGATCTGTCACCAAAGATGTCCTCGGGGACAGCGGATGTGCTCTAAAGATAATTGGGCCCAACAAAGCGGGCTGTCATTACCGGGATAAAAGGTCCTGTGACGCGTCTCCAAATAACACCAAGCATTTTGAGTATAATGCCTTCGCGTAATTTGTCGTTTTATTATCAATCTAAATAATAGGCGTTAAAATATGGTTATTGTTTAATTTTTATCATATTTACGCAATATGAGCTTTATCTAAGGCTGCGATTGTTGTTTTCTCTATTGTCTATGTGGCGTACCTCCACTATATTTTCTGTTTAACTTTCATTTCTTTTATTGTTAAACTTAACTTTGTGTTTTATATAAATATATTAATTCCGTACTTATTATAAATCTACTTGCATACATAAGAAGATATTATGTTATAGCATTAGATATAGTTTTATATAAACATACATAAATTTTATATTACATAAATACATTAGACAAATATAGTATTATATAAACTTATTACGTAAATATTAAATTAATACATAGTTTTGTATAAATACATAAAATTAATATGTATTTATACAAAACTATGTACATACTACTAAAAGAAATGAAAGTTAAACAGAAAATATAGTGGAGGTACGCCACATCTACAAACAAAAATCCAAATACAGAATTCATAAATACGAGTATATAACAGTAATTAAGATTGTAAACAAAATAGTATTTACTTCTGTAGTTAATACAAATTTATTTTATTGAGATTCATTAACATCATAGTCAACACTCAACACTATTCAAATATTTTTGGGATTTGTAATCCATTTAACTTCAAATCAGTAAATTCAATAGTTGAAAAATAATAATTATAATAAACGAGCCTTCAGTTCACAAAACAGGGTAAATCCGTTTAAAATACTGTTGTTCAAAGGGAACAATGTGCCTCGAAATTCCTTTTAATTCTGCCTCAAGCTGTAGAATCCGAGTTTTTCCTGTCCATCTGTCACCAAAGATGTCCTCGGGGACAGCGGATGTGCCCTAAAGATAATTGGGCCCAACAAAGCGGGCTGTCATTACCGGGATAAAAGGTCCTGTGACGCGTCTCCAAATCCAACCAAATCGCACCAAACATTTTGCTTATAATTATATGCCTATTTAATTCGCTTTATAGGCTGTTTGCGTTATTTTTCACTTTTATTTCAATCGGAATAATGGGCGTTAATGTGTGGTCATTGTTCAATGTTTATCGTGTTTACACAATACGCATTTTGTGCAACTGATACCTGTAAATGAGTGTACGATTAAACATTAAAATATTGAATAAGTAAGTAAAATATTGGGAATAAGTAAAACATATTTATGTAGTTTACTTTGGGCTTTAAATTGACGTGACATTATCAACAATTTGATTATTTTAAAATTAATCTATGTTGATGAATTTTGCAAAATTAATTACCTTGCTCCAAAGCTTTGTTCTTTTGTTCACTAGAAAGATTTTGTAGCATATTCTACGACGAGTGCTACGAGGCAGCTACGAAGCGTGTCTACGCTACGCTGGCGCTATCGTACAAGACCGCACAGCGTACATGTTTGTAGACTCAAAGATACATGCAGGCAGATACGACACCTTCGTTTTAGAGGTTCATTTCTTGAAATTAAGTTAATTAATTGAGTAGTACTGCACACATGGTAAAGATACTGGCAGAGGAGTACAAGCGGTGAAGCCCGTAGTGTTCACATCACAATCTAGATTTGTGTTTACCTTTGGATTTCTCATTTGTATATTTTATCTTGTAGTATAACACATTTGAAAAGTTTGACACATGTACCATTATGAAGCGTTAGTTTTTTTTAACATACACGATGGTATCGTGGTACACTCATCAAATCTAGTATACAGCATGTAAGTTGTTCCTCGACATACCCTCAAAGAATTGACTCAGCTGTCATTATGAACAACTTTTCTATAGAAACGATGTGGGCAGCTCGAAAACTTTTTCGTTATTTCCAAATAAAAGTGTTCAGCAGCATGGAAAATTCGTATGAGAAAGTAGAAAAAAATTTAGTTCCGAGTATTGATCCCATAGGAACAGTTGTTTCTATTGACGAGCTGAGTCAGCCCTTTAAGGGTGTATGGAGTGTCAATTTATACTTTGTATAATGAATCAATTGTTCCGTGTGGTTCCCGGCAGAGAAGAATAGGACCACTCCAAATTATCCCGTGGATGTCGTAGAAGATACTTAGGAAATACAAGCTAAACAAAGCTTATAAACATCAAAGAGGCCTCTCCAACCCGTCTGGCCAGCGTGGAGAGTGTAAGCCAAATCGTCTGATTGCTCGAGCTAATACATATATGAATCTGGTAGTACAGAAAGGGTTGTGCTCTTGCAGTGGAGACTTATGATGATGATGATGATGATAATGAGAAAAAAGAAGTTATTTTAAGTAGGTATGTACAGATATGTGTCAAAGAGAGATGCTATAAGAAACAGACAAATCTATTGCAATAAACTTACATAAGTCCATTTATTTGTTAATAGGTCATTAACACGTAAAACTTCTTAACTTATTTATCAAGTTCCTCAATGTACATTTTAAGATTAAAAGCTATTAAACAAAATAACCTCGCCTAATCCCGAGAACTGCGAATCATAATCAAAACCTTTTAGCACTAATGGAGGCAGGCCGTCCAGATTTGTATTTTTAAGTCAAAAGTTCGGAATTTCGGAATTTCCCTCGGATTCCGGTGTTGGATTTATTAAGCCGCGTCGTACATAAAATGACGACGTTTTGTAGAAAGTCTTTAGCCGTAATAGATTGGACATATTTCCTAGAAGAAATCCAATTTCCAAAATATCTCAGTGCCTAAAGTCGAAAGTCTTTGACCAATGTGTGTTACCAGTGATGACTTACGGGTCCGAAACGTGGGCCCTTACTATGGGCCTCATAAGAAAGCTCAAGGTCGCTCAAAGAGCTATGGAGAGGGCTATGCTCGGTGTTTCTCTGCGAGATCGAATCAGAAACGAGGAGATCCGTAGAAGAACGAAGGTCACCGACATAGCCCAGCGGATTAGCTCTTTAAAGTGGCAGTGGGCGGGGCACATAGCGCGACGAACCGATGGCCGATGCCGCCAAGCGCAGCGTTGGACATCCACCGACCAGGTCGTCAGACGACCTGATAAGGGTCGCAGGAAGGCGCTGGATGCAGGCCGCTTCCAACCGGTCGTATTGGATATCCTTGGGGGAGGCCTATGTCCAGCAGTGGACTTCCTGTGGCTGATGATGATGATGATGATTTCCTAGAAGGAAAAACATTTTATAAAATTTAGATTGTTATGAAACTAACAAAAAAAATAGAAAATATCGTTTTTTCACGATGACGCGTTAATTATGATCAGATACCTTTTATTTAAATCTAGAAATTATTTCAAGTGATTTCACTATTTTTGAAACTCGTTTCATCAAATTTAATGCGAGATGCTAAAATTATTAATATTAGAAATGGAAGTTAGGGATTCCCTACAATAATCAACGTGGAATAAACTTTGACCAGGTGGAAAGAAGGAGTATGTCAACAAAATAAGGGCGTCGTGCCGCCTTTCATAGTCGCGTCGCATCGTCCGAGTCGATGCGAATGGGATTAACAACACTCTTATCCCGTAGACATAAAGGTCTTTCTGACCATCTAAAGCTGATTTCACGTCGATCACTGTGTGGACTGCTTTACTCATGTAAGTGAGCACAACGAGCCTCACACTACGCCGCCGTACGAAACGGGACTTCGTGCGCAACTGTCTTGGGTCAAATTTGCCCTAAATAATCAACTCACCTCCGGATGAGATCGAAACATTTCGGCCTATAGCTGACTTTGAACATAAGTAAATCATTATGCTCATAAATTAAAACAAATTGAGGCATCATTTTTAACCAACTTCAAAAAAGGTGGAGGTTCTCAATTGGTGTATTTTTTTAAATATTTGCTACGCGATTAGTCGCGACGAGACGCGATAGTGGATGGATCGATTTTAGTGATTCTTTTTATGTTCGATAGGTTATGCTCCAGAAGTGGTCTCATAATTATTTTGTTGCAATGTATCCAGCTCTTGTTGAAAAAATAAACAAAAACCCAAAAAAATTGTCAAAGTATGCCGTTCGGTTTAAATTTATTTGTATTTTGATTTGATTTAGACAATTTGATGAGAACGTTACTCCTCTGTTTTGACTGAACTTCAAAGGTGGTCCTATATTTTTTTTTATCGAAATGTATCCAGTGCTTTTAGAAAAAATCAACAAAAACCAAAAAAAAAATTGTACAAGAATGCCGCTTGGTTTAAATTTTTTTCTGTTTAATTTTTTCGCGAATCAAAATAAGTTGATGACGACATTGTTCCTCTATTTTGATTGAACTACCATACCCACTAAAACCTAATTTTAGGTTCCTATTTGTACATTTACGTATAGGGTTAAAGTCGGTTTTACTTTTTTACTAAAAATAATTATTATATTTTTGTTATTATCAATGTTAATAAAAACCTACACAAATATCTTAGTTTATTATTTATCAGTCAGAAAATATCCATATATTCATGTTCTTGTAACGAAAAATTATTCAAAACGAGTAAAGTAAATAATATATTGAATTTGCTAAGTCTTTGATCTATTTTAAGGATAATAAAGAAGGACCCATAAGGACCAACACACTAGCATCAAGTTGAATGACCCCACAGAGTACGAAATGTTGCTCGCGCCCGAGACGAACTCACAACTAATATTATAAATGGGAAAGTAAATTTGTTTGTTTGTTACGCTTTCACGTTCTATCTACTAAACCGATCATTGTGAAATTTAGCATACTTATAGAGTACTGAGAAGGACATAGGCTATATATCACGTGGGTGATGCCGCGGGTAGCAGCTAGTTAATTATAATACCTTTTGTCAACCCGCTCCCGGCTAGTAGGCGAAACTTGCAGACTTGACCTGTCAGTTCGTGCTTACGAAAACGTTAAGTTTCCCCAATGTGCGGAAATATACTATCGTAATAACAGTAAAAAGGTTAATGAACCAAATTCTAATGTGCATATATGATAAATAGTTATAAAATAGCAGATATTTGCATTTCTACAATTACCTTGAAACTTAAAACCTCAATAAACGGTACCGCCCATTCACCAACATTTCACACATTTCATACCAAACAAGTGTGTCATGGCACTTGTTTGGTATGAAATGTGTTAAAAAGGCGTCTCTAGTAGCATCCAAGCGACAGTAATAATAATAATATATTTTAATGTCTCGTTTTACAGTTCATACAATACAATGATGTGGTTCCCGGCAGAGTAGAATAGGACCACTTCAAGTCTTCTCGTGGATGTCGTAAAAGGCGACTTAGGAAACACAAGCTAAACAAAGCTTACAAACATCAAAAAACCTCTCCAACCCGTCTGGCCCGCGTGGAGAGTGTAGGCCAAATCCTCTGACTACTCTGGCTAATATATTGCTGTGGTAGCACAGAGAGGGTCGTGCTCCTGCAGTGGAGACTAAAAAAGACCTGATGGATGGATGGATGATAAAGTAACAGTTCACAGCAATCCCTCAATCTGTGAAAGGGGCCATCATTCCGCAACTCACCATCGAACTAGGGATAAGCCTGTATCTCGAGTGGTGAGAAGCACCATGACTGCTCCACCAGCAGATATTTTTTTTTTCATGTCATACGACGGCAAACGGGCAAGCGGATCACCTGATGGTAAGTGATCACCGCTACCTATGAACAACTGCAACTCCAGGGATGTTACAAGAGCGTTGCCGGCCTTTATTTAGATCCCGCAAAAAGAACATACACACAGTCACACTTATTCCCTGCTCTGTGATCGACCCCAATGGGTTTGTTTGTTCCGATAACATGACCTCTGGCTATAGAATGTTTTAAGAAAAAATAGGAGGAAATCTGCGAACAAACATTCGCAAAGGTCGTTGAATTTAGATTTGAAAAGGCTGTCTTTTGTATAATTCTTGTATTCCACTTTGCCCGTAATTGCGTTGGCCTTACAACTTTTTTTATTAATATTGGATTCAGCAATGCCACTTGGACTAAACAGACTTACTAAACTTCGAAATTGCAACTGTGATATATATGGGACACAAAAGTATACAGTTGCGATATACGGAACTTAAAAAGTATGCAACACGATGTTAGAAACTATGTGCGAGGAACCGATTTATTGCGATATCAATGTATGTTCATTAAAAATGTTGTAAATATTGTCTGCTTAATATTGCTTAAAAATCATGTTTATTTTTAAATTATTAAGTATTGAATAAAGCATTTGTCTTCATATATTGCGATCGTATACTTTCAAGTCATGTAAGTAGCAATACATTTAGTGTCAAATATTTTAAAACAATATACTTTATAAGTAAATAACATACATCATTACTTCAAAGTTCAGGTAAGACACTTCATAAGTCAAGAGTGAATGAGTAAGCAAAAGTTTATTATATCGATTGGAGCTTAAGCCGATGAGGCATTGAACGTTTTCATATAAATTTCACAATTTTGGTTGTTCATTTACATATCAGTGTAATCATTTGTATAAGTAATAAGAATGCTACGTAATTTACAATTTAATACAGTTTTTACAATAGAAAAATAATTTGTTTGATTGTTTGTAATTTCTTTATTGCAAAAATACTGTACCTACACTTATTGAAAGAAACTTTGAGAAAAATAACATTTGTAAAACGGCTGACTTATCCCATTAAGTGATCTCTTCCATTCCTTGTTCTTCATCTCTTCTAACCATTTCCTTGAAAGGTTATAAGAAATGCTTGGTCATCATCATCATCATTTTCTCAGCCACAGGAAGTCCACTGCTACTCCATAGACCGAGGATTTCCACCGGTTGGAAGCGGCCTGTAAAATGCTTCTTACTAAAATCAGCGGCCTAACTTCTCATATGAACTTGAAACTACATTACGCATAGAACCAAACATCTCAACTTAATTTGGCATGCCCGTTGATGTTTGTTATGTCTTGATACGTCAAATATACTCCAAGGCAGGTGCAATCCAATTTATTCGTTATCGTTAAGTTCTCAAGTTACAAAATCGACAGCTGTTTGCTTGAAATTCGCGCATAGAGAGAGTGACTTATGATGATGAATAGGTGTTCCATGAATTTCCGCATTCGTGGGACAAAATTAATTTATTAAAACTACATTATTACTTCGTTTTACATATTTATATAGCTACTTATAATAAATTTTGAAATTGAAAATAAATATATTTATACATAAATAACTTATGAATATATCAGTATTTGCCGCATTGCCCCCGTCATATTGTTCATAGATTAATATCCATCATTGTGATTCCAATTTTTATCCACACGTCTTAATGTACCTTTAGGTCTTATAACTCAAGGCTATCTACTCTCTTGGGGGATAAAAACGCGATTAGAATGTAAGTTTAAATATGTAGGTAGGTTGTAGGTATCTCTTGGATACGCATCGACGAGATACCTACATATATAAACTTACATTCTTTGACATCCTAGTCTTCATCGTCACTTACCATCAGGTGAGATGGGAGACAAATGCCTACTTCAATAATAGATAATATGCACGTAATTTTTTTTATTTGCTTAGTACAATCCCTAATAACTACAGTAAAAAAATATGAAAGAACTTATAAAATATCTTAATTAGCAACGAAGATGTGATGTTTAAATAAGAAAGAGAAGTCCGATATGGATTAGTGACGTCAAAGTCTATATCATTTAGACATTTGCCATATAAAATAGTGTTTTCGCGATAATTTTCGTAAAATCATTTTATCTCGTTCGTTTTTCAACCAAATTTTATTCTGTTTTCACTTTCAGTACTTTACTATTAAATATTTTTGGATAAACTGGTAAGATAACACATATTTTTTCATGCATATTCCCTGTTCATTAAAAAAATAAGTATTAAATAATTTTCGAAGAATTAAAGGTACTACTTGCGACAAAAAAAAAACGTACCGGTACGTTTTTTCAATCAGTTTTTTATCAAAAATTAACATGCCCTGATTCAGGTCACAAGAAGTAACATTATTGAGACTGAAGGACATTATGATGATGACCAGTTTGGTTCTTTAATGTTTTAAAACAGGAGCTTAAAAACTCCACTGAAGTGTTTGATATTATATTTACTGATATTCAGGTTTCTCTTTTAACATTAATTGTCAGTAGCTTGAGTCTTGCCCTGTTACTAGCGGAACGTTAGACTGAGGAATATATAATACCTATTTATATATTTTTTCAAATATAGTGTTGTAGTATTACATTTTATAACGGAGATGAATAACGAGAAAAAAAGTTTTAAAAATAATTTCAAATCAGAAAAAAATGTGAAACATATTTTTGGTAAAAATATATCAATAATTCAAATAGATGAGAAACCTTTTATACCTGAATCTAAAGTAGACAAATAACAATAAATTTCATTCGTATCTTGGATATCGCCCACAAATCACACAAATAACGTTTTCCAATGATACATGACCGCAATCATCATTTAGTTTCTATTCCAGTTATTCTTAAACTTACTAATATTACTGATATAAAATAAAAACGTTCTGACTAGCATTATCGGAAAACTATTTACTTTCTCATGGAATATTTTCATATCTACTATTGTAAAAGAAGTAAGGTTTGTGTCTGTACAGATTTTTGTCAGGTAACATAAATTTTGGATTTATTTTGTCGTTTATTATCTTCAGCTCTTTTATTCATACAACATGTAAATAAAAAATAATAATATTCCCTTAAAAAAGTGATTTGGGGAATATTGAGTCGTACAGCCTAAAATTATTTTGTTGTAATTTTTGTTTTCTTGCATGTTTGTACGCAAAGCCTTGAACAAAATTTAGTGATGAATAAAACAATTTTCAATGTTCTTTTTTATATTCACAGTAAAAACCGATATGATAAGACTGCGGGTTAAGTCACAGGCGAACCTAGTTGAAGACTGAAATAGTATAAAATAACTGCTCGATTGAACTTGTAACTTAGAATTCATTACAAAAGTCAGGCGTCGTTTGGATATTAGTTACAGTTGAATAGCTAAACTTAATAAAATTATGCAATTACGGGATTATTAAATTTTGCTTTATTGATTTCATATCGAAATTTTATAGTAAAGGCACTTGATTCAAAATTAAATATGTCTTCTCAGTTGCAATCAATGACTAGCTAGAGCAAAACTTATAAAAAAGGCTTAGCCATAAGCTTATATATTCTTTACTCGCTACATCGATTGATTCCTGTTACCTAGTATTTGTTGTAGAAAATACTCGTAAGTTAATGCCAACATTTTTGCGCTACCGAAGCAATCTTAAGAGAATACAGCTGCGATCACGTAAATACTTGTTTCAGACTATCTCCCGAGACTGCCTCAGTTTTCGGCCACTTTCTCTAGATTGACGTTCGCGCAAATTATATTAGGTCTGTTTTTTGCAATATTAGCTCTAACTTTGAAAAAATGTACAGAATTAAATGAAATACTGGCACAATAGATATTTTTAGTCAAGTAAAAGAAACTCACGTTTTCATTAATCACTGTAAGATAAGTAAAGAAAATAGAAATAAAACAGAATCAACTTTTTGGCTGTGTTTGAACAAAAAAATTAATATAATCCAAGTTAATTGAATGGTGCTACGTCTTGTACCTACGCTGTGAAACGGTAAGTAGCAAGGATGTATATTAGGCTCTTTACAGATTGATATTTACACTTTGAGCTGTTTTTTTCCACAGCTGTGCTAAGACCGATTGGAAAACTAAAACGATGTTATTAAAGTATTTTTTCCAGTGCGATCCTGGTGAAAACCATGCCTAGGTCAATGTTTTTTTACATATGAAGTCTTTTTTTTTTGTTGTAAAAAGTAAGTTATTTCATCAAGGTATTTCATTTAGCGGCACATTTTTCACAAGACTAAAAAATACGTAAAGTAGGAGGTTTAATTATGTAAAAAAGTTGTAAAAAATACAATCGTATTTCAGTACCTACCATAAAACTTTACAACAAAATAATTCTACGGTAAAACTACTCGCTCCTAAGAGAACGAGATATTATTTTTTCAGTAAAAATAAGTTTAAAACGGCCAAGTGTGATTCGATCAACCCTCCTACAGATATTTAAATAAAAAGTTTTTTTTTTAATTATCGAGAGATGTTCTTCAGGAATTTATAGTCTTGAGTATTTTATATTAATTTTAAAAGTCCTGGAATAAAAATTCTTGGTAGACAGAATGGTCAGAGAGAGACACACAACATTACTATATAGGGTCCTTGGTGTTTTAAGGTAAGGCACGGATCCCCAAAAACCTACGGAGCTAATTCTCATCTAAAAAGTATAAAATCCCAAAGGCCGTATTTGCTACTTATATTTTTATGAGGCTGTCTGAAAAAAGCGGACGGGGAGGAATAAATAAACGTTTGAGCTTTATGTTATGTGAAGTGCTTATTAGTTTCGCTGAGCAGTCGATACACAGAAAACGAAAACAATTTTCTTGAATGAAAGAAAGAATTGAAATGAAATATGCTGTCCAATTGTATATAAAATAAATACATACATACTATCACGTCTTTATCCTTTGCGGGGTAGACAGAGCCCAAGGTCATAAAACCTACAGGCCACGTTTACCATCGTAGTGGGCGTAAAGGTGGAAAGCGGAATTAAAATATTGATGGGTTGCTAGCCGCATCACCTATCGATAGGATTCCATAGATTTTCGCCCAATCCCTTGACCGGCTTTTACGGTCTGCGCAGGAAGAAAAGCAGCAGGTATATTGTATGTTTTTTCTTTTTTCCCAAACCAGCATGAAAGAGATAAAAAACAAAGCTTATAAACATCAAAGATACCTCTCCAGCCCGTCTGGCCAGCGTGGAGATTGTAGGCCAAATCCTTTGACTGCTCTGGCAGTACAGAGAGGGTCGTGCTCTTGCAGTGGAGACTAATAAAGACCTGATAATGAATCATCATTATTGGTAGACGGTGAACAACTTTTCCTATGAAACCAATGCTTGAAAAGTATTTTTTTATACTTTCCCCTACTAATAGATGAACGCTTTTGTATGAAAATGTCGACTTTGTTTTGAGTCTTCAGTATATACACGTGTAAATGGACCCTCGAAATACCCTAAAGGCGCTGTGGTATCAGACGATACGAGACACTAGCGCCGCCCAGCAATTAATTCGATAAGTCCTAATTATTATATTTACAATTAATTCTCTCTTCTTTCCATGTAGTTGAGCTCATTTTTGTTCTTTCTCTCGCACAAATGACTTTTTTTTAGCAAATAATAACATTATTATCATTGCCTAGATTGCGTCGATAAGCATTTGTTGTACACAGATTTTCTGATGATATTTCTTAAGAGGGTATACTAGCAGTGCGTTTTCCATACCAATGTATTTCTCTATTTTCTAAAACTGCTTATAGAGGCACAATTCTTTTTACATAATATTTATTACTAAATAAAATAGGTATGTCCCTATGTTTTATTTTTTCCTAAAAACCTGTTTAAAAGAAAAAAAAAATTACAAAATCAGTTTTTTTGGAAAAAAATAAAAAATAAGGGCATTCTTATTTTTGATCTAGATTTTATGAAAAAAATAATTGTGGCTCTAGAATCAGTTTTCAGCGAGAAAATAGAGAAATACATTTGTATGGAAACCATATTGAAAAAACACTGCTAGTATACGCTCTTAATAATTTAACTACTGGCTCTTAAGCAATGATATAATAATTTCGCTTATACTTATAATTAAAAAAAAAAATCGGGTGTCTTTAAATGTAATTAATTTTTTGAATTTAGTTGTAATCGCAGTTTTTCATCTTTACGTTGAAGCACGGATTCCATGGCTGGCACATACTTTTTTTGACGAAATTTACTATTTTGCTCATTTTGCATAACTGTGGCTAGATTTTCTCAGTGCGAATTTAAGTTTTTGTAAATATATTTGTTAAATTACAAAATCCATACTATGTACCAAAATTGGTAAAAATATATTTTTTTTTAACTTAAAACTCTATTTCTTTTTTACCAATTTAAATGAAATATTGCATAATTTTTGGGACATCCTCATATCTATGTAAGATATATTTTTTGTGCCTCCGGGATACCTGACAAAATTTAGCAGCCTTGTCACCCTACATAGGTATAATGTAACGTAACTTTGAACAATTTATGTGACAACGTAACGGGTGGTGTTACGAATTAATTACTATGTTCACGGTTGGGGGTAATTAGGCAGGTAATGGGAGATATAAACGGCCGAGGCCGAGATTTTTGGGGTTTATGTCACTTAACTATACACAGGTTGGCTTTGTATCCCTACATAAAAATCTGGAATCAAGACCAAACTCACCGTATGGAAAAAAGTAAAAACATATGGAACCGATTATGGATCGATTCACCGATAATTCGATCGAATTTCTATGGGAAGAGTATCTCTCTATTTTTTTTCTGATTCTGTATTTTCAAGAGATTACGGTTACGAGATTTTTCAAGGGAGTATAGTTACGAGATTCTGTATTTCCGGAGGGATTCGAATAGGTCCGTCTACACAATATGTTTATTTCAAAAATTACAATTTTAACAGAAGATAATCTATCAGAATATACAGCTTCTACGAGAAAAAATAATCTTTAGATATTAGAGGCTTCAGAGCTACTATTCTCTCATTCCCAACCCATTCGAGCAAGTAGCATCCTAAATATCATTATCTCGTTCCCCCCCCCCCCCTATCATCATCATCATCATCCTGGTCTAGTAAATTTCTCCAGTCGTTTCTGTTTTTGGCTTTTTCCTGCTATATTCTGACGCCTAGTACTTTTAGGTCTTGTTGTATTAACAATACTAACCATAATAACCATCGAAGTCTAGGTTTCCTGTCGGTCTTCGTCCTTCAGGTTTACCATTGAGGAGGAGCCTGGGCACTCTTTCCTCTTCCATTCACTTTACGTGTCCAGCCCATCGGAGACGCCCCACCTTTATGCAGCTCACAGAATTTCAGCATACACACATAGCCTAAGCAACATGCTGTAACATTGCAAAAACACCTATAATGCAAGCCTTTTTAACGCTAATAAAGATTTGGATTCTGATTCTGAAAAAAAACATTACCTTCCTTCTGGATGGGTCAATCGGGTAAAACTAAAACAGATCACCTCATATGAACAGAGATCGCATCATAAATTCAGTCTGTCAAACGCAGACGTGTCCGTGCCTCAGTCTATTCAATAAATCCCGCTAATAGTTGGGAATGTTTATGTGATTGAATGCCGGAGATGCCCGATAATCCCGAGCTTATTACGGGAAATTTCGGATATTTATGTCGTGTGCGGTCTTTCATTGACGTCATTAACAGACTGGCCGGATTTGTCATTTGGAACAAATTTGTGGTAGAGAACGATGCTATAAAAAATGTCGACTAGGTATTTTCCACACAATTTAAAACTCTTTATGCTGTTTTTGAAGTATTGACAATAACTTTGAAAAATATCATGATCATCCATCGTGCAATTTATAGCCTATGTACTATTATGATAAAAAATGTCATCAAAAAAACTAAAACAGATCATTTCGTCTTCTCATATAAACGTATCGCATCATAAATTCAACCCGTCAAATGCAGACGTGCCCATGCCTCAGTCTATTCAATAAATCCCGCTAATAGTTGGGAATGTTTATGTGATTGAATGCCGGAGATCCCGTAATAAGCTCGGGATTATCGGGAATTTCGGATATTTATGTCGTGTGCGGTCTTTCACTGACGTCATTAGCAGAGTGGCCGGATTTGTCATTTGCGCCAGGTTTGTGGAAGGGAAAAGTACTATAAATTATGTCAATAACTACTGCCCCTAAGTTCGAATGCGTATTTTATAGCCAATATACTACTTTGATGTATAAGCAATAAAAATATAAAAAATCATTACAATCCATCTAACATCTTGAATCCTAATATGTTGTAACATAAAAGTATGCGAAATGAAAATTGTACATGAAGTGGCATTATCACATACGCAACCTCGTACAGACTATCTTTAGTTATATATTAGCATTCAAGATACAAAACTGAAGTATTCTGATTAAATAAAAATAGGGTATGGAAAAATCTATGTTTAACAGGACTTGATCCTGGTTAAGCCACAAAAAAGGTCTTGTTAGTAAATTAAAATACTAATGGCACTAAAATAGAGCATTTAATTTTTTTTTGTGAAATAATGTAACAATACATGGCCATAACGCCATTATGCTTTATGGGCATTGAATAAATTGAATAAAAGTACATACAACTTTTGTAAGCTCTGATGAACTTTCCTTATTTAATAAGAAAACTCTAAACGGTCAAGTAACAAAATATCTGTACCAATGACTTTTTAATGGAATAGTACTTAAGTTTGTTAAAGTAACATTCCGTATTCGGAGCCAACTGTTCAATTTACTGCTAATTAATGTAAGGAACCCAACGATTCCTAGCGCAGTGAATAATTTAAGCATTGTGGGAGCCTTAGTCAGTGCTGATTACCGCCAGCTCATACAGAATGCACGCTGCATGAAGCCAGCATCGGGGTTTAGCATACACTGTTAGTCTTATTGCTAGAGTAACTGAGACACGACCTAGTTGTTTGTTTTCTTTAATTAAGTATTTAAATATCACTATCTTGAAATGTACTTCATTTACTTTAAGAAATAAGATTGGAGCAAAACTTTGTATAATCAAGAATTGAGGCCTTTAAGTAACCTTCTACTGAGCAGAGACTAAGTAACTTTCGCCTTTCAGAGCTGTTTATTCTACATACATTGGTTATATTAATGTAAAGAACACAGCATCTCTACCAGTGTCTGTGTAAATTTTAATAACTTAAGCATTGTGGGAATCTTAGTCAGTGCTGATTACCGCAGGCTCATACAGAATGCAAGCTGCATGTAGCCGGCATCAGGGTTTAGCATACACTGCCAGTCTTATTGCTACAGAACCTTGGAAGAGATATAGAGTGTTATTTTTTTTTTGTTTGAGTGTTAAAAATGCTATCATTACATAAACGTGTTGTATCTAAAGGATAAGATTGGAACAAACTCAAGAACATACATTATATATCGTACATTCAAGAATTGAGACACAATTATGGCAACTTTTATACTGCGCAGAATTTTTTTTAAGTTACTTTTACTTTTCAGAGCTGTTTATTCTATATACATACATATATTGGTAATAAATCTAAAGAACCCAGCGTCTCTACTCGTATCTTCGTAAAAGTTTAAGGATTGTAGGAACCTAAGTCAGTGCTGATTACCTCCGGCTAATACAGAATGCATGCTGCATATGGCCAGCATTTGGTGTTTAGCGTACACATCACTACCGGTATTACTGCTACGGAACCTGAGACGGAATTCTAGATTGTTTATTTTCTTTAATTAAGTATTTAAAGAACATTATCTTGGAATGTACAGAGCAGAATAGGACCACTCCAAGTCTTCCCGTGGATATCATAGAAGGCGACTTTGAAAACTCAAGCTAAACAAAGCAAACAAACATCAAAGAGACCTCTTTAACCCATCTTGCAGTGTGGAGAGTGTAGGTCAAATCCTCTGGCTACTAAGGCTAATATATGGCACTGGTTGTACAGAGAGGCGATATCCTGCAGTGGAGACAAAAAAGAAGCTGATGATGATAATATCATTTTGTTTGTTTTTGATAACTTTATTGTACAATAAATGAGATACAAAAGGAATACAGGCACGAAAGAGTAAATTGACAATGGCGGACTTATCCCAAGATGGGATCTCTTCCAGTCAACCAGCGAATAATTGAGAGGAAATATACTCAATTAAGGGGTAGAAGTGTGTACAATCATTAAAATTTTGAATTTGGATTAAAATATATCATGAAATCAACAAAAAAAAATATTTTCATGTCTGTGCATGCAATTCATAACCTACATCTAACAACATAAAATACTTATATAACTAAAAATATATAAATATATGTATATAAAACATACATAACTATATACTATACCACTACTTATAAATAAACTAAATAGATTGAATACTTGTAGTCAAATGTCTGAAGTAACGAGAGAACATCTGAATAAACTACGTTTAAAGGAATTTAATGATGTTGCCATCATGATATCTGAAGGAAGTGAGTTCCAGAGTCTATTATTTTTTTCTGTTTATATTCTCTCGACGGTTGACTGGAAGAGAATGGTTTGTACCCAACTGACCCACCTAGAAGGATATCTTACAGGATAATGAAAAATGTACACTGAAAGCAAAAAAAACCGGCCAAGTGTGAGTCAAACTCGCGCAATGAGGGTTCCGTACAATATGCATCGTGTACACACACACAATGTGCAAAAATGTTTTATTCAATTGACTAGCGCTATATCTAGTGGTGGTTTAGTGAACTATTTCCCTAGATGAACTTATTATTGTGAGTTTAAGACTTAATTTTCAAGTGATAGAATTCTTATTATTTTTCCTGTAATCTTCAAGGAATGAACTATATTTTGTAATTTTTTCGAAATTTTAGGCCCAGTAGTTTCGGAGATCAGGGGGGGGGAATGGTCAATTTTTGCCTTCTTTCGTGAATAAAATCAAAAGTATTGATTTTACCCGAACAAAAAAATATATTTTTGAGATCCTCATAATGAGCCCTTTCATTTGATATATGACACAGTAAGGTTTGCAAAACTTTTTTTTAAAATTTTGTAATTGGGCCCCTCAAAATGACCCTTATTTCAAAAAAATCTTTATTTACTTTGCACATCCGTGTTTGGGTCATAGGATTACACTATCTTACCAAATTTCATCTAATTTGGTTCAGTAGATTCGGAGAAAATCGGCTGTGACAGACGGACGGACGGACAGACAGACGCTCGAGTGATCCTATAAGGGTTCCGTTTTTCAACTTTTGTACGGAACCCTAAAAAACCACAGAAACATATGAAGTTAATTACTTTAATGAAGAAATCTAGCGTTTCTAGCTTCGTGAATAATTTGCGTTGTGGGAACTAGCATTCGGTGTGGATCTTGGAATCTTGTTCCTAGAAAACCTAGCTGTCTTGAACCAAAAATATATCTAAGTTGTAACTTTTTCTGACAAAATAAAAGATGACTTTCTTTGAATGACTTTTATATTATAAAGCTACCTTTCAAATTGTTTATTGCGGTTCGTAGCTAGATTACTTTTCTTTCAAAAAAAATACACATTGCTTATCGAGGCTTATTATTATTTATTGATTTTGCTTACTTACAAACCCAGCATTTCTAGCGCAGTGAAGTCTTAATCATAGGAACCCTCGAACAATATCTAGATTGTTAATTCGCCCTTTTCACTTACAGATTATTACGGAGACCAACGCTTTGCACTCAGCGCAGGTATGTGACTAAGTTGTTGGTAGTATGAAACTTATTTCATGTATCCTTGGTTGATTGATATATTGTCTGACTATTATCAAATATCTTCCTTAATCCAAAGTCATTTAGTCAGTTATTTATTAGAATTCAGGCGTGAAACTAACAGTGAAGGCATACGGTACAGATACGGTGCAGGCGAGGAATACTATGATTGAATTTTAAGGTTTAACACGACCTGTATCGCGCGAAAGATCTTAGTCTCTAGCTATCGCAAAATGCTTCAGCAGAAAAGACGTCAATTTTTCCTTGCGATATTGATCGTTTTGAAAATAACAATAAGGCTGAAAATACTCTCTTAGTGCCCCAAGCCTATACGGAATTTGCGTCGCGCCTTCGCTATACGCCTTTTCTATAAGATTTAAGCCTTAGTCAGAGTTGATCGAGTATTAAGCATACACTTACAGTTTTATTCCTACGGAAACTGAGACGTGGTCTTAAATAATACACTTTCTTTTATTTAAAACACTTTATTTTAATGAACTTCATATAATTAAAGAAATAAGATCTAAACAAACTTTGTACAAACAAATATGGAGACACATTTACAGAAACTTTTGTACAGAAAATAAACTTTGTTTGAGTAACTTTTGCTTTTAAGAACATCTGAACATATATTGCTAATAATTATAGTGAACTCTGTGTTTTTAGCTTCCTACATTATTTAAACGTTGCTGGTGCTTCTTCCTACTCAGTGAGCTCAATGCTGATTTCCGCCGGTGCATACGGTATACAATGTACGCTGCATGCTTTGACTATACATATACTCTCTAGACACCGTCATGTTTTTATTTCAATGTTAAAAAACTGGCCAATTTTTCAATGCTTGTGTGCGTGACAGCTTTGTGTTAATAACACGCGTCTTGTCAATTTATGCCCTCAAAATCCGTCAGATTGGTAGCTGTGTGCGTGCGCAACCGACTATGGGTTGGAAACTAGTTTTTTTCTACGCTTTTAGGCTAATAGAGTCTACCTAGGCTTTGTATAACTAAGGCTACATGAAACTGGCATCGAGTGCTTAACATACAGGTACATTTTGGAGTCATATTGCTAGGAAACCTTGGACGAGCGCTTCCTGGCTACATTTTAATCGAATGAACTTTATTTATTTATTTATTATTATCACAATCACACACAGACTTACAGTAATAACACCAAGTCATCCGCATGTTACAAGAAACAATTTACCAAACTATACATTCGATTAGCAATTTACATTTCTAAATCATTAAAAAACAAGTGATACAATTTCAGGTCAAATTAAACTAAATCATGTCAAAGTTAACTTAAATAAAAAAGAGTGAAGTATTAGTACGAATTAAAGAAAAAATATTAGTAATTAAATTAATTAAACAATAAAATCAATAGAATTCAGATAAATCATAACATTATTTATAAACTTATTAGCTGCATCGTTAAAAATGTCTATTTCAATTTGTTGTTTGAGCATGTCCCCGAGCAGTTGTAGGACTCTAACCGTTGGTGCGTTTTTAGCATATTCCGTGCGCACAACCGGAGGAGTGAATAGACGCGGACGTCTGCGAGGCGCCACGGCTGCACCCCCGCCCCGGTGCCAGCGCGTGGGTACACGGAGTCCTAACTGCGCGAGTGCAGTTTCGTTACTTACGGGATACATGTATTTTTTCGGGGTTCAGTTCTGTCCCCATCTATATATATAAAAAGTAAACCTGACTCACTGACATTGAGATTTAACCATAGAGAAGACACCGCATATCCTTACTTTGTCCCGTTCAACTGTGGCCGTCGCGCCACAACTCACTCAGACGGTTGTTAGCTCTTTTGCTTGTGGTACTTCCCACGATTAATAAACAAAAACTTGGTAAAAATCATAAAAATGCCTTGGTGTGTATTAAGTTATTGCAGTAATAACTTAGCGAACACTGCACAGTGCAAAGGAACATTTTTTTATCAGCAAATACATTATTTTTAGGGTTCCGTACAAAAGTTGAAAAACGGAACCCTTATAGGATCACTCGAGCGTCTGTCTGTCCGTCCGTCCGTCTATCACAGCCGATTTTCTCCGAATCTACTGAACCAAATTAGATGAAATTTGGTAAGATAGTGTAATCCCATGACCCAAACACGGATGTGCAAAGTAAATAAAGATTTTTTTGAAATAAGGGTCATTTTGAGGGGCCCAATTACAAAATTAAAAAAAAAAATTGGAAACCTTACTGTGTCATATATCAAATGAAAGGGCTCATTATGAGGATCTCAAAAATATTTTTTTTGTTCGGGTAAAATCAATACTTTTGATTTTATTCACGAAAGAAGGCAAAAATTGACCATCCCCCCCCCCCCCTAATCTCCGAAACTACTGAGCCGAAAATTTTGAAAAAATTACAAAATATAGTTCATTCCTTGAAGATTACAGAAAAAATAATAAGAATTCTATCACTTGAAAATTAAGTGGTAAACTCACAATAATAAGTTCATCTAGGGAAATAGTTCACTAAAACACCACTAGATGGCGCTAGTCAATTGAATAAAACATTTTTTGCACATTGTGTGTGTGTTCATGAAGCATATTGTACGGAACCCTCATTGCGCGAGTTTGACTCACACTTGGCCGGTTTTTTACAAAAAAAGTAAATATAATTACCTCCCGCCATTTTGCATTATGTTGACATGTTGCTATGGAAACGCGTGAGAGTAGCAAATATAGCGCTGAGGTATTGAGTTATGTATGATTGGACGCTTCGTTATTGTTTTAGCGCTGCAGCGCTTAAATTTTAAATTTCGAGGAATGGAACCATGCCAATATAATAAGGTAGCCCCTCTAGTACTATATATCAATGCTCACCGACTAAAATATCAACGCACATTCGAAACTACTTTACCTAGAAACCCGAAATTTGATATAAGGCACAGGGGTAATGAGGTAATCCTTCATAATGTAAGTAAGCACTAAGAAATTTTTTTTTGGAAATTTAATCCCTGAGGGGTTAAAATGTACGCAGACAAAGTCGCCATTTACTAAATGAAAACGGATAGTAAAATTGCCCAGGTCCTAGATGACACTTCAAACTATTTTATGAGCTTTACTTATAATTTTTACCATAAGTGGCCATTTGTTACAAAAATGTGCATAAAGGTTCACGTTCTAACTTTAAATTTTGAACAGTACTCATAAATAGATCTAAAGATTGTCTAGGGCTTTGCGGACCAAATTTTAAATGATCAATCTGATAGAATAAGCATTGCCATTCAACGTGGCAATGCTGCCACTTTACCGCACTTTTTCCTTCTGGGCACATTACCGCACGGCAATGACCTGACATTTTCTATTTATAGGTAAGTTTTATTTATAGGAAGGTTTTATTTATAAGTAGTTTTATTTTATAGGTAGGTTTAATTCTTAGTTTATATAAGTTAGTTTTAATATTGTTACTTAATAATAAAGCATATCTGATTTCAAACAGATTAATTATTTTAAATGGGTATCCTCATTTAAAAAAAAATATTTGATTTGATATCGCACTGGACCCGTAAAATGCATGTATCCCCTTAGCAATGTTAACATGGAAAAAAAACTTTATAATAAGTAAAAAGTTTATACGTAGTCAAAAATTTAAGTACTACCACAGAGACTAGAATGCAAGCAGCAATCTAGCCGGCTTCGGGTGGATAAGCAAACACTCCTTCCTCGTCTTATCGCCAGGGAACCTGAACGAGATCTACTTAGATTGTGAATTTTCCCTGTCCACTAACAGATTATTATACAGACTGTCGCTTTGAAGTTTGTTTTATTTACTTTTAATTACCTACAGACCTGTAGGTACTACTCTTTGATGTACTACTACACTAATTTTGTGTTTTAAATGAGAGTGTACATAATGTATGAAAAATATGTTACTTTTTATGTGTTTTGGTTATATAACGTAAAGTTGGCAGTTAGACATGTATCTGTAACGATGTCCGATGAGATGAAAAAGGCTCTCAAAAGACCACTTCTTGGCAGCAAAACTAACTTACATAGTCGAATAAAGAAACTAAGGTCGCAGGAAGGCATTGGATGCAACTCGTTTTCAATGTTTGTTTCATCTTATCCGACAAGTCCCAAAGACATACTTGGAAAAATAGTCCCGTAGTTTGCTTTTTACACATACGATCCTTTTTGTATCAAGCTACCTTAACAATGTTGGAATGGAAAAAAACTTTTTACCTATATTACTTAATCCAACATTGAAATACCACCGCAGAGACTAGAATGCAAGCAGCAATCTAGCCGGCTTCGGGTGGATAAGCAAACACTCCTTCCTCGTCTTATCGCCAGGGAACCTGAACGAGATCTACTTAGATTGTGAATTTTCCCTGTCCACTAACAGATTATTATACAGACTGTCGCTTTGAAGTTTGTTTTATTTACTTTTAATTACCTACAGACCTGTAGGTACTACTCTTTGATGTACTACTACACTAATTTTGTGTTTTAAATGAGAGTGTACATAATGTATGAAAAATATGTTACTTTTTATGTGTTTTGGTTATATAACGTAAAGTTGGCAGTTAGACATGTATCTGTAACGATGTCCGATGAGATGAAAAAGGCTCTCAAAAGACCACTTCTTGGCAGCAAAACTAACTTACATAGTCGAATAAAGAAACTAAGGTCGCAGGAAGGCATTGGATGCAACTCGTTTTCAATGTTTGTTTCATCTTATCCGACAAGTCCCAAAGACATACTTGGAAAAATAGTCCCGTAGTTTGCTTTTTACACATACGATCCTTTTTGTATCAAGCTACCTTAACAATGTTGGAATGGAAAAAAACTTTTTACCTATATTACTTAATCCAACATTGAAATACTACCGCAGAGACTAGAATGCAAGCAGCAATCTAGCCGGCTTTAGGTGGATAAGCAAACACTCCTCGTCTTATCGCTAGGGAACCTGGCCGAGATCTACTTTGATTGTTAATTTTCTCTGTCCACTAACAAATTATTATATAGACTCTCGCTTTGAAGTTTGTGTTTTATTTACTTTTAATTTTCCAGAGACCTGTAGGTACTGCGGGACTGATTTTGAGTTAAATGCGAGTTTACATAATCTTTCAAAATATAAATAAATGTTTGTTAATCGAATATTTACTATAATATATAATAGATTCAGCGTGTAAAACTTTTCTATATATTTCCTCATACATGATATATTTTGGCCTCATACATATTTCCTGCCGTGTGGTTCCCGACAGAGCAGAATAGGACCACTCCAAGTCTTCCCGTGGATATCATAGAAGGCGACTTTGAAAACTCAAGCTAAACAAAGCAAACAAACATCAAAGAGACCTCTTTAACCCATCTTGCAGTGTGGAGAGTGTAGGTCAAATCCTCTGGCTACTAAGGCTAATATATGGCACTGGTTGTACAGAGAGGCGATATCCTGCAGTGGAGACAAAAAAGAAGCTGATGATGATAATATCATTTTGTTTGTTTTTGATAACTTTATTGTACAATAAATGAGATACAAAAGGAATACAGGCACGAAAGAGTAAATTGACAATGGCGGACTTATCCCAAGATGGGATCTCTTCCAGTCAACCAGCGAATAATTGAGAGGAAATATACTCAATTAAGGGGTAGAAGTGTGTACAATCATTAAAATTTTGAATTTGGATTAAAATATATCATGAAATCAACAAAAAAAAATATTTTCATGTCTGTGCATGCAATTCATAACCTACATCTAACAACATAAAATACTTATATAACTAAAAATATATAAATATATGTATATAAAACATACATAACTATATACTATACCACTACTTATAAATAAACTAAATAGATTGAATACTTGTAGTCAAATGTCTGAAGTAACGAGAGAACATCTGAATAAACTACGTTTAAAGGAATTTAATGATGTTGCCATCATGATATCTGAAGGAAGTGAGTTCCAGAGTCTATTATTTTTTTCTGTTTATATTCTCTCGACGGTTGACTGGAAGAGAATGGTTTGTACCCAACTGACCCACCTAGAAGGATATCTTACAGGATAATGAAAAATGTACACTGAAAGCAAAAAAAACCGGCCAAGTGTGAGTCAAACTCGCGCAATGAGGGTTCCGTACAATATGCATCGTGTACACACACACAATGTGCAAAAATGTTTTATTCAATTGACTAGCGCTATATCTAGTGGTGGTTTAGTGAACTATTTCCCTAGATGAACTTATTATAGTGAGTTTACCACTTTATTTTCAAGTGATAGACTTCTTATTATTTTTCCTGTAATCTTCAAAGAATGAACTACATTTTGTAATTTTTTCAAAATTTTCGGCCCAGTAGTTTCGGAGATCAGGGGGGGGGGGGAATGGTCAATTTTTGCCTTCTTTCGTGAATAAAATCAAAAGTATTGTTTTTACCCGAACAAAAAAAAAATAATTTTTGAGATCCTCATAATGAGCCCTTTCATTTGATATATGACACAGTAAGGTTTGCAAAACTTTTTTTTTAAATTTTGTAATTGGGCCCCTGAAAATGACCCTTATTTCAAAAAAATCTTTATTTACTTTGCACATCCGTGTTTGGGTCATAGGATTACACCATCTTACCAAATTTCACGTAATTTGGTTCAGTATATTCGGAGAAAATCGGCTGTGACAGACGGACGGACGGACAGACGGACGCACGAGTGATCCTATAAGGGTTCCGTTTTTCAATTTTTGTACGGAACCCTAAAAATGCCGAAAACAAAAACTAATGCAGGTAAAATCTTTAAGAGTTTCTTGGTTCTAAATACAGATCCGACAAGAATTCTCTCTCCAAATATTCCGAGTCCAACTAGCGAAGTTACAGACAAAGTTAGACGCGTGTACTAATGGAATTAATTCCAACCAATGTTTTAAATAATCTTCTGCCGGATACACTTCTCTTGTACTTATTATTTTATGACTTTAATTTTCTTAGCTTGCATTAGCTTTTAGTTGATACTAATTTTAGTGCAAGGTATTTTTTCGGTAAATAATAAAAAATCTTCACCAACACATAGCGCGCGAATGAAAAGACTCTGAAGTTCTTTTTGCTCTGTCGTCATGGCAAAATTATAATATTTATATTTTTAAATATTATGTTCTTAATTTTGATTCAAACTAATTTTTTAATAGTTTTCTTCTGGAAATACTTTTCTTGTAGGTACTTATTATTTAATGGCTTTTATTTTCTAACCTTGCACATTTCGGTGTTGCTTCAGAATAATGATTTTCCTAATGCATACTTATTAAGTTTTAATCCTTTACAGGGTAGAGAGAGACTAGGCTTTTCCTATATCAAGACTAAGACCACTTAACCTTACAATGTAATTAATACAAAACCAGTAGTTAAGACAAAATAGACGAGCTCCGTGGCGCAGCGGTCAACACGCCAGCCTGCGACACGGGGGTCCCGGGTTCGATCCCCGGTCAGGTCATGGTGGAAAACGATCTTTTTCAGAATGACCTGGGTCTTGGATGTTTATCTGTATAAGTATAAGTTATTTACCGTACATTATATTACCGTTTTTGATGGTACAATAAATCTTTTATCTATCTATCTATCTATCTTATAAAATATAGTATCGTTGAGTTAGTATCCTGCGACACAAGTTCACAACTTACTGTGGGGCTAGCTCAATTTGTGTGATATGTCCCTATATATTAAAAAAAAAGAAAAAAAAAACAGCGAACAAAAGAGCGAACAAAAAAATATACTTATTCTGAGTTACTACATTATCTCCGTCTGATTATGGCAAAAATGATGTAGTATGTAATTTCAATACTTAATTTCTGGAAATCCTTTTTTTCCTCACGGTATATTTAAATCGCATTTCGCACGTGCATTATATTACCGTGTGGTGTCATCTTTGGATAAATGAGCTAAAAGTATTCCGTAAGACCATTAAAAAATTATTTTGAAACATTTTACAATGTATTACAATACATAATAATGCAAAATAATCTAGAGTACTCATAACATCTTCTTTTACGAGCAACAAGTTATGATGAAAGCTTGGACTACACATGTTATATATGTAGTTTACATACTGCATCACCACACTGCAAGTCTTTGGCTATAAATAAATCTTGTGTCTTTTTATGGCCTATACTATAAGCGGATTTTACATTTAAGTATTACAAAGGACGTCGGCAACATAACGTTACTATTTTATAATTTAAACACAAACTGTATACTTTATTGATAATAGGTTTTTAAAGTATTTAATTATTTGTGGAACCCTTTGTCTATTTGTCAATTGCGCAACAACGAGATCTTAGTTTTAAAACAAAATGATGGAATACAAACCGGTATAGTACCGTGTACATAGTCTGATCATATACCAAATTAACAGTGATTTTCGTTTCAGAGGTAAATTATCCTCCGAAACGAAAATCACTCCATTTTCTTAACAGCTGGACCGATTTTGATAAAGCATATCTAAAAACTATCGCCAAGAAACCTGCTTTCAAATAAAAATTAAATCGGAATTGGTTTCCTCGTTTGCGAGTTTTGGCGTCACAGACTCACACACATAGATATATATCAAACTTATAACACAACTCTTTTTGAAGACTTCTCTTTGAGTATTAACTCTACACTCCATTAAACAGCATTTTAGGAGCTACTACATAATATTTCGAGCACTTGGGAGATACATGGTTTATTTATGTAATATAGCTGTTGCCCGCGGCTTCGCTCGCGTGGTATATAGCCTATGTCCTTCTCAGTACTCTAACCTATGTGTATGCAAAATTTCATGATGATCGGTTCAGTAGACTCGGCGTGAAAGCTTACAAACAAACAAACAAACAAACTCACTTTCACATTTATAATATTAGTTAAGATTAAGATAAGATTAGGACAAGCTACATCTGTGAATAATCAATGTACTAAGTACTAACTCTCATGTGTCTTTTAAACCGACTTAAAAAAAAGGAGGAGTCTCTCATTTCGACGGAATCTTTTTTTTTATGTATGTTCCCTGATTTCTCGAAGACGCCTGGACTGATTTAAGAAATTCTTTTTTTGTTCGATTGGTAATACGTTACAGATGGTCTCAATTTATATCAAAACTAGCTGTTACCCGCGGCTTCGCCCGCGTTATTTATAGCCTATATCCTTCTTAGTACGCTAACCTATGTGTATGCAAAATTTCATGACGATCGGTTCAGTACATACGGCGTGAAAACGTAACAAACAAACAAACAAATAAACAAACAAACAAACAAACTCACTTTCGCATTTACAATATTAGTTAAGATTAAGAAGTTAAGATGTGTCAAGCGCTTTTTGAAAAAATACCAAAAAAACCAAAAGAATGTTTACACGAATGCCGTTCGTATTAAATTTATTTCCATTTTATTTTTATGCTTATTATAACAAATTGAAAGGGTTGAAGTCGGCTTTTGTTTTTTTTTAAATATCTTAAATTATACGAGCAACTAGTACATAATGTTACGAGCACTTGGGAGATACTTGGTTTATGGTATTACAAGATGCATCTATAAATAATCAAATACTAACTTTCATTGTGACTTTATGGTCAAAAGTTTCAGCAGGTTTTGCATACAAGGAACGTCGACATATTATTTTACTTAGCTTTCACCTGCGGCTCCGCTCGCGTTAGTGTCGATCCCTCGAGAATAGTACTTATTTTAGACATTAAAGGTAGCTTATGTCCGTCTCCGAACTCTAGTCAACCTGTATGTAAAATTTTATGATGATCGGTTCAGTATAGATAGGGTGTGAAAGCGTAACAAACAAACTCTTTTGCATTTATAATATTAGTTGGGATTTATTATCTTGAGTTTGTTATACAACGTCAGTCTAAAATGGTAAAGTATCTAGATGAAAAAAGGTCAATGCACTTATCATTATGAACTACTTTTATGGTGTAATGACCATCGACTACGGTCAACTATTTCGGGGTTGGTGCTGACGTAGTATATAACAGTTATTTTATTCCTTACATTAATAAGTTTCTTAGTTCCATACAATATCACAGACAGTGGAAACTAAAAAATCTAAAAATAACAAAAATGTCTCTATCTAGATAAAATGTTTAAAACAGAATAAACTAAAAGGAACATATGATTATTACATAAGTAATTATCAACTCGTATATCTATTTATCTATCTATAATTTAGGAACTGCGTTCTTGTCGGTGGAGTACTCTCCATGTCTCTCGGTTCTCAGCCATTCTCTTGATCTCCTTTTACGACACAACTCCTGCCTTTTCCTTTATTTCATCCAAAATGTCTTCGGTGTCTTCCTTTCCCTCTCTTTGCGGCGATTCTTCCCTCCATAATATTTTTAATAAATTGGTCGTGTCGTATAAGGTGGTCAAACAATCTATATATCAATAACGACAAATTGTAATTTTATAGGACGACGGTTAAATAAAAAAATGCATTTAAATTGACGCACACTTAACTAACTAGATAGTTACTCCTTAAATTACTTTTAATAATGTAAATTGCACTAATTCAATTCTATAATCAACTCATTTAATAGGTACTGCAATAGATATAGAAGCAGTGAAAAGGCGTCGGTGGCCCTTTCACCTACTTTCCATAGAAATTAGGCCGATGTCATTTATAAAACAAAATCAATACAAATTTAGCGTTCATTATATCCATTTAACGGCTACGCCAACAGATTTTCAGCTTCGAGGGCATGATATTGGGTATTAAGGTGTAAAAACCATAATTTTCTATAGATATTCGTATTGTATTTTGATTTTCAACTGATTTAAAGCAAATAAAAGCTTTTAAACTAATTGAGAGCTTTTTTCGTCTCGCGAGAATCATATCGGCCGATCAAGGAATGGTCATGGAAACTAGAGTCATAGGCTATGAACTACTTGAAATTGAACAATTACGTGTGTATTTTTTGCATCATACATACTATCACGTCTTTCTAACTTGCGGGGTAGACAGAACCTAGGTCTGTAAAACGTTTTGCATGTGGGTGGGCTTGTAAGTGAGAACGGAATCAAAATAGTGATGGATTGCTAGCCGCATCGCCTATTGACAAGATTTCTCACGCCCATTTCCTCAATCGGCTTTTACAATCTGCGCGGGAAGAGAAGCAGCTGTTTTTTTGTTACTCCCAGACCAGCATGGAAGCTTTTTTGAGTCCTCAGGAAATATTATATTTTGTAAGTCATACATATATATATATCGGTTGTTCGTAACGATCTCAAAAATGCCCAACACGGCTCTAGAAGTTTTCACTTCAAAAATTACTATGTACGAAATGATTTAAATACCAAAAACTCCCTAGCGGCGAAAACCCAAGAGTATCAAGTTCGACAAAGCATTAATGTTGTAAGAGTTCAATGAAGTTATTGGATCGGTGCCAGACTAACTTGCACGAACCATGCTCATACAAAATGTATGTTAATTTGCACGCTCTGAGACACATTACACCCTCGGAGCATATATAATTATACATTGCTATTAGATTTGATACAACCAAGATAAACTTTGCCGTGTCGTTCCCGGCAGAGTAGAATAGGACTGACTAGTCTGTCCGTGGATGTCGTAAAAGACGACTGAGGAAACTCAAGCTAAACAAAGCTAAGAAACATCAAAGAGAGCTCTCCAACCCGTCTGACCAGCGTGGAGAGTGTAGGCCAAATCCTCTGACTGCTCTGGCTAATATAATATGGCCCTGATAGTACAGAAAGGGTTGTGCCCCTGCAGTAGAGACTAAAAAACCGGCCAAGTGCGTGTCGGGCCACGCGCAGTGTAGGGTTCCGTAGTTGCGAATGATAACTTTGAGTTCACACTGTTTACACTCGCACCTCACAGTTTAACGACCAAAAACATCTAACAATGAAGCTTGTATGAAATTTTACATTTTCCAGTACATTTTGTAAGTTGGTTGCCTATAACTTTTTAGTTTGCACTTAGTACCTAGCTCTGATAGTTTTCCTTTCAACTTCAGTATATATACTACTGCTGTAATTTTTTTCACGTATCCATATATAACCGTTTAGCAGATAGAGGGGGGGGACACGTACCTCTAACAAAATTTTGCACTTTAAAACCAAATATTTCGGAAACGGATCCCTAAATCGAAAAATGGTGTTCTCAACCTCACAATATTTTTCAAAGACCTTTTTAACGATACCCCACACGATGGGTAAATAGAGAAAAAAAAAATACTCCTCCACTTTACTAGTATGGGAGCTACCCAAAAAAAAAAATTTTTTTCAAGATTTTATTCTACGACTTTTTTGCCATAATTAATATACGCACTCATACCAAATTACAGCTTTCTAGTACTTATAGTCTCTGAGTAAAACCGCGGACGGACAGACAGACAGACAGACAGACAGACAGACAGACAGACAGACATGGCGAAACTATAAGGGTTCCTAGTTTACTACGGAACCCTAAAAAGACCTGATGATGATGAAGAGAAACCTATATAGTATACTTCTTTCATGTTTTGAATGCAAATTTTAGCGAAAAAGTACTGAATAGGTACCATTTAAAAAAAAAATGATTTCTATGAAAAGGTTAACAATTTAAATATACCAAATTACACGAACAATGGAAAACTTAATTTATCAAAGACAACCGATTTAAATATTTACGACCTACACGTGCTGAGGCATTTCTTTGATAATTTCTTTAGATGTGCATACATACATACTATCACGTCTTTATCCCTTGCGGGGTAGACAGAGCCCAAGGTCATACAACCTTAACCTTCTTAAGATGTTAGAAAGATATACTCTGTAGTCCAGCCAATCTGGTGGGTCTGTCCGACTTTTAGAAGTAATGACCTGGCAACTTTATTTATACGCCCCTTTGCTATATCAAGCGTGGAATTTACAAATTTTATGCAAAATAATTTTGCTCTGCTTTTATTCGGCCCATACGGCAAAACATGAGAGTTGCTGCTCTCTAAAGGCTTTCCCATTCTTCTCCTTTCAGACCTTCAGGCTATGCATGCAAATTGCGGCCTACCAGGTATATGACCGTTTGCTGCCTCTCCACGCCTTGCGCGCACAGGAAATGCCCAAAGCCGAAGTCCGTCCCTCCTAGCGGTCCTTTGATGATGTTAGGTTTACAGGTTGAGGGCACTCTGCTCTCACCTCAAAAAGTCCGGTGACGTAGCAAAAGCTCACATGGAGCTACATAGTCCTTTCAAAAAAAACTCTGCTCTTATGATCAACTTTCTCTTATGTTGTTGTTTTTCGTATGTGTAAGTGGCCAACACTGGTGTCAGATTTTTCGAGCTGCCTTAAGGCATCTGACATAGCTTAACGACTGCCCTCAACGATGACAGCCGGGACCAACGGCTTAACGTGCCTTCCGAAGCACGGAGGAGCTCGAGATATTTTTATGCCACTTGCGGTCATGATATGATATTGTATATCATAAAAATACAGTTAAGATATCAAAATTAAACACCTAAATGACATTACAAGGTAAATAAAAATGTTTGATGTATTTATTCTTAGATATTTCAAAGGGGAATTAGGTTATGGTCTCCTAAATTTTGAGATGAAAGAGCACGATATTATTAGCTAAATAAATATTCTAAATGTAAGAAAGACCTCATTATCATTTCTGTAAATAAAATCGTCTCATCTTTAAGCTATGTACATATATTATTATCAAACATCAAGATGTCTTTGGTCAATTTGAAAATCTTACACTGAAGTAACAGTTGACCTCTAACACATTTAGTTGGTCTATGAGTCTCGTATTGCTCATTTTTTTAATGTGCATGTTTTATGTAGAAAATAACTAATGCACATAATGACTGTATGTACATATTTAGACCGCAGTTCTCCTCGATTGTAATCTCGAACTGTCATTTATAGGGATCCGTACTCAAAGGATGGAACCCTTTTACTAAGCCTGCGCTGCCTGTCCATGTGTCTATCCGTCCTTCACAGGGCATCTTATTAAAAGTAATCTTTTTTACTCTCTGCTAATAAAGAAAAAGAAAGTCAATAGGCGATGCGGCTAGCAACCTATCACTATTTTGTTTCCGTTCTCCACCAACTTGCCAAATGTGACCTTTAGGTTTAACAGACCTGGGCTCTGTCTACCCCGCAAGTGAAAAAGACGTGATAGTATGTATATATGTGTGTGTAAAAGTTAACCAATATTGTTGGGATAAGTTGGGACTAGCCATTTTCCCGAGACTTCGCTCTCAAGATTCAAGATTCAATCGTTTATTTAATATAGGTTTCTTTGAACACTTATTTATTGTCATATTTGTGTTTACAATTTTTACAACAAAAATTTTTTGTTGACGTCAATAATTACTTATGGCTAAGTTTAGGCCGCTTCCAAAGCGGAGTGCAGAAGAAGCGGCAACAAACTGCACGGCGCATTTTCTCCAAGCGACGTCAACTCACAATTCTAGTTAGACCTTATAAACTACTTATATATATGTGGACTGAGTGTGCATTGTTAAATAGGTAAAATTTAAATAGCAAAAAGTCAAATTATTGAAATTAAATAAAAATGTCATATTTTAAAATATTATGTACCAAACGTACCAAACGTAATATTTCTGTGCATACAGAATTACGAGGCGTCTGCGCTAAGCTCAAGCCAAATATTGCTATCAATATCTCACAAATACCCTATATCACCCGCAGGTTAATAAGCTTTGTATAGATGAAAGAATTTTGAGAATCGGTCCAGTAATTTCGGACCCTATTCACTGGAAACAAATACCACACTTGTATTGGTGAGGCTCATAACTACTAGATCAATCTAAAAAGTCTGTCATCGATAGAAAGTTATATTATCAGCAGATAGAAGATAAGCTACCTTCTGACTGTTCTGGCTTTATATCATACTAGCTGTTACCCGCGACTTCGCCCCCGTGATAAATAGCATATGTCTTTCTCAGTACCCTAACCTATGTTTATGCAAAATTTCATCAGAATCGGTTCAGTAGGTTGGGCGTGAAAGCGTAACAAACAAACAAAGTCACTTTCGTATTTATAATATGAGTTGGGATCTCTCTGGTAGTATAGACATGTTCCTGTAATAGAGACTAAAAAACCGGCCAAGTGCGTGTCGGGCCACGCGCAGTATAGGGTTCCGTAGTTGCGAATGACAACTTTGAGTTCACACTGTTTACACTCGCACCTCACAGTTTAACGACCAAAAACATCTAACAATAAAGATTGTATGAAATTTCACATTTTCCAGTACATTTTATAAGTTGGTTGCCTATAACTTTTTAGTTTGTACTTAGTACCCAGCTCTGATAGTTTTCCTTTCAACTTCAGTATATATGCTACTGCCGTAATTTTTTTCACGTATCTATATATAACCGTTTAGCAGATAGAGGGGGGGGGACACGTACCTCTAACAAAAATTTGCACTTTAAAACCAAATATTTCGGAAAAGGATCCCTAAATCGAAAATTGGTGTTCTCAACCTCACAATATTTTTCAAAGACCTTTTTAACGATACCCCACACGATGGGTAAGTAGAGAAATAAAAATTACTCCCCCACTGTACTTGTATGGGAGCTACCCAAAAAAAAAATTTTTTTCAAGATTTTTTTCTACGACTTTTTTGCCATGATTAATATACATACTCATACCAAATTACAGCTTTCTAGTACTTATAGTCTCTGAGTAAAACCGCGGAAGGACAAACAGACAGACAGACAGACAGACAGACATGGCGAAACTATAAGGGTTCCTAGTTTACTACGGAACCCTAAAAAGACCTAATGATGAAGAACACAAGCTTCAAATAGAAACTTATATCAAAAATCATACTTGTGTTTACAATAAATAAAAAATCACGGTCAAGTGCGTGTCGGGCCACGCGCAGTGTAGGATTCCGTAGTTGCGAATGACAACTTTGAGGTCACACTGTTTACACTCGCACCAAAACATCTAACAATGAAGATTGTATGAAATTTTACATTTTCCAGTACATTTTATAAGTCGGTTGCCTATAACTTTTTAGTTTGCACTTAGTACCCAGCTCTGTTAGTTTTCCTTTCAACTTCAGTATATATACTATTGCTGTAATTTTTTTCACGTATCCATATATAAACGTTTAGTAGATAGAGGGGGGGGACAAGTACCTCTAACAAAAATTTGCAATTTAAAACCAAATATTTCGGAAACAGATCCCTAAATCGAAAAATGTGTTCTCAACCTCACAATATTTTTTAAAGACCTTTTTAACGATACCCCACATGATGGGTAAAAAGAGAAAAAAAAAATACTCCCCCAAATACTTGTATGGGAGCTACTCAAAAAAAATTTTTTTTTCAAGATTTTTTCTACTACTTTTTTGCTATGATTAATATATATACCCATACCAAATTACAGCTTTCTAGTACTTATAGTCTCTGAGTAAAACCGCGGACGGACAGACAGACAGACAGATAGACAGACATGGCGAATCTATAAGGGTTCCTAGTTTACTACGGAATCCTAAAAAATTGTTGACGTCAATAATTTAGTTATGGCTAAGTTTAGGCCTTTAAATATCTTCGCTTTCAATAATATGTTACAGTTAAAGAGGATAATATCCAACATCCCCCTAGTTTATACATGAGATTAAAAAGTTACACATACCTTCAGGAAACCACTCGTTGGCTCGCGGCCAAACTACATAACTACGAAATTTTACTCATACTCTTTAGAATTTAGGGCATCAAAAATCTGTTAGATCTCGTTGAACTAGCTTTAGAAAATCAAAATGAATTTGCTAGCAATCATCCCTTTATGGTGTCCACGTAAATTATAGCCTATGTCACCCACAGATAAATCAGCATTCTTTAGATGAAAGAATTTTGAAAATCGGTCCAGCTGTTTCGGAGCCTCATCATCATTATCATCTAGTCGTTTTTAGTCTCCACTGCAGGCACACAGCTTTGTATTGAGATCATCATCATTTCGTGTAGGTGAAACGGTCAATCAACCATGCACACCCTGGTGTCAGAGTTCTTCGGAACCGCCTCTCGGCCTCTGACGTGGTGCCTTTAACGACTACTAGATGGCAGCCAGGACCAACGGCTTAACGTGCCTTCTGAAGCACGGAATCATCTTTCTTATCAGATAATCAAGTGATTCATGGCTGCAATGTCCTAACCAAACTGGAACCAACAAAGTATCCTTCCCGTGGGAATCGAACCCACGACCCCCGGGTCAACAAGGCAAACGCCTTAACCACTGGACCACGGAGGCTGTTATGCTGTATTGAGATGATTCATTATAAGAGCAGAGCCATATATTAGCCAGAGCAGTATGAAGATTTGGCCTACACTCTCCACGCTGGCCAGACGGGTTGAAGAGGTTTGTTGATATTTATAAGCTTTGTTTAGCTTGTGTTTCTTAAGTCACCTTCTACGATATCCACGGGAAGGCTTGAAGTGTTCCTATTCTATTCTACCGGGAACCATACGGCGAAGTTTCGGAGCCTATTTAATGCAAACTCACAAATAAACAATAACATTTTCCCTCTTTATAATATAAGTATAGATTATATTATAAGGAGGAATACAAAACTCAAGACTACTTAACAAGTACTAAAAGATGAAACCTATAGTTAACCACAAGAAGTCTAATGCTAGGCATAGGCATCCAATAAGGATTTGCAGTAAAAAAACACATTTAAAACTGTAAATTAGTTGCATCTGATTCATAAACAGAAAACTAAAATATGAAATAAAATAATTATCACTTCCACAAGAGAAATATTTCCCGAACCGTACACACAAGGGCGCACTTTATGGGGCGTGTAATTACAGAGCAAATATATGGTATGTGGCTATAATTAAATATCACCCTTATTACATTGTGATAATGGATTTTCCCCACACATTTTTCTTGTCTATAGTTAGGTTGTTTATTTGTTGTTTGTTTTTCGTGTCTGTAAGTGGCCAACACACGTGTCAGAATTTTCCAGGTGCCTGAAGGTATCTGCTTAGTTTTGCGACCGGGGTTGCTTAACATGCGTTAGCGCTAATAATTTCACGCCGACTGGGCCATCGGGCCTCTCCATTTAATTGGTATGTGGTAGGTACCCTTGCTTTACTAGATCAGGTTTATTTTTGAGCAATTATTTAGAAATTATATAATTTTTTGAAAATTTTATTTGGTTATATTTTTGGTAGTGGACCATTTAAAACTATCTATACTTTTGGTTCAATTGGTAGATCAGGCTGCAGTAGGTTTGTCAATGAATCAAGTATAAAATCATTAAGCATTTGTTGTAATAAAACATTAACTTTATTTGAATGACTATGCATTCAAATTGGCATAAAAATTTAGACTGACGACTTTTGACTGACGATTTTGCTAGCATATTTGTAGAAAAGTAATCTGAGTACGTATATCATATTATTCTTTGCAATATGCGTGGAAATTTCTCCGATAGTAGTCAGCTAAGTCGGAAAAGATTTTAAAGCACTCAAAATCACTACGTCATTCATAACAATATCGGTAAAAATTACAACAGAATCTTAAATAACAACAAAGTCTTGGTCTTATTTAGAAAATTCTTGCTTAAACTCTGGAATCTATTTTGTTGAACACACTTGATTTTACGACACCTCTACTTGAAAGGAAGTAAAATATAAAGCAGACGGGAAGTTTACACGAGCTACAATATAGACTTCAATCACAGTCGCTCATTCGTTCCTCCCTTCCTTTTTCCTTCAATTTTATCCTATTTTCCAGTGCAAGCGAAAAACTACACAAAACGGTGCAGCCAAATGAAATATCGCCTTAAATGCAAAGTTCACATTTGGTTAGAGTCTACTGCCCAAACGACTTGCATTGGTTTAAATATTAAAGTCTTTGAAAGAGTGATCTGATATTTGAATCAAATTAAATAAATAAATATAATTGTATCATACAGACTAAGCTAGCCCCACAATAAGTTGTACAAGTACACAACACAACAAAGTTAATAAATAAATAAATAAAATAAATATATACGGACAAATCACACAGATTGAGCTAGCCCCAAAGTAAGTTCGAGACTTGTGTTATAGGATACTAACTCAACGGTACTATATTTTATAATAGATTACTTATATAGATAAACATCCAAGACCCAGGTCAATCTGAAAAAAAAAATATTTTCCATCTTGACCTGTCCGACTGTCCGGCGATCAAACCCGGGACCTCCGTGTCGCAGGCAGGCGTGTTGACCGCTGCGCCAAGGAGCTCGACAGTTATTACCACTGCGAAATAATGCTGCGCTTTTTAAATTAACATGTCAATCTTGCAGTGAAAGCAACGTTCAGAAAACTGAGAAAATATTGTACTTAAACTAAGAAGATAATAATTTAAGATATTTTTAACAAAAACCAAGAACCTACTTCAACCCTATCAATTTGTTTTAATTTTAATTTTATTTGTAAATAAGTAGTAGTTTTAGTTAACTCTTTATTTTTTACATTCTAAACTTGTTATTCAATTACAAAAATAAAGTATCTGTATTAATATTATAAAAAAAATATAAGAATAAAATGGAAATAAGTGAAATCCGAACGGCATTCAAAAATCCATGAAAAGGCCTATACCCAGACCTTCGAGAAATCGGGGAACATAAATAAAAAAAAAGATTCCGACGAATTGAGAACCTCCTCCTTTTTTTGACGTCGGTTAAAAACAATAATTCCGCCTAATTAGGTCTTGATAGAATCACGACCTAATAAGTACTGATCGATTTCGGATTCAGTTTTCATAACCTTTAAACTAATTAAAATTTTAGGTCAATTAAACCCACTCAATAAAGTTTCCAGCATCCAGTCCATTCAACTTGCCCCATGTAAACTTTCCCTACTCCCTAGCTGAAGCGGAAAAACTACACTCGAATGGAAATATCGCATTAAAAAGTTGAAAATAAAGTTAATGATCGATAAGTCGTTAGTCCGCCATGTTTTTATCGAGGTGTCGCCGTCAGACGGCAGATGTAAAATGCATTAATCACCTTTTTGACTGTCGGCTAACATCCGCTGCTTTTTACACCAACTTGAAGAATTTTGCTGTCTAAATGCTTCCTGGAAATTGACAGAAGTAACATTTTTGGGACTCTGTTTTAACCTCTATGTGTGTGGTTTATTACGGTGTTGTTTTTCCATAAAAATGTTAATAATATCTTTATAGAACTAATTAATAGAAGTGATAGTTGTCATATCATCATCATCATCAGGTCTTTTTAGTCTCCACTGCAGAAGCACGACCCTCTCTGAACTACTAGAGCCATACGTATATTAGCCAAAGCAGTAAGAGGATTTAGCCTACACTCTCCACTGACGTACTCCGCTGGCCGTACGGGTTGGAGAGGTTTCTTTGATGTTTAAAAGCTTTGTTTAGCTTGTTTTTCCTAAGTCGCCTTCTACGACATCCACGGGAAGACTTGGAGTGGTCCTATTCTACTCTGCCGGGAACCACACGGAGTTGTCATATATACCGAAAGATCTATGATTCGATTCCCGCCCGGTCTGACGTTTATTTATTTCTATCTAAATTGTAGTCCAATCTGACTAAAGCACGGTTATATTTATTTGACGAGCTCCGTGGCGCAGCGGTCAACACGCCTGCTTGCGACACGGATGGTCCCGGGTTCGATCCCCGGTCAGGTCAAGATGGAAAACGATCTTTTTCAGATTGACCTGGGTCTTGGATGTTTATCTATATATGTATTTGTTATAAAATATAGTATCGTTGAGTTAGTATCCCATAACACAAGTTTCATTAGAACTTACTTTGGGGCTAGCTCAATCTGTGTGATTTGTCCGTATATATTTATTTATTAATTTATTTATTTTTTAAACAGTTATTACATCCGATTAAAAGTAACCTTAGTAGTATATTATGATGCAAGTACGGTAAGCTGGATATTATAGTCGAGGTCTTATATAAACCGATGATTATAATACACAACTTACTGAGTACGAGTATCATACGACGTTTTTCAATACATTGCGATTTACAAATTCATTCGTAGACAGAAACACTGGATTTTCTTCTAAAATCAAAGTTTTTTGTCATGGAAAACGACTGCTTTATTCATTCAGCCAATTGAATTGACACCTTTTGGGTTAATGTCAACGTACGTAGTACATATATCTCCATGGTTATTCTTGAATTCGTTTTTTTTTTGTTTGGAGGGCTGCTAGTAAACAAGAAAGAGATATCTCCAACCCATCTGGCCAGTGTGCATAGTGTAGCCCAAATCTTCTGACTGATCTGGCTAATTTATGGGTCTGATAGTACATAAAAGGTCATGCTTTTGAAACTAAAAAAAGAAGTAATGATGATGAAATAGCACATAACCTAACGAAGTAGAAGAAGGTCATAAAACAAACGCCTTGATTAGCGTAGGCAGGCGCGTAAGTGGCAAATTGCAGTATAAAAAATCCGGTTTGACAGGACTTGTCCACAATAAAAAAATCTGGCGTTTCATAGTTTATGAAACTCTGGGGAAGAAAACGAATGTAACGTGTAACGACACCTCACTCTTCAAAATTAAGCCGTTTAGGCTACTCGAAACAACGATGGAAAACACATTCTAACATACAACATTACCCTCCTCAAGTATCAATACGGTAAAAAAGGCGAATCAATAGAATTATATGTAACTAGGTATACTTATGCAGTTTCTATCAATAGCCACATAAGTTACATGAATGAACCAACGAAGTTATGTAGGTGTAATAATGTACATAGTAGTGTATTGATAGTTGCAGGCTAACTTAGCACGATACATCAAATGGATTCTATCTATATCGATGTATCAAGCGCTGGGAGTTTGGAACACGCGCGGCAGTTATTGCATTCTTTGAAAGTTTCTTTATCACACGTAGGTATAGTTATTTCGCTTCATTATATTGATATTATAAATACGACAGGTATACCATATTACTGTTTTCACACCTAAAGTATGTAGTCATTTCTTTATGAATTTTGATTTAGAATGGACTTTGAGGAGGGCAAGATATTTTAATAAAACCGAATTTGAAGTGTAAATAAACCAAAAAGTACAAATCACACTGATTGAGCTAGCCTCACAATTCATTGTGAAGTTACATTATGCGTGGGATACAAATTTAATATTTTGTAATAGATACTTACAAATATATAACCATCTAAGACCATTTTGACCTGGCCGGAGATCGAAGCCTAGACCCTGAGACTAAAAGGCACTTGCGGCACCACTAAGCTTCGGACATTGTCAAAGAGTGGAATAAGTCTTACAATAGTTATTGAAGTAATTATTTTCAATTGTAATTTCTAAATGTTTGACCTTTTTGACACTTTACGCCCTTTAGAGCTGAAATCCCAGATGGAAGAATATAAAATTCAATAAAAAAAAGGAGGAGGTTCTCAATTCATCATAATCTTTTTTTTTATACCTATTTGTTCCCCGATTTCTCGAAGACGCCTGGGCCGATTTAAGAAATCTTTTTTGTTTGATAGGCAATACTTTACAGATGGTCCCATTCAATTTTTATCGAAGTGTGTCGAGCGCTTTTTGAAAAAATACACTAAAACCAAAAATAAATTTACAAGTTTGCCGTTTGGTTTACACTTACTTCCATTTTATTTTTATAATTATTTAAACAAATTGATAGGGTTGAAGTCGGTTTTTGGTTTTTGTTAAAAAATCTTAAATTACTCAAATTAATGAACGTTTTTGGCATAAATGTGATCCCATATTAGTAAATGCATGTAAGCTTTTTATTTTTACGTGCGAGGTGAACATAAATTTAGAATAGAATAGAATAGAATAGAATAGAATAGAATAGAATAGAATAGAATAGAATAGAATAGAATAGAATAGAATAGAATAGAATAGCCCCCCAATACAACCTCACGCCCAGACATTTAACACCTAGTCATCGCGGGGGGCGGGCAACAGGTACTATTACATAAACTTACCTGGCAGACGAGGCTCTGGAGACACCATTTATAAAATGAGCAGAAATAATAGAAGTGTACGTATAGGGTCGCTTCCCGGGGGTCGCCGGGGCACGTGTGGAGCTGACGCTGCACGTGACAGCATGCGGACCGTCAGTGATCCTCTGCTGAACAGGCGGGCGAGGGTCGGGGAGGGTGGGGGGTTACAACCCGAAAATACTACAGCCGACTTAATCCGGAATGCCGACTCCACTTTGCGGTGCGGGGATACCTTAGATCCTGAGAGCGCTGCCGGTGCGTCGGGGTCGACCACAACGCAAACAATAATAAACGACGATCCAAGAAGAAAGTGGTCAGACCAAGAACTAGAAGAACTGATGTTTTGTTACTACAAAGCTAGGATGGGAGGGATAGGATATGTGAACAGACTATACAATATATTTAAAGAGAGAAATCCAAACAACCCTAAAGTCACTCAGTTTAAAGGAGATGGACTATCCACTCAAGCACGCATAATCATTAAATGTAACAGGATTAATAAAGATAGACTCAAAGAAATACAAGAAAGAGCAGAACAGACAGACAGACAACAGACAGTAACTACAGACACTTACAGTAACACTCTTACTCAAGCATCTCACACAATAGAAAACACACCGACAACAATTGACAACGAGCCGAACAGTATGACTAATGAGGACGCAAGGAAAAAATGGACTGACGACGAACTAAAAGAACTACTGTACTGTTATTTCAAAGCAAGAGAAGGTGGATCAGGGTATATGATTCGTTTAGAAAGACTATTTACAGAAAGGAATCCAAATAATCCAAAAATTCACAAATATAAAGGTAGCGGATTATCAACCCAGGCGCGATTAGTATTAAACCGAAAGACATTTTCTTTAGAAGTATTAAACGAAATCCAAACTAGAGCAGATCAATCCATTTCACAAAATACTACACCCAATCATCAAACATCTTTTACTCATTCCGATAACATACATACCTCCTTCCATTCATCACAAATCACGCATCATGTTAATCCAACACAACAGGATGTACCCAACATAAATACGCCACAACACTCAACAGATGATTTACCTATAAGATCAAGTACAGAAAATTCAGATTCAATAGTACAGATTAACAACGACAACGAACATGACACTTTAATATTAGATTTATTACAACATGTTGCCGAAGCTAGGGAAACAAACATTGAAGATCGCCTTGTTTTACCGAAACCAAATTTTAGTAAGCAGTTTTTCAACAATATGCATAAACTTAACAAATATCTACCGGCTTTATTACAGACAAACCCATCTCTCCGCGAAACAAATAACATAATATACGCGACAGCAAAAACCTTAGTAATAGCTAATAATCAGAAACCATACTTACCCTCAAATATACTAAAACCACGTAGAGATCCACCCTGGAAACGGAGGATAGAAGATAAAATTCAAGGATTTAGGAAAGACTTAGGCCGATTAATAGAAATAGAAAACGGAGTAGACACTAGGAAAATGATAAGATTAAAAAATAAGATTTATGATAAGTACCAAATATATACAAACAGCGACCGCGACAACACTAAAGAAATGCTTAAACAGAAAATAAAAGCTTTATCGAGAAGGATTACGCGCTATGAAGACATGGCTACAAAACAGACACAAAACAAAATGTTTGACGAAAACCAGCACAAACTTTATAGAAACCAGCACAAACTTTATAGAAATATTACAGGACAACAAAACCTACCCAATAAAATACCATCTAAACAAGAAATAGAAAACTTTTGGTCACCTATACTATCACAGCCCATTTCTTACAACAAACAAGCACAATGGATAACAGAAATAGGAAAAACTACTGAACCGATTGAACAAACCTCTGATACTAACGAAATTACATTAGAACAGGTTAAGGCTGCCATTCAGAAGCTTCATAACTGGAAGACGCCAGGGATTGACAAAGTACAGAATTATTATTTGAAATACCTTACTAGTACACACCAACATTTAGCGAAACTATACACTAGAATAATCGCAGGATTAGAAGAAATTGAGAACTGGTTTACAATAGGACAAGTCATTCTGATACCCAAGAACGATAACACAGAGGACCCTAAAAACTGGCGACCCATAGCATGTCTTCCTAGCATGTACAAACTTATGACATCCATACTGGCGAATGAGTTATACGAACACTGCGACCGTAACAATATAATTGCACCAGAACAGAGAGGATGTAGGCGACGTGCCCGCGGATGCAAAGATCATTTGATGGTAAACAAAGCAATCCTTGAAGACGCCCATCACAACAAGAAGAACCTAAGCATGGCATGGGTAGACTATCAAAAAGCCTTTGATAGCATGTCTCATGAGTGGATACTCAAAACATTAGACCTTTACAAATGTCCACCTGCTATCAAAGGCTTCCTTGAAATGGTAATGCCAAACTGGAAGGTAGTTATGACTGCACGAGCAGTGGGTACTTCAGTAACTACCGAACCGATTCACATTCGCCGGGGAATATTTCAGGGAGACTCTCTGTCGCCACTCCTCTTCTGCCTAGGAATCAACCCGATGTCACAAATACTTAATAAATACGACACCAAAGGATACAAACTAAAAGACAGTGTTTTTATAAATCATTTGCTCTATATGGATGATTTGAAACTATACGCGAACAGTAAAAACAATTTAAAAACTTTAATCAATAGTACTGAAGTATTCACGAAGGATATAGGGATGGATTTCGGCTTAAGTAAGTGTAACGTACTTCATCTACAGGCAGGGAGACGACAACAATGTGAGGGAGAAGGACATGTGTTACTAAGCGGTGAGACGTTTGAACATCTTAAGGTGGGAGAGAAATACAAATATCTAGGAATGAATGAGGGAGGAAATATAGATCACGATAGGCTTAGAGAACAGATACAAAAAGAATATTTTAAACGTGTAAAAAAACTCTCTCACAGTCATCTCAATGCCAAAAACATAATTCGAGCAATAAACACATACGCAGTACCCATACTTCTCTATTCGTTCGGGATAGTAAACTACAAAAATAGTGACTTAAAAAAGATAGACGTAAAAACCAGGAAATTATTAACATTGAACAAAATACATCAACAGAAAGCTGACGTAGAGAGACTATATATACCTATAGAGGAAGGGGGTAGAGGTCTTATAAATATTGAAATGATGCATAAAATACAAATAATAAAATATAAATATTACTTAGAAAACAAAAGCGACTACTTGATAGAGGCAATAGTACAGCATGACAACAACAGAACGAAGTACTCAATACAGAAAGAAGCTAGAAATAATTTAATTGAAATAGGCTTACTAGAAAACAATAAATACACAGACAGCGAACTTAAGACAGCAATATTACAAAAGCGCATACATACCTGGAAGTCCAAACCGCTTCACGGTCAATTTCACAACGCCATTCTTGAAAAAACGAACATTGATAGGGAACAGTCCTTCAACTGGATAAAAAAACAGCAGGTTCCATCTTCATTAGTTTCATCAGTTTTTGCCATTCAGGACCAAGCAGTAGCGACCAGACAGCACGAAAGGGATATCATGAAGAAACCCGTAGACGGCAAATGCCGGCTATGCACGGTAAAAGACGAAACCACCCAACACCTTATTTCAGGTTGCGAGAAGCTGGCTGGTCAATACTATGTTAAAAGACATAATAATGTAGTAGAGTACGTCCATTGGATTCTAGCAAGGAAGCACAATTTCGATGTCTCTAACTTATGGTGGAAGGAGAAATTAAAAACACCTCAGGTGATAGAGAATGAAGAGGCGAAGATAATGTGGGAAATACCAGTACAGACAGACAGGACAGTACTTAACAATAGACCGGACATTATTTACACTGACAAACACAACAATACAACATACCTAATAGACATCACAATACCATCGGACTACAACATCGGAGCAAAAGAAATAGAAAAACTAAGCAAGTACCATCTGCTCAAAAACGAAATAGCCCGATTGTGGAACACCAAAACCATAATAGTCCCAATAGTAATAGGAGCCACCGGCGTAGTTGCTAAAAGCCTACGGCGGTATTGTGATACCCTAGATCCGAAAATAGACATTAGCATAATGCAGAAGCAAGCCGCAATACACACAACCAACATTTTAGCCAAAGTTTTAGGGGACGCAGTATTTGTAAACGGGGACGCTGGAACTCCTTCTCCCTGAAGGTCTCAGGGCGGGATTCCACGCAAATACCGACCTTCAAAGGTCGAGAAACAAAAAACGAAGAATAGAATAGAATAAGTTTATTTGCATATGAGTAGGGTACAAAGAAAGGTGTTACAAGGTTATTTCACTCCTAATCAGCCATTAGGGATAGCATGCAAATTTATAATCATCAACTTATAATTAAATTATTATTACAATGCATTTCATTCAATCAATTCATGTTTGGTAATGTCACAAAATATTATTTATGTATTGTCAAGCTTACAATTATCTTTTTTAAACATCACTATGCACAAACCTATATAAATTTTGTATAATATTTATTGCTGTAAGTCGAGAAATTCCTTAACTGTGTAAAAACCTTTGTCCAAGAGCCAGCTAAACAAGGTTTTTTTGAACGATTTAAATGTCATATGTTTTATGTCATTAGGTATTTTATTGAATATTGATATACACATATAGTAGCTATTTTTTTGAACCTTTTTGCTTCTAGGTACCGTATCATAAACTAATCTGTGGCCATTCCTTGTATTTCTCGAAAAAAATTCTGTTGCTTTTGTAAATAAATTGCTATTGAGTTTTACAAATTTAGCAATTTCAAAAATGTATAAGCTAGGTAGAGGCAGTATGTTTACTAATTTAAAAAGCGGCTTACACGAATTTTTAGGAGTAACTCCACAAATTGCTCTGATACATTTTTTTTGTGCGACGAAGGCTCGTTGGATATCCGCGCTGTTACCCCAAATAACGAGACCATAACGCAACACTGATTCGACGTATGCATGGTAAGCCGTGAGAGCTGCCTGTCTGGAAACAGTTTTAGAAAGCTTGTATAAAGCGAATGAAAATCTATTAATTTTATTACAGACATTCTCCACCTGTCCTTTCCAATCCAATTTTTGGTCAATAGTTAATCCTAGAAAGCGTCCATTACATGTATTATTTAGATTATGTCCATTATATATTACATTCAAATCAGTTAGATTATTAAAATTTATAAAATATGTTTTGTCAATATTGATTTGTAAATTATTATTTGTGAGCCAATTAATTATATTATTTATAGAACTTAGTATGTCATTTCGATGGTGATCAATTCCAAGGTTTTTGCTAGTTGTCACAACAACTGATATGTCATCAGCGAATAAAAAACTTTTGTGATTGATCATATTTGGTAGATCATTTATATAGACCAGGAATAGCAATGGCCCAAGGACACTTCCTTGGGGGACACCATATTTATTTTCTTTATAATCGGATCTATAGTCCTTACAAAATCTGTTGTGTTCAAGTTGAGTTATTTCAACACATTGTTTTCTATCATTTAAGTATGATTTAATCCATCTTAGGGCATTGCCTCTAATGCCATAACGCTCTAGTTTGTCTAATAGAAGGGGATGTGAAACGAGGTCAAATGCGCTAGACATGTCAAAAAACAGCGCAGTGGAAAATTTGTTTTCATTTAAACTATTAGTTTTAGTATATCCAAGGATAGAGTTGCAAGGTCTACAGCTCACAGAGTCATTAATTTTATTTAGACGACTTATGTAGCTACAATACATTCGGATTAATTTTACTATCTTTAATTATATTCTCCTATATTTCGTTCATTCTGCAACAATGTGATGATTTACTAGACTTCATATTTTATCAGTATCTCTGTGGGCAGGTGTAGCCGAGCGCTAAATTATTGAAAAATTAAGCAATTTAAAATTAACCACTAACATTGCAGCGGCCTGAAATAATTAAATAATCTGTTTGAATTCTGCAGCAAGAGGTCAGCATAATGGACTCTTCAGACACAATATAAATTAGGTGCAGAAATGCAGCCTCTTTCCCACTAGACCATTTTGGGTATATACCCAGTCCCGCAATCCATAAGGCCCCCCACTGCTCACAGGAGCCACTGCTCCATCACCGTACTACAAATTAATTTTAATACGATGTCAAACATAATTTTAATACATAAATATTATAGTAATTGCTATTATTAACACATTTGAATAAGGTTCGTTTCCAGTTCAGCAGAATATCCTGTTTCGGTCGTTCTCTGTTTACATTTGATCTGTCTGATGATGAAAAATCAAATGGCGTCTATCAGAGTTTTCACAACTCCTTTACAATCATTCAATGAACATAAACGACACTCTCCAACCCACGGTTATCAACGCGGTGCCGGTGATGCGGTTAGTCTTTCGTCTTCTCTTCACACACATTTTAATAGCTGTGTCAATTCTGTACATTCCTTTTTTGTTTCAGAACTATGCAAACAAATGCTGCAGTGGAAAATGCACAGATTAAAAACACAGTGGACGGAAATGGATATGGCTTGTTTAAAACTCAATAATCACATCGAACTTTTTCCTGTGGACGCCGACTTGCAGCTGGATTTTCTTTCTCATTTAAAATACAATTTGTGGAAATGGGGACGGCAAATGAACGGCTCAGTGTAGATCGATAAGTTTGAATAAATTGTATAGGGCACTTTGAAAGGAGGATTATATTTTGGAGTATAATTATACTGTATATTGTACTTTGATGTACTTTGATTGGTTGTCATTTATATTGAATAAAAATAATTGAGTTAGCGTGCATATTGTAGTAGTAGTGAAATATGATTTGCTGAAAGTGATTATATAGCCTTTTAAACGAGATTTAGTTTAAATACAATGTCGTGTGCTAACGTTTATGAATTTACTCGAAAAAATAGAGGGAATTTATCTATATATGTATTTGTTATAAACTATAGTATCGTTGAGTTAGTATCCCATAACACAAGTCTTGCTTAAGAACTTACTTTGGGGCTAGCTCAATCTGTGTGATTTGTCCGTATAAAAAAAAAAAAATTGTAGTGGTCTAGTGGTCTAAGAGCGGTCCCGTGGATTTAAGTTAATATTTTTCTATGTACTTATGATCAGACAAATTCTGATATATACCTATTGTCGCGTAGCACGCTGAATGACAATGTCAACGTCATGAATTCGAATGAAAAAGAATTCATCTAAAGGGAAATTTCAACATTGACGTCAGAACATCTCTGGCCTAACGGTCTAGGCGTTGGGCTAAGAACCGGAAGACCCCGGTTCGAATCACAGCCCACGTTACTCTGTTTTGTAAGTTTAAAAGAATTTTCTAGGCTATTCTAGATTAAATAGAAGTGAAAATACAGGACAGAAGATGTGTGAGAGAGAAGGGGATATTTGAAGAAATTTCTAGATTGTCCCAGACCAAATGGAAGGGAAAGAAAGAGAAGGCGACAGAAAATTTATGGTTTGAATTTAGAACATCCATGATGCGATTTTGTTCGCATTCGGGGGGTATATAAGCAGTACTAGGCGCGGCGTGAGGCCAGTTAGTTGAAAAGTGGAATCCGAAGAAGAAAGAGGAAAGAAGAAGAAAAAGGAAAAACAGTGAGTAGTAAGTGAAGTGAACAGTGCAGTGATAGTACCGCGCAAGTGACAGTTCTGCGCGAGTGACAGTTCCGTGCAAGTGACAGTTCCGCGTGAGTGACAGTTCCACGCGAGTGACAGTTCTGCGCAAGTGACAGTTCCGCGCAAGTGACAGTTCCGCGCAAGTGACAGTTCCGCGCAAGTGACAGTTCCGTGCGAGTGTACAGTGCCGCGTCAGTTCCGCGTGTGAGTGCGTGCTGTGTGTACACGTTTGGCACTTAAATAAAGGCATTTTCATAAGATCGGCCTTTTCTTTCCTATCCCCAACCCACTCTCGTGACAATTGGTGTCAGAAGTGGGATAGGAAAGATGCCAATCGTGCCCAGAAATGAAAAAGGGGTTACTACCCGAGCAGGAGCTGCAGCGGCAGAAGAACAACAACCCGAGGAGTCCAATCCTGGAGGCACCATATCCACGGCCGCTTCACCAGCTGCTTCATTGGATATGAACGCGTTCTTGCAGCAGATGACTGTGATGATGCAAGAGCAATCGCGACGCCAAGAGGAGCAACTGCGGACACTGCAGGACGAGCAAGCGCACCAGCTTCAGGTTCTTTCCAAAGACGTTTTAGCTGCGGTTCAGACTAACGCCGCTCGGATAGATAACGTCGAAAAAGAAGTTGCACAAGTAATGGGGACACTTCAACAGCTTGATAAGAAAGTAAAACTTCTAGAAGCATGTGGCCCTATCACAAGCTCTGTGGTGGCTCCTTTTGCCAAAAATTTAAAGGTGCCTCCATATGACGGGAAATCCTCCTGGGCTGCTTTTAAGCTGCAACTGGAAACGGTTAAAAAGGCCAGCCGCTGGGATGAACAGGAGGCGCAGTCTGCATTAACCTTAGCTCTCCGAGATGACGCTCTCTCCGTATTGGAAGCTCTCGGCGTTGGAAAGAAGGAGGTGACCTATGACCAGCTCATGGGTGCTCTGGAAGCCAGATATGGTGACAGTCACCTAGAACATGTATACAGGGCGCAACTAAAGGATCGTTGTCAGCGGAGTAGCGAGACTATTCAACAGTGGTCCGTTGAGGTGGAAAGACTGGTGCGCAAGGCATATCAGTCGTCGCCATCCGTCGTAGAAGAGATGCTGTTGCAGGTATTCATCGACGGAATACGGGATCCTGAAGTCAGGGCGGCTGTGCGACTGGATCACCACACTACCTTGAAGGAAGCAGTGGCTCACGCTTTGGAAGTAGAAGCGGTGCGTCATGACTCACGAGCTCTGCGGCTACGGGAGGTTGTAGTCACAGAAAACAGCAGACGACGACCATACAACCCGATGTGCTATGAGTGTGGAGAACGGGGTCACATTCGAAGTACTTGCCCAAAGCGTGAACGTACAACTTTCCGACGCCAGGTAGATGCAGCGGTCTCAACGGCGGAGCAGCCGCAGGAAAACTAGTGAAGGCCAGGGCTGAGGGGTGGGCGCTGGCCGGTAGTAGCAAAGCCCCGGAAATTCTTGTGAAGCAGACAAGTGATGGAAACACTTTATTGATCGACGGTTCAATCAATGGGAAACCTTGCCAGTTAACGTTAGACACTGGATCCTCACGGACAGTCATCAGCAGTCACAGACTTAAAGATGTTGGAGGTCGGTATGTTCAAGCAAATAGAAATCTTACATTAACGACTGCTACCGGCCAACGTATCCCATCTCAAGGAGAAAAAATTGTAGCCATCAAGATCGGGGCAACACTTTATTGGCAAAAAGTGATTATCGCAGACATCTCCGATGAATGCATTATTGGTTTGGACTTCCTGCAAAATCATCAGTGCAATATTGACTTGAAAAATGGTGTCCTAAAACATGGAAATGATGAAATTCCGATGAAAGGTGGAAATTTCGGCAAGGTGTTATGTTTGAGGGACACTGTCCTTAATCCAAGATCCCAGACGTTGGTTCCTGTTATGCTACCACCTAATAATGGAATAAGTCCGCGGAGATGTGCCATTATAGAAAGAGAAGTCTCAGACACAACGTGGATTCCCGCCAGAACCCTCGTTGGAAGTAATCAAGTTGCGTTGGTACCTGTTTTTAATCCTCATGACGTTGAGCACACACTACGAAAAGGAACGGTTATTGGAAACTGTGAGGAGATAGCCTGGTTAAGGAAGTGTGAAGAGGGACAAAAGTGGATAATCGCAAATCAGGAAGAAAACGTAACAAAGCTTCTGGAGGGTTGCAAAGGTAATCTAACCAAATTGCAATTAATAAAAGCAAGAAATTTCTTATTAAGTTATTCTGATTTGTTCTCGAAAAATGATGGGGATATTGGCAGAACTGATTTGGTGAAACATAAAATTGATACTGGCAACATTGCACCCATTCGGCAGAGGCCAAGACGTGTTCCTTTTGCCCGCGAGCAAGAAGTTGAAGACATGATACAGGAGATGAAGAAAAATGGTGTGATAGAACCTTCATCAAGTCCTTGGTGCTCTCCGGTTGTATTAGTTAAAAAAAAGGATGGATCGACTAGGTTCTGCGTGGATTATCGGCGTCTTAATGACGTTACTAAGAAGGACAGTTACCCGCTCCCCAGAATCAATGACACTTTGGATTCACTTTGTGGCATGACTTGGTTCTCTACTCTTGATTTAAAAAGCGGGTATTGGCAAGTAGATTTGGATCCCAAAGATAAAGAGAAGACTGCGTTTTCAACGGGTAAGGGTTTATGGCAATTCAAAACAATGCCATTTGGACTTTGCAATGCGCCTGCAACATTTGAGAGATTGATGGAGCATGTGCTAGCAGGTATGCTTGGAGAAACCTGCTTGGTCTATTTAGATGACATCATCATAATGGGGCGAGATTTTGACGATCATCTTCAGAAACTTGAAAGTGTATTCTCAAAACTACGGGGAGCAAATTTGAAGCTGAGTCCAAAGAAATGCTCATTCTTTCAACGTCAAGTCAATTACTTGGGTCACATTATATCGGAACAAGGTATCGCCACTGACCCATCTAAAATAAGTGCAGTTAAAGATTGGCCAACGCCGATAGATAAAACTCAGGTAAGAGCATTCTTGGGTCTATGCTCTTATTACCGTCGTTTTGTAAAAGGATGTTCTGATATTGCTAAGCCGTTACATCGGTTGACCGAAGAGAAACGAGCATTCTCTTGGGATGAAGATTGTGAGCAAGCTTTCCACGAACTTAAAATGCGCTTATGCGAAACTCCTATCCTCGGATATCCTGACACGAAGCACAGTTTCATTGTGGACGCTGACGCGAGTAACACCGGAATTGGTGGTGTTTTATCCCAGCAAAGAGGAGATCAGGAAGTTGTGATCGCCTACTTCAGCAAATCTCTATCGAAGCCGGAGAGAAATTACTGTGTTACTCGCAGAGAATTATTAGCCGTGGTAAAGACATTGCAACATTTCAAGAAATATTTGCTTGGTCGCAAATTTTTGGTAAGAACTGATCACGCTGCATTAAAGTGGTTACTGGAATTTAAAAATCCCGAAGGACAAGTTGCCAGGTGGATTGAGCAACTCCAGGAATATGAATTTGAAATCGAACATCGAGGAGGAAAGAGTCATGGCAACGCAGATGCCCTGTCTCGAAGACCTTGCTCGAAGGACTGTAAGCATTGCAATCGGCAGGAACAAAAGGAGAACGTGAAAATCAGGCTGATCCGAACTGATTCTATAGATGACAATTGGAGCAACGATGCTATGAAAAAGGCTCAAGAAGAAGATAAAGATTTGCAACCACTCTTGAACTGGCTAAGAAGTGGAACTGCTAAACCGAAATGGTCAGAAGTGGCCAAATACAGTACGGCTACAAAGAGTCTTTGGGCGCAATGGGACAGCCTGGTGCTGCACGATGGATTACTCTGCCGCAAATGGGAAAGTCCCCAAGGGAAAGATTGCCATCTGCAATTGGTCATCCCCAGGACAAAGATTAACGAAATTCTGAAGACTTATCATGATGGTTCTTCAGGAGGACATTTAGGAATAAGAAGAACTCTCACAAAAATTAAAGAACGTTTTTACTGGTTGCACTGTCGAGATGATGTAGAAGACTGGTGTCGTAAATGTACGAGTTGTGCAGGTGTAAAGGGACCCCAGACTAGAAGCAGAGGAGCCATGAGGTTGTATAACGTTGGGGCACCTTGGGAACGGGTGGCTCTCGACATAGCCGGACCGTTTCCAATCACGAATGCTGGCAACCGCTACATTTTGGTAGTTATGGACTATTTCACGAAATGGCCAGAAGCATTTGCACTACCTAATCAAGAGGCTACTACCGTAGCGACAAAGCTTGTGACTGAAGTATTCTGCAGATTTGGCGTGCCATTAGAGATGCACAGTGATCAGGGACGAAACTTTGAGTCACAAGTATTCAGAGAAGTCTGTGAGATCATGGGGATTCATAAGACTCGAACGACGCCATATCATCCGCAATCTGATGGAATGGTGGAGAGATTTAACCAAACGTTGGAACGGCATCTGGCAAAAGTAGTGGATAGCCATCAGAAGAACTGGGACGAGTATATTGCACTATTCCTCATGTCTTATAGGACTGCGGTACATGAGACTACTGCAGTTACTCCAGCGTATGCCAATTTTGGAAGAGAACTGAGATTGCCAGCTGATTTACTAGCGGGTTGTCCACCAGATACCCCAAAAGGGATAACCGACTACGCTAATGATCTACGGACTAAGATGATTGACGTTTATGACCAAATTAGAGAGGCTGGATATAAAGCTAGTGAACGAATGAAGACCCGCTACGATCGAAAAGCTAATGGTTTTAGTTTCCAAGAAGGAACCCTGGTCTGGCTTCATAATCCAGTGAGACGAAAAGGGAAGTCCCCGAAGCTACAACCAAGCTGGGAAGGACCTTATAAGATAATCACCAAGATCAACGACGTTACATTCCGGATTCAGCGTACCCCTCGCAGTCCCTTAAAAATAGTTCATGTGGACCGTTTGGCACGTTTTTATGGAAGCAATGATGATCGGGACGATCATGTCTTGGGAGGGGGCAGTGTCGCGTAGCACGCTGAATGACAATGTCAACGTCATGAATTCGAATGAAAAAGAATTCATCTAAAGGGAAATTTCAACATTGACGTCAGAACATCTCTGGCCTAACGGTCTAGGCGTTGGGCTAAGAACCGGAAGACCCCGGTTCGAATCACAGCCCACGTTACTCTGTTTTGTAAGTTTAAAAGAATTTTCTAGGCTATTCTAGATTAAATAGAAGTGAAAATACAGGACAGAAGATGTGTGAGAGAGAAGGGGATATTTGAAGAAATTTCTAGATTGTCCCAGACCAAATGGAAGGGAAAGAAAGAGAAGGCGACAGAAAATTTATGGTTTGAATTTAGAACATCCATGATGCGATTTTGTTCGCATTCGGGGGGTATATAAGCAGTACTAGGCGCGGCGTGAGGCCAGTTAGTTGAAAAGTGGAATCCGAAGAAGAAAGAGGAAAGAAGAAGAAAAAGGAAAAACAGTGAGTAGTAAGTGAAGTGAACAGTGCAGTGATAGTACCGCGCAAGTGACAGTTCTGCGCGAGTGACAGTTCCGTGCAAGTGACAGTTCCGCGTGAGCGACAGTTCCACGCGAGTGACAGTTCTGCGCAAGTGACAGTTCCGCGCAAGTGACAGTTCCGCGCAAGTGACAGTTCCGCGCAAGTGACAGTTCCGTGCGAGTGTACAGTGCCGCGTCAGTTCCGCGTGTGAGTGCGTGCTGTGTGTACACGTTTGGCACTTAAATAAAGGCATTTTCATAAGATCGGCCTTTTCTTTCCTATCCCCAACCCACTCTCGTGACACTATTATTGTTCAATATTGTTGCCATGCGTGTGCATTTTGAAATTTAATGCATATAAATGTAATGTAATAAAAAATAGGATATAGGACGTTTGACGTTCTGTTATAAATTCGACAAGCATGTATATTTCGTTGTTTTTGACAAGCATATGTGAATTTAGTTTTTTTTTCTAATATTTTTAAACGAATTCATACTTTACATTCTTAACTAGGCTGATAAGCGTTGATATTTTTTTGAACATCAGATCAGCTCCATGCATTTAAGGCAAGATTTTTCTTTTTAATTCTAAGTTTCCCAAACAACCTTTACAAATATGTTTCCAAAAAATAAAATAAACAAAGACAAAAAATAAAACAAGAATAACATAAAGAAAACACAGTCATATAAGTTTAACCAAAGTAAATTTCATTTCAGATTAGTGCTTTAGACAAAACTTTCTTCAATATCTTTCTATTAATTCCTGTCATTTATATCAAAATATATATTGAGTAAAGCTTTATTACTACGGCTCTTTATAAGTCTTTATTGATGATACAAACGGGATTAATTTGGCTTAAATCCATCATTTTATTGAATTCACAAACATAATTAATTGGCTACGAGTTTATGAAATTCAAACAATAGTTTATAAACTTCGTACATATATTATAAGTAGTGATAGAGTTACAAACTATATTTACATAATAATGAGACGGCGAAGTTGAAAATAATAATCAAGATAAAACTGATTTACTGCCAAAACTTTCGTGGAGTTATTGATATTTTGAATCACGAAACTGCTAGAGGTTTACCAACAGAACTATGAATGTATCAGTGATCTTGACATTTTTAGGGTTCCGTAGTAAACAAGGAACCCTTATAGTTTCGCCATGTCTGTCTGTCTGTCTGTCTGTCCGCGGTTTTACGCAGAGACTATAAGTACTAGAAAGCTGTAATTTGGTATAAGTATGTATATTAATCATGGCAAAAAAGTGGTACAATAAAATCTTGAAAAAAAAATTTTTTTTAGGGTCGCTCCCATAAAAGTAAAGTGGGGTAGTAATTTTTTTTCTCTATTTACCCATCGTGTGGGGTATCGTTAAATAGGTCTATCAAAAATATTGTGAGGTTGAGAACACCAATTTTCGATTAAGGGATCCGTATCCGAAATATTTGGTTTTAAAGTGCGAATTTTTGTTAGAGGTAAGTGTCCCCCCCCCCCCCTCTATCTGCTAAACTGTTATATATAGATACGTGAAAAAAATTACAGCAGTAGTATATATACTGAAGTTTAAAGGAAAACTATCAGAGCTGAGTACTAAGTTCAAACTAAAAAGTTACAGGCAACCAACTTATAAACTGTAAAATTTCATACTATTTTCATTGTTAGATGTTTTTGGTCGTTAAACTGTAAGGTGCGAGTGTGAATAGTGTGAACTCAAAGCTGTCATTCGCAACTACGGAACCCTACACTGCGCGTGGCCCGACACGCACTTGGCCGGTTTTTATTATTCAAAGTCTTTTGAACAAATAACAATGTATTTATATTATGTCGCAGTCATCTGGTTGAATCTGCTATTTGATTAAATGACTAGTGTGTTCATTGAATGACCACGTTTAATTGAATGACTAAAGGACAACTCGTCAAGTCACTGAATGTAACGTTCAACGTCTTGACTGAATAAACTTCATTTAGCGAAGTCGTTGAATCTTATCCGACATTGTAATATTTGGTGGTAGCATGATTTCCAAGGCTTTATTTAATCTCATATTTTTGCAAATTTTCTTAGTGAAAATCTAAGACAATTTGCAAAAATATGAGTTATTATAATATATATATATATTTATGTAAATAAGAGTCATTAAGTAGCCGGCAACAGTTTAATAATAGCTAAATCCATAATGTCATACTATTTTATTACAAATAACGCACTTTTATGTAAATTTAATGAAAAAATATGAACACTGTGCCATCTGTGCGAGCTGTTTGCCGCCAAATTTATTTTGGTGACTACTAGCGCCGCATTGGTAAAAAAATGAACTATATTTGAATCACATGACCGATTTTATGTTCGCTTTGTTCAAAGGGCTATGTTACAACCCGCTAACTAGTTGGACGTTGAGCGACGCTTGTTCAATCAACGTTCGGCCTAGTCATTCAATTAAACGTGGTCATTCAATGAACGCGCTAGTCATTCAATCAAATAACAGATTCAACCAGATGACTGCGACATATACATATACTTTATTCAGAAATCTGATATCGCTCCAGTAAGAAATAAAGTAATAAATAAATATATTACACTTATATCTGTATAATGAGCAGATTGCCGTAGACCCACAGTAAGCAAAACACTTTTGTCGTGGGTTTCTAACTCCGCAATAAAATATTTTATGATAATTACGTATAAAGATAAACATCCAAGATCTAAGACAATCTAAAAACTTCATTTTTCTATCTTGACCTAGCCTTAAATCGAAACCAGGGCTGTAATTAAAAGTCAAATTTAACTTACTAAGTTTTCCCTACATGGTTATAGGTGTAAGATTCGCAGGATCTACAGATCACAGAGCAACTATTATTTTAATATTTTATCACAGCTTCTCACACTCTCGTAAGCATAAGTTACGAGACCTTAACAGAAACCTAGGTTCTTTTCTTAGGGTGCTATATTTTGCAATTTTAATAAAACTCCAAAAACTGAATTTGCTAAGAAAATTGTATATCGAAACTGAATACAATCCTTTTTAAACTAAAACTAACTAAAATTAAAAAAGTAATAATTAAAGCTAAAAATAACAATAATTTCTATTAACAAAAAACCTATAGATAAAAAATGTCCCGCAAATCACTGCCCTGTGGAAGTGTTCCCAGAAGCTGGCAGCATTGCCACGTTTGCCATCCTTTTTCAAAAACTGGTTAACAAACGAGACATGAGTTTTTAGCCTATGCTGAAACAGAGCTGCTTCTCTCTCATTTCTCTCTCGCTCGGTCAATTCTGTGGTTTGTAGAAATGGAATTTTAAAATACACTCACATGCAGACGTCCTTAACTGAAGAAGGATTCGTGACCTCGTCTCGTTAAAGAAAATTCAATTCAATTATTTTGATCCACACTTACTAGAATAAAAATAATAAGGAGCAGTCGAACAGTTTTTGAAATCCTACGTAAAATCGTACTTTTTTCATGTAGCAAGTCAACGTACTGGCGTTAGTATTTGAAAATTTTTTTTTCTTACAAATAATTTTTAGTAGCAAGTTTTTATTCCGAGTGGTCCATACTGTAAAGTATATTCAAGTTTAATGACTATTAACACTGGATTTAAATTCAATAGTTTACAATAAATGACTATAACCTCCTGTCTTCATCATCCGATCATCTGGTCTATGATACCATAATATTATCATCTTGTTCAATAACCGGTGTCTCATGTGATGATAAACATAGATCATTGAACCTATCTTATGTATTTTCTGTGTATTGTTTCAACTTTTTTATTAGTATTTAGGTTTGTAAATAAAAACTTATATAAAATCCAATACGGAAATAAAAAGAATTTTTTGTCATCGTCCCTAGGTTTACGTAAAAACGTTTTAGTCTGAATTGGAATTGAAGTGTGTTCCGAGAGCGACTAGTTAAGTGTTCCCTGGGGCTGAGCGATATATTACGCGCTGGATTTTTGGACGCCTTATAAGCTACAATGCTATTTGTCTTTGTCGAGACCCCATGTTTGCTTATCATTGTGACAAGTCGCTCGAAACAAAGCGAACATTCTGAAGCAATTTTGAGAGGCCAGGGCCCGAAGTCTACGATAATACCTATGCTATGTTTGAGAATTTTTTAAGGCTCTATTAAACCTAGCAGTTATTCGTTTAAGTGTAAACAAAGATTTTGTAGTAATAATTTAACTTGAATAAAATAAGAAGAAACGGAGGCACAGCCAAACATTGCTTGAGAGCCTACGTAAATTAAAATGGCAAGATTTTTACGAAGAAAAATACTTAGTTAATAGTTTCAATCTACAGAGGGGGGATTAATACAATTTAGACTTGAAAAAAAAATACTTCCTAGGTCCTCAAATCAAATACTATTTGAAGACTAAAATTATTTAATTAACCGCAAAAAGTACCTTTATTTAATTTTTATAAGTAAAGTATATACAATGCCTCAATAAAATTCTCATAGGCAATTTCGTGACAGACTTGTCACCCAGAAATTGCTAAGAAACATGTTGACAAATTGGCGGTCCTGGTAGTGTGACAAACTATTTCATTTGTCCGGTTTATAACTCGTAAACTTGGGTAATGGGCGGCTGTGCGGAGCTGTCCACGGGGATATAAAGGTTGTGCCTTTAATTTGTGAGTTATGTGAGTTTAACTTCACACGACGTCCAGCGGATGAAGAATCTTGGCGTCCGATTTTTGCTCAATAAAAAGTCGAAATAACAACGATGCATTTGTGTTTGTATGAGTCTCCCTATAATGGTTATCCTCTATATTACCCCCATCGGGTACGCGCCTCCTGCCTCCCGAGCTGCTACTTTCTCATCCCCAAACCATACGAGCAAGAAGTATCCCAAATACCCTAATCTCGTTCACTTAGTCCAACAGACAGCAGCGTTGGAACCGATATAAGTCAAGCAAATTGCTCTCATCAACCCGTTAGCCAAGCGTGGTGAGTATGGAAAAAAACTGGCCAAGTGTGAGTCAAACTCGCGCAATGAGGGTTCCGTACAATATGCTTCGTGAACACACACACATTGCAAAAAATGTTTTATTCAATTGACTAGCGCCATCTAGTGATGTTTTAGTGAACTATTTCCCTAGATGAACTTATTATTGTGAGTTTACCACTTAATTTTCAAGTGATAGAATTCTTATTATTTTTCCTGTAATCTTCAAAGAATGAACTATATTTTGTAATTTTTTCAAAATTTTCGGCCCAGTAGGTTCGGAGATCAGGGGGGGGGAATGGTCAATTTTTGCCTTCTTTCGTGAATAAAATCAAAAGTATTGATTTTAACCGAACAAAAAAAAAAATATTTTTGAGATCCTCATAATGAGCCCTTTCATTTGATATATGACACAGTAAGGTTTGCAAAACTTTTTTTTTTATTTTGTAATTGGGCCCCTCAAAATGACCCTTATTTCAAAAAAATCTTTATTTACTTTGCACATCCGTATTTGGGTCATAGGATTACACTATCTTACCAAATTTCATCTAATTTGGTTCAGTAGATTCGGAGAAAATCGGCTGTGACAGACGGACGGACGGACAGACAGACGCTCGAGTGATCCTATAAGGGTTCCGTTTTTCAACTTTTGTACGGAACCCTAAAAACACCCAATGGTTGAAATCTTTTGGCGAGGCCTATGTCCAGCGGTGGACTTCCCACGGCTAAGGTGGATGGATGTATTAGTGTCTCTAACTGAGAGGTTGATTCCTCCTTCGATAGCTATTGAATTGTTGAAAATTTGTCAATAGTTCAGTGGCTACCTAAGACTATAAATAGCATCAGTGCAGCCGGTCAAAAAAAAAACTGTTGTCATCTCCTCGAATTTGATGTTCCTACCACACCCAGGACCAGGCACGGGCTAGAGAGATACAGAAATATATTGGTCAATACAAGGTCTTGAGTAATTCACTAAAGAGAGACCTAGCATATAATATTTATATAAAACATGAAGATATTATGAATGACAATTAAACCCCGAGAGATGGAATTCTAACAAAAATGGTAGGTAAATTGATTTATTTGACTGCTGTGTTTAGGGTTTCGTATATTTCTTCTAGTAAGTTATGACGAGTGTTTTTTTACTAGATATAACTGATGAAAAATCTCGCACATTTTCAAAACCTCGTAACGCACTTTAACTAAAATTGTTACATTTTAGCTGGTAACCCCTCCTTAAGACACGAACACCCTAAACACAGCAATCAAATAAATCCGAAGTAATATCATTTAGCTGAATGGCAACACATTTTGTGAAGGTTTCCATTTCACGGGGGTCTTTAGCATCTGTTCACAAAGGCTTTCTTACACAGTCAATGACCTCCTTTACAAGTGTCAATGAATTGATTAATATAGAAATCACACGTGTATTTTTTATGTACATTTTTGGTGTTCATAAGCCAATTATTTCGACGTTTGTTTTGACGAAAACGGAATTTAATACGAGTATTGTACTAAGGTTGTTTGTACTGCTATATGAAGGTTATCGAAAAACGCTAAATGGTTATAGCTTTAAACAGTAATGATGAATACAGGGTGATATTCAACCTTCAATCAGAATTGCTGATGCAAGAAAAAAATAGACTTGACTTGACTGAATTGTTGATTGTTGACTTTGTATTGTATGTCTTATTTTGTTTTTCGAGTTCATTTATGTATTGGTGTATGTGTTTATTAATGTTTTTTTTTTATTCTACCGTAATTCATAAATTCTTTAACGGATTTGGACCTATAGGGATCGTTAGAATTTACATCCTCCCGAGAGATATAGCCACATTTTATTTGCGAGGTAGTCATTTTACATGACATACATACAAATTATCACGTCTTAATCCTTTGCGGAGTAGACAGAGCCTAACGTCTTAAAACTCAAAGGCCACGCTTAGCGTATTAGTGGGCATTAAGGTGAAAAGCTGAAGAAAGAAAGAAAAAGCTTTTCCATCTAAACAATATGTCCTATGACCAAAGCTGGCATTCAACCATCCCATGCAAAAGTGTTCTGCGGGAAAATACGTTTAAAAATGGAAATGTCGAAACCATTAATGAGTTCCAAACATTGGAGCCGAAAGTTGTTTATAATACCTAACGTTAATATTTTGGCAAACTTAGCACTGTTTCAAGCACAAATCACGGAATGTCGCTCACTCGCACTCTACTATAAAGACAAAAGTAATAATAGTACCGCGTGTCAACTCACGCCCGACTAGCAGGTGAAAGTCGCATATTCGCCCTGTCAGTTCGTGCTCAAAAAAAAAAAAAGTATAAATGCCCCAATGTACTTTGATATCGTATAATAAAGTAAAAATTCTGATGTACCTAACCTATGTCACAAATAAGTAGAAAATAGCAAATTTTTGCACTAATCTTGAAACCCAAAACTTCAAAAGACGGTACCGTTTTTCTATAAAAGGCGCTTCTTGTGTCGTGAGAGCGACCGTCACATTCCCGACTTTGTGGTTTCAAGTATGTATTCTGTACATTATACATCAGATGTATTAACTTTAGAGCTTATGAAAAAATAGAACCTCCAACGACACAATTTCCGCAACACATATTGCCAACAATTTGTTACACTTCCTAATTGTCAGACGTTATAAATACCATCAACAATAGCCGTACCGCATTAATATCGATACGTTTACTTTCATAATAAATCAAAGAGAACATTAATTATATACGAGCGAAGGAATATCGGTGAAGAGTGTGTATAAATCGCGAAGACATTGATAAATTATTGTAATGCTAGTTTTGAATACTATTGTTGTTGTGTACCAAAATATTGACTAGAAATAGAGGACTATTTGGATATCTTTAAGGTCACAAAAACTCGGCAATGTTTGACCTGGCATTATTTATTTTGTTTAGAGTAGCCTGATGTAAGCACAACCAAGCCAAGTGGGGATAAAACATTCATGCATACTAATATTATAAAGAATAAAGATCTGATTGTTTGTTTGTTTAAACTGCTTTAAAACTACTGAACCGATTTTGGAAATTCTTTCATCTTCTTTTATCTGCGGGTGACCTAAACAATTTATGCAAACGAAGATGGGGCGAAACTGCTGATTGCAAATATTTACATATCGTCAAGATCAGACCATGTCACACCATTTATCGTATTCCTTGTGCCACTTCTGCACATAATACGACTTCAACTCTTGTCTCAGCGAGTGATGTAGCTGATGTAACCTACTGGAGGGACATAATATAAGATTTTGTCAGATAGAAATAAAATAAGAAAATTTCGCCGTGTGGTTCCCGGCAGAGTAGAATAGGATACCACTCCAAGTCATCCCGTGGATGTTGTATAAGGCGACTAAGGAAGCACAAGTTAAACAAAGCTTTTTAACATTAAAGAGACCTCTCCAACCGTATGGCCAGCGTGGAGGGTGTAGGCCAAATCCCCTAACTACACAGGCTCGTATATGGCTCTGGTAGTACAGAGAGGGTCGTGCTCCTGCAGTGGAGACTAGAAATACCTGATGATGAAGAAAATTTAGTCTACATAACTATTCTTAATCACTTAACCTGGTCTTGAAGCGGCTATAATGAACAAATGGGCGATCTAGGTGCATTAATCCCTTTCTGAGTAAGATTACAAATTTTGGTTTGGGAATTGATGTAAATACGGGTATCGTAATTGGTATTGACCAAACCAACACTCTTTTTGACTAACTATTACCTAAACTGTATTCAGTTAAAAGTTCTACTTCTCTTGTCGTCTTCTATATTGCTTAAAGTAAAAAGCATAGCACAGAATCATATTAAATTTCCCACGGGCAAAACTGGATTGTACTACTTTAAACTACTTTATACAATAAACGAATCCAAAAATTCTAGAGTGGTTGTCACAGATCTGTATTCATTTATTACGATAAATTACTTCTGATTCTGTCTGAGTAGAGTAAACGAACGTCGTATTTTTCTTAAAACTTATATGCAAAATTACGCACCAATGTGACTAATTTTTTTATTTTTATTTTTACTTAATTACTTTAATGTAGGGTAAAACCCGGATAGTTGCGTCGGGGGGATACTTGCGTCGGTTTCGAATTCTCTATGTTAGGTACATTTGTGGCATTACTGCTTGATTATAGTTAGAAGCACTCCCCCCGCAGGCCTCACTGCCACGTAAACCGTTGGAGTGGGTGCACGCGTTTCGTCCGTGTGAGCAAAAATCTTCCGCTGCGAAACATTAACGGACGTCGAAATTATATTGGTACCTAGTTTTTGTTGGATATCTTTATAATTGATTGTGGTTTCAGACTACATTTTGTTTCTTTGCTTACATTAGACCTTTAATTGCCCTATTAATTGCGTTTCATTGTTGAAAAGATTTTATTTATTTTCTAAAAATGGCAACTATCCGTATCAAAAAGGATAGTTGCCTTATTTATTGTGGCGGATAGTTGCTCTAAGTGCAATTATCCATAACCATTTATTCCTTAATCAAGAATATTTTTTTTTTCACTTAAATGGTTTTTAAATAGCATTACAATGCTCGTTATATTATTAAAATTGAAAATATGTGATGAATGTATTCGAAACCTACCTGTGGCGAATTCTTTTTCATCACATATTTAATTTTTTTTTTAAGTAAAAATTATGCTTTACTTACTTGTTTTAAATATAAAACAATATTAACCGCTTGCACGTGCCCATTCTAGGTTAACAGAATGCCTCGCAAGTATAAGCGAAAACCAAGTGTTATATGTATGACTATGCGGCAAGTATCCTCCGAACTCTTTTTAACAATTGGCAACTATCCGCTGCAGTAGGCGACTATCCCTTTTTTAGGAGGTCAAATAAAACGTAATATACTCAAAACCAGTATCAATTATGCTAACGGAATTGGTCTTCTATAAAAGACGAAGAACCTATGTTTTCGTATACATTATCAGGTATTATTAATAACGACCCATTTTTTATAATTTAAACTTTTTGAAAAGTGAGGCAACTATCCGTGTTTTACCCTATTTTTATTTGAGTTTTTGTAATGGATAATAGTGCATTTATCTATTTTGACGCATCAATTTGCGCGCTTTGACTTCGGGGATTTAAAAAATGTAATAAAGTAGAAACACTCATAGTAAGAGAAATATTTAATCTCGATGCTACACTTCTGAGTAACTGGAGTATCAAGCATCGATCTTCATATTGAAATGAGGTTTGTTTCCCGCCTTTATGTAAATGACTCGTTTTTGTGTGAAATTCGCAAAGTTTCCGATGGCCGCCATTAGACTTGTTTATTCAAATATTTTTGCTCATTTTGTTTGGAACTGTTGTGTTTCGTATTTCTTTTGTAATTGAAAATAGCTCTAGTTTGTGACGATACCTTAACATAATTATTGTATTTATTTTCCAGCGTATCGTATTCGGAGAACAAATAACACTAATAACCTGCTTTTTGTCCTGAAGAAAGGATACGAATTAAGAAAATCATAGCACTGGACAATACGGCTAGCACCCCGAAACCATTTCGATTCCGTTTTCTATCTGTAAGCAGACACGCCGTATTGAAATGTTCAGGAAATAAATGGTCACGGCGCTATGTCTTGTCTACTTTGTAAAAAAGACGTAGGTAATTATTATGAATGTATTTAAATGAAAATATTTTCCTTAAACATTCAACACAAAGATTCAGTCACAACTGAGTATCAAGCATCGATCTTCAAATTGAAATGAGGTTTGTTTCCCGCCTTTTTGTAAATGACTCGTTTTTGTGTGAAATTCGCAAAGTTTCCGATGGCCGCCATTAGACTTGCTTATTCAAATATTGTTGCGCGTTTTGTTTGGAACTGTTTTGTTTCGTGTTCTATATTTATGTTTGTTAGCGATAGAAGACAGCTCAAGTTTTTGGTGATACTTTAACTAAATTAAGTATATTTGTTTTTCATCGTGTTGCTTCTTCATGCTTTTCTCGGAGAACGAAAACACTGCTTTTCATCGGGCATATATCCCTCTTCTTTTTCTTTCAAATGGTTTTATTTCAAATGGAGGCGGCAATGGACTCATTGATCCCCTTAACATACCTGGAAATACTGATTTGAAGAAGGAGCAAACATCTAAAAAATGTCAATACTCGATGCATTACTATTTTGATTTCATTTTCTACCTAGACGCCAACCAAGCCACTATAGATCTTATGTCCTAATTCTCTGAATATACGTTTAGTAAACAGTTGATTTCTGAGAATGTATAAATTTCGTGAAGTTTAAAACGGTTGCTCTTAAATTTGCTTAAGATTCAAATATTGTTGATTGTTTCGTCCGGAACTGTTTTGTTTCCCGTTCTATCATTAGATTTGGTATTGACACAGCTGACGATTGATTTAAAAGTTTAGAAATAACTATATAATATACTAATCACAACCATCTAAATACTTTTCAGACAGGTTTTTGACCTGGCCATAGTACTGCATTGCTTATGGTCAGAGGTGACATTTGAACCGGAGTTGATGATAAACAGTTAAGCGTTCAAGTTTTTATAGACTTTAGCAACACCTTTAACACGGTTAACATTGACATCCTTCTGGCCATCCTCTCCCGTTGCAACGTCTTTTCTCTGGTGATTGACTGGTTTTCTAGCTATATTTGCCGTCGCCAACAACAAGTTCCTAGTGAGCAGGATACGTTTGACTGGTGCGAGTTGAAGGCCGGTTTACCGCAAGGCAAAATTTTATCTCCATTTTTTTAAATTCTATTCACATGAATATACTTTTGCTCTTTGTATCCTGTTCTTACTACTTTTATGCTGACAACTTGTAGCTTTATACACAATTGAGAGTTGGTAACATTGACAGGTCAATTTCATTAATACATGAGTATTTGGCTCGTCGGCTTCTGGAATTACACTTCTGGGATCGATTTTGGATTAACATTTCTATGTTCACACAAAAAAGTGTCAATCATTCAAGCTGTAAAATAAATTGGCACTTTAAAACAACCCTACACCAATTTTTCTTGATGATATTGTTGCTGCATGATCCATATCAGCCTGAATGGGCCTTGAAAAATTCTCTTTAGTTATGACGTCACATATTTAGCATTTATCTTATGCGTTATACGACTTACTTTATTTGACAGCTACAATAAATATTGCGTTTATGGGAATAATCTCATGACAAAAGTTGCTATAAATTTTGACCATCAATACAATATTTATTTATTTTTAATTCAAAATATTTTAAATCGCCTTTCCCGACCTATTTCAACAAATATTTATGAATTAATATAAAATTAAAAGTATCCTTGTTTTTTAAAGCTAGATGCTATCAATCATTGACATTTTTAGAAATCACCATTTTAAACGATAAACCTTCATTAGGTTTACACAATAAATCTGTTACCGAATTGTTCCTGTGATACTTATTTGGGAGTTTTAAACCTGCTTTGTTTTTTACTAGGTATGTAGTGATGATATGATTGACATCCTCTCTCTCTCGCATTCTGCTACTCGTCAGATCGCCGCGAATACATGGCCGTGTGTCATTTTCTAAGAGAGTGTTATATAAATAGCACAGCGATAAATTCGCCGCGATTCTCCCACTAGTGGAGACCGACCCTAAAAAGGGTTTAAACCATATTAGTGGTAGTATGAAAATTATTTGAAAGTCCAATTCAAGTTGTTGTTGTATTTATTTATGTATATGAACGACTGATTTTTAATGATGTTTCTCATTCGTACCTCCATTCTCATCATAGAATTTTCCCGCTTCTATCTTCAATGTGTGCCTGGAATCCTCTATTCTGACAGTACGTTCTTTATCCATGCTGCAATATGATTTGTCTAGTTTTCACAGTGGCTTGCTACTATCCTGATGCTATCTCTACTTGGCTTTATAACTGCAGAAAAAAAAGAAAAGATGCTATCTCTACTTGGCTTTATAACTGCTTAAACCCGTCAAAACGAAGTATTTGGCTGCATTGTGAATTGCACAAACAACCTCTCGAGTAGCCAGCTGGTGAGTCAACCACTATGCCATGGAAGCCATCAATTTCACTGCTTAGAGACTTAAAAAACAATTTACACCAAAATACTTCTCTGAAATTAAGATATCAAGCCAAAATAAAGTGATCCAAACCCCATCCATAACAAACACTTTAAAGTCCCGTATTTATTCTCGTCTTAAGGTAATAGGAAAGGCAATAAATCCTCATTACTCTGTACACAAAGTCAGGACCAAGACATCAGGTTTATTCAGCAAAATAAACGGTGATATTTCAGCGAACCTTGGTTTGCTCTCATTTGACATTCCTTTCGTCCAAAGAGATGATGAGAGAATTAAAGCGATATAAGTACCTAATTCCTGAGTTCATTCTCATTAATTTGTCGATGCGTATACAAGCCAACGAGCGAAAAGTTGTTACACTGGCCAGATTTTGAATATCGTCTTGTATCTTTATTTCTTACTTGTAGTAGTCACGCTACCGGCAAAATTCACTTTTACTTGTAGCATGAATAGGTCCGAGTCCGAGTAAGTGCCACATTCTCACAGAAAATCGACGTTTGAGTAGCTTTCGGCTAGGTAGTTGGACATCAACTAATTAAACCTAGGTAAATACAATGTTGGCAAGAAAAGACACTTCGGTCAGATACACTTACTAGTTTTTTTTTTATAATACTCTTAATTATGACTCGCTGTTACCTTTGATGATATTAGATTTGCACACACCAGATCTTCTAGTATCACTGATCTTCGTTCCGGGTATTTCATTTGGCGTCTCCCAGAGCGGTCATATCGGCTAGGTGCCTAGTAGGACATCGCGCACTAATGAAACCTAGGTAAATACAATGTTGTTGCATGTAAATAAATGAAATGACGTAGTGCCTATTAGGTGAATACTGCGCTGGGTGTAGATTAAACTCGTATGTTATTGGAATAAGCCAAAAGCGGAAATTACTAATGGTATATTCCAATAGGTATACAAAGTACGGAGACGGTCAAATATAGGCATTACGTAATAGGTAACACGTTGTTTGACAATATGTTTCGGATTAAATGATGATTATTTAAAAAAACCTTAAAACATCAGACATACGAGTGTATATGACAGGAACTGTAAAGTATTTTGTGTGTAACAAAACTGTGGTAAAAAGTTCGTAATGTGGCAGTAAATTTAATTTAATAATAAACTTTAAATTCTATTTTAGAACTTTATATTGCTGACGTTCATGTTTTAACTGCACTTAGTTAGAATAGTACATTGAATGATTGAAACAAAAAGCCTTTGCTTCAATATGACATAAACGTTAAATAATCTACAATGCAGCATTCGGCACTTTTTCCATTGATTAATAATTAATTCATTCATTTCAGATTATTTTAAACATTGATTTTTTTACACATTTATAAATAAAACAAAGAGAAAGTATGAAATATTTGCAATTTATCTTCACCATAGCTGAAAAAGTATGTTTAAAAATACTTTTTACTCAGGAATTATGAATGGCACCCTAGAGAAGCCAGATAAGGTGAATGTTATAATAAGGTAAGGTTTTCACAAAAGCTGTAACAAGGAAAACGAAAAAAATATGAGTTATTAATCTGTTTGAGATGCTTTTGCAAAAGCCAATGTTTTTATGCAAATAAAACTTATTTATATTAATAAACAAATAAAAAAGAAAAACCCAGCCAAGTGCGTGTCGGGCCACGCGCAGTTTAGAGTTCCGTAGTTGCGAATGACAACTTTGAGTTCACACTGTTCACATTCGCACCTCACAGTTTAACGACCAAAAACATCTAACAATGAAAATTGTATGAAATTTTACATTTTCGACTACATTTTATAAGTTGATTTCCTATAACAATCGCGAAAACATTAGAAAACATTCTGAATAATTTGTTTACAAGTAACCCTGTATACATTAACTGAAGTTGTAACATATACGTTACCTGTACATTTTATTCAGGCAGTGAAAAATATGAATTGTACGAAAATACCGCGAAAACTCCAGTGGGATATGATAACGTTACTACACCGATGCCGCGGGAACAATAACAGGTGACAACGCAGAAACAACCCGTTGCCTTTTGAAAAATACTCTCCATGGATACCTTTGTGGCTGAGAGTAAAATTCAGCGCTTTAATTTATTTTTTTGAATGTTGGTATAATAACTAAATTATAATAATAATTAAATATATATGGACAAATCACACAGATTGAGCGAGCCCCAAATTAAGTCCGAGACTTGTGTTATGGGATACTAACTCAACGATACTATATTTTGTAATAGATACTTATATAGATAAACATCCAAGACCCAGGTCAATCTGATAAAGATCATTTTCCATCTTGACCTGACCGGGGATCGAACCCGGGACTATCCGTGTCGCAGACGTGTTTACCGCCGCGCCACGGAGTTCGTCGTATAGGACTTTTTAATGTTTTTAACCCATGACCATAACAGGGGATGCTTTATAGCATCTGACACACTGGTCTGAGAGAAAAGAAAAAACTTAGAATGCACTTGCTGCTTCTCGTCCCGCGCAGATCGTAAAAGCCGAACGAGGGAATGGACGCCAGGAATCATGTCGATATCCCATCACTATTTTGATTCCGTTCTCACCTACAAGCCCACCAATGCTAAACGTGACTAAAGCAATATAAACTTATAACAGAAAAAAAATGATGAATTACAAATAACTATTCTTAGTTTTATGAACACTAAACAGTTTTAAAGAACGTATAAGTAATTCCTTAATGTGTTTGCGAATCGCCGTAGCGTTCGCAAAGCGGTAACAAATGTTTGCAGGATGTCCTTACCGTAAATAATGCTGTTTCTCGTTAATGTTAGTTTAAAATTAAAAAAAAAAATGCGGCCGCGGCTCACCTCTCACTGATGGAAGTCTCAACATCAGGTGTGAAGACCCTTGCTTCTTTTCTTCAACTCTGAATGTTATTATTATGATGAATTGAATGTTATATATTACTACAAAAATTATTTGATAAAAAGCCGAGTTGCTCGAAGGATAAAACCTATGAAGCTCTCATTATGTATTTTGTCCTAAAAATAAATAGCTTTTTAAATCTAAAAATACTTCAGTTCGTTTTCGACTGCAGTGTAAAAATGTAAAAATAGAAAAGATGTGAAAAGCAAATGTGGTTCCCGGCACAGTAGAATAGGACCACTCCAAGTCATCTCGTGGATGTCGTAAAAGGCGACTAAGGAAATACAAGCTAAACAAAGCTTATTAACATCAAAGATACCTCTCCAACTCGTCTGGCGTGCGTGGAGAGTGTAGGCCAAATCCTCTGACTACTCAGGCTAGTATATGGCTCTGGTAGTACAGAGAGGGTCGTGCTCCTGCAGTGGAGACTAGAAAGATCTGATGATGATGATGATGAAAAGCAAAATAACTCGCAGTTATATTATTACTTGATCCATACTCATCATCATCATCAGGTCTTATTCAACTCCACTGAAGAAACACGACCCTCTCTGTACTACCAGAGTCATATGTTAGCCATCACAATCAGAAGATTCGGCCTACATTCTCCAGGCTGGCCAGACGGGTTAGAGAAGTCTCTTTGATGTTTATAAGCTTTGTTTTGCTTGTTTCCTAAGTCGCCTTCTACGACATCCCCGGGAAGACTTGAAGTGGTCCTATTCTACTCTGCTGGGAACCACGCGGCATGGATCTGTACTAATGACGTCATTATAATGCCATAACGTAGCAAGTTTTCAAGAATAGAATATGCACACGTCGTTGTGGAATGAATGATATTCAAACCATTGATAAACGATCGTCTATTGTCCACCCGACGTGCTAGCCCTGCTGGCGAAATGATATATCTTTGTGCATTTTGGTGAAATGTGTACGTGATAATTATATATATGTATTATTAGTTCTTTTTTGAACCGAAACCTATGTTCTATTTTTTGATAAATCTGAAGGTAAAGTCAAAACTTACTCTTTAAAAAAGATTAAATTTTCTATACTCTGAGAGGAAATACAGTTTTTAATTCCGATATGATCATATCCGAGACGATAAACAAGAACAATTCAAAAAATAAAACTTTGTACAAAATTCGCTATCTCAATTTTGATGAAACTTGCTCTGTTTCCAAAGTTAGACAATACCTAGTTTAAACGAAAAAAATAATCCAGTCCAACTTATAGTTTTATATGCACGGACATCAGTATAATGGTTTACACATAGGTACATATATGCACTTATCAAATTTGGCACACATGTTTAGAAACTGAAATAGATTAACGTTTACAAAACCTGGACAATTCTGACAAGTCGGTGTAAACAGGTCTCCTTTTTTTGAAGTTTTTCAAAAATTACAAAATTATTATTGTTCTAAAACAGTTTATGAAATTACAGACTATCAACAAAAACATTCTTAATATCTTTTTATATTCTAACGACTATAACTCCAAATAATATCTTCGCCTGAATAAAATCGACCCAAATTTGTTACTTCTTTTACGTACTTCACATATTCATATAAGTATTTTAATATTTCATACGTTTAGGCCCTAAACTCCTCTATAATTCCCAAACTGCCAAAATCATGACATTACCTTAAAAGCCGCAAAACTAGTTGGAAAGTGTCAAAAGTTTGGAGGTGGCCGCTATGAGTTATATCTTTATACGTGATCGAAACCAGGGAATAAACAGGACAAGTTTGTGGAACTTTATGACAGGAAAAAATAAAGAAAATACCTTAGAAAAGAAGGAACAAAGTTTTATCATAAAAGTGACCAAGTGCGAGTCAGACTTACCCTTAAAAGGATCCGTACTAGCAAGCAAAGATTAGTCAAAATACCATAATCATTTTCACCAACAAGAATTATTAAGTTAGAATATCCAAAAAAGTGACGTTTTCATACCAAAGTGTTCGGGCTGGATCGGCAATTTGTATGAAAATGACCGTTTTTTTGTATGGAAATGTTACCATATTTCCGGTCTTTTTGATCGATTTGATCGAGGTCTTATTGATTCGTGATCGAAAGTATTCATATCAATAATTTTAACTATTATGTAGTTGGTTGTTTATTTCTCCCTTCCATAGAAACTAATTCATGTAACTCTTCAGTCTTTGTCACATCAATATCATCAAACCTCGGTATCTTCCAATACAATTCTTCAATATTCTGCAGAGTCATGTCTTTAGTCTCTGGTAACAAAATCAATGCGACAATCATGCCATAAGCTGTCAAAGCTCCATATATACAATACGCACCATGTAGACCCACCACAGAAAATAAGTAAGTCAATGTTTTCATTTTTATCGTTATACTCATAGATAGAAACAATGTCGTTATCACTGTACACACGTTTTTATATTTCAAAGGAAATATTTCTCCAGATATAATGCTTACTATAGGAATAGTTCCCACGCCAACAGTAAATGTCAAAAAATATATCAATAAAGCTCCTATAAAATGATGATCAAATGGTAACCACTGGTTCACTTTGGCATAATAATAACCAGCAGTGACGAAGTAGGCTAAAATATTTAAACTTATGAATATTTTGATCATAAGACGTCTACTAATCTTAGTGTTGAGTACAGTGGCTATCAAAGCTGACACAATCCTCAAAATGTCCATAGATATTAGCATGAATGTAACGTTAACGTCTTTTCCGATTAGAACGTGAAATATATCAACTCCATACGCATCCATCATTATAGCACCACACCAAGCATTGCACATAAAAAGGTGAGCCATTAAAATTAGCGGTTTGTAGAATTCTGATTTCTTGATTGTAAGAAATGATTTTCGGATTTTATTCTTTATTTGAACATGCACATCTGAACTCCTTTTCTTTACTGCTTTACTGAGTTCAGCTTTTTTTATCATAGCTTCTAATTCTTCTTCTTCATCAAAACCTCTTAACCAATAAAAAACTTCTCTACATTTGTCATATTTGCCACAAGTCGCTAAAAACACGGGTGATTCTGGAGAAAGTAGTACCAAAATCGAATCAGTCACTGCTATCGAAAGACAGAAAAAGGCGGTATCGTACCAGGTGAAGCACGATCCAATAGTGTGAACCACCAATCCTCCAGACAACATAGTTAAAGTCATCATAGTCAAAAATCCTCCTCTGTATTTTGGTGTAGTATATTCTCCGATCAGTATTGCGCCTGTAAGACTTGATACACCTATTCCAACTCCGTGAATAAAACGTCCGATAATAATGGCAGCAAAGTCAGTGGCTAAAGCTATACAAATCCAGCCAAGGACCATCAGTAGTACACCAATGAGGTTAGAGTAACGACGTCCGTATTTGTCTATTATGATTAAGACAAATAAGTATCCGACAATGGAAGATAGTGATACTATCGACGCTGAAATAAAAAAAAAATATATTCAATAGGGCATTAAATTAAGTATATAAAAAACCAGCCAAGTGCGTGTCGGGCCACGCGCAGTATAGGGTTCCGTAGTTGCGAATGACAACTTTGAGTTCACACTGTTTACACTCGCACCTCACAGTTTAACGACCAAAAACATCTAACAATAAAGATTGTATAAAATTTTACATTTTCCAGTACATTTTATAAGTTGGTTGCCTATAACTTTTTAGTTTGCACTTAGTACCCAGCTCTGATAGTTTTCCTTTCAACTTCAGTATATATACTACTGCTGTAATTTTTTTCACGTATCCATATATAACCGTTTAGCAGATAGAGGGGGGGGGACACGTACCTCTAACAAAAATTTTCACTTTAAAACCAAATATTTCGGAAACGGATCCCTAAATCGAAAAATGGTGTTCTCAACCTCACAATATTTTTCAAAAACCTTTTTAACGATATCCCACACGATGGGTAAGTAGAGAAAAAAAAATTACTCCCCCACTTTACTTGTATGGGAGCTACCCAAAAAAAAATGTTTTTTCAAGATTTTTTTCTACGACTTTTTTGCCATGATTAATATACATACTCATACAAAATTACAGTTTTCTAGTACTTATAGTCTCTGAGTAAAACCGCGGACGGACAGACAGACAAACAGACAGACAGACAGACAGACAGACAGACAGACAGACATGGCGAAACTATAAGGGTTCCTAGTTTACTACGGAACCCTAAAAATGGACACAAAGTGGGTTGGATTCACAAATAACGGGTTCTAATCTATGAACAATACTCATCTACAAAATATGATAAAAATCAGTTTCTTGTGTGAAAGGATCTATTTTCTATGAAAAATTATAGTCTCTTACAGTTCAAACGATGCTTAAAAGGACGTGTGAGCGTGAGAGTGTGAGGTCAGACGCAAGGACGGACAGTTGAGGTTTAGTAACAACACCACTTAGCATCTATTGGGTAAGGAGCTCTACAAAGACTATACAAAAAAGTGAAAATCCTGACTGCCTTTTTTGACAGTTTACGTCGCCATATTGTTTTCTGTTTTAGTACATAGCCAAAGTCACATCACCAATAACAATTCGGGGAAGAATACGAATCTAATGACATATCACACACACACTTTAAAATGGATCAAGCCGTTTAGGCTACAGGAGACGATAACAGTCAGTTACACTCCTTCTGGGTGCTTCTGTCTGGTAAGTCGGATAAAAACTCACCAATCCAAGATGCTGAAGTCTCATTCAAAACAATGATGGGATTTTCTCGTAGTTGAGGCAAGATTATGGTGGTGAACCCCATCACCAAGCTGTGTTCCATTACGCTGAGCGATACTCCAGCAGACACCATAAACTGAAAGCAAGAATCACTATCAAATTGCAGACCTTTAAAAAACTATCGTCTGAATTCGGTACTTAGTCACGCCATTCCGTCAAATACCTATCGGCTGGATCTGATTTTTTTTTAAAGTAGACAAACAGGAATACGGATCACCAGATGGAAAGCGCTTATATTAGGCGCATGTTTCTTGCTACGTAACGCGCGAGTCGCACCTAAGATGCCACTTGCGCGTTGCCGAGCCTGAAAAAATCTTTTAACGTCCTTTTTTAGGGTTCCGTAGTAAACTAGGAACCCTTATAGTTTCGCCATGTCTGTCTGTCTGTCTGTCTGTCTGTCTGTCTGTCTGTCTGTCCGTCCGCGGTTTTACTCAGAGACCATAAGTACTAGAAAGCTGTAATTTGGTATGAGTATGTATATTAATCATGGCAAAAAAGTCGTAGAAAAAAATCTTGAAAAAACATTTTTTTTTGGGTAGCTCCCATACAAGTAAAGTGGGGGAGTCATTTTTTTTCACTACTTATCCATCTTGTGGGGTATCGTTAAAAAGGTCTTTGAAAAATATTGTGAGGTTGAGAACACTATTTTTTGATTTAGGGATCCGTTTCCGAAATATTTGGTTTTAAAGTGCAAATTTTTGTTAGAGGTACGTGTCCCCCCCCTCTATCTCCTAAACGGTTATATATAGATACGTGAAAAAAATTACAGCAGTAGTATATATACTGAAATTGAAAGGAAAACTATCAGAGCTAAGTACTAAGTACAAACTAAAAAGTTATAGGCAACCAACTTATAAAATATACTGGAAAATGTAAAATTTCATACAATTTTTATTGTTAGATGTTTTTGGTCGTTAAACTGTGAGGTGCGAGTCTAAACAGTGTGTACTCAAAGTTGTCATTCGCAACTACGGAACCCTATACTGCGCGTGGCCCGACACGCACTTGGCCGGTTTTAATGAGTCTCATGTTGTAGTCTCTCGGAAAAACCGTGGTAGGGGCTCGTTCTACAATAATATTTATTTACCATCACGTATTTATCCCTTGCGGGGTAGACAGAGCCTAAGGTTATAAAACCTAAAAGCCACGGTTAGCATGTTGACGGGCTTGTAGGTGAGAACGGAATCAAAATAGTGATGGGTTGCTAGCGGCATTGCCTCTTAACGTGGTTCATCTTCCATGTTGGTTTGGGGGAAAAGGAAAAAAATCAAAAAAATCAAAAATCAAAACTTTTATTCAGAAAATAGGCCTATGCAGGCACTTTTTCACGTCATATCATATTTAAAATTATCTCATTAGATATATGTATTTATTAATTGTTCAAAAGCTACATACTACTAGCGTTTCGGAACCGACCACTGCAGAGAAGAAACGCCGAAAGAAACTCTTATTAACAGTTTTGGTCGCCTACTCGCCTGAAGGGCTTTATATGACATAGAATATACCAGCTGTGTTTTTCCCGCGCAGACCATAAAAGCCGGTCGAGGGATTGGACTAGGTAATTACATTCATAAAATTTATTCGCTTCATCAATTTGTATAGGAATATTAAAAAAATAGAGTGGGAACTCAAAACCTATACAAATTAATCAGGCGAATAAATATTTTTTGGTTATGGTTCCAAAGGAAAAGTTGTTTACATTGACAAGCTGAATCACCTCTTAAAGGATCCAAAACGATCAATATTACACCGTGTGTCATCATCATCATTGGGGCTTTGTTACTACCAGAGCCTATGAGCTAGAGCAATCTGAGGATTTGGCCTACTCCCTCTACGCTGACGAGACGGGTTGGTGAGGTTTCTTTGATATTTATAAGCTATATTTAGCTTGTATTGCCTAAATTGCCTTTTATGACATCCACGGGAAGACTTGGAGTAGTCCTATTCTACTCTGCTGGGGACCATACGGTGATAAAAAAACTCTCAAAAACAATTCACGTTTCTAGCAATCGAAAAGAAATAAAAGAATCAAAAACAAACCTGGCGTAAGAAAGGCTTGAGTTTGCCCATCTTTATTCCGAATATTCCCCTTATTTTCTTTAGCACAATTTTATTTTGTCTACAACTATATTTTATTTTCTATAAGTACACAAAACAGTTGACAAAATTACTGACATAACTTCATAATCTATTTTGCAACAGCATATCTTTTCGTATTACAAATTTATTGCACTAATGAAAGCACTTTAAGGAAGTGTAAAACAATTTTTAAAATAACTTTAAATATCTTTTAAACATTTTGAGTGCTCAACACTCATTATCGCTGCGGAATACTAATAAATAGTTTATCAAACTGTAGTACAATCTGTACAATGAAAGAGCCACCTTACAAATTACATTATTATTTATGCGAAGAAGTTCCGTACGTTTATTTAATATTAGCTTTTGCCTGCGGCCCTCGCCTTAAGGGTATGCTAGTCAGGTATTTCGCCATACAAATTCTATAGGGTGATGACTCCGTTGTTCGGTATCGTCTGTTTAAAGTTTTTAATTCTATCGATTTGTTTTGTCGTTATCTATGCTTGTATGGAATCATAATTGGAAAATTATAAGTACTTTAAAAGTTATGAGCCTCAAAACATTCCGTTTTAACACGTTATTTTAACGCAACATTGGGCACAATTAAATACCGGAAGGAGTATAAAATCTCTAAAACAAAATTCATACAAGCATAGTTTGGTTATTAAAAAATATAACTTATTTTACTTTTAATAAAAACATTCAGCTGTTTTATCACAAGAACACTTCTCCCAAACGCATATTCGCGAATTTTTAGACGACGAAGATTTAGATTTTCAACAATATTTGTGTTTGCACACACTAGACTGTTGTTCCGATGTGCTTATACATCAGTGTAAATAGTTTCGCACTGTTCAAAACCGAGTCTATCCCTTTCTCAGCGAAATAGCGCGCATTTTAGCCACGTGCGCTGACGAGTTAGAGTTCCCGACTAGCGCATCCTTAATATAGATCTCTCGAGAACTAGTACCTTCCTCCAAAATGCAAGGAACGCTATAACATTCCTTGAGCATCAAACTATCTTCCACCAAATTTCATCCAAATCAATTTAGTGAAACAAACATATTCATTGATTTTCAACTTTTATGTGAAATCGTTTAAATCAGATAACATACTTGAGCTTTCTTATAAGGTTTTTAGTAAGGGATTACTATGGACCTCATAAGAAAGCTCAAGGTCGCCCAAAGAGCTATGGAGAGAGCTATGCTCGGTGTTTCTCTGCGAGACCGAATCAGAAAGTAAGACATCCGTCGGAGAACGAAAGTCACCGATATAGCTCAGAGGATTAGCTCCTTAAAGTGGCAGTGGGTGGGGCACATAGCGCGCAGAATCGATGGCTCTGTGTGACAAGTGTCTGTCTGTGTTACCGTAGTCTTAGATGGGTGAATTTTATTACATGCGGTTTTAAGGGTTCCGTATCCGAATGGTTATAAACGGAACCCTCGTCAGACAGACAGAGTCATGTCTGTTTGTATGTCACGTCTATTTAATTCCAAAACTATTAAGACTCCACAGTTGATACTTGGTAGGCAGATTGTATTCTATTTTAACGAATTACGATTACTTATTAAATAAATAAATATAGGGACATATCATAGAGGCTAAGGTTTTCTTATGTTTTCGCGATTGTTACACATTTAAATAAAATTATTTTAATACGGTTTTTATCGCGTTTATTACATTATTTATACACCTAACGTTTCGAGCACTTTACAGTGTTCGTGGTCGCAGGTAGACTAAGTTGACATTTGTCTAGTATTTTATAAGAACTGCAAAATCTACCGCCTAAAATATTTATTGATAACGTTCCGGATGTACGCAGTATTGGCTCACTGTGTCTGAAGGTCTTGCAGTCTTCTGCTTAGCTTGAGATTTGATTAAATTGATGACTGGATCCCAAGCTGGTGGTAACTGCCAACCATCCTCTCTATTGAAATTAGGATGTTTTTTAATTTCAATAGCCTCACGAAGCATTCTTGGAATGTATCTGTTTTCTTTTGCAAGGACTTGAGGATTATCAAAACGCATATAGTGGTTGGGTTTGTCTAGGGCATGTTCACAGACTGCAGACTTCGTTGAGCGCCTATGCTTCATGTCAGCAATATGTTCTTTTATACGGGTACCGATGCTTCTCTTTGTTTGCCCAATGTATGATAAACCACACTCACAGTCAATTTTATAAACTCCAGCCTCTTGTATCGGGATATTAGATTTGACAGGTCTTAAAAGTTGGTTTATTTTCTTGTGCGGCTTGTAATAGGTCTTGATTGAAGCACGCTTAAGTATATTACCAATTTTGTCTGTAACTCCCTTTACATATGGTAAGATGGCAGGAAAGCGATCAACTGTGTGAGGCTTTGGGCGGCTTCTGTGATGTGTTTTTGGGAGGTTGAGGTTGTTGCTTCTTAAAACCGATTTTACTCGTTCAAGCTCCTCCTTGAGGTGGTGGGTGTCACAGATGCCATGTGCTCTCTGAAACAAAGATTTACCAACGGTAGCCTACCGTTACCGGCTATTTATTATTAAAATCGGTTTTAAGAAGCAACAACCTCAACCTCCCAAAAACACATCACAGAAGCCGCCCAAAGCCTCACACAGTTGATCGCTTTCCTGTAATCTTACCATATGTAAAGGGAGTTACAGACAAAATTGGTAATATACTTAAGCGTGCTTCAATCAAGACCTATTACAAGCCGCACAAGAAAATAAACCAACTTTTAAGACCTGTCAAATCTAATATCCCGTTACAAGATGCTGGAGTTTATAAAATTGACTGTGAGTGTGGTTTATCATACATTGGGCAAACAAAGAGAAGCATCGGTACCCGTATAAAAGAACATATTGCTGACATGAAGCATAGGCGCTCAACGAAGTCTGCAGTCTGTGAACATGCCCTAGACAAACCCAACCACTATATGCGTTTTGATAATCCTCAAGTCCTTGCAAAAGAAAACAGATACATTCCAAGAATGCTTCGTGAGGCTATTGAAATTAAAAAACATCCTAATTTCAAAAACCGTATTAAAATAATTTTATTTAAATAGAGGCTAAGGAACAATTCCCCATACATGGAACTAAAACTAAAAAAATACAACGTATTCTTAGATATCTTTAAAATGGCATTTCGGTTCCTGAAACCAGTATTTTTTAATGTCAATTGTTTAAAAGATAGGCATGACCTAATGACCTATATTTCAAAAACTGCTGACATTATCTCGTTTAAACCAATTATTTTCGTTAGAGGTGTTCATTATTTTATTTTTTTTACTCTCTTATTTAAAAAGTTAGTGGAACGACACACATTCGACCACTTGATTTAAATTGAACGCCGATTTTTTAGCAATTGTTTTTAGACATGTTTTAACAGACTTGGTCCAGCTGTTTAAGACTTTTTTTAATCACACAGATTGAGTAAGCCCCAAAGTAAGTTCGAGACTTGTGTTATAGGGTACTTACTCAACGATACTATATATTATTACAAATACAAATATAGATAAACATCCAAAACCCAGGTCAATTTGAAAAAGATCATTTTCCGCTTAGCCTGACCGGGGATCGAAACCGGGACCATTCGTGTCGCAGTCCGGTTGACCGCTGCGTCACGGAGCTCGAAAATTTTTATGACGCAGATTGTTTAATTTTCAAAATTTTATAAAATAATTTGCATCATTATCCAAAAAGGTTTTTCAAAAATATATGCTGATCACTAAAAGTCATTAATATGTAAATGAGCGTTAAACATTCGTGCATGTTAAACGAGGGCCTTGAAATATTGATGAAACAATAGACCAGAACTAAGTGTTGTATTAAAGTTTTCTTCTTTCTTCTTCTTTTACCCATTGTTGGCGTTTTCATTGCTTAACCATATGTTTTGTTTTTATGGTTTTTGGGGGTGCAAGTGGCCAACACTGGTGCCAGATTTTTCAAGCTACCTAGAGGCATCTCACATAGCTTGACGAATGTCATCAATCATAACAGCCGGGACCAACAGCTTTACGTGCCTTCTGAAACACGGATGACCTCGAGATATTTTTATGCAATTTGCGGTCACCCATTCAAGAAGGGTCTGCGCACAAGGTTGCTTAACATGCGTAAGCGCTAATACTGCTCACACTCACTGTGCCACCGAGCTCCTACCACTTGTCCCGGTCTTTCGCGGTTCGCATCCAGGTCAAAGTAATAAGTATTAACGAAAGCGGAACTTCCTTTTAGAAAAATATATTAATAATTGACATCACTAAGGAAGGTGTAAGGATTCTAGCGATAGGTACGTTAAAATTCGAGGTATTTAGAAGTTAAGGTGAATTAAATAAACTCTCATACATTTTTTTTACATACAAACTCGAAAAGCAATGCACTCCTCTTTTGGCAATCATGTGACTTTTTTTAGAACATAATGTCTGTTTTTAAAACAAATATTTAAATTCGGTGGCAGTAATGAAACAGATGGTTTTGCATATAATGGAAATGTATGACGCATAGCCAGAAAGACAAATATATTTATCTTTCTGGTAACTGTCGGAATTATCTATAAATAACAGATGATCATGTGTGGCCTTCCGATTTCGCAAGTTTTATAATATTAATAAGAAGCATTATTGAAAAATAGTGACTGCCTTTTTGAAAGTTTACGCCCGCCATATTAATTTTTTGGTGACGTTACTTAATCAATGATACAAGGGGAAGAATACAAATCTAATGTCACCGCACACTTCAAAATCGGTCAAGCCGTTTAAGCTACAGGAAGCTTAGCGACAATGGAATAAAATATATTTGTTTATTTGTGAGTAATTTTTTTTATTTATTTATTATTTATTTTACAAGACTGCATAAACAATAGAATATTAGATACACAATATCAATGAAGAGCTTATTTATAAAAATATAATCATCATCATCGTCATCAGGTCTTTTTAGTCTCCACTGCAGGAGCACGACCCTCTCTGTACTACTAAGCCATATATTAGCGATAGCAGTCAGAGGATTTAGCCTACACTCTCCACGCTGGCCAGACGGGTTGGAGAGGTCTCTAAGCTTTGTTTAGCTTGTGTTTCCTAAGACGCCTTCTATCCACGGGATGACTTGGAGTGGTCCTATTGTACTCTGCCGGAAACCACACGGCACGACTTATGCTTTAACATTTTATATATTAAAATATATAAAATGTTAAAGCATAGGTAAGGACTTTTCAAGTAGGCTTGAATTTATATTATGTTATGTGGAGCTTAAAGACGACAAGATTATCCACAAACAAAATCGGTGAACCATTTAAGAAAATTACCTTATGTGTAGGCCAAATCTTCTGACTGTTCTGGCTAATTAATGGCTCTGGTAGTACAGAGAGGTTCATACTCCTGCAGTGAGGTCTAGAGTTGTGTAGGAGACGAAAGGTAAATCGAATAATAAAAATAAATTAAATATATACTGACAAATCACACAGATTGAGCTGGCCCCAAAGTAAGTCCGAAACTTGTGTTATGAGATACTAACTCAACGATACTATATTTTATAATAAATACATATATAGGTATATAGACAAATGAAATGGTAGATGACAGATCGAAATGGAGAGATTTGACATACTGTGCCGACTGCCGACCCCACTTAAAAAAAGTGGGATAAAGTACGGGAAGAAGAAGAAGATATATAGATAAACATCCAAGGCCCAGGTCGATCTGAAAAAAACATTTTTCATCTTGACCTGATCGGGGATCGAACCTGAGACCACGGAGCTCGTAAAAAGTAGGTAGCAAGTAAAAGTAAAAAGAGGATAGCTTATCACAACAAAGAGCAATTACATTGCAATCACGAAAACTCGAGCAAAAATTTTATAGACAGCAGCGATAAACTGCATTATGCAAGCTATACACCAGTTTTTATGACCTTGATGAACAATCCTAACTACTATAATGTGAAAGTTTGTTTGTTTCGTATAGAGTTTGGATGTTATTATGTATCATGGTCACTAAGTTTGTTTATCTTGACGAATGATATCGATGCGCCTTCATTCATATTAAAAATTACCTGTTCCTTCTCCTTGTTCTGAGATTACGCTCGCGTTTACCTTCCATCCGCATCAACCTCCAAGTGGTCGGATGACCTGACTAAGATAGCAGGAAAACGCAGTATACAAGTCATGGTATCCAACTAGACGTATTGGAAATCCTTAGGGGAGGCTTATATCCAGCAGTGGACTTCTTTCGTATCAGAAGATTTGAATGGATATACTTACCAATTGGTTCACCTTAAATTTCATCAAAACCGGCTCCGTGTTTTGATTGTAGAATTATATTAACAAAATCTTTTATGATGGCTTCTTGACTAACATCGCAGGTTTCTCTCTCTCCTCTCTCTCTCTTTCACATGAGATCTGTCCCGGTTGCATCAATGCTTCGAACCCTGGGTCCACTAAAATTTAATGTCGTTATAGTCCTCCATTTAAAAAACGTAACTTGAAACCTATGTTTTACATAACAATCGTTTAATATTATGAAAATTAGAACGCAAAGTCGGTCAATGTTAGTCCACCTGTATAAGTGTAAAGTTAACCCGGAAAGTAATGGGAGAAGTTATAAACTCACTAAGAAGCTAAGCTATTCCAATTGTCGTATTTCTTTATGATACATTCTACGCTGTTATTCCATCTGATCTGGAGTATGTATTTATAAAAGTAATACGAACGAATATATTTTTTTCTATAGGTTTATAATATTAGCTATTATTAGGGGCACAATGGCTTAGTAAGAACCATACATACATATAAGTCACATCATATCGGGAGCAATTTTATTCAATAGCATGATCATGAGTTCGATCCCCGGTCAGGTCAAGATGGAAAATGATCGTTTTCAGATTGGTCTTTGATGTTTATCTATATATGTATTTGTTATAAAATATAGTATCGTTGAGTTAGTACCCCATAACACAAGTCGCGAACTTACTTTGGGGCTAGCTCAATCTGTGTGATTTGTCCGTATATATTTATTTATTTACCAATTTAACTTGTGGATTTACTCATTTATGGGTTATTTACTAAAATTACTTACATAATAAAGTAACATAAGGCTATAGAAAAACTATAATTTGTCTGCAGGTGACATAGGTTATAAATTACGCGGATGAAATCGCGGAAAACTTGCTAGTAACGTATGAACTAAAATATTCTAATTGTAGTGGAAATTGATAGAAATAAATACGGGTTTGTAATCTGAAATTAGCCCCGAGGACACCCAGATCACACTTACGCGCCCTATTTACCAACAATTCGCTTAGTTAATAATTAATGAACATCCAATTCAAAATTCAACCCGACCCGGCGATATTTGTCTCGGAGCATCTTGTTACGTTCCCCTTGGTTCCAAAGAGTTGTTCCTTTTTTAATTTAATGAATTACATTATTTGAATGACGAGTGTAATTTAATCCTTATCCTAACTAATATTAAAAATGCGAAAGTGAGTTTATTTGTTTTTTTTGTTATGCTTTCACACCGTATCTACTGAACCGATCATCAAATTTTGCATACACTTAGGGTAGGGTACTGAGAAGGACATAGGCTATATATCACGCGGGCGGAGAGGAAAAGAAATCGACCAAATCATTATACTGACAGTTTTATTAGCAAGTAACGATAGTTATTGTTTGTTTATAAATAGTTAAGTTAAGAACTATGAATTTGTTTTTTAAACACCAAGTGCACAGTGTCACAGTCACAATTAAGATTTATCTGACGAGAGTCTTTAAGCTCAGATCCATCAGGACGTTTTAGACTGTCGTCCCAACGCGATTACAACAAATATAAAGTAGTACAAGCGGATCATTCTGTTATCTTTGGTACGTGCGCGGAAGGAATCTATCATGAATACAAGCAGAATGACTAATGAAATTCCCCGCAAATGCGCCATTCCACTAATGCGGTAAAAAGGGAAGAGCTACCAACAAGCAATCTTTTAACCAGCTTTACGTTTTTATTTCATATCCTATATAAAAAAAAACAGTTAGTCTATCGAGATGTTAGTGCGGAGTTTTTCAATTTATAGCAGCTGTATCTAAAGAAAAGTGATTAATATATAGGACTGCCCATCAAATACAATGTGGTGCAAAAGGGAACACTCCGTCATCTTTGGTACATGCGCGGAAGGAATCTATCATGAATACAGCCGGAATGACTAATGAAATTCCCGCAAATGCGCCATTCTGTTAATGCGGCAAATAGGGAAGAGCAGAAAGAAAAACAATTTATTTACCAGCTTCACGTTTTTACTTGATTTCCCAATCCCCACTATAATATTATAAATGCGAAGGTGTTTTTTTTTTACTTTTTTCTAAAGTCTAAAGCAGAAGATAGAGAAGTTTGGCGCATACTCCATCGACAAGAGCTATAAAGCTCTTAAATAAGAAGAAGAAGAAGACGCTTTTACGCCGTATCTACTAATGCGGCAAATAGGGAAGAGCAGTAAAAAAATCAATTTATTTAGCAGCTTCAAGTTTCTGTTATATACTCTCATATAAAAGGAACACTTAGCCTATCGAGATGTTAGCGCGGAGTTTTTCAATTTTGAGTAGCTGTATCTAATGAATGCCTGTCTGTTCATCAAATATAAATTGGTACAAAGGGGAACACTCCGTCATCTTTGGTACGTGCGCGGAAGGAATCTATCATGAATACAGCCGGAATGACTAATGAAATTCCCCGCAAATGCGCCATTCTGTTAATGCGGCAAATAGGGAAGAGCAGAAAGAAAGGCAATTTATTTACCAGCTTTTACATTCTGGTTTGTTTGGATCTAATGGGATTTATTTTGGAAGAAAAATTTTACACGTATGTTTTTGATTTAATGAGTTTTAGGAAATGTTTATTACGATTCTTAATGTATTTTCTTGCTTAAGACAGATCCAATAAGCCCAAACACGATGCATTTCTTCGAGTCCATCATCAAACTTGCGCTGTGATTCTGAAATATTGGATATTTAAACAATTAATATTACTAAACAATAAATGTTATAAGTACTTCGAAATTGATTTACTAGATTCTGCCCAAACATGATGCAAACATATTAACATTATAATTCGAATATAAATCAACATTATACTTATATCTTATCAAAACAGTGAATGGAACAAACTCGTAATTAGTGCCTTACCAACTACGAATTTGTTCCAGACACTGTTGAAACAGCTGGTCCTTGGTGCCGTTGCGACCACCGCTCCGAATGGTATCTTATCCAAAGTATATCCATTGCTATTCATAGAGGCAACGCTGCTAGCGTGATGGAGACCTTTAACTTAGGCACCATCCGAGGTAATAAATACCCACAGGATTTCTGAACTGAGCAAATAAAACACGGGCATTTGCGGTATTACCCTAGCTGGCGCGTGCTGGCAAAGAGCCATCCTACATGAATATGACCTCGAAAAGGCACAGTCACAAGAATCAAGGCTAACTCAGAAAATTGTACGAGTACACTACTGAGTCTTGAATAACTCTGAGCCTAAAAGATAAGCGTGGAGCTAGAATAAATACGCATAGAATATCTGAACTAAGCAAATAAACACAGGCATTCGGTATCAACCTGGCTGACGCGTGCTGGCAAAGAGCCATTCTACACGAATATGTCCTCGAGAAGGCACATCCACAAAAATCAAGGCTTACTCAGAAAATGAAGAGTCTTGAATAACTATGTGCCTAAAAGATAAGCGTGGGTGGAGCTAGAATAAATACACATAGAAAATCGCAGCTGAGCAAATAAAACACAGGCATTTTCGGTATTTCCCTAGTTGGCGCGCGCTGGCAGAGAGCCAGCTTATACGGATATGTCCTCGAAATGGCACAGCCACAAAATTCAAGGTTTACTCGGAAAAACTTTCATTGTTAGTTTTATTCTTTTTAATTTTCTTTGCTTTTAAAAAAAATTACAGTAAAAAATAATAAATTATAAACATGTATAAACTCAATGATTCAAGATAAAAATTGGATAAAGTCAACTCTGCTTGGTTTACTCAGAAAAGGTTTTAATTACTGTTAGATTTTTAGTCCTGTTCATATTTTTACTTTTTAGTCTCGAATAACTCTGCGCCTTAAAGATATGCGTAAAGCTAGATCAAATACAAAAAGGATTTTGGGGCTGGGTAAATAAAACTCAGCCGTTTGCTGTATTTCCCTATCTGGCGTGCGCTGGCAGAACGCCAGCCTACATAAACTTGTCCTCGAAAAGGCACAGCCTCAAATTCAAGGTTTACTCAGAAACACTTTATATTGGTCGATTTAAGTCCTGTTGTTTATACACTTTTGAGTCTCAAATAGCTCTGCGCCTAAAAGATAACTGTAAAGCTAGAATTAATACACAAACTATAGAGTTGAGCAAATAAAACTCAGCCGTTTGCGGTATTTCCCTAGCTGGTGCCCGCTGGCAGAAAACCAGCCTATAAAAAATATATCATCGAAAAGCATAGCCACAAAATACAAAGTTTACTCTGAAGAACTTTTCATTGTTAGATCTGTTTTAGTTTGCTATGAAATTGGCAAAAATCATGAAATATTTTTAATTATTCAAATGACTGATAAGATAAAAGTACGATTTGCCGGCCGCATATCTAAACGTCAACTCTGCTAGCATATATCGAAAAGTTAAGCGTGGAGCTAGAATAAATACACAATAGTTATCTGAGCTGTGCAAAAAACTCAGTCGTTTGCGGTATTTCCCTAGCTGGCGCGCTGGCAGACGGCCAGTCGGCCAGCCTACACGAATTTGTCCTCGAAAAAGCACAACCTCAAAATTCAAGGATTGACTAACTTTTTAATAGTAAATGAAAATGACTACATTTTTATATATTTCAAAAAGATGCAGGAGCAAATGCAGTGCTCTCTATTTTACAGGCTATTAATCACTGTGCCACAGGGACAGCTCAATAAGTACAATTTTTTGTTTCTTTTTTTTGAGATATAAATATAATATAATTTCTTTATTTAGACAACTAAAAGTCCACACAGTTTATTTTATCACATTCTTTATTTTAATATGTCTTCTTATTATTTTCTGGGAAATTACGTAACCCCAGTTAAAGCTATGTTTAGAACAAAAGAGACAATTGTTGTTCATAGAGAGTAGGAAGAGAAAACTAACAACGTGAAGTTTTATATGAATTTTGCTCTTGTTTTACTCAAGTTTGAGGTTAGAAGTGCATTCAGATCTGAGAGATAGACATAAACAACTTATTAATTTACTTAAACGAAGTACTAGCGGGCTCGAAAGACGTTATCCTGTTGAACATATTAATCTGTTAAATAGTTTAAAATACGGTTTAATTATTAACTAGGTAAAGATAATAATAATAAGCCACCACCTACTTATAAATAGTCAGTTATCATGATTATGGCAGGTGTCCGTGCCTATACAATAACCCAGTACAAGACCACCCACATTTCACCCCATAACCCATTATTTTTCTCCATTAAAATACAATAACTCCACCTCCGGCCAATACCTGTTCAAGGGCGTATCATACATTGGTATTCCCAGGACCGGGTCCTGGCTGGAGATCTACACTACATCAACTTCTCCAAAGGGCCTCTACGTGTTGGATCTTTATCCCCACGCAAGCCTCTCAAAGGACCGGGGTAACACCCGTGACCCAAAAGGAGATACAAATAATAATAAATAACTAAAACCGGACAGTGAATGACGAGCCACGCGCAGTGGGTTGCTTAGTTGCACGACATTTTATAAGATCGTAAACAATAACTTTTTATCTAGTTAACTAACGTGACTGTTTAAAGAAAAACTATCAACACTACTAAGTTGGATACTTAGTAGTCAAAGACGTCTTTTATACATACATACATACTATCACGTCTTTTTCCCTGGCGGGGTAGACAGAGCCCAGGTCTGTAAAACCTTGAGGCCACGTTTAGCATGTTGGTGGGCTTGTAGGTGAGAACGGAATCAAAATAGTGATGGGTTGCTAGCCGCATCGCCTATAGACATGATTCCTGATGCCCATTCCCTCGATCGGCTTTTACGATCTGCGTGGGAAGAGAAGCAGCTGGTACATTCTACGTTTTTTCTTTTCTCCCAGACCAGCATGGTTATATATGCTACTATCTGTTTTTATACATAATATTTTTTATAAATAGTATTTTTTTACAAATCCATAAACAACTGTCTATTAAGACACACCTTTTCAGTACCACAAATTTTGCAACTTGAGAATTTGAATCAAAAAATTATGTTTGGCCACCGACAATATTTTGAAATGACCTATCAATCAACACCCCATAGCAATAAGGGATTGATGAGAAAAAATAATATACTCCCACTTTAAATAAAAGCAAGAAATGTTCAATACGACCGGTTGGAAGCGGCTGCATTCAGCGCCTTCCTGCGACCTTTATCAGGTCGTCAGACTAGCTGATCGGTGGTTGTCCAACGCTGCGCTTGCCGGTACGTAGTCGCCATGTAGAACCTTTTTGTCCCATCAGCCATTGGTTCAAAAAAGGGATTATTACTTAAACAAATACCCGAAGAAAGAAATATAAAAATTTATTATACCTACGCTATTTCAACAGCTTTTTAGTAATTCATCCTTTAATATTATTTGGAACCAAAATCACATCGATTCTTCTATCTGTCTCTTGACTCGATTGCACTTTATTAATTGTTGGAATTGAACTCAGAGCCTCTCGTGTAGCATTACATCATTACATCTGCGCAAGGGACACGGTCAATATGGGTCATACTAAACGCTATCCTTCAATCTATTTTAAATTTGTTTACCTTAAAGCGCTCTATTTACAAGTAATTTACCAGTTATGTACTTAATAGACTTTTTAAATTCGATATCATTTATGATTAAAATAATTAATTGCTGGGTGGCGCTAGTGTTACTATATATGTCGCAGTCATCTGGTTGAATCTGCTATTTCATTAAATGACTAGCGATTTCATTGAATGACCACGTTTAATTGAATAACTAAAGGACAACTCGTCAAGTCGTTGAATGTAACGTTCAACGTCTTGACTGAATGAATGTCATTTAGCGAAGTCGTTGAATCTTAGACGACTTTGTAATATTTGGTGGTAGAATGATTTCCAAAGCTTTATTTAATCTCAAATTTTTCTAAGTTTTTATAGTAGCCGGCGGCGGCGTAAAATAGGTAAATCCATAATGTCATACTCTTCTTCTTCTTCCTTGCCTTTTTCCCTATTTGGGGTCGGCTCTGTATGTCAACTCTCTCCAAAGTTTCCTGTTACCAACCATATCGGCACTTGCTCCCCGTTCCTTCATATCATTCCTATGAAACAATGAAACAAAACAAACAACAATGTCATACTATTATATTAGAAATAACGCATTTTTTGTAAATTTAATCGAAAAAAATATCAACACCGTGCCATCTGTTCGAGCTGTTTGACGCCATATTTGTTTTGGTGACTACTAGCGCCGCAGTGGTAAAAAAATGAACTAAATATGAATCACCTGACTGATTTTATGTCCGCTCTGTTCAAAGGGCTATGTTACAACCCGCTAACTAGTTGGACGTTGAGCGTCGCTTGTTCAATCAACGTTCGGCCTAGTCATTCAATTAAACGTGGTCATTCAATGAACGCGCTAGTCATTCAATCAAATAGCAGATTCAACCAGATGACTGCGACATATACAGCGCCTTAAAAGATCGAATAAGCATGAATCTTTTTGCCTAGACTTAGTTCACATAAATAAAACAGTAGATACGCTTACTTGCCCTGGCACTCGTAAGCTGTTTGTACAGAAGCTAATCTCCACATCTCCTGAATATATTTACATGAAACTTTCTCTAATGTATTCTTTTGAGTTTAGCCCCGAAGGATATAGGGTACATACGATTACCGTCTTGATTTGAGCGGTGATTTAAATCTAATTTCGAGAAGGTTAGGTTGTTGGGGTAGTAGAGAAGAGTACTAAAAAAAAATCTGCCAAACACGAAAAAGTTTTATAGGCACGTAACTATATGATCTTACAATACCTACCTCTTTCAAACTTAACAACTTACTTTACTAAACAGGATTAAAATACATAGTTTTAAAATCTTAAAACTGACTGTTTTTAATATGTCTGTCTGTCCTGTTTGATCCACGTCCATTTTTGCTTTGTCAAACTTTTTTTGAACTTAGTTTTGAACGAGTATTTTTACATTCCTTCCATTCTCTTTTGGGACATTATATCATCCTTATCTTTTCAAACTAAAAAATCTACGAAGTTTTCTTTCTTCGGCACAATAACTGCTATATACATTTCGGATAGCACCAAAACTAAATAAATAAATATTAATAAATAAATAAATCATCGTCATCATCATCAGGTCCTTCTAGTCTCCACTGCAGGAGCACGACCCTCTCTGTACTACCAGAGCCATATACTAGCCTGAGTGAGTAGTCAGAGGATTTGGCCTACACTCTCCACGCTGGCCAGACGGGTTGGAGAGGATAAATAAATATATACGGACAAATCACACAGATTGAGCTAGTCCCGAAGTAAGTTCTTAAGTAAGACTTGTGTTATGGTATACTAACTCAAAGATACTATATTTTATAACAAATACATGTATAGATAAACATCTAAGACCCAGGTCAATCTGAAAAAGATCATTTTCCATCTTGACCTGACCGGGGATCGAACCCGGGACCATCCGTGTCCCAGGCAGGCGTGTTGACCGCTGCGCCACGAAGGTCGTCAATTTGTTATTTTGTTGAAATTAAGCCATTACTATAAGGTATAGATTATAAACATTAATAACCAGCCAAGTGCATGTCGGACAACGCGTAGAATAGGGTTCCGTGGTTGCACTTTATTTAAATTAGTCGGTCTACAACTCTGATTTGTGAACACTACTTAGCTGAAAGAGAGTTTTCCTTGTAATTGCATTACAAATATATGCTACTATCTTGAATTTTCACTTTTTCATTAACATCTACTAACTTGAGGGGGTGGAAATACTAGAGATTTACAAAAAAATAACACCTTAAGGATTAATACAACACATCACGAACATATCCCTAAATCATAAAAATAGTTCTCAAACACCGTCAGTATTTTTGACCTTACAGCACGAGGTTGACGGAAAAAATCCCGCTTTATATGGATGAGTAACCTTATAAAAGATAAATAGTCTAAATTCTGCCAAATTGCAGCTACCTATTTCTTTTAGTCTTTGAGCTTAATCGCAGACAGATAGACAGACGGACGTGGCAAAACTGTCAGAGTTTCTTGTTTACTATGGAACCCTAAAAATAAAGCAATCTATATTTCTTTTACATGGCAAAAATATAGGACATCCGTGTTTACTATGGAACCCTTAAATTTTTTTCACTTTTTAAAAATATGGTTTTATCGATTTAAGTAATTTATGATTTAATAAATCCACCTCTCATCTCATTTTCATTAAAATCTCCTAATGCGTTCATTGACACTTTAAGATTTTAAAAGATGTTTGCCATCGCATAACACTTTAAATATTTCATCAAAAATAATTGTTTGATCCTTAAATTAAAAATAATAATTTAGTATCGTAGATTAAAAAAAAATATAATAAACAATAGCTATTATCTTAATAGAATTCCAACTAAAGCACTCAACGCAGAGTCATCTAAAAAGCAATTTGCTGAAATGGCAAACGTAATTAGTTAAATTTTCCACTTTTTTAAGCACCTTAACATTTTATAACTCTGGTTGATTTAAGTTTATTTAAACTTGAATTTGGGAGCACTAACAATTTATTTCTCATTAAATCCCAAATAGTTCTTTAAGTAATAATCGAATTAAAAACGTATGAAAGTAAACAGCTGCGTTTTATTTCTAACAAACTTCAAAATAGGAGGTTCTCAATTTGTCTGTTTGTTCTATTTTTAGTATGTTTGTCATGCAATGACTCAGTCAGTTTTAATAGATTACGTCAAAAATGGTCCCATAAAAGTATATTGAAATTAATCTAAAGCTTCTTGATAAAATCAACAAAAACAAACAATTAAATGTATATGGATGCCGATCGGTTTAAATTTATTTCTATTTTATTCTTTTTCGTATCAAGACTAATTGATGGGAACGTTGACCCTCGTTGTTTCGATTGAACTTGATAGTTCAATGAAAACAGAGGATCCACAAAAAATTTAAAAATTGTGATACTATGTAATGTATCTGTGAAATTATACTGTGTGTAGTTACAATGTTACATCACATCTCATCATCAGGTCTTTTTAGTTTTAATTGCAGGAACACGATCCTCTCTGTACTACAGAACCACATAATGTATCAGCCAAAGCAATGTACATTTATAAGCTAATTTTATTGCTATTAAAGTATTTTTTAATTTGTGTTTCAATTCTTTGTTCCAAACGAAAAAGATAACAGACATTGTGACAGAGTTACCTTTGCATTAATAATGTTGGATGTAATTCTATCTATTATCATCTAAGAGCCTGAATTAATGAGCTCAGTCAACAAATTAGCTCCTTAATTGGTACTACTGATAGACTTATCCCCAACTTAATCGTCTAGACGATAATATAACGAGAGTTGAAATCGATTTTTAGTTAAAATGCTTTTGAGTATTTGGTCGTCAACTAGCTGTTTTCTTATGTTTTCGCGATTGTTACACATTTAAATAAGTATCAATAAATATTTTAGGCGGTAGATTTTGCAGTTCTTATAAAATACTAGACAAATGTCAACTTAGTCTACCTGCGACCACGAACACTGTAAAGTGCTCGAAACGTTAGGTGTATAAATAATGTAATAAACGCGATAAAAACCTTATTAAAATAATTTTATTTAAACGTCAACTAGCTGAAAGAACCTGAGAATTACTATTAGACACTATGTATTAAATTATTTGTAATTAGTTTAAAATGACTAAACTAAACATTTATGGAAATTTTGAGGTCTGCATAAGCCTTAGTTTTACTGTCGTAATAGTTCACAAAATAAGCCTCTGTTGTTCTTTTCAATTTTGCTCTGTGACTCATGATTTTGCGAACAATCGTCAAATAGGAGAAAGTAACTGGTTAATGGAAACTAGGGGTAGGTTGCAAGGAGCGAAACGACGAGCGTTAGGTTGAACATGAACCAAACATGCGCGAGTGAGCGAAGCGAGCGTGCCGCGGCAGCGGCCGCCGAAGCGCTAGAAACGAAATTGCCGCGTTCTTCTCAAGTGATTTGTAGCCAAAACAAGCACCTTCTTTATATTTAAACATTAAGGTATATAAACATTTTGAATAAAATCATAATGTTGATATGATTTTATTTATTCATCATTTGAAATGTTGTCTTTTAAAAATATGCAAATCATTTTTTGTTAAATAAAACATATAGCAATAGTAGTTGTGGATTAACGTTGGGTTGTATGTAATACAAAGCATATAGCTTTCAAAAATATGACTATCAAAAATCTAAATTTCAACTACACAGCAATTGAATTTTCGGTCAAATGAAACTATAGAAAATAAAAAAATTACGAAACGTTTTCAGTGTTTTAAAATTCGTACAAAACCTATATTGTTTATGATAGGTAACCGACACAAATACTACCAATGCATGCATGGGTGTCGAGACATAAGCTCACGCCACATCAAGAGCATTTTTCCTTAATGTTCTCCTGTTCGGTATTCAAACTCTTTCAAATGTTAAATCAGAACTTATTCTAATCCTAATCCTAACTAATATTATAAATGCGAAAGTGAGATTGTTTGTTTGTTACGCTTTCACGCCGTATCTACTAAATCGACATGCGCTACTTACTATGATGTGTCGTCCCCTGCACTCGGTTCATATTATTCCTAAATCCATGCCCATCACTAGGTAAATTGATTCCAATTTCTACATGTACACCTACTGACACGCTAAACGTGACTTTTGGGTCTTAAATTTTTCTACCCGCGCAAAAGATAAAGACCTGATGTTTATGTATACCTACGAGTATCATACAGCCACGGAATCCCAGCTAGCCTTTTCCCGCCAATAGTTCTCAGACATAAAACAGATATATCGACGCTATGTTCGTAATGCACAATATACGTGGGATGTTATTTATCTTACCTCGGCTTCCATTGGGAAACAAATAAATGTGCGATATTGCTGTAACCATTTTAAGGGTTATTATTTTTTTTTCAATCGGGGGCAGAATTAGTTAATATTTTATTTTGCAAACTAATGATAATGGCAACTGTCAAGAGTGGCGTTGTTTAAGATTGTTCCGAAACAAACTGTCAAATGTATGAACGTTTATCTTAAAAAATCTCACGAGTTTTGGTCAGTTAAAGGCGCCCGAAATTTATAATAACACTAGCGCCACCCAGAAATTAAATTCTTTAAATCCTAAATTATATCGAATTTCAATAATCTAACAAGTACAAAACTAGTAAATTACTTGTAGCATTTTTTATTTATTACTAGTAATTTACTAGTGCAATATTTGAAGAGAAAAACAGGTTAACGTTTTTGTTGTTGTTGTTGTTGTTTGTTGACATACCTGTTATTCTCAAAATTTAACGAACGAATAGTAGTGAAAATGAATAACAAAATACTACAAGTAATTTACTAGTTATGTATTTGTTAGATTTTTAAAATTCGATATAATTAAGGATTAAAAGAATTAATTGCTGGGTGGCGCTAGTGTTAATATAAGAGCGCCTTAACTGACCAAAACTCGTGAGATAAAGTATAGAAATATTAGCTTGATATATTGACATATGTTTTGTAGAAAATATATTTATATACAAAAATCTTTGCATTTGACGGTTAGTTTGCAAATGCAAATGAACCGTCAAATTGCTATTCTAATGCAGTAATTACTTACATAAAAGGCTAAAAATAAAAGTATTCATATTTTTGCTAGTACCAATTGTATGCAGTAACATCTACAAAATGCTTTGCGTTTTCACCCCTATTTGAACTTCTTACTCAAGACCAAAAATAAAACTTTTGCTATTAACTTGATCAAAAATACTCTGCTATATTTTCAAACAAAGAACAGTTAATATTTGTATTTTATTGTTTACAAAAATAGCGTGCGGCAATTCGCTACTCCAGCTTTATTCCAAAAAGAGTTACCGTAACTTTTTTACTTCGCACAAGTTCATATTTTATTTTGAGATCTTTCGAGCTTATGCTGGAATGTTTCCTACTAATAATTCTCTTTTAAATAATTGAAATAATTCGGTAGAAAGCAAAATTGATAATTTTAAAAGATGCAGTGTTTTTGACATGTGTTAATATTTTTTTTGCTCACCTTTATGAAATCTGGAAGTTACTGGCAGGAAATAATAGAAGAACTTAACTATTTTATTCTGCAAGAATTGAGTTTTGAAGAAATTGGTTACCTAGTATTGAAAGATTTTTAGGGTTCCGTACCCGAGTAAAAACGGGACCCTATTCACGAATCACAAGACTTCATTGTCCGCCGAAGTTGCATAGATCATGACACTGAAATATTCCCGCGCGAGTCACAATGGCTGATATTCATTAAGCATATTCACGAGATAAAAAATAAACGTTCTTTCGTATACTGGTCTAAAATGATATTAATTTCCCAGTAAAGCACATAATATTTGTGTTGTATTGTTTACAAGACTGGCGTGCGGCAAACTCATTCGCTACTCCAACTTGTTTCCGAACCGAACAGAGTTACCGTAACTTTTTTACCTCACACAAGTTCATATTTTATTTGGTAACATTCCGAGCATTCGAGTACCTATTTGGAAACCGTTCTTTTCTACTAAAAAGTTTTATACGGAACTCAATATTTATTCGGTTTTAATTCGGATCCTTTAAAAATAGCACGGTCAAGTTAGCCCGGAAAACGTTTGCATATATTTCTTAGAAGCTAAACTTTCATATTAACGTTAAGGGTATCATTAACATGAAACAGAGAAAAGTCTCTCTCGATCTTATGTGTTAAAAGATTTTATTTATAGTCAAAGTTTGCAAAAATGTGATATTGATATTTTTTTTTGGTGAAATGGTTAATTTTATGCTGCAAATAGCTCAGAAAAAATTTGTTCATATGAACTCTGACCTGCTGTCTGCTCCAGAAAATCTGATCACCAACGGAATTAACTTCATTCTTTCTGTACATGGACGTTCAAAAAAAAATTACTTGCATGAACAACTTTCGTTACTTATTTTTACAAAATTAACGCGTAACTAACAACTCTGGCTTCTGCTCACTCTTTCTAAGCTCTCTTACCCTGTCTTTATCTTTGTTCTAATTATTATAATGACAGAGACAATGATAATTCCTCCACAAGATACTGCGCGATATCGATATCGATATCGATATGATAGTCGAGCTCCGTGGCGCAGCGGTCAACACGCCTGCCTGCGACACGATTGGTCCCGGGTTCGATCCCCGGTCAGGTCAAGATGGAAAACGATCTTTTTCAGATTGACCTGGGTCTTGAATCGTTATCTATATAAGTATCTATTATAAAATATAGTATCGTTGAGTTAGTATCCCATAACACAAGTCTCAAACTTACTTTGGGGCTAGCTCAATCTGTGTGATTTGTCCGTATATAGGCATATATAAAAAAAAACTTTACTAATCAGAGAAAAGTAAGAAAATCCATCATTCTTCGATGTTGGTTGAGAGTCTAATAAATTATAGAATAGTCTGACATAGTTTAGTGGATAGCTTTTTGAAGTGGCAGTGAGCGGGGCTCACAGCACGTAGAACCGTTAGCCGATAGGGCAGAAAAGTTCTGGAATGGTGACCGCGTACCTTCAAGCGCAGCGTTGGTCACCTACCGCCCAGGTGTTTGGACGACCTGACCAAGGTCGCAGGAAGATGCATACAACTTCCAACAGGTCGTATTGGAGATCCTTGGGAGAGGCTTATGTCCAGCAGCACAGAATACACAATAGTACAAATACCAGCAGTGGACTTCTGGCGGCTGAGATGATGATAATAGTATAGAAGATAAAGCGATATCAATATTATTATGATAACGGGAGTGGTGACTCCCGTTAAGTACGTATTATGAACAAAAGAGAGAGAGCTAACAATAATTAAATGTTTCAGACTAATCAAATCAAAATTTGACATAATGTAGTTTTATTTTACATTTCTTAAAATTTCGTCAAATTACTGAAAAAGGAAACAGAAATGGAGACACTTTTGTGTATTTTGTAATAGAGAGCTCTGGTCAATATTTATAGAGGCGACTTGCAGCTAAATAAATATGGCGGACCGTGAGCAATGCATCGTGACGTATCGAGGCCGCGCTGTCGGCTGCGATAAAAAAGATCATTTGTTGAACTCCATGCAGGTGAATTTCACTCAATAAGGGTTTTCAGAAATCCAGGTGGCGACTCTGTGTCGAAAGGTATTTATGACAGCTGCTGTCGAAATTGACCAATCATGTTTTATCATCCATTTTATGATTGGTGGATTTTGACAGCTCGACCTCTCACTCAACACAGTGCCGCCACCAGGGTGAAAAATCAATTCTGAAAACCCTAATTTTCTGATGTTTATAATTAATACAACCATATTATATAAATATTTTATAATTTGTATTCTACGACTTAAGTTTACCTACAACTTACTGCAAGGCTAGCTTAATCTGTATGATTTATGCCTTTACACGTATCTATTTATTTTATTTATTAATTAACTTTTGTATTCCACAATTCATTTTTTTTAATTACTCGAAACGATAACAGAAATAGAGACACTTTTAAATATTTTGCAACACAGTACTGCTCTGGTCAATATTTATAGAGGCGACTTGCAGCTAAATAAATATGGCGGACCGTGAGCAATGCATCGTGACGTATTGAGGCCGCGCTGTCAGCTGCAATAAAAAAGATCATTTGTTAAACTCAGTGCACCTGCACCGTGCACTGCAGAAATTCACCTGAATTTCTCACAAATTTCTGATATATATTTATATAAGCATCTATTATAAATATAGAATCGTTGAGTTTGTATTTTATGTCTGAAGTTCACAACTTACTGCGAGGCTCGCTCAATCTGTGTGATTTTTTTTATACATTACTTTATTTTTTTTTTATTTACATTTCTACTTCACATTTCTTAGATTTTGTTAAATTACTTCAAAACGTAACAAAAAAAGAGACACTTTTCAATATTTTGCAATACAGTACTGCTCTGGTCAATAGGTATTTATAGAGGCGACTTGCAGCTAAATAAATATGGCTGACCGTGAGCAATGCATCGTGACGTATCGAGGCCGCGCTGTCGGCTACGATAAAAAGATCATTTGTTGACCTCCATGCAGGTGAATTTCACTCCATTTTAGTGAAATTCTGAGACAGGGAAAATCGCTTGAAAATGTAGATACCTTATTTATCTTTAAACAATACATAATTAATCCAAGTAGCGTTTAAGTTTAGCGGCAGCAGCAAGTGTCGCGCATTTTATATAAAATGACAGTAGCAACTGCGCCACCTATCAATTATACAAAACTAGCTGTAAACCGCGACTTCGGAAGCGTGATATATATGTGCCTATGTCCTTTTCAGTACCCTTACCTTTGTGTATGCATTCGTGATTATCGGTTCAGTAGATAGGGCGTGAAAGCGTAACCACCAAATATACAAACTCACTTTTGCATTTATAATATTAGTTAGGATGCACAACAACAACGTACAAATTACTGATGCTTAGTCAAAAATTAAAGATTTTTATTTAAACTTGGAGACATTTTTGGACGACATTATTTTTTTCTTATTTTTTTATTACATTTGAAATCGAAAAACTACTTGCGTTTCGGAACGACCACTTGTGAGAAGAATACGCCAAAAGAAACTCAATCCAGATGACAGGTATATAATCAAAGATCTAGACGTTACTTAATACAGCTTTCACGTTTAAACAATTTAACCGATCTTCACGAAATTTTTGCATACATATTTTCAGGGGTACTGAAAAGAACCTTTAGCCAGAACAAAAAAGCAAATCAAAACAAACGATTTCTGTCTGTCACAAATAACAGCCAGCCCAATACACGGAGTTAACAAATGTTCTATTCAAACGCTCGCCGTAAATATGCCAAAGTGATGTTCCGTTATATACTACACACAAATTAAAGTCAGTCACAGATACACAGGTGCTGGATGGCCCAGTGAGCGGGAGCATTATTAGCGCTTTCGCTTGTTAAGCAACCCCGGGCGCAGTCCCTACTTGGATGGGTGACCGCAAGTGGCATAAAAATATCTCGTCCTCCACCGTTTTTTTTTCACTGAGCAAGCGGGTCACCTGATGGTAAGTGATCACCGCTGCCCATGGGCTAATGTAACAACCAGGAGTGTGACAAGAGCATTGCTGGCCTTTTATTTTCCCTCCCCAGATGAGCTTCCGGCGCTCTCACTCACCGAACGAAGCATAAAAGCTGTAAAGCTACTACTCAAACGTCGATTTTCTGTGAGAGTGTGGTACTTCCCCGGACGAGCCGACCCATTCATGCTACTAGCAAAAGTGATTTTTGCCGGTAGCGTGGCTCTAGCACATCGAAAACCGTGCTTCGGAAAGCACGTTAAGCCGTTGGTTTCGGCTGTCATCATTGATGACAGTCGTAAAGCTATGCCAGATGCCTTTAGGCAGCTTGAATGTTGATTAATATGACACTTACACATACGAAAAAAAACCAATAAACAAATAGATACACATATATACATATTATCACGTTAGTTGCGTGTCATTAGGTGCGCTTCAAAATGAGCGGAATACCCCCTTTATCCCTCGCGGGTCGGACAGACCCCAAGGTCATAAAACCCAAAGGCCACATTTAGCGTGTTAGTGGGCGTTAAGGCACTCTTATAGTAACACTAGCGCCACCCAGCAATTAAATTCTTTAAATCCTAAATTATATCGAATTTTTAAAATCTAACAAGTACAAAACTAGGAAATTACTTGTAATATTTTTTATTTATTATAAGTAATTTACTAGTGCCATATTTAAAGAGAAAAATCGATTAACGCCAAAAGTGGCCACTTTTGGCTTTAACCTGTTTTTCTCTTAATTTATCAAACAAATATTAATGAAAATGAAAACCAAAATACTACAAGTAATTTACTAGTTATGTAATTGTTAGATTTTCAAAATTCGATATAATTTAGGAATAAAAGAATTAATTGCTGGTTGGCGCTAGTGTTACTATAAGAGCGCCTTAAGGTGGAAAGCGGAATCAAATCAGTCACATACTCGTATGATACTTCAAATTGGTATGACGACATGGAGTACAGGTGCCATAGAGCAGGAAATGTGACTGTCGCTCTACTACTAAAGACGCCTTTTCGACACATTTCATACCAAACAAGCGTGTCAGAGGGCGCTACCGTTTATTGAGGTTAGGGTTTCAAGGTAATTATAGAAATGCAAATATCTGCTATTTTCTACTTTCTTGTAATATAGGTTGCCATCACAATTTTGAACCTAAACAGGCCGAGTGTGCGACTTTCGACTACTAGACGAACGTGGGTTAAGAGGGTATACTAGAAGTGCGTTTTCCATACAAATGTATTTCTCTATTGTCTCGCTGAAAACTGCTTCTAGAGGCACAATTTTTTTTACATACAACCTGTTACTAAAATAGGTATATCCCTGTTTTATTTTTTTTTTCTCAAATCCTGTTTAAAAGAAAAAAAAATTACAAAAACAGGTTTTTTGGAAAAAATAAAAAATAGGGGCATTCCAATTTTAGTACTCGATTTTATAAAAAAAAAGAATTGTGGCTCTAGCATCAGTTTTCAGCGAGAAAATAGAGAAATACATTTGTATGGAAACCATATTGAAAAAATACTGCTAGTATACGCTCTTAACGCGCCGTCTTATTATTACTTTCAGCTCTTATTAAAGCTGAATGCGGCGACGAGCCACATTCTGTGCTCTTTGTACTTACCCTTTCCCTGACAATAAATTCAGGCACAATAGTAAAACAATTGATATGTACATACTCGTATAAGTTCACAAATGACTTTGTGATAGAGAACATGCTAAATATATTTAGTATAAATATATAATATCTAAAAGTGTTTGTCATTCTATCTTTCATGTAAAGCTATGTTCATATTATACGTATACAGGCTGTGTTGTACAAAGCATTGGTATCGAATTTTTTGTATGAATCAATTTTAGTTTTAAACAATTCACAATCCAAGCCTTTGAATATTTTTAAAAGGCATAATAAAATGTACCTATGTGTGTTGTTGTCAACGCAAAAGGTTCCGTTGCGACTAGATTGTTCTAATAAAATCACGAATTTATAACATTCAGTTTCGGCTATGGTATAACTTTTGTTTTTAAGTAAATAAAAGGAAATTTAATTTGAAATTTGTCAGTTTGAATTACGGCAAAAAAAATAACCAAATTCATTTTAAATGTTTATAATAAAATTAATCTGGTGAATTTTAATAAAAAGTTAATTAAGGCCATTGAGTCGTCTCAAGAGGAGATTGGCTTCTACTGAATATGCAAGTAATACTAAAACATTACAGCAATATATATTATAACTTATTATGTTAATGTGCATTAAATTTGACACCACTAATTAACACCTTCCACTATTACATATGATCATTGTCAACTTTTTCACAAAAAGAGTATAAATTTAGCGTGGGTTCATTTTATCCTCTTTTCATCATCATCATTTCGAGTAGGTGACACGGTCAGTAGACCATGCACACCCTGGTGTCAGAGTACTTCGGAACCGCCTCTCGGCCTCTGACGTGGATCCTTTAACGACTAGACGACTAACGACCAGATGGCAGCCGGGACCAACGGCTTAACGTGAAATCCTCCTTTTATCAAAATTATATTAAACAATAAAGCTCCTAATAAAGCACATAACAATAAAAGAAAAAAATACTTATATGTAATAGAAAAAGGAAAAGGAATTGAAAAAGTATGTGAAAGCCTATTTTGGCAGTTGTTATTCTTCCCATATCTCCTGCTGGTTACAGAGCATTAATAGTCATTTTCAAAGATTCTTAGTAAAAATAATATAAAAAAGCCTATAGACTATAAACTTGTTCTCTATTATATTAATAAGAAAAGAATAAATATATGGATTAGAAATAAAATAGGTCAAATTCAAAACATTTTTAGCTGAATTTTTTTCTTTCACGTAATTATGACACTTGCCGCCCTATTCGATACGCTAAGAAGATATGTGCTTCTGTAAATTCCTATATTTTGAGGTTATACACTACGTACAGCTGCGTCTGTGGCCGTGTAAATATCATTATTACGGGAAATGAATGGCCCAAATTTATTGTGCCCCATCCGCCGGCCAATTTGAAGGCGATATTAAATTTTTTCTACATAATAACGGGAATTTGCATAGAACGAGGAAAGTAATTGAGCATTCAGCTTTGGAACATTAAAAATGTGTCCAATTATTTTACGTATTTTATCTGACTATAGTCGTGTGAGAACCATACGACTGTAGTCAAATAAAATGTAATACAAGTTTCGCATCAAGGAAGAATCATCATCATTTCAGCCGCAAGAAGTCCACTGCTGGACATAGACCTGATAAAGGTCGCAGGAAGACGCTGGATGCAGGCCGCTTCCAACCGGTTATATTGGAAATCCTTGGGGGAGGCCTATGTCCAAGGAAGAATAAGTAAACGTAATTAATAATTATATAAAATTATCATGTTTACGTTCCACTAAAATGCACACAGATATAGCATTTCGCCAGCAGGGTTAGCATGTCGGGTGGACAATAGACGATCGTTTATCAATGGTTTGAATATCGTTCATTCCACAACGACGTGTGGATATTCTATTCTTGTAAACTTGCTACGCTATGGCGTTATAATGGCGTCATTATTAGGTACGGAGCGATGTCGTTCGGATCTTGACAGAGTAGCATTGAACCACTCCACGTCTTCCTGTGAATATCGTAGAAGGCGACTTAGGAAACACGAGCTAAAAAGCTTATAAACATCAAAGAGACCTCCCCAAACACATCGTCTGCCCAGAGTGGAGAGTGAAGATCAATTCTCAAATGCGTAAAATAAGAGGCAAAAGAGCAAAGGTCTTCTTGCCAAATTTCTTTAAAAGAACTCTGGCACGAAGCGCTAATCGGGATAAAGACATTTTTCCTCATCCCTATTAATTACACATTATATTATGAGGGTTCCATAGGTACCTCAAAATGTAAAGAAAACCTTATAGGATTTTTCTTCTGTCCGTCCGCCTGCCTGCTAAACACCTTTTTATTAGCAACGCGTAGAAACATAGAAAAAAACTTCTGAAGCAACGCAATCAAAAACAAATAGAGCTAAGTACTTCCCGTTGACCTCAAGTCATGAAATTTGGCATGAAAGGTCTTAACAGATTAAGAAAAAATCCGAAAAGGGTAAATTTGTAATTAGATATTAAATAATTGCACTTGATGCAAGTTGAGGTCAAGTCTTGACTGGGTTTTCTCCATTTTATTTATGACACCGCGTTATAAACTGTTTGTTAAAAACGTAAACAAGTAAACGAATATACTAGAAGTATTTTAAAAATACGTAATCTCTGTAACGCTGCTTCTAGCTATAGATTATCGATTTACACTTACAATTCTAAAGATTATGATTCACGCAGACTAATACTTATTGAAGCAATTAGTTCGGCTCGGATAATAATATGTAACCTCTAACACCTCTACGGCACCTTGAAAGGCAGTCCTTTCGAATGTCTGATTCAGTTATCAGACGTTCGAAACTAAATGGAACGTTACCCGACTTGACTAAGTGGAGTTTTCATTATAACAACGATTATAATTGAAACGGACTAATACCTATTCGAGCAATTAGTTTGACTCAGATAATAAATGTAACCTCTAACACCTCTACGGCACCTTGAAAGGACTGAATCAGACGTTCGAAACTAAATGAAACCCGACTTGACTAAGTGGAGTTTTCATTATGACAACTGCAGATAAGTACGATTGGGATTAGTCTGAACGGGCATTCAATAAGTTGAGAACTATTACCGATAACGTAAACAAATCTAATTTTACTAGATATTGATAGTTTAAATTGGTTGCTTGTTTTCTAAAGAAATTTATTCTTCTCAGGGATTCAACTCGCACGAATTATATGTGTTTATAAATTTTATTTTGTGAAGACATTTATTGTTCTCAGGGATTCTCGCACGAATTATGTTTGTGTTGACTTTTTATGATCTTTGTTATCTTTTTTTTTTGAAGCGCTTTTTTATTGCACAAATTTTAATTAACAACATTAAGATGTATACTATAAAGGTGGTCCTTTACCTATCAATCAAAAAATAAATTAACACCTACAAATTATAACAGTTTGAACCCAATGGCATCTTAACATGTCTAACGATAATAATTGAGACAGACTAATATCTATTCAAGCAATTAGTTCGGCTCGGATAATAAATGTAACCTCTAACACCTCTACGGCACCTTGAAAGGACTGAATCAGACGTTCGAAACTAAATGAAACCCGACTTGACTAAGTGGAGTTTTCATTATGACAACTGCAGATAAGTACGATTGGGATTAGACTGAGCGGGCATTCAATAAGATAACGTGAACAAATCTAATTTAACTAGATATTGATAGTTTAAATTGGTTGCTTGTTTTATAAAGAAATTTATTCTTCTTAGGGATTCAACTCGCACGAATTATATGTGTTTATAATTTTTGTTTTGTGAAGACATATTTATTCTTCTCAGGGATTCTCGCACGAATTATGTTTGTGTTGGCTTTTTATGATTTTTGTTACCTTTTTTTGAAGCGCTTGACAAATTTTAATAAACAATATTATGTATACTTTAGAGGCGGTCCTCTACCTATCAATCAAAAAATAAATCAACACCTACAAATTATGACAGTTTTAACCGAATGGCATCTTAAAATTTCTAACGATAATAATTTAAACAGACTCATATCTATTCAAGCAATTAGTTCAGTTCGGATAATAAATGTAACCTCTAACACCTCTACGGCACCTTGAAAGGACTGAATCAGACGTTCGAAACTAAATAGAACCTGACTTGACTAAGTGGAGTTTTCATTATGACAACTGCAGATAAGTACGATTGGGATTAGACTGAGCGGGCATTCAATAAGTTGAGAACTATTACCGATAACGTGAACAAATCTAATTTAACTATATATTGATGGTTTAAATTGGTTGCATGTTTTTTGAAGACATTTATTCTTAGTCATTCTACTCGCATGAACTATATTTGTGTGGACCTTTTATGATTTTTGTTTTTTTTTTCAACTGCTTGATAAATTTTAAAAAAATATCTATACTCGCGAGGTGGTATTTGTCAAACTCTAAATAGGAATTTTCCTAATATACCTATAAATTATTTGACCCCATATAATAATATTTATGTTTAATGTATAGGTATTATCAATTAACATTTTTTATTGTGCCATACAAATAAGAAGGAGGACAATTGAAATCATAAAAGAGAAGTGACGTCACATATTTAGCATTTAATATGCGTGATGTGAGAAATTGCACCTATATGAATCAAAAAATAAATCATTAATGTGAATTCATAATTTCATAATTGGCAAAGTAATTGCGTAACAAACCTACAAATAAAAACAACTTACAGTCAAACTAAAGAACCTTCTCCTTCATTGAACCTAGTTAAAAAGTAACTTAAATTTTTGATGCAGGCACAATTTTACCACTTTATCTCTTACAAAATTTAGTTTTTGCTCTTTTGTATGTTTAAATAGCCAACACTTGTGTCAAATTTTTCAAGCTGCCTTAAGGCATCATCATCATCAGGTCTTTCTAGTCTCCACTGCAGGAGCACGACCCTCTCTGTGCTACCAGAGTAATATACTAGCCTGAGTAGTCAGAGGATTTGGCCTACAATCTACATAGCTTTACGACTGCCATCAATTATGACCTCAGAATATTTTTATGCGGCTTCCGGTAACTCTTCCCATAGAAACCGGGCCCGGAGTTGCTTTACGTAAGTGCTAAAAATTCTCACGTCCACTTGGCCATCGGGCTATCTTTACAAGTTAGACCACAACACCATATACCGCATCAACGGGAAATCTCAAAATCAGCTTTTGATAAAGACAAAAATCCTCAAGCGTCGACAACGCCGCGGAAGGAAATAAAAATCCTCGTAATCCATATAAAGCTTTATGGACGTCGGCCATTTCCGTTTTTTCTAACTTTTTTTGCTTTTAACAACCTGAGAGGCTTTTCTTTTGATATAATAATCTTATCACCTTAGGATTATAATATAAATGTAGAAACGTATATATATATATATTTTTTCCCAAAAAAATATTTGATACAGCTGTTATTTAAAACACATGTTAACATAATTATTATTATATAATCCGTAATACAATTTCTTGCGTATCCATACTAGGCAAAGCCTGTATTATGGCTACATAAATGGAATTACAAAAAAATCTAGTTTGCATCGCTAGTTAGGAAAAAAATAAATAATCCTGTTAGGACTATCTTAAAAATTAAAATTTTATACTTATAATATATACCCAATAATAGATATTTGTAACATGGTAGTTATTAATTTATATATATACATACATACATACAAACATGTGGTACGTATATGCCTATACGTACACGTATAAGTGATAATTATATTTATCCTAAAAAATACACGGGTTGGTTGCTTGTTATGAGTCGTTTGGAAGTCGGTAGGGAAAGCTTTTGTCTAGCAGCGGGTCCTTTGTAACGTTGATGCGATAATATGTCCTTATGGTCTATTCTTCGCAGACATTCTCATCACTTCCATCATCCACTCCTAATCCCTATGTTTTTGTAAGCGAATACGAGTACACAAAGTACAGGTTATCTTCTCGGACTTGTCCTTTTTTCACTTTAGTGTACATTTCAGTGAAAGATCCATCATCAATCATCATCAGGACTTTCTAGTCTCCACTGCAGGAGCACGACCCTCTCTGTACTACCAGAGCCATATATCAGCTTGAGTAGTCAGAGGATTTGGCCTACACTCTCCACGCTGGCCAGACGGGTTGGAGAGGTCCCTTTGATGCTTATAAGCTTTGTTTAGCTTGTGTTTTCTTAGTCGCCTTTTACGACATCCACGGGATGACTTGGAGTGGTCCTATTCTACTCTGCCGGGAACCACACGGCGTGGTAAGATCCATAAGATAAGATATATATCTTCTATCTAGTTGCCTGTTGCACACATTCCTATAGGAACCTATTACAGGAACCACCACCTCCCCACGAGGTTGTCAATACCACTGCTTTAGCCACCAGTTTTAAGCAATCCAATATTATTGTACAATATTTGTATGGAGAAAAAATAAAGGCTTTTTATTAGTCTAATAGAAGGAGCCCAATGGCCCAGTGGTCGTGCGCAATTTTAGCGCTTACTTAAAGCAACCTTGGCCGCGGATTCACAGGGATTGGTGACCGCGTTTGAAAGGATTATAATGATTAATTGTCTTTATAAACTCACTAGCTTTTACCCGCGGCTTCACTTGCGTATTATAAAAATCCAACGGGTTACTTCTTTCCGAGGTAAAAGGTACCCTATTTCAAGAAGATTGGTTCAGTAGTTATATAGTGAAGAGGTAAGAAACAAACAAACAAAATATACAAACTCACTTTTGCATTTATAATCATAGTTGGGATCGTCTCCTATGGTTACAATATGATTCACTGAGATTAGTGACTGCGGTTTAAAAGATGGTAATAACTAATTGCCTTTATAAACTCGTGTTTAACTTAGAATATCATCTCATATTATATATTTCAAAACGATACAACGTAGTTTACAAGTTACAAGCCGCATATTAAATGAATTTATCTCTGAATGCGAGCGGTGAGGCATCGTTGCAGGATGCTTAAAGTGCTCCATAATAGATTTACACAGCTTTGCATAAGCATTCACACCGGATGTTGCGGGAAATGTGACAAAGTTTTTCTAGACTTTGTTTTTGTATACAGGAAAATACAGGTTTTTTTTTTAAATATCTACTCAAAATATGTCAAACAAAATGTAAAAGAAAACTAAAATTTTATTTTATAAAAATATTGAACAAAAGTATAACGTGCAGCTTTTTAAATTGTTTAAAAAAAGCGTTAAGCTCCTATTTCGTAGTACCTTTTTTTTAGGACATATCACACAAATTGAGCCAGCCCCACAGTAAGTTGTGAACTTGTGTCGCAGGATACTAACTCAACGATACTATATTTTATAAGATATACTTATATAGATAGACATCCAAGACCCAGGTCATTCTGAAAAAGATCAATTTCAATCATGACCTAACCGGGGTGCTAACACTCTCTCTATCAAGAGGAATGTATAGAATAATCATCATCCTCTCAGCTTCAAGAAGTTCCCTGCTTAAGTGCCCACACTAGGCACACTAGCGACGCCAATTGTTAAATTCCTAATACTTTACAAATAGAATGAAATTCAAGAATATAAATCATATAAGCATTAGTAAATAACCTGAAGTACTTTTGGAATCATGTTAAATATTATCAGAGTCAGTGAGAATTATGAGAATCAGATTACCGCCAAAAACAGCCGTTTTTCTCTTAATGACTGATTGGAAACGCAAACGACCGGTTGGAAACGGCCTGATTCTAGCGCCTTCCTACAACCTCGGTCAAGACGTTCGTTCACCTAGTCGGTGGCTGTCTAACGAGTAACGCTGCACTTGCCGGTACGTGGTTGCCCTTCAGGAACCTTTCTGCCCCATCGGCCATTAGATCTACGCGCTATGCGCCGCCGCTCCCAAACTGCCACTTCAAAGAGATAATCCATTGACTTTTGTTCTTCTACGGATCTCCTCGTTTCTGATTCGATCTCGCAGAGAAATACCTAGTATGGTCCTGTCCATAGCTTTTTAAGCGACATCCGTAAGTCATCAATGGGAGCACAAATTCAGACATTTGTCTTCGGGTACTGAGATATTTTGGACAAGAAAAGAAAAAGACGTTATATCATATCTAAATACTTTCCACAATTTCTAGAGTAAGATAAACCAACAAGACGTGCAAAAACCTTGGACAGACAAATTACGTAACGCAATTAGTAAGTCTGTAATATGTCTGGCCAAGTCTCCGCACGTACGGACAGCTTTTGTGGGATGTCAGATGAAAATATACTCAGAGCGCAGACGTATGGAGTAAAAAGCAATATATTTTTCTGTTACTATTGCACGAAGAAACATTAACCGAAGTTCCTTCATTTTACAAATAATGGAACATAAATTCTAAATGTTTCCATACAGTCCGTTTTGAAAGGCACTTTCTTCCTCGTACGCTAAAGTTATGAATGACTCCCTGCTATGTTTTTCCCTAGAGGCTACAACATGGGATTTCTTAAAAACGGCGTGAAAATATTTCTACAAGGTCGGCAATGCCCTGGTGTTGGAGGCGTCCATAGGCTACAGTAACTGCTTTCCATCATATGGGCCGTAAGCCTGTTTGCCCATATATTTTTATAAAAAAAGTACGCAAGAAATACCAGACGAAAAGAATATAAATAGAACCATCTCAACTGTGTATTTTTCAGGTCCGTCCGAGCCTGGGGTCCGCAATTATGATTACATGTATACGGTTGGACACATGGAAGATGCCAATTCTCCTTCAGTAACTCAAAATCTATGCCGTATGGTTCCCGGCTGAGTATAATAGGACCACTCCAAGTCTTCCCGTGGATGACGTGGAAGACAACTTATGGAACACAAGCTATACAAAGCTTATAAATATCAAAGAGACCTCTTCAACTCGTCTGACCAGCGTGAAGAATGGACGCCAAATCCTCTGACTGCTCTGGCTAGTAATAAATGTGTCTGGTACTACATAGAGAATCTCCAGCTATGGAGACTAATTAAAAGACCTGATGATGAAAACAAGTGGATTATTTTGAAAAATAAAAAAAACATAGTGCTTTTTGGACAGTTTACGTCTGCCATATTGATTTTTTGCTGACGTTACATAGACTATGACACTCCGGGGCAGAATTTAAATCTAATAACATCCCACACTTCAAAATCGGTCAAGGCTACAAGAAGCAATAATGGAACAGACATACTTATATACATAGACATACATACCTATCCGAGAAAACCACTTTCCTGCTTCTGCGTGGGTCAGTCGGGGACAAAAGTATTTTTCTAAGCTAGAAATCTATTAAAAACACTGAAGTTTATCTTTGGATAAGATAGTCTATCGTTAAAATATAATTTTAACGATACAAAAATAAAATAAAGATATTGTGAAACCTGTTTGTAGTGGTAGGTTCGAAATACATCGTTAGCAAATTCACCTGTGTCCAGCAATGCCTGTTTATGTTAATCCTTATCCCAACTAATATTATAAATGTGAAAGTGAGTTTGTTTGTTTTTTCGGTACGCGTTCACGCTATCTATCTACTAAACCGATCATGATGAAATTTTGCATACACATAGGTTAGGGTTAGGGTATTGATAAGGATAAAGGCTAAATATCACGCAGGCGAATACGTGGGCAACAGCTAGTGAACTTATAAATTGCATGCGTAACTGAGTTATTAGCATAGATATATTTCTACAATAATTATGGGCTCATTTCTTTTGGTTACATATCGGAGACACACTACTGTGGCTCCACTAATTTTATACGAGGAAGGACACGTTTAGCGTATGAAGTGTAGGTGGAAAAGGGATCAAAATAGTAATGGATTGCTTAATAGTCACCACCTATTGATATTTCTCCTTAGATTTTGTCCACACCCTCAATCGGCTTTTGAATATGCGTGGGAAGAGAGGCGTAGCGTAGAGGTGAAGCTGGTATATTTTTAAGCTTTTTCTTTACTTGAAGACTAACTGTAAAATAGTGAGTTTGGGTAGCTTTTTATCGATTTAAAAAGTAGCTAACGTCGTTTCTAAGGCTAGACTATCTGTGTACCAAATTTCATTTAAATCGTTTCAGTAGTTTTGTCCTGAAAGCGAGACAGACAGACAAATTTACTTCGGCACTTATAATACTGGTTGGACTAGCATGAAGGGTTCTTATTAATATAAACTGAACACAAAGTAACGCACGTTTATGTTGATGAGCTCGTACCATGGCGTGAGTTAGTGAGTTATATGCTCATATTTGCATTTTCCTTATGGTTACACGTCGCAGACATGCCACGCCACAAATACGACGGTTAACTGAATAAACGGGCTGTTTATCATAATATATTTTTGGAGAGAGTGTTGTTACATATTAATGTTACATACATATACGATAATCATGTTTAATCCCTTACGTGGTAGACAGAGCCTAGGTCCGTAAGAACTACAGTTTGAATTTAGCTAACGAGGTGTAGGTGGAAATGGTATTTATTTATAGCTTACAGACAGAATACAAATATATAATATTGTAACCGTATTTTGTTTTTCTTTGTTATTTTTCTCTTTAACCAGCATGAAAGAAAAATACGATAGTAGACATATATTTCAGAAAATTTAAGTAAAGTCCTTATGTAAAAAAAGTGAACACACAGTAACGCACATTTATGCTGATGAGCTTGTACCATGGCGTGAGTTAGTGAGTTACATGCTCATATTTGCATTTGCCTTATACACGCCACAAATACGACAGTTAACGGAATAAACAGGCCAGGTTATCATAACTATTAGTCTATAGACATGATTACTCAGATTTCTGTCAGCTCATTCCTTTAATCAAATTTATGTATATTTATCAGCAACTGAACACAAAGTAACGCACATTTATGTTGATGAACTCCTGCCTACAATGGCTTGAGTTAGTGAGTTTACTCAAAATTGCGTTTTTATTTCTTCTCTCCGTTACTAGCATAGAAGAAATCAATATATAAAATATTAAAATACTATAAATACAACAGTGAATTGAAATAAAGTCCTTATGAATTGAAACTGAATACACAGTAACGCACACATTGATAAGCTCGTACCATGGCGTGAGTTAGTGAGTTATATGCTCATATTTGCATTTTCCTTATGGTTACACGTCGCAGACATGCAACGCCACAAATACGACAGTTAACTGAATAAACAGGCCGAGTTTATCATAATAATATGGTTTTTTGGAGAGCATATCAACTACCTGATTTTATCCCTTATGTGGCAGACTGAGCCTAGAGCCATAGAAACTAAAGTCAAGGATCAATGTTGGAACACCGATTTTTTTTACTTTCCCATACATTATGCCTAGGCGGCTGTACACTTAAGTATGTATGAAAATGTTGAATTTTTCTTTGAGTTCCCATCATTTATCCTCTAGCAAAAGTTGTTCATATTTACGAGATTGTCGCCTTTTTAAGGATATATCGAGGATCAAGTTACCTACGGGCCGTAAATAAAAAGTGAACACAAAGTAATGCACATTTATGTTGACGAGCTCGTACCATGGCGTGAGTTAGTGAGTTATATGGTCATATTTGCATTTTCCTTATGGTTACACGTCGCAGACATGCTACGACACAAATACGACAGTAAACTGAATAAACAGGCGGGGTTTATCATAATATGCTTTTTGGAGGCCGTGTCCACAACTTCAGGGAAAATGTTATGGCTTTCATATTATGTTGAGTGTAAAAAAAAAAAAGAAAATATATTTTTTTCTAATGTTTTCGCGATTGTTACTTATTTAAATAAAAATAATTTAATACTGTTTTTATCGCTTAATAATGTTTTAAACGCGATGAAACCGTATCAAATTAATTGTAGTTGAAAGGAAATATAAATTAAGAATGTGACATTATAACAAGATTATTGTATATTAAATAAACAGCTTTATTCTAAGTTGTTCGCTTAAGGTTTCCTCCACTGGACCCAATATCAATATTTTCAGTTGATTGAAAGTTAATCAGTTGAGTTGAGGAAACAGCAGTCAAACTATACAGATGTCTCTTTAGATCGGTTGAAATCATCATGAGTCGAGGGAAGTTTTTACACTACTACCTGAGCCACCGTTTTCGCCGTTTTCGCCGTGTGGTTCCCTGCAGAGTAGAATAGGACCACTCCAAGTCATCCCGTGGATGTCGTAAAAGGCGACTAAGGAAACACAAGTTAAACAAAGCTTATAAACATCAAAGAGACCTCTCTAACCCGCCTGGCCAGCGTGGAGAGTGTAGGCCAAATCCTCAGACTCCTCAGGCCAGTATATGGCTCTGGGGGGCGATTCTCGCGCGCTCGACATGATGTCGAAGTCGATATATATCGAAAAAACATGGCGGATATCGAATTGTGATATTCTCACTATATCACCGTCGATATTTATCGACTCCCAGCGCTCGATATGCATCGAGTGGTCGGCAGCACTCGACATGGCATGTCTCATGCAATAACTTCGATATTTTGTCAATTATTTTCAGCTGACTTTAAAGAAAGAGGTTATGAATTCGACTCGTTTGTATGTAATATGTCAGAATTGCATGAGTTTTGTATATGTTAGTCATTATTAGCTTCTCAACATGTATGTATGCATGTATGTTTGTTTATCTGCGAATATTTCGGAAACTATTAGTAGGATTGTTAATTTTTTTTGTTGGAATATAACTATAACCCAACTTAGGGAAAGAGCAAATTTCATCAAAATTGAAGTTAGGTTATTTTTAGACAAGTATTTCTTGTAAATTTAACAGACCAAATTTTTCCCAATAACTGATACACACTTTACTCTCTATCTCAAAAACGATTTTGATGAAACTTGCACTGTTCCCTAAGTTGGATTAAACCTAGTCCAACAAAAACAAGAATCTTACAAACTGACTTGTGATTTCTAAGATAACTATGCGTATCAAACATACAATATACACCTATGAAATTTGCCATGTATGTTTAGAAGCTGATAAAGAATTAAAGACTGACATGTATCCCTACAAGTAGTTATTATAAATAATAAAGAACAAACTTCAATTTTCCTAGTGACTTATTGACACTTAACACTAGGTATCTCCAAAAGGAATGAACAGATTTTGATGAAACTTTGTTCCTTAAAAGTTAGACTACCTACCAACTTAGCAGGCTTAGCCTAGTGTGAGAAATTTTAATACCAAATGGCATGTCTTATTCCTACTTTTAGATTCTAATGATATAAACTTAATGTAATTATTCAGCATGCAGTTTATATGGTAATAAACTTATTTTACTTTACTTAAGCCAAGTTCAAAAGAATTTTGGCAATTCCACTGCTTATTTGAGATATGTGAGGACAAACAGACAAATATTAAACACTTATGAAATTTGGCACAAATGTTAAGAAGATAGTATAGAGTAACATACCTATCCAAAAACTGGATAAATCTGACTATATATTACATACATATGTGTTGAATTGATAACCTCCTTTTCAGAAGTTGGTTAAAAATACTTCTTGTTAGGTCAGATATTGTTAAAAGTTGGAATTTCATAAATAAAATGTCATTAATTGGTATTTAAATGTTTATTTATTGATCTACGCTCCAATATGTATCAATTATTTGAAGATTTTTATGATTTTCCAAGTGTTCCAGATTGTTTTGTTTTATTTCCAAGTCATCTTTCTCATGTTCATTGTAATGTTGAGACCTTTACTGCTAGAAACTGAAAATAAAAAGATAATGCTAATTAATGAAAAATTGTATTTTACATAATTAAATAACATTAAAACAGAAAAATCTATGCATACAACATCCAAGCAAAGTAGCATTCCTATTCCTCCACTCAGTCTTGCTGTGGATGTTAGTCACCTCCTACAGAGGTGACTTATGACACACAAACTAAGCAAAACATCAAAGAGACCTTTTCAACCCGTCTGGCCAGCGTGGAGAGAGCCAAATCATCTGACTGCTCTGGTAAGTGGTACAAAGAGGGTCGTGTTCCAGCAGTAGGGACTAAAAAATACTTGATGATGATAAAGATAGTATACAACTTTACTTCTTTCATTTATAAACTATCTTGATTAAGTAGGTACCTTTGTTTATTTATTACAATGAGACAAAACTTAAGATAAAAGGGAACGGAAATTTGAGCTACAATCTAATAACTCTTTATTTAGCTATTAAAGCATGTGTAAGGCTGTAGTTTTTGAAGAATTTCACTATGTGATCCATGGGTGATCGAAGTGAGTAAACAAATTTAACTTGTTTGGTAAGTCGTAGTTATACATAGATATACCTATTACTATTAGAAAACATCGTATGTTTTACCTTTAGTCACGGACTCCATCATTTTCAAGTTCTTTGTATCAAATTATCCAGCAGACACAGACTATTTTCGGAGTGAAAAAAGATATTTAAATTTTTCCAACAAGGTGTAGATGGTTCCCCGTCCAACAAATAGGCACAGTAGACGCGTAGGTTAACATTTCTATACGCAAATTACAAGGAAAACACATCCAGTAACACTTTTAATTCATAAATTAAGTTAAATAGGGGCAAGAAAGATGTTTTGACAAAAACAGAAAGCGCGCGTTTCATTGATATCGAATTGCGATATTTGCGATGATGCGTTTCGTTTTATGCACACACGCTATCAAAAGTATGAAAACTTTTATTATTATTTACATTTATTAGCATGAAAAATAATACAAAGCCATAAAATATTATTATTAAACGTAAAAAAATACTTTTTACAAAGATATTTTACCATTTTATACGATAAATTACAGAAATAAATAATTTCAAAATAAATTGACATTTTATCGATTATGATCTGGCACAATCGAGCAATACGGAACGTTTTTCAGTAGAGATGTGAAAATATCATGTCTATTAAGCCCCAGAATAGCAATAATGATATTTTTCATTCGACATCGAATCTTCGACATTTTTATCGAATTCGACAAATCTCTATAGAAACGAGAATCGGGCCCCTGGTAGTACAGAGAGGGTCGTGCTCCTGCAGTGGAGACTAGTAAAGACCTGATGATGATGATGATGACCTGAGCCACCTATTGTACTGAACAATGCATATTACATTTAATCATATATTATTGGTCTTTTTTAATTGTTTTTGTGTGTTTGTGCTACAATAAATGCTCTTTCATTTCATTATGAAGAATATAGATTTGTATGACTGAGGTTGAGTCGAGTTGAGTAGACCATAAGAAAACGACTAGAATAGAATTTCTTGTTTGTCCTCTAAGTTGTGTTGGCTTCAATTTTTTCCCGACTGACCCACCCAGAAGGAGGGTAACGTTTTTCGCACGTATGTATGTATGTCTGTTCCATTGTTGCTTCTTGTAGCTTAAATGGCGTTAGTTAGGTGTCATTTGATTCGTATTCTTCTCCGAATTTTTAGGCTATGTCAAGACGTCAGAAAAATATCAATATGGCAAAAAGAGTCAGTTATTTAGTTATTATACATACACTTATTTAGTTATTTATTGTTATAAAGCACTATTAATCTACTGGTATAGTAATCAGCTCATATTACTGCAAGCTCACTGCGTTTAAACAGATTGAAGCGGATATCTTATCATTGCGGCTTGATTAAATAGCTTTGTCCATCTAGCTACACGTATATTAAGTACTAGCTTTTGCCCGCGGCTTCGCTCGCGTTAAGAAGTAGAATTGATCAAAATCCTTTCTTAGCGGTTGCCTACATCATAACATCTACCTGCATGCCAAATTTTAGCCCGATCCGTCCAGTGGTTTGGGCTGTGTGTTGATAGATCACTATGTCAGTCAGTCAGTCACCTTTGAGTTATATATATTTAGATATTGCTATGCAGTACCAGAGGACTAGTACTTAGGCACTCTACAGTTCATATTTTTACACAACATGTCAATGGATTGCACGTATATCGTTTTTCACTCTCGCAAGTGACATGGGTTTTTTTATGAAATAAAATGAATAGTTTTTAAATATGCCTTATTGTTAGCTGATTATATAAGCAGTCTTAAGCCCATTTATCAATGGTTCTAACATTTCTTTGGGAATTGTATTAAAGGAACGTATAGCAAGACCTAGAAATGATTTTTTGTTGCTTACTGCTGCAATGCTGGGGTTTCTAGTTTATTTTTATTTCTGGTGTTCCTCATTTAAATAAAATTATTTTAATACGGTTTTTATCGCGTTTATTACATTATTTATACACCTAACGTTTCGAGCACTTTACAGTGTTCGTGGTCGCAGGTAGACTAAGTTGACATTTGTCTAGTATTTTATAAGAACTGCAAAATCTACCGCCTAAAATATTTATTGATAACGTTCCGGATGTACGCAGTATTGGCTCACGGTGTCTGAAGGTCTTGCAGTCTTCTGCTTAGCTTGAGATTTGATTAAATTGATGACTGGATCCCAAGCTGGTGGTAACTGCCAACCATCCTCTCTATTGAAATTAGGATGTTTTTTAATTTCAATAGCCTCACGAAGCATTCTTGGAATGTATCTGTTTTCTTTTGCAAGGACTTGAGGATTATCAAAACGCATATAGTGGTTGGGTTTGTCTAGGGCATGTTCACAGACTGCAGACTTCGTTGAGCGCCTATGCTTCATGTCAGCAATATGTTCTTTTATACGGGTACCGATGCTTCTCTTTGTTTGCCCAATGTATGATAAACCACACTCACAGTCAATTTTATAAACTCCAGCATCTTGTAACGGGATATTAGATTTGACAGGTCTTAAAAGTTGGTTTATTTTCTTGTGCGGCTTGTAATAGGTCTTGATTGAAGCACGCTTAAGTATATTACCAATTTTGTCTGTAACTCCCTTTACATATGGTAAGATGGCAGGAAAGCGATCAACTGTGTGAGGCTTTGGGCGGCTTCTGTGATGTGTTTTTGGGAGGTTGAGGTTGTTGCTTCTTAAAACCGATTTTACTCGTTGAAGCTCCTCCTTGAGGTGGTGGGTGTCACAGATGCCATGTGCTCTCTGAAACAAAGATTTACCAACGGTAGCCAACTGACATGGATGATGATGGGATTTGCCATTGAGATATTTGTCGTTATGGGTAGGCTTTCTATACACAGTATGACTAATAGTATTATCAGGATTTCTAATTATTAAAATGTCAAGAAAAGCTAATGAATTATTTGTCTCAGTTTCTAAGGTGAATTTAATCTGGTGTTCCTGCTATAAATAACAATATTTTTTATAAGTTTATGTTTTGACGCCCAAATATAATATGCATACGCAAAGTTATGAAGTGTGGCACTACGACTGAGGATACTTTCATTTCATACAAAATGCGTGACATGTGCCGCTGTCGCAAAACGTCGAAGTCAACCTTAACGATACCTAAAATATTAAAATCCGTTGAAGCATTTACGAGGAGGGAACATGGAATACCTATATTAATTCTCTGTCACTCACAATGTCATTATGCACTTACTTTTTTCATTAACTCTTGGGCAGTCATGTAACAAAAATCTTTAAACTGTAAATAATATAATAATAAATAATTTTATTTTCAAGTAACTAAGACTCATTTTGTTAGTAGTGCTTATAAACTATGTTAGTACAGGTAATTGAATTAATTTAAGTATGTTAAAGCGGCCATTCCCGCACCACTCCCCCCGAAATGGCACAGGAATGGTTGACATATAGGCAATCCAGTCTACTAGCGATCATATTCAGGATGCTGTTACCGCTTGCCCGTACCCTGCGCCCTGTAAAGTAAGGGGGTTTTAAATTCAAGAAAACGCATATCAGATTCAACCAGTCTCCGAGGTAAAAAGAAATCTTGGAAAAAGCTGTTTAAAGACTGGCCAAAGAGAAAAAAGTTCACTATTTACTAACAGCTGCTTTAAAAATATCCTTTAATTCTTACAGTTTTCTTGTGAACGTTTTAACTTGTTTTTAGACTTCTCAAGAAGAGTACTTATAATTTATACATGTATCTACAGACAGAGAAATGTAGTTTTTCTAAGAAAATACAATAAACGATTAATGAAATCGCTTAACCTACGATGAATTATTAGTTAAAACTCGGTGTATTATATTGCAATGCTATATTAGATATGCTATATTTTAGTTGTGTTTATAATGAAATCATCATCATATATTTTAAGAACTTTGTTTTGTCGGTGGAGTATTTTCCATTTTTCCCTATCCTCCGCTATCTCTTTGACCTCTCTGTACGACACGACTTTTGCCTTCTCTTTTATTTCGTCTGTGAATGCTCTCCTTGGCCTTCCTTTTCCTCTCTTAACTTCAATCTTTCCTTCTAAGATGGTTTTAATAAATTTGTCGTGTCGTATAAGATGGCCAAACATCTTTCCTCGCCTTATGTCTATACAGTTCAATAAAGTTCTCTTTTCATTAACAAGTTCCAGAACTTCCTTAAATAAAAAAAATTAAATCCTAACTAATATTATAAATGCGAAAGTGAGTCTATTTGTTTGTTTGTTTGTTTGTTACGCTTTTACGCTGTATCTACTGAGCCGATCATCATGAAATTTTTCATACACTGAGGTTAGGGTACTGAGAAGGACATAGGCGAAGAGCGAAGCCGCGGGTAACAGCTAGTTTTTATATAATTACTAAGTAGATGAGGCGAAAGACGTTTCTAAGGATCGTAGCAAGTGGAGTTCCATAAGTATCCGCCTCCCCCATGAGAAAGAGGCGTGACAATATTTATCTATGTAAGTATTATTCAACACAGAGCTCATATAAAAACCTAAATAAATTTACCTAGTATTAAAAAGAAGAAGAAAAAATGGTTTAGTTAGTTGGTTGTTTATATTCAAGGAAAGCGGATATCAGAGTTAAATAGTCTCAGGAGAAAGGAATTCTTAGTAACAAGGTAGTTGTTTAGACACTGGCTTGACAATAAGTTAACTATTTGCTCGCAGCTGCTATAAAAAATCCATTATTACTTACATTTTTCCTATGAACTTTCAATCTAGCTTTAAATGATTTGAAAAAAATACATAGAATCTATTTATGATCGATATTTGTTGTTTTTCGTATGTGTAAGTGGCCAACACTGGTGTCAGATTTTTCAAGCTGCCTTAAGGCATCTGACATAGCTTAACGACTGCCATCAACGATGACAGCCGGGACCAACGGCTTAACGTGCCTTCCGAAGCACGGAGGTACTCGAGATATTTTTATGCCACTTGCGGTCACCCATCCAAGTAGGGACTGCACCAGGGGTTGCTTAACATACGTAAGCGCTCACAGAGCTCACACCCACTGGACCACCGGGCTCCTTATGATCGATAAAGATATTAGGCAACCTTAGGCACATAACATATAGTTGAGGCACATTTTAAATAATCGCCTTAGAAAATATTCATAGTTGTGTGGAGTTGAAGGAAATTGGATTTAGAATTTTATTTGCTAGATCACGGAACCCAGAACCACCGCGAATATGCTCCATTGTGTGTTAACACAAACAAAATGTTAAGAATTAAACCAGCATGCTAAGTTGCTTTAAAATTTCCTCAACTCGAATGGAATCTGACAAATTCAGTTGTTTCTCCGAAGTTTTTGCTACGAAGAATACCGATTTAAATCACCCAGGTTCAGACGGTGGAAGCCATGACTTAGAGTACTGCCGTTCCTTACCCACATATAATCAAAATTATCTTAACTAATTAAAGTCCAGACTCAAGGTTTGCCAAAGAGTGATGGAGCGTAGCGTGCTTGGCCTACGCCTAATAAATAAAGTGAGAAACACCGAACTGCGCTCTTTAACTCAGATTGAAGATGTGGATGTAAAAACTGCCCGACTAAAGTGGAACTGGGCGGGACATGTTTGTCGTATGCGGTCAGAAAGGTGGGCTAAGTTGGCAACCTTTTGGGTACCTGAGGGCCGTCGAGGTAGAGTTAGACCAAGAAGGAGGTGAAGAGATGATCTCGACAAGTTTTTGCATGGTTGGGCAGAAATTGCAATAGACAGAAGTGAATGGAAAAATAAGGGGGAGGCCTTTGCCCAGCAGTGGGACCTAAGATCGATATTTTAGGTATTATTATTTATAATAATGTTTTTAAATCGCAGGCTGCCATTGCCTAGATATCTAGACATTGACAGTGCGAGTTTTAATAACGTTTAAGTTAAGATGCTTCTAAAATGCGTTTAAGTATTCGAGCGTATGAGATCAACTTAAGTTAAACAATGAGCTCAGTGGCAATTGTCACCTAGTTAACATTCATCGAATGAAGGTATCAGATTCAACTAGTGTTGTACAGTAACTTTAAGTCCTCGAGTTAAATTGTATGTCTCGACTCTAATTAAAAGACATAAAATAGTGACTGTGTGCCCCGAGTTGCATTGTAAACATACACAAAATTAAATGAAATGCGCTGCTGGTCCCAACTGTCATCATTGATGGCAATCGTTAAGAAGATTGACTACCTGTAAATTTTCATATTCATACAAAATGCGGTAACGCTTCCCACCCCACATAGTCCATTTTAATATATTTTTTTAAATTACTGATAAATTGGAGAAGTAGAGCTGTACGTTTTAATATTTAAGATATATTGCTTACAAAAAACGTTATGAGCATCTAAGTAAATATCCATATTTTTTACTTAAAAAATACCCGGGCATTTAAATTTATTTAAATTAATCTAGGAGAATCAATAATAATTATTTTAAACAAAAAAGTAAAACCGATTTCAAGCCTATACGTAAATGTACAAACTGGAACTAAAAATTAGGTTTTAGTGGGTGTGGTAGTTTATTCAAAATAGAGGAACAATTGCGTCATCAACTTGTCTTGATTCGCGAAAAAATTAAACAGAAATAAAATTAAACCAAACGGCTACTTGTACAATTCCTTTTGGTTATTGTTAATTTTTTCAAAAAGTGCTCATGAAGGTATAGGGATACTACTTACTCGGATGAGTGGGGAAAACCAAGAAGCAGCTTGGGAGGCCGGGTGGGCGTACTTAATACCATACTTGCAACCACTGGACTAGCAGTTGGGGATGACATCTGCTAGTCTGTCATCCCCAACTGCTAGTCCAGTGGTTGCAAGTATGGTGACCATGCAGTATTTAAGAAATTAGAAATATGTGAGAAGTAACCATCAGCAAAAACGAGACGAATGATAAGCACAAGATGATATTCAGACTTTGTAATTTCTACACTGCGAAATATAATATCCAAAATGATATGGTAGAAAATGTTGCAATCAATGTAACTTTTTGCAGACTTATCTTTACACTACCTTTGATAATGCATATAAAAATTATTTTAGTCAGAAAAAAGAAAATCGTAATTCCTATCCTTTTTTAGCGCTGTTTCTTTTTCAAACAAATAATATGTTATTATCAATGGTTGTTTACAAGGCACATCAAAGCAGTATACTTGACGCTCCGATACATTCAATAAAGTTTATGTACAGTCGGCATGAAAAGCTATTTACTTACCTTTGGGGCGTAGTAGTTGTTAACTACTACGCTACCGCACTTATCGAGAACCAAAAATTCTGTTGGAGAGCAGTATTTTAAGTAGGTATTTTTCTGCAATAATGAAGCTTCTTAAGATGGTTGAATTAACTGGACAATATTAAATAACAGCATGAATACTAGAAAAAAAAGAAAGTAGTAATAAAAGGCCTGATGATGATGATGATAAATAGTATAAACAGAATGCAGAAAATTTCAGAAATCGCGTTACTTATGGCATATAAAATTTAAGGATAAAAAGCTTTGTCGGCGAACGTCAAGCCGAGGGAATATCAAATTCATAGTTGTTAATGGCGGCCAGCCCCATCTTCAATGCAGGAGCACGACCCTCCCTGTAGTACTAGAGCCACATATTAGCCAGAGCAGTCAGAGGATCGACGGTGCCGTGTGGTTCCCGGCACAGTAGAATAGGACCACTTCAAGTCTTCCCATGGATGTCGTAGAAGGTGACTTAGGAAACACAAGCTAAACAAAGCTTATAAACATCAAAGAGACCTCTCTAACCCATCTGGCCAGTGTGAAGAGAGTAGGCCGAATCCTCTGAATATGATATACATTTTATCATATTTATCCTTAACAATTTAGTTAAGTTCAGTACTTTGACGCGTAGACCACGTGTGTAGAGTAGACCATGCCTAATATCCATAAAGGCAATTTTTCGGCAATGGTCGTTTAAGCGCAAAACACCATGTACAATACATACATATAACGTCTTTTTACCTCGCGAGGTAGACAGAGGCCAGGTCTGTAAACCTAAAGGCCACGGTTAGCATGTTGGTGAGCTTGTAGGTGATAACGGAATCAAAATAGTGACGGGTTAGGTACTAACCGCATCGCCTATTGACATGATTCCTCAGATATTCGCCAATTCCCTTGATCAGCTTTTACGATTTGCGCGAGAAGAGAAATAGTTAGGTAGTACATTTAACGTAATTTTCTTTTGTGTATGTATGTATTAACGTTAAAAATACTAAGTAAGCTACGGAGACCGTCAAAAAGGTGGATAAGGCTTGAAATCCTAACTTGTTGATATTCACTCTCACACTTTCACCTTCAAACCACCCATACATATATTTATAACACATACACACAATAATACTTACCAACAGCTTCCTATACTATCCTTAGACATAAGCAGTCTAATAAGTCTACACATAACTTAATCTATAAGAGTTAGATAACAATATAAGTATAACATACCTACATATTCTGCAAGTCTTCATATACATTTTGTATTACATTTTTTTTTTCACTAGGAAGACGACTATCAAGACTAGCGATCCAAGGGAGGGGCCTAGTCACTTGTGGCACAGGTGCCTATAGGAACCAATTTCAAGGACTAGTCTCCAAACAAAGGTGAACAAGTCTCCATACCGAAATGTATAAATTCTAGCTATAAGAACCCATATTTATAAGGCTCACCTTTGTAACAGAGAAAATAAACATTTATTATTATTATTATATTATTTTGCTGACGGTACCATTCCTGTGTATCACAGTACTCCTGGTAATGCAATGCTAATGGCATACAATCGGTGACCGGATAATCGAAGTGACCACTTTGCCGGTGAATCATTACGAACAATCGGCGTTGTATATGTGTGTGAGATTATCTCCGTAACTCATGTTCGCATTCATCATGTCGGTATAATTCCATATGACGTCGTATGATTTCCTGCTTGAATATTATCTCTCTGCCTATTTGGTGTGTAAGAAAAACGTTACTGGAAAGCGTATTAGTTTGAATCATTTCAAATTTGTTTTAAATCCCGGCAAAAAAGTGCTATATGTTTTACTACAGTCTATTTCGAGGGATTTTCGTGTCAAAGGTTGCTTTTTTTGTAATGTTATGTTTAGTTTGTTAAAAACTATAATATGTACGTAATGGCTTCTAAAAATATGCAAAAAATACCTACATGACATTGTTATAGGACTTCTTCATGAACATAACCCTAGAACTGAAATAAATTAAATAAATTGTGTATGTGTTTAAAAATCTATAATAGAAAACCAAACCGCGCAAGATCTTCCGTTTAAATAATTTAAGAAGGGCGTTAAATATATATATATATATATATAGGCACATATCACACAAATTGAGCTAGCCCCACAGTAAGTTGTGAACTTGTGTCGCAGGATACTAACTCAACGATACTATATTTTATAATATATACTTATATAGATAAACATCCAAGACCCAGGTCAATATGAAAAAGATCTTTTTCCATCTTGACCTGACCGGGGATCGAACCCGGGACCCCCGTGTCGCAGGCTAGCGTGTTGACCGCTGCACCACGGAGCTCGACTAATCTTTAAATATCATGCTTTTACAAAAATATATTATTCTGTCGAACAATGCTTGAAAGAAAAATTCTAAATATTTTAATAATTGTACTACTTTACTGTAAAGTATCCGATAGCCGCAAAGATGGACTGTCTTAAATAAATAAAAGTTGTAACCTACATGTTGTTATTAAGCCTTATGTTTTATATCATTACTAACCATCACGTAAGCGTTCCAATCACTTGAAATAATTGAATTAAATTGAATAACCATATCTCGTATCATCATTCATCATCATCATTAACAGGTCTTTCTAGTCTCCACTGCAGGAGCACGACCCTCTCTGTACTACCAGAGCCATATATTAGCCTGAGTAGTCAGAGGATTTGGCCTACACTCTCCACGCTGGCCAGACGGGTTGGAGAGGTCTCTTTGATGTTAATAAGCTTTGTTTAGCTTGTGTTTCCTTAGTCGCCTTTCACGACATCCACGGGATGACTTGGAGAGGTCCTATTCTACTCTGCCGGGAACCACACGGCACTATCTCGTATACAAATAGAAAAATGAAGTTTATAAATTGTCAAATTAAAGCATCAAATGTAATATAAAACGATTTGTTTCAAGCATTTTAAGTATTATGTGACACGTAACATTAGTACTTCCACACAAAGCAATAAAAATAAAACAACACGTACCACCATTAAAACAATTTAATCGCCAGAAGCATATGGTATAAATTTTCATACACTTTCACAGACTTTTAACGACCATAGAGTTAAGAAAAATATGTAAGTATAAAAGAACTTATATTTTTTTAACAATCGCCACATATTTAATATGCCAAAAATTTAAAAAATATTTACTGCTATAATCTTGTTGTTGTTGGTTTGTAACGATCATTTGAATTTATAACCTACCTCTTTTTAAGTCTGATGTTAAGGATACTTTACGCCATCAATTGGAATTTACGTCCAGATTTCGCTAATTTTCCTTGTGTTCTCTCGTGTGAGATCCCAAATCGTTTAGATTACACTGAGCCTGACGTGTGATCGATTCGTTATGATTAATCACTAGTGTCTATAATTCTATGAACATGATTTATAATTTACTAACACATAGAGCCGTTTTACTGATTGTTTGTTACCAATATTGTTTGCATTGTTGCTGATTATACCTTCAACACTGAATATTGTATATTCATAATGAAAAGATATACGCTCTAGCTTCAAACAATCAAGTCTTTAAAAAAGGACTGTTCTATACATTTTAAAAGTCTATGCACTTTCGTGTTTGAACCGTTTTTGTTAAAACGATACAAACTCACATCAACGCACTTATCGAATTTCTAAAATACTGTTTCTAAATTCAACCCTTATAATCTGGGGCTTAAAATTGAAAATTGGGTGAAAATCTTCGAGCTTAACCGTATCGGGAGCATAGGTAAAAGTCTATTTATACTTCCCGATAAAGCGGGTCTAGGAAGTTAGAGTTAAATCGATATAATCCCTAAGGCGTATTCGTTACACTTCGATAGTATAAACTTCACTTTATCCTGGTGTAAGTGTTAACATTAACCGGGTAAAGATAGCAAAGCACATAATACAATCCTTCCTTTTCTCTCTCATTAAAGTTCCCGGTTGCAACCTCAGCTTGAGTGTCTAGAGCCCAGGGTCCGCTAATCACAATCCTTTTTATTGTTTGTATGACTGTTGTAAATTTTAATGTCATATTTAGTTGATTTGTTCACGATAAAATAGCGAATTTCTAGGGAGTTTGTGGTGGGAAGTCAAAGGGTACAAAAGTTTGCCGTAGACAATTTTGCAAATTGATTTTAGTGGACTTTATAATATGAAATTGGTGTAGTTTGGTGTTATAAATGCTCGTGCTCATGAACAATTTGTGAAATAGTTAAAGTGAACTGATAAATGGACTCGTATAGATTTGCTGCCCCAAGCTGCCACGAGGCGTCAAAGAACATACGCCATCTTTGATGCTACTTGGAAAAACTTTACCGTACAACACCGATACTTACGAGTAGTATCTCATTATACTGGAAATTGGCAGAATCACTGAAATTTCGGTGGAAGCCATAATATAAAACAGAAGAAGAAGAAGCGAATTTCTATCCTCCCCCAGCTTAAATATGCTTCCAATAGGAAGCAGAGTCAGAAACACAAAAACCAAAAAACTACGCTCATTAACCCGCCTGACAAGCGTGGTAAGCTTGGCAACATCTTTCTATGGATAGGAAAAATCCTCGGGAAAGGCCTATGTCCAGTTGTAGACTTCTCGTGGCTGAAAGATGACTTATTTCATCCTTTTTTCAAAAAAATTATTAGCATGTTACTCAATCATGCACAAATATCAGCTGGTTTTATCACAAGTTGATCATCATCATTTCACGTAGGTCACATGGTCTTATCTTATCTTACCTTATCTTAATTGGGGCCAAACTATCTATCTAACCTTTGGGTTATTTTGTACTTACCCCATACCTTACTCACCCACACGGTGATTCCTGAAGAAGGACTGCATGAGCTTCAGAATATCACCTGGTGCGTAGTGACTGTAGTCCTCCAGATCAGGATAAGGTCACATGGTCAGTCGACTATGCACACCCTGGTGTCAGAGTTCTTCGGAACGGCCTCTCAGCCTATGACGTTCTTTTAACGGCTACCAGATGGCAGCCGGGGCCAATGGCTTAACGTGCCTTCCGAAGCACGGAATTATCTTTCTTATCAGACAATCAGATGATTCATGCCTGCAATGTCCTCACCAAACTGGAAAAAACTCATCAAAGTATGATTCCCGTGGGAATCTATAACCCACGACCCCCGGGTCAACAAGGCAAACGCCTTAATCTCTGGACCACGGAAGCAGTTTGCTTTTTATCTGGTATTCCAAATGAATTTGTCGGATAGCCTAAACGTACCTTAATCTACTAATTCGAATACTTCCACAACTTTGTTGTGAAGGTAGGGGGGCGGTAACAATGACCATCCGTCCTCGCTTGTTGAGTTCACATGTTTTAAATTCACTCTACTTGGGTTAGGTCTAAAACCAAAACAAAAGTTGTACAGAAATATAACTTTAATTTGTCCCATGGTCAGTGGTGTCATTCTCAACTGACTGTCCGGTATTTGTAGATATTTTTTTATTAATTAGGCATTTGTCTCCCATCTCACCTGATGGTAAGTAACAATGAAGACAAGGATGTTACATGCCTATCCAAGAGATACCCATTTTATCTACTATTGAATTTCCCAGGACTGAACTTTTCTGTATAAGTCATCGGGTATGCGCTCCTGGCCTCCCGAGCTGCTACTTTCTCATCCTTATTCCATCCGACGAAATATCACCCCAAATACCCCGATTCTCCAGGGCAACAAACTCCAACCCCTCCCCTGTTTAAAAACGGTTCCGATGGACGGCAGCGTTGGAACCGATATACGCCAAACAAAATGCGCTCACAAACACGTTTTTTTTTCTTTTTTGTGACATTTTATGGCAAACGAGTGAGTGGGTCAACTGATGGTAAGTGAACAACGCTGCCCATGGTTTAATGCAATACCAGGGGGATGTGACAAGAGCTTTGCCGGCCATTTCTTTTCCTCTCCCCAAAGGAGAGGGAGATCGGCCTCCGGCTCTCTCACTCACCCAACGAAGCATAGAAGCGGTGAAGCTACTACTCAAGCAAACATCGATTTTCTGTGAGTATGTGGTACTTCCCAGGACGAGCCGACCCATTCATGCTTCTAGCAAAAGAGATTTTCGCCGGTAGCGTGGCTCTATCTAAAGCCAAGCATGTTGTGTGTATATGGCAAAAGCCCCCCAATGATTGAAATCCTTGAGGGAGACCTGAATCCAACAGTGGATTTCTTGTGGCTGAGATGAGGATTATGATGACGGGACCGAGATTTATTTTTAAATAGGACTGCAAATGAGCCTGTGGGTTACCTGATGGTAAGTGATTCGCCTAAACTTAGCCATATGTAAATTATTATTTAAAAAACATGTTAAGAAAATTGAAAATCCAACGATGACAATTAATGAGTGTTCAATGAAACCTAAATTAAATAAACGTTTTAATCTTGAATTTTGAATCACCGCCGCCCATGGACAACTGCAACAATAAGGGTATGACAAACGCTTTTGGACGCCGGAGCTGTTTAAGAAGGTAAAACATGTTAGGTAGTATTTTTAACAAGAAGCAAGCGCTAAGCGTGGCGAGGAAAATAAGTGATGATGTGTTTTTTTTTTTTTTTTTAAGTAAGAGCTTCGTATAAAACGTAAATAATTAAATACAGCTTCGGGCAAAGCTTCCTATTGCCACTCCGTTTAATTTGGGTGCCACGTATTTCCAATTCACTCAGGTTTGAACATGAACATACTTATTTGGGTTCATCCCGAACTGTTTATTAGCCCTTCATTTCGACATTTTCCTTAAATTACCGGAAAGTTGTTTTCAAACTTCCGTGTAAAGGATATTTCGGTTTATTTCTTGTACCTATAAAGCAAGAATGTTTTATATTTATTTCGTCCCATCCGTATTTTATGTTTCACTTCCGTGCTTCAAAATAATCGAGTATTTATTTGCATTTCCATTTGGAGGGTTTCCTAAGTAAATTGAATAATTTCAATTACAATATTGAATCAATACGAATAATGTGTAACAATAACAGTATACATAATAGGTTGCTGACTTCATACATAAATAAATATAGATCCAATCCAACTTTAGGCTTGCTATAAGCACTTGCTACTTACAATATAAATACTAATGTAGTACTGTAAACTGCCACGGCTAACACTTCGGCCGGTAAAGTCGGGGGTACTGCAATGCACTTTTCTACACTACAAAGACCTGATGATGATGATGATCTAGTTATCATCATCATCAGGTCTTTGTAAGTCTCCACTGCACGAGCACGACCCTCTCTGTATTACCAGAGCCATATCTTAGCCGGAGCAGTCAGAGGGTATGGCCTACACTGTCCACGCTGGCTAGACGGGTTGTAGAGGACAATAAATGGCGTTAGCTAAAACTGACTAGGACTGAGAAATATTTCTTTAATTATAAGGCCGAAATATTGTTTTCATGTCGGAAGGTATCGGGTTCGATCCCCGGTCAGGTCAAGATGAAAAATGATCTTTTTCAGATTGACCTGGGTCTTGGATGTTTATTTATATATAATGTATTTGTAATAAATATTGTATCGTTGAGTTAATATCCCATAACCCAACTCTCGAACTTACTTTGGGGCTGGCTCAATCTGTGTAATTTGTCCGTGTATATTTATTTATTTATATAGATGTGGACGGCATGCTGCAAAAGGGAAGATACTTACTTGTTCGTGGCTCTTAAGCGCGGACATTACCTTGCATAATATATGCGAACGTGTCTGGTCTAGCGTCTTGTAAATATTATGTCATTTACTTGTCTAGATCTTATAGATAAATATAACTTGGGTACGAGTACTAAACATGAATAAGTGGAACATAAAACATTATACGTAAAACCGTGGCCGAAAGGTGTTCGTGCTACCACGTACCGGCAAGTGCAGCGTTAGACACCCACCAACTGTCGTCGGACGACCTGACCAAGACTGCAGGAAGACACTGAATGCAGATCGCTTCCAACCGGTCCAATTGGAAATCCTTGGGGGAGTCCTACGTCCAACAGTGTACTTCTTGCAGCTGAGTTGATGATGATATAACAGAAATTATTTATTTGCGTGTATACAGTGATTGTCGCCGGGAGTCGGTGTTCCCAATATGCACAAGACCGCAATTTGTGGCGATCTATGGGGGAGGCCTATGTCCAGCAGTGGACGTCCCTGGCTTATAGATAGATAGATACAGTGATGAGTTGTAGATAGAGCGCAGCAATACTTAGGTATTAACTTGTGACTCTGCTGAAGTCTAAAAAGCCATTTCCTTGCATTAAGCGCGAATAAGTACTAAAAATTATTACCATATCACAAATAATAAAAATATAGCACAAATCGCCGTGTGGTTCCCGGCAGAGTAGAATAGGACCACTCCAAGTCATCCCGTGGGTGTCGTAGAAGGCGACTAAGGAAACACAACCTAAACAAAGCTTATTAACATCAAAGAGACCTCTCCAACCCGTCTGGCCAGCGTGGAGAGTGTAGGCCAAATCCTCTGACTACTCAGGCTATGGTACTTACCTACCTAACCTAACCTATATGGCTTTGGTAGTACAGAGAGGGTCGTGCTCCTGCAGTGGAGACTAGAAAGACCTGATGATGATGATGATGATGATAATGGCACAAATAACTTTTGTACGTAGACTGATGTATTAGTCTTTACAAATATTATAATTCCGCTCTATAGATTTGATTGTTTGTTGGCATTGAATAGGCTCCAAAACTACAGGACCGATTTACAAATTATTTCACCTATAGAAAGCTTATTCGCGGATATATCATCTGCGGGCGACATAGGCTATAATTTACGCGTACAAAGTCGTGGGAAATTTCCTAGTATTCAATATGTTTATATTACAGTGAGTGTTTGTGGGCGGTGCGCTGCAAAGCTAGGGTATTTGCTGTGAAGAGCGGACATTACCATGCATAAGTAATGCGGTGGTTGTGTACCGTCTTGCAACTATTTTATCGCGTACTTAGTTTATTTAATTTAGGTATGAGTCCTATTCATAACTTAGTAGTGAATATATATAGTTTATGTACAAAAGCCAGTACATAATTATTGAACATGACAACATCAGTATTTCAGTATATAGTATAGTAGTAGTTATAAAGTAAATATATAGTATTCGTGGGCGAGGCGCTGCAAAGCTAGGATATTTGCTCTGAAAAACGGACAATACGGACATTACCTTTCATAATTAATGCAGCGGTTGTCCACCGTCTTGCTATTATTATATCACGTACTTGGTTTAATATAACTTTGGTATAAGTACTATACATAAGTAGTTAATAGGTACATGATTATGTACAAAAAACATTATATATTGAACATATTTATGTATGTCGTAGTCATCTGGTTGAATCTGCAGTTTGATTGAATGACTAGCGCGTTCATTGAATGACTCCATTTAGTTGAATGACTAGGCCGAACGTTGATTGAACAAGCGTCACTCAACGTCCAACTAGTTAGCGGACTGTAACATAGCCCTTTGAACAGAGCGGACATAAATCAGTCAGGTGATTCAAATTTAGTTCATTTTTTTCCCACTGCGGCGGTAGAAGTCACCAAAACAAATATGGCACAGATAGCACTGTGTTAATATTTTTTCGATTTAATTTACTTTAAAGTGCATTATTTATAATTAAATAGTATGACAGCATGGATTTATCTATTATTACGCCGCCGCCGGTTACTTTTGAATTAAGAAAAGTTTGCAAAAATATAAGATTAAGTAAAACTAAGTAAATTATGCTATCACCAAACATTTCAAAGCCGTCTATATCCCATTCAACAACTTCGCTAATATGACAAAGACGTTGAACGTTACATTCAACGACTTGACGAGCTGTCCTTCAGTCATTCAATTGAACGTCGGCATTCAATGAACGCGCTATTCATTCAATCAAATAGCAGATTCAACCAGATGACTGCGACATGTATTGGGTATTTGCTCGTGACTCAGAAGAACGGACATTACCTTGCATAATTTAATGCGTTGGTTCTCTACCGTCTTGCTATGATTATATCGCGTACTTGGTAAAATATGACTTAGGTATAAAAACTGTACATAACTAAGTAGTAACTTTTTTGTTTTTCGAATGTGTAAGTGGCCAACACTGGTGTCAGATTTTTCAAGCTGCCTAAAGGCATCTGACATAGCTTAACGACTGCCATCAATGATGACAGCCGGGACCAACGGCTTAACGTGCCTTCCGAAACACGGAGGAGCTCGAGATATTTCATGCTACTTGCGGTCACCCATCCAAGTAGGGACTGCGCCAGGGGTTGCTTAACACACGTAAGCGCTCATAGAGCTCACACCCACTGGACCATCGGTCTCCTCCAAGTAGTAACTGTATATAAGATTATTTATGTACCAAAACAAGTAATAACTTGTCGTGGAAACTAGTGTTTTAAATTCTTACATGCTAGTTTGGGAGACAAAAAAAGACAAACAACAGAGGGCTGGCTTATATTTTGGCCATAAGATTAGCATTGCCATACAACGTGGCAATGCTGCCAGACTTCTGGGCACGCTACCACGGGGCAACGAGCTGCCAGGCCTATTTTATTTGTAAATAGTAGTTTTAGTTTAACTTTTATTTTTTCTATAAAAATAATGTGTAGTTACTTTTAAGAAACCTATATAAAATAAATATCAGATTTTAAAACGTTGAAAAAAACAACAGATAATTATACCAGTAGAATATACTTTTCTTCCCGCGCAGAGGGTAATGGTCGGTCAAAATCAAAATCAAAACGTTTATTCAGAAAATAGGCCTTTGCAGGCACTTTTTCACGTCATATCATATTTAAATTATCTTTTTAGATAATATGTATTTATAAATTGTTCAAAAGCTACAGACTACTAGCGTTTCGGAACCGACCACTGCAGAGAAGAAACGCCGAAAGAAACTCTTATCAACAGTTTTGGTCGCCTACTCGCCTGAAGTGCTTTATATGATTACGAATATTTATTCCTTATTGTCTTTTTCTTTCTTTTCTTTTTTCTGTTTTCATGTTACAATTTCAATATACATAGATTTATTCTTGACACTTCATAGGTCAAGGGATTGGGTAAAAATCTAATGAATAACGACATTAGGCGATGTGTATAGCAATCCATCACTATTTGATTCCATTTACCACCGCCCACTGACACGTGTTTTTGGGGTTTTATGGCTTTGTGCTCTGTCTACTCCGCAAGGGATACAGACGTGATAATATTGTAAGACTTATGAATAAATACTACACATGTTTTGTTCTAACATCGTCAGTGTCTGTGGGTGGCGCGCTACAAAGCTAAGGTGTTAGCTCTAGCTCTAAAGTGCGGTCATTACCTTGCATATTGAATACGGAGGTCTAGCTGTCTTGCTACTATTCCTTTATGTCCTTGTCAACAGTAGATAAATGTTAGGGCAACCAGATACGCATTCATTCAGCGTATCTGGATTGCCCTAACATTTATCATTCTTTTAGCTGTTCATTCATCCTAAATAGGTACAGCAGATAGATACAGGTCTGTTTATAAAACTATCCGCAGTCTAAATAGCAGTTACGATCTAATAGCACATCTGTTACCTTAAGACTCATCATACTTAGTTGCTCGTTCATTTAACAGTTAGGTATAGGAGACCAGCTCTTTATCAAAATAATCCATTGAGCCTTAATATTTAACTTACTTTAACAGCTGTTGCTTACTACACTCGATGACAACGGCAACCTATAAATATGATCTGAGATGTTGTGTACAATGGTATATATTGAGAAACTGATACCATATTTAGACAAGTTGACTAGGTATTATCTTTATCTTCACGTTAGTGTGACAGAGATAGATATCGGTATGAATTAGGATAAATATAGTCCTTGATCATTATTTAAGGTAAGTACCATTATCCAAAAAGCCCTTGTAGCTACAAGTAGATAAAAATTTAAAATTAAAGACTTCTTGGTAAATGTATAAGTATCTTTATTATAAAGTTCGTAGATTGATAAGTATAATTAAAGTAATAAACACTATTATTTTACAATGATAAAGACGAGAAAGTTGTGTCCATACTTTTCAAAATGTCTTTAATACGAGTGTAAATGTTATCACTGAACACGTTTTCCACTACATGTTGAGCACAAATTTCAGCATTACAACAACAGATTGATTTTCCGGAATTTTGGAATTGATCAGCATCATATATTTCAATCCTTATCACTTTTGTCCCATACGTCATTGTCTTAAGGCTGGAGACCAATTTTTTCCGATTATTGCCATAACCATTCTCATTTCGATTTGCATTTTCCAAATTACTGATGATCCTTTGAACAGCAGTTGGATCTAGCATGCTGTCAGATGGTGGTGGTGAGAGCGGAGAGTACGAAGGTGAATAATTCCAATGTTCAAACTGAAACGAAATAAATTAACCAGAGTGAGCTTTGTTATCTACCATTTCGTTTATACCATATTATGTTATGTTTGTAATGTTTCCCCCCACATTTAATGATCGAAATAAATTAACTAAGTAGAACTTTCTCTAAGGATCTTACAAAGTTCATATGTATTTTCATTGCTTGATATAAATGATATATAAATAGAAAAAAAGGTTTTTATTAACAGAAAAATATATTATTTTTTTACTTACCGACATTATTTCAGTCTTACTGCCTGCTTCCAAATTACAAAAAATACTAGATATTGTTTTCTCAAAATAGTAGCCTTTATATATTAATGAATAATTTGCATAAGGTTCAAAATGTGTTCCATTAATTTGCATTCCTTCTTTATTTGATTCTGCCTAAATATGTACATGGCGCCTGATGTAACATAAGCCGTCTTTGTTTGTTATTCACACCTCATGTAAGTACGTCATACAAAGCCATCCCAATGGCTTAGTGAGTAGATTTCATAAACCAAATAAAAGGGATTAGGGTTCAGGTAGCATATAAACAAATATTCAAGTGTGAGTTGTACATTATGTACCGAGTGTTCTGTAGTATAATAAATAAATAAATATTTTGACACACACATACACATACATACACCTTCACACGCAAACTAGCCCCTAAGCAAAGCTTGTACTATACGTACGTACTAGGTAGGTGTGCGTGTGTGTGTGTTTGTGTGTGTCTAAATATTTATTAAGATAGGTACATATTTTTAGGTATATACTTTTTCTAAATATCTTTTTTATCAAAACCCATCATAAGAGGTTCAACAATTTAACCATATACCTACTTAAAATAACATATATATCAACAAGAAGAAAGTTATTTCACATACTACTTATTTTAAACATACTACTAAACAAACGGACAGACATGAGAGACATTATTTTTTGTTTATTAGTTTTATTTTATTCATATCTTCCATGCTGGTCTGGGAGAAGGGAAAAAAACTTAGAATGTACCAGCTGCTTCTCTTCTCCCGCACAAATCGTAAAAACCTATCAAGGGAATGAGTGAAATTGAACCATGTTTATAATAACCCATTACTATTTTTGATTCCTTTTTCAATCTTAATGGTGACTATTACGCTAAGCATAGCCTTTGAGGGTCTTACCGTCCGGGCTCTGTCTACCCTGTCTAAAGACGTGAAAATGTATCTGAATGTATTATGTTGTTTATAAAGTCTAGGCGAGCATACCTGAGGAATGAGCATTGTCTAGTAAATATGCATACCTCAGCATTTTACATATTTAGAAAACATGCTGTACAGTATTATTTATCACATGTACCTTTCAAATAAGGAGAGATTCCATGTGATATCCATCGTATTTAAGCTCAGAATGTTTTGAGGAAAGATTCATAGACAACTTATTCCTAAGGGAATCAAGTCGCTTCAGCCTTAACAAATCTGTTGCCTAATTTTGTGCGGTTTACGAGTACTATTTACAACCTGCTTGTACTTCAATCAAGTTCATCGATTCTACAACAAAAAAATGTAAGTATCTATCAATGAATTAAAATAATTTTATTGTATCTTTCTAGTATTTTGTTCGTTTATTACAGGTTTAATCCACCACTATGATTCTATCAATTTAATTGATGTTAGATCGAATGATTGATGGATCGAATTTTTCATAATTTTTTTTCTTATTTTCTGGATTGAGCTTATGTTAATAAGAAGTTAATCTTTCTTATATACAATTTGATAACCTATCACCCTTTATATTTTAACATCACAAATCTTCACCCACTTAAATAGTTCACTAAATTACATAATAGTAAACATCATTTTTTTTTAAGGTCAAAGGTGCTTGCTAAGGACCTACTCCTGTCATCGAGCGACTCTGAGGTGGAGGTGAAGTCACAGGAAAAGGCAGCGAAATGCAAATCTTCAAGCAAGAGCAGAGAAGATTCAACTAAAAAGAATAAAAAGGACAAAATGTAAGTACCTATCTACGAATGAATTAAAATAATGTCATTACATTTAGGTACTTAGTATTTTTTGTTTGTTACACGTTCAATCCAACATCAACTGATTCTATCAATTTCATTAATGTTAGATCGATTGCTCGATGGATCGAATTTTGTATTTTTATTTTGCTTTATGGATTGAGCGACTGTTAAAGAAGTTTAATCTTTTAAACTTACTTATAGGTAGTTTAATTCAAAGGTAGTCTGTAAGAGATTACCTTTTTTTCTTTATGGCTCGCTAACATGTACATGAACATTATAAAAGGTGGTAGAATATAGTGATACCTTGGCGATAAGGCCGTCTATTATACATCTGATTTACATATTTAAATGTTAATTTCACGTGTTTTGGTTCAAACTTACTTATATACAAATTGATAACCTATCGTCCTGTAGATATTAACATTATAAAACTACATACTCATGAATAGTTCCGAATCAATCACTAAATTATATTATTTATATTTTTTGCAGGTCGAAGTTGGTTGCTAAGGACCTAGACCTGTCATCGAGCGACTCTGAGGCGGAGGTGAAGCCACAGGATAAGGCATCGAAGCGCAAATCTTCAAGCAAGAACAGTGAAGAGTCGGCAAAAAAACTTAAAAAGTCTACTAGCATTCCTCCTGTCACCATGCCGTCGCGAGTTACAGCAAGCATGCTATTCGGAGATAGTTCGGAGGAAGAAAGCGCAGGAACATCAAGTTCTACAAAATTGGGTAAAACAATACCACCACTTGTTTGTTATTATACTAAGAGAGCGAACAAAGGGTATATACGTCAGATAAATGACACCAAAGAGGGTAAACTTTTTGTCGAGCTAAAAATCTATGAGGTGGATGAAATCAAAAAAATCCAGCCCGTGCATCGTTGGCGTCATGCCATTAGTACTATCAAAACAAAATTAAATGAAGACTCGGAATCATGGCGGTATATTAAGAAATTTGTACAAACAGCTCAGAAGGACTTTAAAAATAGTCCCATTTCGGTTTTGGGTGCATATGAATAACTAAATCTATTAATCATCTATTTACTACTATATCTTATATCTTTGAATATTAAACATATAATCTATTATCACGATATGATGTCTATAAGTCTAAGTATAATTACATACTGCTAAGTATATCTAATAAAATTATTCCTTTTTTAAATATTATTCAATGATCATACTATTTAATATCAATATTAAAACAAATATTTTGTAGCTAGATCATTCATAGCGCCTTAAGCCATTACGATTTGAGTCCCTCAGGAAAAAACTATTTATGATTTCGTCAATGAATTACTTTATACAATATCATCTACAAGTCTTATACTTATTTAATAAATTGTTTATAAAGAACAAACTGTTTGGTATCTACTTAGTGTGAGGGTTTATTAACACTAATAGTAATATTATGCTCTCAAATGTTTTATAACTGATAAATATACATTATTTTAATTTAACAGAGTTTTTATTTTTTTCACAGTTGTGAATCCTGACAACTTATCAAGATCTCGAAATATGATAAATTGTGACAAATGCAATATATCGATTCCGAAAAATCTATATCCATACCATATGAGAACGAATTTACATAAAGCTAACTGTTTATTAAGCACGCAGTTCGCAAATATCAATATTGTAGCGTCTGCGTTTAAAAACAGATTAGTAACATACAGATTGAATATCGGTCAGGGAGATGAGTACCTTAGTTCTGAGGCATTCTTGACCGATAACCAAACAGATTTAAAAGAATTAATCAATTTATCATTGAATAACCATGGAACTGTAAAATTGAATTTTGAATTATTCGCATACTTTATACTATCAAAAATAAATGAAAAGCAATTGAAGTCTTTTAATACTAAATTTATTATAATTTATAAGAACACTGATTTGGATGAATTATTAATGAAAGTGATGAATACATTGAATAAAAAATTAACCGAATTCCAACACACTCAATCTGGTTGGTCATTGTTTTCAATGAGTCATCTTGAAATAAATATAAATAAATATTCTCCTTTTCGAGGTGGATCTTATAAAGAGTTACCGCCTGCAATCAAACATTCTAAAAGTTGTATAAATATAAAAAATCAAGATAATTGTTGTTTCCTTTGGAGTATAGTTGCTGCATTACATCCAGCCATAAATAATGTATGCAAAACTAGTTCATATCCTCATTACTCTGTTATTCTTAATACTGAAGGAATGAAATTTCCACCCACGATGAATGATTTAAAAAAGTTTGAACAAAATAATCCTGACATAAGTTTTAATATATATGGTTTACAGAATGATTTAGTAACTGGACCGCTTTATGTAACAAAATACAAAAAGAAAAATCATGTAAATCTGTTGTATGTGGAATACCGTAATAGTAATAAAGGTCATTATTGTCTGATCAAAGATTTGACTCGTCTAGTTCGACGTCAAGTCACTCACTATAAAGGCAAAGTTTTTTTATGTGATATATGTTTACAAATGTTCAGTAAGGAAACAAGGTATAATTCTCATAGTTGTTCTAAGATTTTATGTGTTTTACCCGAAAAAAACAGTGTGTTAAAATTTAAGCATTACGAGAGGCAGCAAAAAATTAATTTTATTATTTATGCTGATTTCGAATGTTTATTAATTAATTGTAATGAACGTATTTCTGAGAATACCCAAAAGCTTAAAGTACATAAACCATCATGTTTTGCATATTTTATATGTTGCTCACATAATGAGGACTTAAACAAATATGTCACTTACAGAGGTGATGATTGTGTAAAAATGTTCGTCAAATGTTTAATAAAAGATGTTAAGCGTATACATAAAATTTTAAATAAGAAAAAATTGATGAGTCCTTTAACATCTGAGCAAGAGTTAAACTATCAAAATGCGAGCACATGTCACATATGTAAACAACCTTTAAACAATGACCGAGTTAAAGATCATGATCATATTACATCTAATTTCCGAGGAGCGGCGCACTCGAAATGTAACCTGATATACAGAGTTTGCCCATTCATTCCTGTTGTATTTCATAATCTGTCTGGCTATGACTCACATTTATTCATTGAGGAATTGAGCAAGTATGAAGGTTTTATAAATGTAATACCAAAAACCAAAGAAAAGTATTTATCATTTACAAAAGTAATCAAAACTGAAAATTATAATCATCCTATTCAAATAAAATTCATTGATTCATATCAATTTCTCAGCTCTAGTCTCGATACATTGTGTAAAAGTTTATCAGAAAACGATTTCCATTATTTATCTAGAGAGTTTAATGATAAAAGAAAATTTGATTTAATGAGACAAAAGGGAGTCTATCCATATGATTATGTCGACTCTTGGTCAAAATTTGAGGAAACACAACTTCCTTCAAAGAAACATTTCTTTAATACTATGAGTAATGATCATATAACAGATGAAGCATATTCACAGGCTCAAACAGTATGGAAATTTTTTAAAGTAAAAACTCTTGGTGAATATACTGATTTATATCTAAAATGTGATGTTCTTTTGTTATGTGATATATTCGAAAATTTTAGAAAAACAAGCCTTCATTATTATAAATTAGATCCAGCTTATTACGTAACATCACCAAGCTTAAGCTGGGATGCGATGTTACTATACACAGGCGTTGAACTTGAACTTATAAATGACTTACAAATATATGAAATGTTGGAAAAAGGAATACGAGGCGGGTTAGCACAATGTTCACTCCGTCATGCTGAAGCGAATAATAAATATTTACCAAATTTTAACAGTTTAGAACCAAGCAGTTATTTGATATATCTTGATTGTAATAATCTGTATGGCTATGCTATGATGAAAAAGCTCCCTATCTCAGAATTCAAATTTTTATCTGAGGATGAAATTGCCAATTTTGATGTAGTTAGTGTTCCTGATGATAATGATTACGGTTATATTTTAGAAGTTGACTTATCTTACCCAGATTATTTACATAACAGACACAAAGACTTGCCTTTTGCTGTTGAAAAAATAGTACCACCGTATGGGAAAACCAAGAAATTGATTGCAAACCTATACGATAAATATAATTATGTGATTCATTATGTAAATCTAAAAGAATGTTTGAAAAATGGATTGTTATTAAGAAAAATTCATCGAATAATTAGCTTTAGACAAGAATGCTTTCTGAAAAGCTACATCGATCTCAATACCAGTCTACGTCAGAAATCAAAGACTGTTTTTGAAAAAGACTTTTTTAAATTATTAAACAATGCTATATTCGGAAAAACTATAGAAAACAAACGCAAACAAGCAAATGTTAAATTAATTACCAAATGGAGAGATACTGATAATAGAACAAGTAAACGTTGCGATGCAGAAAAATTAATAGCGAAGCCGAACTTAAAAAGCATCACAATTTTTTCAGAAAATTTCATAGCTGTGGAATTATATCGGGAAAAAGTTATTTTAGATAGACCGATTTATATTGGATTCAGTGTTTTAGAATATTCGAAGCAGCATTTGTATCAGTTTCATTATGACTTCATAAAAAATAAGTATGGAAATAATGCAAAGCTATGCTATACTGATACAGATAGCTTACTTTATTTAATACACACCGCCGATTTTTACCAAGATATGCATGACCACATTTCAAATTTTGATACAAGCAATTTCAAAATAAATAATCCCTTCCACTTACCACAGGTTAACGCAAAGATTCCTGGTTTATGGAAACATGAAATGGGTGATGACTTAATTACAGAATTTATTGGTTTACGAGCTAAATTATATTTCATTAATAGTGTCAAAACGCAAATTAAAAAAGCTAAAGGTGTTACCAAAACAGTCTCAAAGCACCTAAATATTAATGATTACAACAACGCACTGTCAACTAATAAAGTGCTTAGATGTAAAATGAACATGATAAGATCGATCAAACATATGTTGTACTCTCAACAAATAGATAAACAAGTTTTAGACAGAAACGATGATAAAGTTCAAGTATTACAAGACCAAATTCATACATTACCATGGGGTCATACTGATTCTATACTAATGGATTATCCTAGCGATGTGTGAAGTGCTAATGTGTGTAAAAATCTTTTCATCTTCGTAAGTAATTATATTGTTAATTATATAAAACAATCATACTTACAATCTGTATACATAGATATTAAGACTTTGAATGAATTATGGCTTGTAGGTACCACTTCTGTTAAATATTTTACTAAAGAGGTATTTGTTGCTGAAATACTATGGGAAAACAGTATTATTTCAACGACTTACTATACTTACTGCTTACCTATAAAATACAGTTACTAATATTATCCTGTGTCAATTTTGTACTGTATTATGAAGTTAATAAATAAATAATTTCATGTTGTGTATGCTACTAGCTTTATTATGTTTAGTCCCAAATGATTTATCTAAATAAGTTATAATGATATATTAAATAAATAAATTATAAATATCGTTTGTCTTTTTTATGAACTTGCATATAGTAAGAGGGAGGAGTGTTAGTAGTAATGTGGTATATAAAGACTGGAAAGATTTAGCCACCTCACATTTTCAAAATGAAGTTCGTTAAGCAACCGTTGACGTTAGAAATAAATGATATAAAAGTTAATATTAATAGAGATATAGTAAAACATAGTACATTGTTACCTAACACAATCCGATGCATAATATGTGGTCCTTCCAATTGTGGCAAAACGAACGTTATGCTTTCTTTATTATTACATAAAAATGGTCTTAAATTTAGACATATTTATTTGTATTCAAAGACAGTATTTCAACCAAAATATCGATTTTTAAGTGAAGTCATGAAAAGAATCTCAGGAACTAAGCTATTTATTTATAATGATGACAAAGAGGTACTTCACCCTAATGATGCATTACAAAATTCAATTATTATTTTTGACGATGTTGCATGTGAAAACCAAATCAATATTAGAACTTACTTTACAATGGGAAGACACCGACAGATTGATTGTTTTTATTTATCTCAAACTTATTCAAAAATACCTAAGCAACTATTGCGAGATAATGTTAATCTACTCGTTATTTTCAAGCAAGACGATACTAATTTAAAGCACATTTACAATGAGCATGTGAATACAGATATGAGTTGGATACAATTTAAAAGTCTTTGTTCAGATATATGGCAAAACAATTTTAGTTTCTTAAGTATACATAAAGATTGCTTATTAAACAATGGGAGGTATAGAAAGAACTTCGATACGTTCGTTTATTTTTAAATATTTGTTATATAACACAATTTGATAGAAAATAACTCATTCAAGTTTAAGTATTTGTAAACAGTAGTCGTTTGTATTGCCTATTTAATTAAAATATACAATGGATGTGCAATTAAAAAAAGAACTTGTAAAATCAGTAAATAATATAAAAAATAAAATAAAAATGATCAAAAACGAGGAAGATGAAGCTAATTTAAAATTTAAAAAAGTTTTTAATCCTATAATTCAACCTTTGGAGACGCTTCTTTATGCAAAAAAACAAAATACTGATAGAAATGCTAATACGGAGAGTACTGATACGAATAATATGGAGGAAGAGCTTATTGCCAAACACGCGAGTGAACCTGATGACACGATTAGTGAGTTGCATTCTTCCGTAGAATACGATGATTTTAAAGATATAATCTCGACAAATTCTAATGGGACCTCAGAATACAATGATGATTTAGATGATGAAAACCCTGAGTTGAAAAGAAATAATGAAACACATATTTCTCTCAAAAAAGAAGATATTATGGATATCTATGATGACATAAATGTACCGTTCGGAATACGTAGCGAAGATAAAAAACTTATGATGGGAAACTCTAAAGTAATTATATCACTTAAGAAAAATACTGTAAATGATGACAAATCGTACGTGATGACTATTGATGAAAACAAATATGAATTAACTCCGGGTTTAAAGGAGCTTTTAATACGTAACAAACCTAATCTTGAGCTAGTAACTGATAAAGATAAAGTAGTATACAAAAACATGCTTGACATTACACATGCACATAAACGAGACTATAATCCTAACGGACAAATGAGAGGTGATAAAGGGTTAAAATACTGTAATATTATCAAACCGCTATATTTAGATCAAAACTGTGTTACTAAACAGCAAGGTAAAAAAATTGAGCCAAAAACTGGAGGTTCTTTATGTAAATTTAAAAAATATAAAAACGACACTGATTACGTTTACTGGGACGATCCTAATGAATTGATTGAAAGATTGAAACTGCTGATTGCTTCAAAAAGTGCTGGTAACAGTAATCATGACAATGAAATTGTGTCAATCATTGAAGAGTTGAAGGAAGCTGGTATCATAACAGGATAAAAAGATATGTAATATAATATATTTAGCATTCGTATTCAGCAGCTTGTTGGATAAGTTAGTAATATAATAAAACGACATTTTAAATAGATATTCATATTAGTTATAAATTTAAAATGATATTAATATAAATATATTGTCTGTTTTTCCAACGATCGTTATGAGTGATTTAGATATAAATATTGAAAAAACTGAAGTTAAAAATAATGATTTTGACAACAAACTTTCATTCAATAGTGCAAACCAAATTATATATTTAAACAAGATAATTAAGAATCTTCAAGATCGCATTAAAAGAATTGAAAAAACAATTGAAATTAGAGAAATAGCTGATAAATTAAACAAGCATTATGAGCAAAGCGGACGTGGTAAATGAAATTCATAAAAATGCTAGAATAAACTTTCCTAGACGTAATGTTGTATTAAAAGATATAGATGACCTCTGGCAAGCAGATTTGGTAGACATGCAGCCTATGTCGAGAATAAACGAGGGGTACAAATATATATTAGTGATTATTGATTGCTTTTCAAAATATGCTTGGACAATTCCAATTAAACAAAAAAATAAAGAATTAGTGTCTAAAGCATTTCTAACTATATTGAAAGGAGGGCGGGTACCTAAAAATTTACAGACAGATATGGGTGCAGAGTTTTACAATAATAAATTCAAAAGTATTACTCATAAATATGACATTAATCATTATTCTACATATTCGTCTAAAAAAGCTTCAATCGTGGAAAGACTAATTAGAACATTAAAGTCTCGACTTTATAAAGAGTTTAATTTAAAAGGTAATTACAAATGGATAGATGGTACACTTGCTAATAAAGTACATGAATATAATCATACTTTTCATAGAACTATCGGACAACAACCTGCATCAGTCAATCATAATAATAAGGATTCTATATTACAGAGATTTAAGAATATTTCTGAAGGTAAAAAAATAATAAAATGTAAAAGATACAAAGTTGGTGATTTTGTAAGAATAAGTAAACATAAAGGATGTTTCGAAAAGGGGTATACTCCTAACTGGTCTACTGAAATATTTAAAATAATAAAAATTAAGCATACAAATCCTACTACTTATTTATTGGAAGATTCTCGATGTAGACCAATTTTAGGCGCATTTTATGCCCAAGAAATCTTAAAAACCAAACACCCAGACATATACCTAGTCGAGAAAGTTTTAAAAACAAAAGGAGATAAGGTATACGTTAAGTGGTTAGGGCTTCCTGAAACTGAAAACAGTTGGATAGATAAAACAAATGTGGTGTAGACATTCATTGAATCACTGCACGGTATATTGAGTTGAAATATATACCGATTCTGTATTCTCTTGATTCATTCAAGCTTTAACCTCTAGATAGGTAAGACTACTTTATTAGTAAAAATGGATAAAAGACAGCGTAATTTGTTAATTAAAAAAAATAAAAAAGATATTATCGCAGAGAAAAAGAAGAGAATATCTTCAGGAACTGGTATTAAAAACACTTTTAAAAATGTTGTTTCACATGCAAAACGACACATTAAGAAACTGAAGCCTAAATGTAAAAAAATGTTAGCTGAATTAGCATATGCTGCAGCTCAAGAATTGGCGTCCGATATTCCTATTCAATTACCACGAGTAATACCGGTACCTAAATCTGGCGGGTTTCTTCCTTTAATTCCTATATTTGCTGGATTGTCTGCGGCTGGTAGTATAACTGGAGGAGTTGCTGGAATTACGAGAGCTATAAATGAATATAAAGCTGCGAAAAAACAACTTTCAATGTTAAAAGGAGTTGACAATCGTTTGAAGTCTACTTTCTGTGTTGGAAAAGGATTACATGTAAAACCTTATAAAGATGGATTAGGAATTTATGTTACAAAACAAAAAAACTTAATAAAAGGCTACCCAGAAGAGCATTAACCAATATCGATATATTAAAACACTCCAAGTTTATTCCCTTTTTTCGTGGTGTTTATATGAGAGATGAATTACCCGAAAAACCACATAAAATGGAATGTGGGGTTATTAATTTAGATTGCTCAATGAACTCAGGCACACACTGGGTAGCCTACGCAAAAATTAACGACTACATTGAATACTTCGATAGTTATGGAAATTTAAAACCTCCAAAAGAATTTGTTCAATATGTGGGATCAAATATTCGATACAACTATGATAATCTTCAAGGAGATCATTTATTTAACTGTGGACATTTATGTTTGAACTTTCTCAAATTGTTTTGGTCATCTCGTAATGTAATAAAATAAAAGTACATAGTACTTTTAAATTAAGTCAGTCTTTAACAACTTGTGATGATATACACATCATGCTCGCTTAAACGTTTCAAGATAATTACTTATCCTTTTATTTATAAAAGTACTAAGATAAAATTATTATGCTCGTTTTCAATAAAACCCCTGTCGATAGAAAAAAAAAGGTCATTATATCTACCATAGTAAAAGAAGGAAGACGAGTGCGACGATTGGGTGTAAAAAAAATTACTTTAAACAATAAAAAGTTTCTACAAGCCCTTGGATTTAAATTATAAAAAATGCTTGAAATAACAGACTTACCACAGCATGAAAATTCAATTGAAAGCTATGAAATTCATAGTTATAATCCGTATAATAACAGTTTTAATGATAATGATGAAATTAGAATACCTATTCACCAACAAGATGTATATGTGCTGCCTTCAGCTAGCTCCATTTATATAGAAGGAAATATAAGAGTGAGTAACAAAGATGCAACAGGAAAAGTGAACAGAAAGGAGGTTAATTTTATTAACAATCCAATATCGTTTTTGTTTCAAGATATTAAATACGAATTGAATGGAGTTGAAATTGACCGCATAAAAAATGCTGGAATTACAACTACACTAAAATCTTACATTTCAATGAATGAGGGAGAAAGTAAAGTTGCTGAGGTGTGGGGTTGGAACATTAATGGAACAAAAGAAACAGATGGAAATTTCAGTTTTATTCTCCCGTTAAATAAAATATTAGGATTTGCTGAAGATTATCGTAAAATTGTTATTAATTGTAGACATGAACTTATACTCCATAGAAGCAGTTCTGTAAAAAATTGTGTGATTACGGAAAAATCTGATAGTGTCTGTATAAATATTCAAAAGATTCAATGGCGAGTACCACATATAAGAGTTTCTGATCGTCATAGGCTCTCTTTACTTAAACATTTAGAAAAAGATCGTCCAATACAATTAGCTTTCAGAAATTGGGATTTATATGAATATCCCTTATTACCTAAAACAACAAAACATTCGTGGTCTGTTAAAACCGCATCTCAATTAGAAAAACCAAGATTTGTTATATTCGGATTACAGTGTAACAGGAAAACCGATACAACCAAAAGTTCTTCTATATTTGATCATTGCAAAGTCACTAATGTCAAATTGTTTTTAAATTCACAATATTATCCCTATGAATCACTTAACCTGAAATTTGATGAAGGTAAATATTGTATATTATATGAAATGTATGCTAATTTCCGTCAGTCGTATTATGGTTTCAGCCTCGACCCCTTGCTTGATTTGTGCACGTTCAAAGTAAAAGCTCCACTTTTTGTTATCGACTGTTCAAGACAGAATGACTTGGTAAAAACTGGACCAGTAGACGTACGTTTAGAAATTGAGTCTTCTGAAGATATACCAGACAATACTACTGGTTATTGTTTAATCATCAACGATCGTCTTTTTGAATATAAGCCATTAAGTAACATTGTACGGAAGATATCATGAACGTAATTGTTGATGTTCAAGGTTTTAAGAATGAGCGAAACCAATTTATACTTAAAGAAATAGCAATCTTAAGCAAAACACATAATACAGTATTGTTGATAAAACAACCTTACCCATTTTATAATCTTACTCCTAAAGAACGTTTACAAGTATCGTGGATAGAACGAAATAGAGGAATCTTATGGAACGAAGGCTTTGTGCCTTATGATACATATAAGTATAATTTAATTGATTTTTTTAGAAATAAGCATGTTTATACAAAGGGTACTGAAAAAGTACTATGGTTGAAAGAAATACTAGAAAATAATGATGTATATAATTTAGAAGATTTAAACTGTCCTAATTTTGAAACATTGTATTGTAAATATTCTTCAGATATTCAAACTTGTATCTATCATAAAAAAAATTGTGCATTAAAAAATGTAATATGTTTGTATAAGTGGTATAAGGAACATAAATGTAATTTTATTAAATAAATTATTCTTAATAATTTGATACATTTCGTATACACGTGCATGAAAAATGTATAATGTTAACAAAAGTTTTGTAAAAAACAAAAATATAATTTTATGAAATATATTGTTAAAGTTTGAGAAATTTTGTTTCCTTTCGTCCAGTCCAATACACAAAAAATTGCTTACAAAAATGTCATAAAGAACGCTTTAAAGGATTACCTACCTACTTTAGAAAATGGTGTTTAATATTGAGGATCGAGTGTTAGTAATTATAGTAGAAAAAAGGCTATGTGGACTCAACGTAGTAAAAATTGATAGTTATGAACTATATGATACCATTTTAAACCTTCCTACATTATTTTGTTATCTGATGTAAATTAAAATGAATAAACAGTTCAGTAACAGGGTTTGAAAAAAAGGTAATCGGTAAACCAGTTCTAGTTAAATAGATAAATGTTATTACAAGTGAAGTTGTTGAAATGAAGGGATTAGGCTGTTTACCCCAATCCGACGTGTATCTATCTGCTGTACGTATTTAGGGATGAATAAACAGTTGAAAGAATGATAAATGTTAGGGCAATCCAGATACGCTGAATGAATGCGTATCTGGTTGCCCTAACATTTATCTACTGTCAACATATTATTTACGAGAAAATCAGCTGCTTGTAAATCTACAAGGTAAATAAAGTAATAGACTATCTAACATTTTAATTTCGGAAACGGCTTTAATCAAACAACGACTATAATAAACCTCAAACGAGACCAATTTGGAAGTAAACACTTTCAAATTAAAAAAAAAATCGAAATCATTTCTTTCATCTTCGAACTGGACATATGTATATGATATTATCAAAATAAGTTACAAATTAATTGAGAACCGACGCCTTTTTAACATCAGTTTAAAATAAAAACTGTCAAATTAAAAATGCTGGCTTGATGTTCTCAAGAAATATTTGCATACCATGGTCTCAAATTCTATGCCATATACCGCGCTAAATGGAAAAAAAAAATTCGGAGAGTGGACCGGAAAAAGCTTTGATTATAGATAGAGCAAGAGTTATTAAATTAAGTTAACTTAAAACATACATTAATAGAAATTATTAAATTAAACATAAATTAATTTAAGCATAAAATCGCACAATTTGGCGTGCCCTTGGGGAGGCTTATGTCCAGCAGTGGACTGCTGAATAGGCTGATGATGATGATGATACATTAATAGCAACTAGACTGATGTGAGATTAAATTTAGCCATATTCTTGCTATATTGATAAATTATCTATTCGTATTTGAGTTCAAGGCCAGTAGTAGTAAGATACTCGGACAGTTCCGACACGCTCTTTGAGATGAATTGACCCTTGGCTACTACCATATGAGTAAATTTTTTTCGGTCGACATTTTGGGTATCAAAGAATTAATATATCCTATTCGCTGATGAAATATGATCAACTACTAAAAGAACTACTACTGAAGACTCGACCGAAGCCCTCCTACAACTATACTTTCAAGTTTGGCTTTGCTAGCCACATTAGAGCCCACCACAATAAGGACCTCGGGATAGACACATAGGAGTCGCCGTCGCCGGAAACGGCTTGGACGACATGATGATGAATATACTCATTGTTTGCCAAAATCAAAACCCAAACGCTATGTCAGAAACGTAAGAGTAGAATACCAGAACAAAATGTAGCATCCTAAATGGAACTAACATTCCACGTACAAGGTGCAATACAGTATTTGAGCTGTACCAGTCGTATAAATAAAACTTCCACAGAGACCGTCTGACTGAAAACCTTAGTTCAAGGAATTTTATTTTAAGTTGTAGTTCGTGGAGAACTTGGACAAACTAGAGGGAACGAGAAAGGTGAGATAGTCTATGGCTCATTTTTAAACTTTCGCGTTTTAACTATGTACAACAAACACGTTTTTCAAAGAAAAATAAAACACGATCACCCTGCCAAAAAGTATATAACCTTTGACCTCAGAATAGTAAATCTCCTTTGCCGCATCACATAAGGCAAGGATTCCAATCCAAATTTTCAGGTTCTGTTCAGGAATTTAGTAGTAATGATGGCATAAACAAATTAACATGCATCTCTGTTTATTTTGGTATTTTGTGCGTGTAAGTGGCCGTTATTCACTGGTGTCGGACTTAGCGAGCTGCGTAAAGGCAGCTTAACGACTGCCATCAATGATGACACTCGGGACCAGTGGCTTAACGTGCCTTCCGAAGCATGGAGGAGCTCTAGATATTTTTATGCCACTTGCGGTCGGGTGACCCACTTAGATGGGTATCCAAGTGGGGACTGCGCCTTGGGTTGCTTAACATGCGTTAGCGCTAATAATGCTAGCACCCACTAGGCCATCGGGCACTAGGGCATATCTGAGAATTTTTTATACCTTTCCTAGGCAGTCATGTAAAAGTCGCTGATCGCGCTCATTAATGCATATACCATTTGTCCTACCAGGTGATCGGCATGTACATTATTCAAACATTCTTGGAAAACCTTTGTCTTTGTCAGAATTAGTATCAAACCCTTGGAAAGTGCCCTACTTACCCTGACAGCGATCCTGTGTATTTTGATACCCTTATACTCGTAAGTTATATTAATTATATGTGTACCTATAACTTCGATGTTGGACAAGCAAAAAAACGTAAATGTTCCAGCTGCTTCTGTTTCCGTGCAGATCGTAAAAGGCAATCGAGGGAATAGGCTAGATCTGTGGTGGTGAAACTAGCAAACTATGTTGATTCTACATACCACCTTTGGAGGCGAAGTAAACGTCATCTTTGGTGAGGCTAGTGAAACATGAAAGGCATGAAAGCAGGGGGAAAGTAGTCTGGTCTTCATCACCACATTGACATCGCATTTCCGTCTGGTTGATATAGCCCTATAGTGGGCCGGAATGTGCTTGTATCGCCCTACCTCAGTCCGAAGACGATCAAAGCTCTTCCATGAAACCCACGGAAGTTAGTAACCTGAGGGCAACTCCTCTCATGATGTGACAATACCAGTATGGGGTGAGTACTGGTTACGTCAGAGTGTTTAAACATAGTGTTAAACCCTTTATCCCTTATTAAGTAAATAAGAGCTAGGCTACACAACACTAGGTCTACTTTGTAAAGGGGGATTGAAGCAACCCCTTTTACCAGAGGTTACCTACTTAAGAATTTGTTAAATAAGGCCCGAAAACTATAATTTATTGCAGTTACCCGCGGCTTTACCCATCATCAGGTCCTTCTAAGTCTCCACAGCAGGAGCACGACCCTCTCAGTACTACCAGAGCCATATTATAAGCCAGAGCAGTCAGAGGATTTGGCCTACACTCTCCACGCTGGCCAGACGGGTTGGAGAGGTATTTTTGGTGTTTATAAGCTTTGTTTAGCTTGTGTTTCCTAAATCGCCTTCTACGACATCCACGGGAAGACTTGGAGTGGTCCTATTCTAGTCTGCCGGGAACTACGCGGCTTTGCCCACGTGATATTTTTTCATTTTCAGTACCCTAATTTATAAATAATATGAAAATATATAAATAAGTACATAGTATGCAAAATTTCATGATGATCGGTTCAGTTGATAGGGCGTGAAAGCGTTACAAACAAACAAACTCATTTTCGCATTTATAATATTAGATGAGTTAGGATTACACAACTATTTACAATCAAACAAATTGTTATGACTCCACTTAGAAATAACGGCATCTAAACACCGGTACTAACGGACACAATAAGAATAATATCACCTCACAATCCCTTACGAAAACAAAGCCCACTGCAATACAGTGCGGTCAAATTGCCCCTCTTAACATTCCAAGTGAGTAAAGACAAGAGTAAAAACTAGTATAAATAAATCTTCAGAGGCGCCCTTGTGATGAGAGAAAGCGGACATTTTTTTGAAGTAGAAACTTCTTTAGCGGCGCTGTGCACTTTTTGTGATGGGGAAAAATGTTCAACTCGCGACAGATCACGTGACCGTAGGATAGATACGTGACTTGATCGAAAAGCTGGTACAATGTCATTGAAGCCAGTAGACCGCCGTATCCTAATCCTAACCCTATCCTAACTTCCTAGCCTTCTTATGAATTACTAGCTTACACCCGCCGCTCCACCCGGGTTAAGTGTCGATCCTTCGGGAACAATAAACCTTTTTTCCGGGATGCAAGGTAGCCTTTGTCCTTCTCCATACTCCAGACAACGTGTATGCAAAATTTCATGATGATCGGTTCAGTAGATAGGGCGTGAAAGCGTAACAAACAAATGAACAAACAAACAAACTCAATTTCGCATTTAAAATATTAGGTAGGATTACACGACTGTATACAATCAAACAAATTGTTATTACTCCACTTAGAAATAACGACAACTAAACACCGGTACTAACGGACACAATAAGAATAATATCACCTCACAATCCCTTACGAAAACAAAGCCCACTGCAATACAGTGCGGTCAAATTGCCTCGCTTAACATTCCAAGTGAGTAAAGACAAGAGTAAAAACTAGAATAAATAAATCTTCAGAGGCGCCCTTGTGATGAGAGAAAGCGGAATTTTTTTTGAAGTGAAACTTCTTTGGCAGCGCTGTGCGCTTGTTGTGATGGGAAAAAATGTTAAACTCGCGACAGATCACGTCTACAGATCGAAAAACTGTTACAATGTTTCAAGACCTTCAGACACCGTGAACCAATACTGCGTACATCCGGGACGTTATCAAGAAATATTTTAGGCGGTAGATTTTGCAGTTCTTATAAAATACTAGACAAATGTCAACTTAGTCTACCTGCGACCACGAACACTGTAAAGTGCTTGAAACGTTAGGTGTATAAATAATGTAATAAACGCGATAAAAACCGTATTAAAATAATTTTATTTAAATGTGTAACAATCGCGAAAGCTTAAGAAAACATTACTGTTACAATGTAATTGGAGCCAGTAGACCGCTGTATCCTAATCCTATCCTAATCCTATTCTAACTTCCTATTCCTAATCCTATCCTAAATAATATTATAAATGCGAAAGTGAGTTTGTTAGTTTGTTTGTTTATTTGTTTGCCTTTCACGCCTATCTACTGAACCAATCATCATGAAATTTTGCATACACATAGGTTAGGGTATTGAGAAGGACACCCTAACTAATATTATAAAGCGAAAGTGAGTTTGTTAGTTTGTTTGTTACGCTTTCACGCCGTATCTACTGATCCAATCATTATGAAATTTTGCATACACAAAGGTTAGGGTATTGAGAAGGACATAGGCTATATATCATGCGGGCAGAGCTGCGGACAACAGCTAGTTTAAAATAAATGAACAAATCCATTGTTTGTATGTCATGGTATTTATTGTCGTTATATTCACTATTACATTTTTTTCGTATTAAAATTATTACCTAACCATTCCAACATATTAATAAGTTCCGTAGTTGCGAATGACAACTTTGAGTTAACGACCAAAAACATGTAACAATGAAAATGTATGAAATTTAACATTTTCGAGTACATTTTATAACTTGGTTGCCTATAACTTTTTAGTTTGTAATTAGTACTCAGCTCTGATAGTTTTCCTTTCAACTTCAGTATATATACTACGGCTGTAATTTTTTTCACGTATCCATATATAACCGTTTAGTAGATAGAGAGGGGGACACTTACATGTAACAAAACGGATCCTTAAATCGAAAATGGTGTTCTCAACCTTACAATATTTTTTAAAGACCTATTTAACAGTACCCAACACGATGGGTTTGTATAGAAAAAAAATATTACTCCCCCTTTACTTGTATGGGAGCTACCCTAAAAAAAATATTTTTTCAAGATTTTCTTCTACCCCTTTTTTGACATGATTAATGTATGTATGTATGTATGTATGTAATTTCTTTATTGTACAAAAACCTTAACTCTAAACAATATAATAACAAAAGAAAAATTAATGCAATCAAAAAAACTACATACCCATACCAAATTTCAGCTTTCTAGTACTTATAGTCTCTGCGTAAAACCGCGGACGAACAGACAGACAGACAAAGAGACATGGCGAAACTATGAGGGTTTCTAGTTTACTACGGAACCCTAAAAATGCACAACGTTAATATTCAAGTTTTCACTTCTACCTTCACTCCCGGAGTGCTTACCCGATGTTTTTTTTATGGGTTTTGTAGCTAGCTAGCAAAAAGTGATACATGAGATCCAAAATTTAAATAAAAACTATTCATTTCAGCTCCAATTGATCTTTTGATAGGAAATAGAAAGATGTAATATGTAGCGGAGAGCTACGAGGATGCGTCATGACACTGCGAAAGTCTGCCGAGATTTCTATCAGAGCCAAGCGGTACGGATATGTATAGCGAAGCTGTGATATGTGTTGCTCTTTTTGCCCGACTGACCCACCCAGAGGGAGGGTTATGTTTTTGCGTATGTATGTATCTTTATCCACGTAAGTTTGTCTGTTCCATTTCGAAGTCTGTGGTGCTATTAGATTCGTAGTCGTCCCCGGAGTATCAAAGGCTAAGTATGGAGGTCGTAAACTGTCAAAAATAGCAGTCAGGTTATTAATTATTTTTAAATAATGTAACTTGTTTCACCAGAGCTAAGCGGTGCTAATTTTTTGTATGGCGAAGCTGTTAAATATGTGTTGCATGGATGCGTAGGAGCTTTTTTCAGAAATACATTGTCAGATTGACAATATTATCACAAACCACATTTCCTGCAAGATCGTTTTTACCGTTCGTTGATGCGTAGGAGCTTTTTTCAGAAATACATTGTCAGATTGACAATATTATCACAAACCACATTTCCTGCAAGATCGTTTTTACCGTAGCTATGAGAAACTAGAAGGCTTTGATACTTAACGAGAGATCTGAATAAAAAAACTCATCCCTATTAGGTTAAAGATGACCTGCTTCTTCATAAATGGGCTCGCAAAGACTCCCCAGAATGGGACTGTGGGGCCAGAGATCAAACTATGAGGTATATTGTCGAAGGCTGCCCACTCCATCGTTTCCTTGAAGGCCTTAGCTAACTCCTCTAATATTATACCGAAGATAGGCCTAAGAACTTAAATAGGGTCATACAGGATTTTTATACAACTCTTGCAGCACTGTGTTATATGTATACATATGAAATATCGACCAAAACTGTGCTACGCAAGGCTTGAAAATAAAGCAATGCTATTGGGTGTAACTAGCACAGAAACTGTGCTTAAGTGCTTCGATAAAAATCTGGTCAAATGAAATGAGTGTTCTGACCATGTAATGTAATGTAATTAAGTGTAATTTTTTTTAATTAGCAATACGACTGAAAATTCTTAGACAGTCCTAAAATTGCGTAATTTCCAAGAAGCCCCGTTTTTTATATCCATTCATTAAGCTTTTAGGAAGCAATGTCCTCACATTTCATCAACGCTGACAACAGATACCCACAACAGTAAAAACCCGTAATAAAACGCCAAGTGGCGAGAATTTTAATTCTGACATAAATATTTTCGCAGATATTGCTTTCGCTTATCTCTCGGTTTATGAACCATCGCGTAAAAGAAATATTCTAGGCGTCAAAGAAAAATCGTAACAATTTATTCGGACGGCTGAATGGGGCGAATTTTTGCCGTCCACGGCCCACCATTACGATCTCTTTCACCGACATTGTAACATTGTCTAATCCAGCGCTAATTCTGTCTAGAATGAAATAAAATCTGGCTGAGATCTCATTAAATTATTCTGGCATTTTCAAATTCAAAGGCTGGCTTCGCTGTCAATGTTATAACTGACGTTTATTATAATTTTATTATTTGATATTTTGCGTCTACGACCTTTAATATCACATTTAAAATGCCTTTGATATTTAAAATTACATTTTTGGCAACTATTAACGTTTTTAGTATAACAATTTTTAAGTTATTTGAAAAATCCACGAGCTTTTTGACATTGGCGAAATTTTATATAAATTATAGCCAATATATTATTGGATATAATGATTTTAAGAAATAATTATTTCCAATTTTAAAAAAATATATATTCCTATCAAATGGGTTTTAGATAAAAAAAAAATCTAAAACCCACTTGATAGGAATATATAATTTTTCAAAGCAATTTTTTGTGTTGAAAATCATTGAATAAATCTTTTTAATGATTTCATACTTAGGATAAAATAAGTAACGGAAATAAGGGAATCAAGTATGCAACCGGCCGAAAAAAATGCATCATACCATACTACAGCAAGGTTTCGGTATCACATATTTATCATATGCTTTTAAGTAAATATTGCTAACCGACTAATTTGATAATCATCATTATCAACAGGTCTTTTTTTTAAGTCTCCACTGCAGGAGTATGACCCGCTCTGTACAACCAGAGCCATGGCAGTCAGAGGATTAGGCCTACACTCTCCACGCTGGCCAGACGGATTGGAGAGGTCTCTTTGATGTTTATAAGCTTTATTTAGCTTGTTTCCTAAGTCGCCTTCTACGACATCCACGGGAAGACTTGAAGTGGTCTTATTCTACTCTGCCGGGAACCACACGGCACCACAACCAATTTTATAATGTTTTACATGAACTTAATTTTCGGCTTTTCCTATTTTAATTTTTGGTTTATTTTAGGTATAGTTATGGTATATCAAAGGGGCCGTTTTCTTAAACGGGAAAAAGCGATATTTTTAATTTATTTAGAAGTAGTCTTAAATTATGCGTTGTTAAAGACTTTATTTAAAAATATGCCAATAAATAAAAACACACTGCATTCATATATTTTTATATCTTTGTAGAATACTATCATAGATATCAGAATATTTACTGTAAATACTATCAATTAGGTATGTGTAGTAGAAAAAGCCGGAAATTGGAGCCCGGGATTAGGAGCACAACAGCCACAGACCACGGAATATTGCTCGTGCTCTACTAAAGACGAAAGTGTGTCTACTGTATCTACAGGAAAATTATCCAGCGTGATTATATGGACAAATCACACAGATGAGCTTGCCCCAAAGTGAGTTCGAGATTTGTGTTATAGGAAAGGTTATAGGATACTAACGATACTATATTTTGTAACAGATACTTATAAAGATATGCATCCAAGACCCAGCTCAATCTGAAAAAGATCATTTTGCATCTTGATCTGACCGGGGATCGAACCCGGGATCAAGTCGCGCCCGGCTAGCAGGCGGAATTCGCATACTCGAATTGTCAGTTCGTACTCAAAAACGTAAAAATGCCTAATGTGATGCATCATAATTAAGAATTTTGTTTATTTACATTTTAAAGGTTACTAAACCCAAATTCTGATGTTACTGTAAAGAAGAAAATAGAATAAAATAGATTTTTGCATGTCTAAAATAACTTTTATATCCAAATCTCAATTAAAAGTACCGCATCCTGCTTGACACGCTTGTTTCTTATGAAACGTGTTGAAAAGGCATTGTTTTCGTCTTTATCTTAGATGTCTCTTGGGTGTCTCTTTCTTCTTTCGCGAGCGACAGCCACACACATTATTTGCTCTATGACAGCTTAGTATGCAGCCGAAATCAGTGAAGACAATTGACAAAGGGAGAATAAATCATATATAAGTATAATTAAAATACTTTGCTACAAATTCTATTTCCTATAGTTTAACAAAACTACAACATTGGCAACATTTGACCAGCACTCGTAGTGAATCTCAATCACGGCACCAATAGTAATTATTTAACGGCATAATGCATTTTCCGATGTGACTGTTTCCGAAAATTGAATTGTTACCAAATGATAATAATTCACAAATGCCAAATAATCAATTATTGCGTGTCTAACAATACATCGAGTGTTCTCGTACGACCATTCAGTAATCCTATTCGAATAATGGTCCAAAAATAGAGCCAATTTAGATTCACCGTTGACAAGCTTGATAACGAGTGTCGGATCCATTATAAGGCATCGCTTCCACGAGCGAAAAATCGCGAAGATTTTATCGTCGTAAGACCTATTTTCCATACATTCCTTAGCATGTGTCTACCTAGTCTGTCTGACTAGTGAAAGAGTGCGAGGGACCGTCAACCGTATCGCTTACAGAGTAGAATATAAAGAGTGTAACATGGCCCTCGACACACCCTTAAAAGGGTAACTCAGCCTGTCAATATAAATATATTGAACAATATGAACAACTTTTGCTATGGGATTAATGCTGGGAACCCAAAAATTTTTCAACATTTTCATACAAAAGTGTTCAGCCGCCCGGGCAAAATGTATGGAAAAGTAAAAAAAACACGATTTACCAGCATTGATCCTATAGCAAAAGTTGATTATATTGACGGGCTGAGGGGGTTACATTCTGTATAAGATAAGAACGCAGACTCGTCCCGATTCTCTCGCTCGTGGAGGTGATCCCTAAGAGTACAACAATAGAGCTCCAGTGCGTACAATACGCGCCGTATGAAAAACCAGGAACTCAAAAATGCCATAATAAAGGATACACGTTCATAAGGGTAACACGTTAAATCTGTAACAGAGTTATTCCTGTTATACTTATTTGGGTGTTTTAAACCTGTAATGTTCTTAAAACTTATATAAGTGTTAAAAATAAAATGTTTTCTGTAACGAAACTGTTAGAAAATTATTTTTCATTTTTATATGTAAGTGTGTACACAGTACGTACACACATACGTATGCGTAAGCTGCCGCATAGTTCATCATCATCATCAAAGTCACAAGAAGTCCACTGCTGGACAAAGGCCTCCCTCAAGGATTTCCAATACGACCGGTTGGAAGCGGCCTGCATCCAGCGGCTATAGTCAAATGTAAACCTATTATAGCCAATAGGCTTTAACAGTTATTAACACTTATTTTTCGAAACAGGTTGAAAGTGTTACTTCTTTCTGTATTACTTTAAAAACTGAGATGAAGAACAGTTTTCAAAATACTCTATTTGGATACCGGTGAGGACCCAGATGAAAACTCAATTTCATTAACGTAGAGAGGGGTACAAATAAAACAGACGTTAACTATTTGAGTGATTTTAATGCAGCCTTGTACGTTAATCTAAGAACGTACAGTCTGAACATCGCGCGAGTAAATGCGCAGTACTAACAAACACATAATGAGATTCAGCAAGACGCGCGGGGTGAGGCGGGGTGCCTACTGCGCACCTGACAGCTAATATTCAAGCCGCCATAGAGTTTGATTCGGACTGTACCTATTATTATATGGCCACCAGCGATATTTGCCTGCACAATACGTTTTTTATTGCGATAGGCAAAAATTGGATTGTTATTGTGATAATTATTTACAAAAGCCCAATAATCAATAATCATGGTTCTAACAATAACGTGCTAGCCATAAATATTACACGCAAACAGAAAACGCTCCACGCGAGAGCTGAAGGACCGCGTCACCCAAAACGGAAAACGTTCCACGCGACGCCTAACGCGCCACGCGCTTCAAACAAGCCCTAACCTTTATTAAAATAGTAAATTTTCCCACTTTTCTTATTCTTAGTCCACGCCTCAACTCCGGAGTATTCATGTAGAACGTGTCATGCAGAAACGAGCACTTAACTCTAGTAATGTGTAATTAGGAACACGTGGTTTACATGAAATCTTACCTCCCTTGCCTTTCCACTGACTTACCCCGTTTTTGTATGCAAACTGCTGAAAATTCCTATGGCTAAAGGCTATTTTACTAAGATAATCTTAGTATTATGTAGAAGGACATTATGGAAGGTTTTACCATACTCTTTCATCGTAATAACTGAGACTGAACTTATTTTGAATCAAGGGCGGCGAGTTTTGCTTCGATTGTAGATGAAATAGAGCACTTTTCAAATAAGCTAATCTGCTGCCTTTCTTAGTCAGAGCTGACGCCTTCCCAACAGAATTAAAGAATTTATATCTACACTACGTAAAAAGAAACGACACTTAAGCATGTGTGCACATAAAATCACTTGCGGCTATGGGTGCGTGTCTGAACGTGCATTGAGAATTTGAGACACTCGACATCTTTGCACACTCGGTCGTTAACATAAACATGTACCAAAAATAATAAATCTATGTATATTGAAATTGTAACATGAAAACAGAAAAAAAGAAAGAAAAAAGAAAAGAAAGAAAAAGACAATAAGGAATAAATATTCGTAATCATATAAAGCCCTTCAGGCGAGTAGGCGACCAAAACTGTTGATAAGAGTTTCTTTCGGCGTTTCTTCTCTGCAGTGGTCGGTTCCGAAACGCTAGTAGTCTGTAGCTTTTGAACAATTAATAAATACATATTATCTAATAAGATAATTTTAAATATGATATGACGTGAAAAAGTGCCTGCAAAGGCCTATTTTCTGAATAAACGTTTTGATTTTGATTTGATTTGAGAGGCGCGCAGTGCGTGGAACGAGCCGTCGCCGACTGCCATGGTCAAGGGCTGTGTGTTATGTTTGCGTATGTCGCATCTCAGGCACAAAGTGATTAGTGAGTGAGTATCATCCCTAGGTCTTACACGTCCCGGCTCAAGGTCACCGGTGTCCGAATTGTCACGTACGGGGTATTTATTTATTATGAATGATTTGAGTGCGATTGACCTCTATCTTTGCCTGATGAGAAATAACACTGAGGTCTAGGGTGATACACGCTAACTTAAATAATGCCTATTCACTCTTTCCTTGAAAATTTACTTAGAGTTAGACCACCGTTTCATCAATAAATCTTCCAATCTAAAATATTCACATTTCCACGCAAAAAAAAACTTTTATTTTCTTACTCAGCCATTTCTCAGTGAACTTATTACTACGTAAAACACTATAAAAGTTGCGAGCATACTTCGCCAAGTCCGAACCCTCCTCAAAACTTTCCGTATACCCGCCTATGAATATTGCACGCTATTTTTCATTAATACTTACTACCTAAGATGAAAACGAATGGTAGATGTGTAATGTTACTACTTGAATTAATATGTACTCTTTTCTTTTTCTTACAGCTCTAAAGTTCTCTCTTTGATAGCATACATAAATACTTAGTTCTAGTTTAGTCTGATAATTAGACCGCGGAAGTTTAAAATGCCAACTAATATTATAAATGCGAATGTCAGTTTATTTGTTTGTTTGTTACGCTTTCACGCCCTATCTACTGACCCGATCATCATGAAATTTTGCATACATATAGGTTAGGGTAGTTAGTGGAGTACGGAGAAGGACATAGGCGGACTTTTCAACGCAAGCGCAGTCGCGGCCAAAAGCTAGTCATGTATAAAAAACCGATCGAGGCAAAGTCATAAAAAAGCGGAATCAAAATAGCAATGGGTTGCAAGTGCAAGCTGCTTCGCCTATTGATGTGATTCCTTATATTTTCGCCAAATACCTTGATCGGCTTTTACTGTCTCGGCGGAAATAAAAGCAGCTTGTATGTTGTCCCATTCCAAAAAAATATTTTCTTTGTATTAAACAGCAGCAGCGTCGGAACCAGATTGAAGTCAAGCCAAACATACTACACTCACCAACTAAATATTTTATATGTTTAGATAGAAGATTAAGGCAGCAATAGACTTCTTAAAATTCTTGTATACCTTTTAAAATGCATAAGCAGTAACAATGCTCTCCACTGAGCCCTCGAACACTTCAAAATCCGGATATTGAACCAAAAGAGAAATAAACGAGGTATCTTCTATCCTATAATATCTTAGTCAGCAAACAAGGTGTCTGTGAGTTAGGTCCCCAATTTTGAGAGTTCCTCGATGTAAAAAGTTTCAGAGCTTTTACACACATCTCCCTAACACAGCAAAAACAGGGTTTCAGCTCAACGATAGAACGTGTAACACTTTATTTGTTCGAAACTCAAATACCCAAGTAGATTTTGTTGTTCACATAAATGGATCATATACATATAAGTCTAAATCTCACTTTTATCCTTTATGAGGTAGACAAATACTTACTTTCTGCAGTCTCTTTAGCTAACAGTGAGTGCTTGGTTGCGATTGTTGTTGTTACTTAACCACTTGCCTTTCGGAAAAAAACCTCCCTTAGGGAGGTTTTGTCTACACGAGCGCATTTATATTTATATATATTTATTTTTATATATCCTAATGTTTTCACTCAGCCATTCGTCAGTTCATTGTGATAACTTTGCCTTGGGTCAGATATGGTCTAAGAGACTGTACTGTATGTCGAAATAAGAAGCACGGCGATAAAATTTTATTATTATTTGAAATTGTTGATAATTAAATTTTTATGTAATCTTAGGTTAGGCTTATTTTAGTTGTATATGAACGTTGTGTCCACCTATAGTTATAGGTGCATGGTAGCAGAGAGTGGAATGTTATATATTAGTGGTGTACATGTAACCTGTCGGTGAATCTTTTTTAATAAATAAAAAAGAAACTGCCACGTTTCTCTTGCTCGAGGAGACGACCCTTAAGATGTCTTCACATTTGCCTATTTCTTGCTATTCTTCTCCACGACATAACGGCTGCCTTCATTATCTCATCTTCCCATCTTCTACCTTGTCTGATTGACATGCATATTTATTTAGCTACATTATATTTAATTTTACAGAAGTATATATCACATCTTTACAGATTACGAGATAGACATAGCTCAGTGCTATAAGCAAAAGTCGAAGTTTAGTATGGTAGGGCTTGTGTTTGTTTAAAAAGAAGTTGAAGTTTGTGAAGAAGTAGGACGAGGTAAAAAGAACTTAGAATGCATGAACTCAGGTCCTGTTTGTTTTAAAGGTATTTACAAAGAATGTTTTCCTCTTTTACATTTTTCAAATAAGAGAAATGTCCGCTTTTAATTCAACATAATTTGTAATTCACACGAAACACGCCCACCGTCCAGCATTCGAAAAGTTTTTAATTAAAGTAGCCACCCTTTTAAGCCCGAGCACTTTATTTTAACCTCCTAAGCAACACGTGTTTCTATCCTACCGTATTCAATTTTCAATCACTTTAACACCTTTACGATGGATGGAAATAAAATTAAAGGTCGTTCAAGTCCTACTTAAAACGTGTAACATTGGTATGTGAAATTTTGACCTACAAGAAACAGCTGTGATGTAAAAGGTCTAACGTATATCCGCGACAATATCTGCGTAGGAAAAGACTTTAGCATTATGTCATACTAGCAGTTCGCCCGTGGTACACACTTAGCTTATGGCACTCAAGAATAATGTGCCTAAACAACAGTGAAAGTTTTTTTTATCGGTTCTGTAGCTTCGGAAATTTATGCGATCAACCAAACTAAGTCTAAGCTTTATAATATGAAGTGTAGATTTCAATTTCGCAATTGCGATAGTTAATACTCTGCCGTCTTTTCGACCGTATGACGTCTATATATCTCCATGTGCGAGACCGTGAAAAGGACAAAGGCTAGTTTTTATCTCAAATTATTCTTTTATAAAACTACAACCACAATTTAACTATAAAAATATATAATATCTAACAAAAATTATTAATTAAAAAAAAACATTTTTTTTAATGAATCTATCCATCTAAATAAATCAGCAAAATAAAGTTTTCTCTTAACCACCAGACATATTTAAAGCTAACGACCGGCCATGCAATCTAGATAGTTCGAGATAATCTCCTACAAACATACAAACTTTTGCTCTTTACATTAGTTCAGATAACGTAACGCAAACGAGGGAAGGCGTAGGTCGTTAAAATGTAATCTGTGGACCACCATCTGACAGCCCACCAGACACCCGCCGAAGAAACCCGAATCAGCATAATAAAATTAATTTTGTTTTTAAGAGCTAAACATCCAGCAATATTAACTTGGGTTGCGTAAATACAATTAAAAGAGAAATGAAATTACGTTTTAATTTCAAGCAATCAGTATTTTTTTTAATTTTACGCTCGGCTTATACTCCGCCTGTATTTTTCGAGGGCTTTTTATTCGGTGAACGCGAGTTTTCTGAGAATAATAAATGAAGAGCACTTTCGTTTTTAAACATCACCTTTACCGAGATATTACTAACCACACTTGGTTTTTCGATGAAAAATTAATTTTCAACAAACCGAGATACCTTTTAAGTCTAGTCATATTATTAGATTATTTATTTTAGGTTGTAAACATAAACATTTACTTGAACCGCTTACCAATTTAATATTTATTCAACATATTTTATTATACTTATACTTTATCAATAAGAGTCGTGCTTAGCCTTAAAATATCAGAGAATTATTTAGTTTTTGGTGGAAAGACAAATGGGGTTTGCGCTAGATGATTTTATAATTGATTTCAGTAGAACTTATTGTATAAATTTAGTATAGTTTGGTGTAATAGATGTTCGTGCTCATGAACAATTTGTGAAATAGTTAAAGAAGACTGTCAAATAGACTCGGATAGCTTTGTCACCGGAAGCCCCATTAAAGTAATTAAAGGACCTACGCCATCTTTGATTTACCGCACAGATCTTTTTGTGCTGGACAATAGCAGAATCGCTGAAACCTTGCCGGAAAACATAAAAAAAGAATAGAATAGAGAATTATTTGGTATACAACACGCGTACCTTTCAACAAGATTACTTACAAAATGTTTTAAGTAAGTTTTTAATAACCAGGAACATAAAATATTAGCCTATTTCATAACAGACATAACAGGAAGGAAGTCCCAAAAGAAGCCGGACAACCCAAGTTATCTCCTCAACTTCACAATTCAATTTCCCCTTTTCCTCATTCGCACACCAGATCACGAAGTAGAAACATAGTATAGAGATTAAGCGTGATACTTTAACCTACTCGCCAAATCATATCACAGCATTAGTGCTGTCATAATAGTTTACCCTGGCCTTCGACCTTCGAAGCCTTTGACGCATGGGAAAAAACTTTTTTTTTCCCATGCGTCGAAGTTTTCCTTTTCACTCTGGCCACTTTTTCTTCTTTCTTTCCACACTGGCCAGACGGGTTGGAGAGGTCTCATTGATGTTTAGGAGGTTGACTTAGGAAATAGACTAAACAAAGGTTTAGCCTGTTTCCTAAGCAACCTTCGCTTCGCAAACCACACGGCCATTAGTTAATATGATAACCTTAAGAGTCCCACGTAAAGCCGCAATCTAAATAATCAATCAAACGAATCTACGTTTGTATGGGATTGCGCCTTTACGTGAGACTCTTAACATGAAAAAAAAATACGTTTTTGAAAAACCATTCTTAGTCAATTTTGAATTAATTTATCCATTGAATTGGTTAACCCCACTAACTCTTGTACATATAGTGTTTTGTATTTCATGTGATATTATAACATATTTTGCTGGCCAGGGACCTTGCATTATGCGTTAATTTTTAGTAAAGGACTAAATTATAAAAAACGTGCGGTGGGTACATGTACAAAAGGCTTTTAGGCAACGCAAAACAAACGATACATAAAGATTATTCTTTCTGTATTCCTACTCTGTGCCAAAAGAAAATAATCTTCCGCTTTATCAATTCTTGATTACCAAAAATACAAACCTGTCAAAGAACGATTGAAGTTTTTTTGCTTAGTTTCCGGATGATGCTTAATATTTTATGCTCGTTTGATATCAACTTGTATATTTTTTCAAATGTCAAAGGTCCATTGGTGAGGATTGGAACTGATTGTTATGTTAGGAAAATTCTATAGAACATTTTCTAGATGAAACATATCCATAGTAAGTACCTATGAGATAAAAAAAACAAACTTGTTTTATAATGGCCTTTTTAAATCACTTAACTTTATATAATATAATATAATATTTTTACAAGGATTCCCATTTTTTTGTAAGGGACCTTAAACAACACCAACTAGTAGTTTAATGATATTTTACGAGGATTTCCCATTCTTTTGTTCTGATTGTTTTATGCGAAAACTTGTAACACTGGGACATATTCGCCCTCTAGCTGGAAATCGAAGACTGCCTTCTGATCCGACCGAAAAAATATTTTCTTTGTAATGTGTAATGTTCTTGAAGTATCAGACTTTGACTAACTCTGCGGTTTAGGGGTACCGCAAGTGTCTTTTACGCCGTGTTATATTCCGGAAAGGTCATGCAGAAAAACATTTTTTTCAGTTTGGCATGGGTTTTGGATGTTTATCAATACACAGTTATAAGGAACCCTTATCCATCAACCAAAAACATCTAACGAGCCCATTAGAATAATAAATAATATCCTATCAGATCAGTGCGTAAAATTAAAAGAGAAACTCAATTTTATACAAATCGACGAACACTTTTGCATGAAAATGTTGTATCCCAGGTCCTAGCATTGATCTCATAGGAATAGTTGTTGTTTATTGTGTTCTCTATATAGGGCTGCAAGGTTCTTGGCGTTTTCAAATAACCCTGTCGCAGACGCCGCGAATGTCGTCAAAGAATATCCATACCATAATATGCAAGTGTAACTCTGCCTTTCTGTCACTTCTTAACTCTTCAATCATCGTGCCGATTAAGATAAAACTTTGTTAAGAAGGTAGTCTGAGGCGCGAGGAAAACCATATCACCTATCATCCCGGAAAAGATAGTGTTTCCAAGGGTTCACATTCATGGGAGTAGAATCCTTTGACTGCTTAGGCTAATATATGGCTCTAGTACTATTACAGAGAGGGGCGTGCTCCTGCAGTCGAGACTAACAAAGACCTGATGATGATGATGATGAGTGAGAGCCGTGGACACAAAACTAGTAAGCTGAATTTACTTAGCAGAACATTGGTGTTGATACCTAAATACTTCACATTTAAATCATTACACTAATTTGCCTTTTAAATCTTTAGACTTCGGTGCGTTGTTTGTTTCACAAAAATAAGCTTTAATTAATAAACAAAGATAAGAGGCTTCCATTTGATCAGTCTTGATTTATGGAGGCTATTTACAAAACGTGGAAACATTTTCTTCCATTTACTAGACCAGTAACTATTCAGTGAATTTACGTTGTTTGTAAAGCTAAGAAGAGGACGTGGTACATTATGCCAATAGGCCACTTGTGGGTCACCAACTCAACTTTAACCAGATTCGGGGTTCCTAATCATGTTATAATGGAAACCTACTAGGCTGAGCACGGAAGTAAATAATAGATAGATAATACATAGATATTATGAGGTTTTTATAATTAAAACACTTTTTTAACGCTAAAAAGTACTACAGAAGGGGTAGTTTGCTTTATCCCGTGGTAGTCAGAGCTTTAATAATACCTTAGTATTATGACCAAAGGCCACGTTGAGTATATTAGTAGTATTGTCGGGAGACGAAATTAAAATATTTACATTTGTGACAGTCTTTTGAGTCCAGCTTAAAATAAGCTGATTTTAATAAACGAACGTAAGAGGCTTTCGTTTTGATCGGTATTTATTTGCCGAGGCGGTTCTACGGGGAATCAATTAACAGGGTTTTTGTACGGATCCTTATATTTACTCATGTCGATCATTACTTATAATGAGATTAAAAACAATCTTCTTAAATTAGGATAAGGTATATGGAAATGAATAGTATAGTAAGCACTCTCTCCTTAAGATTAAGTGTATATTATTAGCTAGGTTACGTCGGTCTTCAAGTAAGAATATGGCTAATTATTGATTTCCAATTTATCTCCATTAATCAATCACTTAAAACTATCTCCATAAATGTACATACATGTTCACCATGTTACGATTTTGGTTTATAAATGACAATGTTATTATAACTAAGCTGGAGTAGAGACACAACTTTTGTTTTGGTGCCAAGAAATGTGATCAAAGAGGAAACTAACAAAAAATCTTAGAAAAAGACATACGAAAGTTGTTATTTAGTTCACGCTAAATTTAACCGGAAGTCTGCCGGGATTTGCAAGAAATTTAAATAAGAAATAAGCAACAAAGCGTTTCGCTAAGGCGGCAACTGAAAGCGTCATCTCCTTTCTCTAGCTAAGAAGGGAGAGGACTTTTATTTCGGTGCAAAGAAATGGGACCAAAGAGGAAACTAACAGAGAATCTTAAAGAAAAAGAAATACGAAAGTTGTTATTTAGTTCTCGCTAAATTTAACCGGAAGTCTGCCGGGATTGGCAAGAAATTTAAATAAGCAATGAGCAACAAAGCGTTTCGCTAAGGCGGCAACTGGAAGCGTTATCTCCTTTCTCTAGTTGAGAAGCGAAATGACTTTTGTTTTGATGGTAATAAATAGGGTCAAAGGGAAAACTAGCAAAGAATTTTAAAGAAAAAGAAATTTGAAAGTTAATATTTACTTCTCGCTAAATTTAACCAGCAGTCTGCCAGGATTTGCAAGAAATTTAAATAAGAAATGAGCAACAATGCGTTTCACTAAGGCGGCGACTGAAAGCGGAAATAAGATGCGAGGCGCCAAATAATGGGACATAGCTCGGGACCTTCGTATTACGTCATCTGTAGTATAGTGTACAGAAACGAGCATAATTACGTATACACATCGGTTCTAAGGTCAATGTGTTAAGTTCAAAAATGGAATGCAATTCTACCATCATCATCAACAGGTCTTTTTTAGTCTCCACTGCAAACAGAAACACGACCCTCTCTGTACTACCAGAGCCATTAGCCAGAGCAGTCAGAGAGCTTGGCCTACACTTCCACTCCAGACGACTTGGAAAGGTCTCTTTGATGTTAATAAGCTTTGTTTAGTTTGTGTTTCCTGAATCACGTACACCCACGGAAAGACTTGGAATGGTCCTATTCTACTCTGCCGTGAACCATACGGCCATAACATAAAGCAATTCTATATATAATATAATAAACTAACAGTTTTCCCGTTACTTCATCCGCGTAAATTAAAGCCTATGTCACCCGCAGATAAATTAGCTTTCTAAAGTAAAATAATTTTGAAAATCAATACAAGTAGTTTCGGAGCCTATTCAATGCAGTGGAGAGGTTCTATTCTACTCTACCAGAGAACGAGGGAGAAGTGCGGAAACAACTTATTAAGGGAGACTTTACGAATTTTTGGTCTGTGCCTTAGTACATATATTAATTTTGTGCCATAAGCAAGCAATAGTTCTGAATGTAATTTGATACATGTATGTTAGCTTTACAAACATATGTCAAACAGACTAACACGGCGCTCCAAGTTTTTATTTTCCTAAGCAACAACAACTACCGCTTTAAGGTTCCCGAAGTAGAATAGGACCAATCCAAGTCTTCCCGTGGATGTCGTAGAAGGCGATTTAGGAAACACAAGCTAAACAAAGCTTATAAACATAAAAGCCTCTCCAACCTGACTGGTCGTGGCCAGAGAATTAGCCAGAGCAGTCACAAGATTTGGCCTACACCAAATTCTCTGACTGATCTGGATAATTATAGCTATGTAGTACAGAGAGTATCGTGCTCTTGCAGTGGAGACTATAAAAAGACCTGATGATGAAGCAACCATTTCCTTTTAAATAAAATAATTATATTAAAAAGTTTTTCACGAGGTTTTGGAAAGATCATATATTTTCAAAACAAGCATCTCATTACTCCAAAAACAAAATTCAAAGAAAATATCGAATGTAGTCGAGTTTGGTACTAATGATTTCAAATAACATAAAGCATCGAAATGCAACTATTTTACGAATAGGTGCTCTTGCCTATTTTCCATTCGTTGAATACGCATTTCCCGGGTGGCATGGTCTAAAAAGAAAGTTTAACTACCTTCCTTAGATGGTTCAACAGGGTACTTGACATGTATAACACATTAAAACTACGAATCTTCCCACGATTATTCTTGAAATTTGTGTGTGATGGCAGCTGAAATATTTGTTGTGCCCAAAAGGCATAACAAATATTTCAGCCGCCATCTTCACAGAGACACGCCAAAAAAAGTAATGACACCAGGTTAGTAACTTAATAATCAACATTACAGAACAGGGTGTGAGTCACCCCTTTGCAAGTAATGCTCGAGGCGTTATATTTCTATACTAATATTATTAAGAGCAAAGATTTGATTGTTTGTTTGTTTACTAGAATAGGCTCCAAAACTATATATACCGATTTTCTAAATTTTTTCACCTTTAGAGACCTTATTTATCTACAGATGACATAGGCTATAATTTACGCGAACGAATTCGTGAGAAAATACTAGTTAAACTATATATTTATACCATGGCGGGTGAAACATCATTATTCGCGGGAAATCGCAAGGAATCGCGGTGAACTCGCGCGTCAAAAATGCCGCTATCAACATTTTTGCTTTCAGAGTAGTTTGAGACGCAGCATTTTATCATATATGGGTAATTGAGCATTAGCTACTTGAGAGAAATTTTCGTTTTCATACTTTATAAACCACGCGCATTAAGTTGATATAATGATTTAACAAGGCCGGTGTAGACATCTTTAACGTCAAATCACATTTATAGAACACTAGCTTTTGCCCGCGTGATATATATAGCCTATGTCCTTCTCAGTACCCTAACCTATGTGTATGCAAAATTTCATGATTGGTTCTGTAGATAGGGCGTGAAAGCGTAACAAATAAACAAACTAACTCATTTTCGCATTTATAATATAAGTTGGGATATATTTATACCATGGCGGGTGAAACATCATTATTCGCGTGAAATCGCAAGGAATCGCGGTGAACTCGCGCGTCAAAAATGCCGCTATCGACATTTTTGCTTTCAGAGTAGTTTGAGACGCAGCATTTTATCATATATGGGTTATTGAGCATTTGCTACTTGAGAGTATGAATGCTTTCATGTTCGTACTTTTTAAACCACGTGCATTTAATTGATATGAAAATGGAAGGGACATATCCATGATGATCGAACCACGGGCTATACTACATTACTTTAGTATAATTAAATTAAAATAATAGTCAAAAATCCGAAAAAAATCAACGTTCCCATACAAATCACCCTGCTCACTTTTGTATGGAAATACCGAAATTTATTTTTGTGGTTTGGCTGTTATTCATATTTCAATAACAAACAAAGAAATATACAAAGCCACTATCGCATTTATAATATTCGTTGGGATTGGTATTACAATTACTAAACAAAAAAAAATTAAAATATTTATTTGCAAACGTCTTTTAGGTATTTGTTGTAGGTTGCGTGGTGAACATTAATTCCATTTTATTATATTATCCATAGACAGACTCCTCCAGGCTGGTTTGGAAGAAAAGGACAAACATAGAATACACTAGCTTCTTATCTTCCCGCGCAGACCGTAAAAGCCGGTCAAGGGATTGGGTAAAAATCTAAAGAATCACGTCAATAGGCGATGCGTCTGGCAACCCATTACTATTCGCTTATTAAATTAAGAAATAAGATACTAAGATATAGACTTGAACAGCAGTCTTTACTCTTTGTACGAGTAACGCCTAGCCAATAGGACACCGTGCTTCACGCCGAATTTCTCCACCATATCCTATTCCCCTTATTCGCATTATTGCCCATCACTATTTTGATTCCGCTTTCCACCTTAACGCCCACTAACATGCAAAACGTGGCATTTGGGTTTTATGACCTTGGGCTCTGTCTACCCCGCAAGGGATAAAGACGTGATAATATGTATGTACGTATGAGCAGACTCGCTTGGTGTACACACAGCTCACAAAGCCACTAGTAATTATCCCTTAAACGCGCGGTGTTGTTTATAAGCTACCTACCGACTCCTCACTGGACGGCTAACTAAGGCAAGCCAGCGCCGAGAGTTCTGCGAGCCCTCTTGGGTTTCCACCCGACCGATCAAGACACGTCAGGGGCGAAGACTGACTCCTTGGAGCACTCGGGTGCGTGGTGTCGTTACTCACCAACAACTCGCCACAAGCTGCTCTGCGGCCGTAATATAGTTATCATTATGAAATTAAATGTGTCCCTAACCGTCAATTTAAGCTCAACACTAACATAATCAGATTCATATTTCAATGGCTTCCTCATTAGGTTAAATAGGCAAATTTCACAAAACAAGTCCTCTACAAAACTCCAACGCACCCGGCTATAAATAAAGATAAAAATCGGTTTGAATATTATTATGTATACCATAAACAAGCGCGTACAAGTTCGGGCTGTGCCCTCAATTACAAAGGTACGCCAAGTTTCAGGCCTTTTATTTATACGTTGGCCGCCGCCATTTCCTAAGAGTTTGCATAGACTTGAGAAAAAATGGAAAGGTCACTAATGGAATGCCATGTATTGCGTTAAAGTATACCTTAAGAGCTCTTCAAGGCTAGTTTTAGCGAAAAGAAAAAACGTAAATGTACCAATAAAATTGATTTTTAAATAGCATGACTAAACTCGGTATATTATTAAAATTGAAAATATGTGATAAAAAAGAACTCACCACAGGTAGGATTTGAACCACGGAGATTCGAACCCACTACTATTAGTTTTACGCATGCTTCGAATGCGTTATAACCTAATATGTGATGAGAGAATTCGACGCAGTGCTTCGAGTCACGGTAGTGTAAATGGTAGCACACTTAGGGCGTAGACCTAAGTCGTGAGTGTGAATCCTACTTGAGGCGAGTTTCACACTTAGGGCGTAGACCTAATTCGTGAGTTCGAATCCTACCTGAGGCGAGTTCTTTTTCATCACATATTTTAAATTTTAGGAAAAGTACCATCTGCTTCTCGCGCAATCTGTAGATGGCTGAGGGAATGGGACAAAATAAAAAAAAACAGGTCAATAAGCGACGCAGTTCTAGCAATTTAACGGTACTTAGTTTGATTCTGATTCCATCAATACGCCTACAAACAAAAATGCTAAAGGTTGCTTTACACCCAAAAGCTCTGCCCATCATAAGGAATAAAAATGTGACAATAAAGAGTAAAAAAAATAATAAACTTTAAGAAACACTTTAGACACAGATTGTGGGCCAATTTAAATAGTAAATTCAAAAAGTATTTGTGTGACAATTACTCTAATTTACCATATTGCCAGTGCAGCATTACGATTAACTTTCCTCTTTTAACCAGGCTTGTGACCGGCAGTATCATGAGTTGCGATACAGATGCAGGTCGAAGTGAAGATACTATATATTAATAGTGATGTAATTACAGGACGCAGAGTGAGCGAAATGCCACGGGCCTCTAGACCATGTGGCCACGAACAAAAAAGCGAAGGGAGAAAAGTACTGAATATAACTTTAAATTAAACATATCATTCATATGGGTGACGCCAGTTTATGCTAGTCGTTCTGTAACTTTTCGTCAAATAAAATAAAAAAAATACCTTTTTTGTTTGTCGTGACCGCTTTGTCGGTATTTGTCATGCTATGGATTTTTGCGTAAAACGGTCTAATTGAGAAAGGCGGTTGTGCTCTCACCCCTCATTTAAGTTCTTTTGTTTCGAAACTAAATAGAGACAGAATCTCCATAAACTTTTTTATTACTTACCTTTTAGCGTTTACAACTTTGGGCCATGACTGCTAAATCATACTATCTTTACGCCTACTGCATAAAAGCCTTATTCCTTTTGAGTTAAGATAGAAACATCGTGTGTTCAATATTTTTTAAGTGTTAAATTAATAAAAAAATGAGCGAAATGCCACGGGCCCCTAGACCATGTGGCCACAAGCAAAAGAACGAAGGGAGGAAAATAATTAATATAACTTTAAATTATACATATCATTCAGACGGGTGACGCCAGTTTATGCTAGTCTTTCTGTAACTTTTCGCTAAATAAAATAAAAACGAAAGCCGCTCTGTCTGTATTTATCATGCTATAGATTTTTGCGTAAAACGGTCTAATTGAGAAAGGCGGTTGTGCTCTCACCCCTCATTTAAGTTCTTTTGTTTCGAAACTAAATAGAGACAGAATCTCCATAAACTTTTTTATTACTTACCTTTTAGCGTTTACAACTTTGGGCCATGACCGCTAAATCATACTATCTTTACGTCTACTGCATAAAAACCTTATTCCTTTTGAGTTAAGGGCCCACACTTGGCACACTAGCGACGCCAATAATTTTATTCCTAATACTTTACAAATAAAAAGAAATTCAAGAATGTAAATAATAAGTATCATTATTGAATATTATGAGAATCAGTCATTAGGAGAAATAGTGATTACCGCCAAAAACAGCCGTTTCTCATAATTCTCAAAATCTGATTCTCATAATTCTCACTGATTCTGATAATATTAAACATGATTCCAAAAATACTTCAGGTTATTTACTAAGGCTTATATGATTTACATTCTTGAATTTCTTTCTTTTTGTAAAGTACCTATTAGGAATAAAATTATTGGCGTCGCTAGTGTACCTAGTGTGGGGCCTTAAGATAGAAATAGCGTGTGTTCAATATTTTTTTATTGGCACTAGCAGCCCTACCCGGCTGCGCCCGGGCATGTATTACACCCTAAAACCTTCCTCGTAAATCACTCTATCTATTGGTGAAAACCGTATGAAAATCCGTGGAGTAGTTTTTGAGTTTATCGCGAACAGACAGACAGACAGACAGACGCGGCGGAGGACTTTGTTTTATAATATGTAGTGATAATTAAAAGTAAAATTGAATTACTGCATTATGTTCTTCCACCTTATAATTAGACTAGCAATTTTTTGGTGACTTCATCCGCGTATATTATAGCTTATGTCATCTGCAGTTTATTAGCTTTATAAAGGTAAAAGAGTTTTAAAAATCGGTCCAGTCGATTCAATGCCATTCAATGCAAACGAACATACAAATATTTCCACTTTATGAAATTAGTATAGACAAGACTTGCGTTTGCACTCTATGCTAGCTTGCCAGGTAGAAAAAAACTGCAGCTGCTGCTTCTCTTTTCACGCAGATCGTAAAAGCTGATTAAGGAAATACGTAATACTTTAAATAACCTACAGGCTCTTCTTACCCTGTAAGGAGCAAAGACGTGACTATCATGTATATAATATAAAATAAAAACAATCAACAAATGTAACTAGATCGATGAATAAGAAATACCTACTTTCTATAAAAAGTCACTTTTACCTTTAATTCAAGAACTTAGTTATAAATCGGGTCTGGACGCAAAAAGTTTGGTTATCACCAAGGTGGCACTGACTCACTCCGACCTATTTCATTCAGATAACAACTTCAGTAATACTTCCATAACAACTCTGTCTAAATGAGATTACGAACTTCAACGACCGTTTTTACTTAATTTTAAATTCAAAATTTATAAAAAAGTAAGATTTTTCCAGTCTTTTTTTCTTCTTCTTAATTTCAGACAATTTTTGTAGTCCATGCAAATGAATTCACCCTATAAAAGTGTGCCTCTCCCTTAGACTGCTGGATTTACTTGTTTCAAATAATGTGACATGTCGTTGTTGACTGAAAAATATAATTATAAGGAAAATTTGAAAACTTGAAGATATTATCAGCGAAAATCATTAAAAAGCGTCAAATCAATAATTTTAGCAACATAAATTAATATTAAGGGATTATAAATCGAACATCATGAAATTTTGCATACACATAGGTTAGGGTACTGAGACGGACATAGGTTACATATCATGGGGGCGAAGCCGTGGATAACAGCTAGTTAGAAATAAAAGTCACAGAGCACGGTGATTTGAGTCAGGATTAATAAATCGCGATTTACCGGAAAAAGTTAGGTTATCAGCAAGGTGGCACTGAATTCACTCCGACCTATTTAATCCAGATAACAACTTTCGCAATACTTTTACAACTCCGTGCAAAGGAGATTACGAACTTCAGAAAACTTTTTTACTTAATTTTGTAATTCAATTTAAATATATACAAAAAATATATCAATCCTTTAAAGTAAATAACCAACTTGATCAATTATAAGTCAAATGGTAAAATTGCTTTAAATTTCAGATAATCTTGAGCTTAACTGAAAATCTTTGGATATCAGCAAGGTAGCACTAAATTACTTCGACCTATTTCATCCAGATAACAACTTCTTTAATACTTCCACAACAAGTCCGTTCAAAGGAGATTACGAAGTTCTGAAAACATTTTTACTTAATTTGAAATTTAATTTTAATGTATAAAAAACTCGATTTATAATATTTCAAAGTAAATAAGTAACTTGATCAATTATAAGTCAAATAGTAAAATTGCTATAAATTTCAGATAATCTTGGGCTTAACTGAAAAACTTTGGTTATCACCAAGGTGGCAGAATTCACTCCGACCTATTTCATCCAGATAACAACTTCTGTAATACTTCCACAACAAGTCTGTGCGAAGTAGATTACGAACTTTAGCTGCTTCTTTTACTTAATTTGGAATTCAAATTTGAATGGAAAATCTCAATTTTCTTAGATTTAAATATTTGTCATTCGACATACAGATAAAGGCGCGCGCTGCCGATCAAATTCAAATTCATTTCGATTGCCGGCAGAATTAAAAAAGAAAATGCTAATGGCCAGTATAGTTTTTCGGAACTTTTTTAATTAGAGGCATTTGCATGAGTAATTATTGATACCTTTGCAAAAAAGCGGATTTTCATACATTTTGCCTACCACTGAGCGCTAAAAGTTCACGAGTAACTTAATCAATTAGCCCATTCCCCTGTGAATTTTCTAGATATAATAGTTAAACAATTATTTACCCACTGATATACGAAGGGTTTTACGTCGAAATATAAAGTCACCTTTGCCTTTCGGATAATCGAGGCTTAACGGAAAAGTTGGTTATCAGCAAGGTGGCACTGACTCACTCCGACCTACTCCATCCAGATAACAACTTTAATACTTTCACAACAATCCCGTGCGACGTAGATTGCGAATTTTAGCGACTTTTTTAACTTCGACGAAATATTATCGCTTAAATTCACTAAACTCTGGACTCCCTAAGAAAGTTTACAATTTCTCTGTTATTTTCTTCTTAATTTAACTTTCTCGAAACTCGCCCTGTTATTAGCAGGACAAGTGCGAGTTATTGGTCCTTTGTACCATAGCAGTCACTAATGCGAATTATTTGAATTTACAAACGTAGGAGTTTAAAGAACACTTTATTATTTTTTCATTGAATAAATCATAAATATTGATGTTAATAAATCTAAGGGCCATTATGTGAGCAACCAATAGCTACAAAGCCCCGGTTTTTTTTTATACTAATACCTCCAACATAATCGGAGCCTGTTTAAGCTAATTCCATTCATTTCATACTAGTTCTATCTTTTATGCCTCTCGCACTTTATTTTTCAATCATCACAATTCAAATCTAAGTGCCTTTTAGTGAGCTACAAAGCCCCGGGATGCAACCCACAGAACACAGAAAATGCAACCCCTCCCATACGGTCGTAGTTAAATTTGAGTCAGTAATTTTCATACAATATTTACATACCCGTACGCCTTTAGGGTTCCGTAGTAAAAAAGGAACCCTTATAGTTTCGCCATGTCTGTCTGTCTGTACGTCTGTCTGTCCGTCCGCGGTTTTACTCAGAGACTATAAGTACTAGAAAGCTGTAATTGGTAGAAAAAAAAATCTTGAAAAAAATATTTTTTTTTATGGTATCTCCCATACAAGTAAAGACGGAGAAATATTTTTTTTTTCTATACAAACCCATCGTGTTGCGTATTGTTAAATAGGTCTTTAAAAAATATTGTAAGGTTGAGAACACCATTTTTCGATTTAGGGATCCGTTTCTGAAATATTAGCAAATTTTTGTTTAAGGTAAGTGCCCCCCCCCCCCCCCCCCCTTCTATCTGCTAAACGGCTATATATGGATACGTGAAAAAAATTACAGCAGTAGATTATATACTGAAGTTGAAAGAAAAACTATTAGAGCTGAGTACTAAGTACAAACTAAAAAGTTATAGGCAACCGACTTATAAAATGTACTCATCATCATCATCATCATCAGGTCTTTCTAGTCTCCACTGCAGGAGCATGACCCTCTTTGTACTACTTAAAAATGTACTCGAAAATGTAAAATTTCATACAATTTTCATTGTTAGATGTTTTTGGTCGTTAAACTGTGAGGTGCGAGTGTGAAAAGTGTGAACTCAAAGTTGGCATTCGCAACTACGGAACCCTACACTGCGCGTGGCCTGACATGCACTTGGCCCGTTTCTATTCCCACGGGATAAACAAACTTTGAATTCACAATTTAATTTTGTTTGTCCGGTAGTAATGAAATCGTTAATCTGACTGACCCACCTAGAAGAAGGGTAATAGACGGGCGTATATATGTATATATGTTGTAAATATGTATGTATGTTTGCAACTACATATGTATTATCCCCCTGCATAACACGTCCAGTCTGCACATTGAATATTACAAGTTCTCTAGTGAAATTGTTATGGTTTTAATTTGACAAGGAAATCAGTTGTCTTTTTTTTATGTCATAGGACGGCAAACGAGCAAGCGGGTCACCTGATGGTAAGTGATCACCGCTGCCCATGGACAACTGCAACACCAGGGGTGTCACAGGAGCGTTGCCGGCCTTTTATTTTTCCCTCTCCAGAGGGGAGAGGGGATGGGCCTCCGGCTCTCTCACTCACCAAACGAAGCATAGCAGCGGTAAAGCTACTACTCAAACGTCGATTTTCTGTGAGAGTGTGGTACTTCCCCGGACAAGCCAGCCCATTCATGCTACTAGCAAAAGTGATTTTCGCCGGTAGCGAGGCTCTACCACAACTCTTTCTGTCTTTGGCTGTGGCAACTTAATAGTTTAAGTTAGGCTGTTAAGCCTCAAGCTCTGTCTTTATGATAAATAGTAAACATTTTTTATTCAAAATAGTTTAAGTTTAAATAGATGCAGATTACATTTTTGCCAGCAGACGTGTTGCTTGATTCCCAGCGCCTAATTACACATTAAGTAAGTTTAGTGTTCGCTTCTGCATAACGCATCCTGGTTGAACACCACAGGTCTTTTTTTGCAATTTGTTAGCTTAAGTTAAGATGTAAGTTTCAACCTCTGTCTTTATGGATAAAGACGTAATAATATGATACGTAAGTTTGAATCAAACATTTTCTATTTGGACTGTGCCAGGATCGAAATGTTCTTTTCTACTTGATTTGATCTAATTTTAAACTATTTCAACTATTATTCACAAACTATTCAAATTTGTGAGCAAAAGGCTGGTCGAGGTGTCGAATGACCAGAGGGTTGAATTGCCATTCAACGTGGCAATGCTGCCAGTCTTCTGGGCACATTACCGCAGGGTAATGACCTGCGGGACATTTTTAGGGTTCCGTAGTAAACTAGGAAACCTTATAGTTTCGCCATGTCTGTCTGTCTGTCTGTCTGTCCGTCCGCGGTTTTACTCAGAGACCATAAGTACTAGAAAGCTGAAATTTGGTATGAGTATGAATATTAATCATGTCAAAAAAGTGGTAAAAGAAAATCTTGAAAAAAAATTTTTTTTAGGTTGGCTCCCATACTAGTAAAGAAGGAGTAATATTTTTTTTTCTACACAAACCCATCGTGTTGGGTATTGTTAGATAGGTCTTTGAAAATTATTGTGAGGTTGAGAACACCATTTTTCGATTTAGGGATCCGTTTTCGAAATATTTGATTTTAAAGTGCAAATTTTTGTTAGAGGTAAGTGTCCCCCCTCTCTATCTACTAAACGGTTATATATAGATACGTGAAAAAAATTACAGCAGTAGTATATATATTGAAGTTGAAAGGGAAACTATCAGAGCTGAGTACTAAGTACAAACTAAAAAGTTATAGCCAACCAACTTATAAAATGTACTCGAAAATGTAAAATTTCATACATTTTCATTGTTACCTAAATGTTTTTGGTCGTTAAAATGTGATGTGCGAGTGTGAACAGTGTGAACTCAAAGTTGTCATTTGCAACTACGGAACCCTACACTGCGCGTGGCCCGACACGCACTTGGCCGGTTTTTAGGGTTCCGTAGTAAACAAGGAACCCTTATAGTTTCGCCATGTCTGTCTGTCTGTCTGTCTGTCCGTCCGCGGTTTTACGCAGAGACTATAAGTACTAGAAAGCTGTAATTTGGTATGGGTATGTATATTAATCATGGCAAAAAAGTGGTAGAATAAAATATTGAAAAAAAAATTTTTTTAGGGTAGCTCCCATACAAGTAAAGTGAGGGAGTAATTTTTTTTTCTCTATTTACCTATTGTGTGGGGTATCGTTAAATAGGTCTTTCAAAAATATTGTGAGGTTGAGAACACCATTTTTTGATTAAGGGCTCCGTTTTCGAAATATTTGGTTTTAAAGTGCGAATTTTTGTTAGAGGTAAGTGTCCCCCCCCTCTATCTGCTAAACGGTTATATATAGATACGTGAAAAAAATTACAGCAGTAGCATATATACTGAAGTTGAAAGGAAAACTATCAGAGCTGAGTAGTAAGTACAAACTAAAAAGTTATAGGCAACCAACTTATAAACTGTAAAATTTCGTACTATTTTCATTGTTAGATGTTTTTGGTCGTTAAACTGTAAGGTGCGAGTGTGAATAGTGTGAACTCAAAGTTGTCATTCGCAACTACGGAACCCTACACTGCGCGTGGCCCGACACGCACTTGGCCGGTTTTTTTATTTATAACTAGGTTTTATTTATAAGTTATTTTATTTCTTAGGTAGGTTTAATTGTTAGTTTTAGTTTATTTAAGTTAGTTTCATTGTTTAATGTTATTATTTTATTATTTGCAATAAAGTATTGATTTTATCAAGATAATTCAACTATTTTAAATTGAAATATATTTAGATTATCTTGCAAGCAGACGTGTTGCTTGAGTCCCGGAGCCTAAGTACACATTACGTGAGTTTAGTGCTCGCTTCTGCATAACACGTCCTGCTTGAACACCACAAGTTCTCTAATGAAATTTTCTATTTTAGTTTTACAAGGAAATTAATTTGCTAAAAAAGTCATTATTTATAGCTGTGGCAAATTGTTAGGTTAGATGAGGCTGTTAAACCTCAAGCTCTATCTTTATGGATTAAGATGCAATGATATACGTATGCAGAAGTATATGAATCAAACAGTTTCTATTTTATTTATTAAATAAAGAAAATAAGAAATGGAGAAAAAATTCCATGCGGGCAGGACTTGAACCTGCGTCTAGATCTCAGTACGATCTATGCGTTGCCAATTACGCCACCGCGCTTCAAGCCCCGGCGCGGAATTTCTCCACCATATCCCATTCCTCTTACACGCATCTAGGCTTGCGTCACCCAACACAACTACCCCACTTTTACAAGTGCGGTATTTGATTTAAACTCATTTTGCAATGAATTTGGAAATCAACTAATGTGTAGGAAGCCATACAATACTTTATATGGGATTTTATTTTGCATTCACAATGCTATTTTACCTTATTTATTAAATAAAGAAAATAAGAAATGGAGAAAAAATTCCACGCGGGCAGGACTTGAACCTGCGTCTAGATCTCAGTACGATCTATGCGTTGCCAATTACGCCACCGTGCTTCAAGCCCCGGCGCGGAATTTCTCCACCATATCCCATTCCTCTTACACGCATCTAGGTTTGCGTGACCCAACACAACTACCCCACTTTTACAAGTGCGGTATTTGATTTAAACTCATTTTGCAATGAATTTGGAAATCAACTAATGTGTAGGAAGCCATACAATACTTTATATGGGATTTTATTTTGCATTCACAATGCTATTTTACCTTATTTATTAAATAAAGAAAATAAGAAATGGAGAAAAAATTCCACGCGGGCAGGACTTGAACCTGCGTCTAGATCTCAGTACGATCTATGCGTTGCCAATTACGCCACCGCGCTTCAAGCCCCGGCGCGGAATTTCTCCACCATATCCCATTCCTCTTACACGCATCTAGGCTTGCGTCACCCAACACAACTACCCCACTTTTACAAGTGCGGTATTTGATTTAAACTCATTTTGCAATGAATTTGGAAATCAACTAATGTGTAGGAAGCCATACAATACTTTATATGGGATTTTATTTTGCATTCACAATGCTATTTTAACTTATTTATTAAATAAATAAAATAAGAAATGGAGAAAAAATTCCACGCGGGCAGGACTTGAACCTGCGTCTAGATCTCAGTACGATCTATGCGTTGCCAATTACGCCACCGCGCTTCAAGCCCCGGCGCGGAATTTCTCCACCATATCCCATTCCTCTTACACGCATCTAGGCTTGCGTCACCCAACACAACTACCCCACTTTTACAAGTGCGGTATTTGATTTAAACTCATTTTGCAATGAATTTGGAAATCAACTAATGTGTAGGAAGCCATACAATACTTTATATGGGATTTTATTTTGCATTCACAATGCTATTTTACCTTATTTATTAAATAAAGAAAATAAGAAATGGAGAAATTGGCAACGCATAGATCGTACTGAGATCTAGACGCAGTTCAAGTCCTGCCCGCGTGGAATTTTTTCTCCATTTCTTATTTTCTTTATTTAATAAATAAGTTAAAATAGCATTGTGAATGCAAAATAAAATCCCATATAAAGTATTGTATGGCTTCCTACACATTAGTTGATTTCCAAATTCATTGCAAAATGAGTTTAAATCAAATACCGCACTTGTAAAAGTGGGGTAGTTGTGTTGGGTGACGCAAACCTAGATGCGTGTAAGAGGAATGGGATATGGTGGAGAAATTCCGCGCCGGGGCTTGAAGCGCGGTGGCGTAATTGGCAACGCATAGATCGTACTGAGATCTAGACGCAGGTTCAAGTCCTGCCCGCGTGGAATTTTTTCTCCATTTCTTATTTTCTTTATTTAATAAATAAGTTAAAATAGCATTGTGAATGCAAAATAAAATCCCATATAAAGTATTGTATGGCTTCCTACACATTAGTTGATTTCCAAATTCATTGCAAAATGAGTTTAAATCAAATACCGCACTTGTAAAAGTGGGGTAGTTGTGTTGGGTGACGCAAGCCTAGATGCGTGTAAGAGGAATGGGATATGGTGGAGAAATTCCGCGCCGGGGCTTGAAACGCGGTGGCGTAATTGGCAACGCATAGATCGTACTGAAATCTAGACGCAGGTTCAAGTCCTGCCCGCGTGGAATTTTTTCTCCATTTCTTATTTTCTTTATTTAATAAATAAGGTAAAATAGCATTGTGAATGCAAAATAAAATCCCATATAAAGTTTCTATTTTCACTACGCCAGAATCGAAATATTATTTTCAAAATAGTTTTAAGTCAAAATAGATGCAGATTACAATCTTACAAGCAGACGTGTTGCTTGAGTCCCGGAGCCTAATTACACATTACGTGAGTTTAGTGCTCGCTTCTGCATAACACGTCCTGCTTGAACACCACAAGTTCTCTAATGAAATTTTCTATGGAAACTGTTATGGTTTTAGTTTTGCAAGGAAATTAGTTCGCTGAATAAGTATTTGTTTTTAGTTATGGCAACTGTTTGGTGGTGTTTCAACGAGCAGCGAGAGCGTGGCCAAAAATTACAAATAGCCCGAATTTTTGAAAATACCTATCGAAAAACGTTTGAAGTTTTTCTTTGGTGTTATTTTATTTGCCGTGTGTGTCAGTGATGAGATTTTAGAAGCTAATCTAGGTATGATGGGACCCGAGACCAGCGGCTTTACGCAACTATGACAGAAACTTCTTTTAGTACTTCTTTCACTATGAAAAGAGAGTAACGCATCACTTCAACGATAATCAGTTCAATAGTTAAAGCCTGAAAGCAAAATAACAAATTGTCTTTTGCATTTTTAATATCAATAAGTATTTGTAGCGTAACGCGGCACATATATGTATGATTAACAACGATAATAATCCTAAGTCAACACAATATCAATTAATCATAACAATTCCTTTGAGGAGTCAAGTGCCGCCAAATAGTGTTGTCAATAGGCGGCCATATTTGTTTTGTCACGTGTCAGCCGTCACGCCAAGTGGCGGCGCGGTGTCAACAATTTGGATGTTCACCCTTGTCACTATGAGCCATCAACTGGTGTGTTTACCCTACTAGACGTGGTTATGGAAACGTTAAGTTCTGTACATACTTTTTTGGTTAACTATTAAAAAGTCTGAAGATTAACTCTCCTCTTATTCTTTCTTAAACTTTTGCGCTTCAAACTCATAATTAATTATTTATATATACAGGAATAGGCGGCCATATTTGTTTTGCCACGTGTCAGCCGTCACGCCAAGTGGCGGTGCGGTGTCAACAATTTGGATAATCACCCTTGTCACAACGCGTCATCAACTGGTGTGTTTACCCTACTAGACGGGGTGATGGAAACGTTAAGTTCTTGATAATTCATACTTATTTGTGGTAACTGTAAAAAAAGTAAAAAAAAATAACTCTCCTCTATTCTTTCTTATACTTTAGCGCTTCAAACTCATAATTATTAATATTAACAGGAATAGGCGGCCATATTTGTTTTGTCACGTGTCAACCGTCACGCCAAGTGGCGGTGCGGTATCAACAATTTGAATGTTCACCCTTGTCACTACGGGCCATCAAATGGTGTATTTACCCTACTAGACGGGGTTATGGAAACGTTAAGTTTGTTCATACTTGTTTTGGTTAACTATTGAAAAGTCTTTACAGGTTTGCACAATATCTTAGTTAACATGTTCTTTTCTGAAATGCTCTATAGCAGCACAGAGGCGTTGACTTCGATAAGCCGCTGTCATTGGATAATATTTAACAAGCAGCAACAACTGACAAATTGTTGTCCAATCACAGATTCACTTCACAGACAGATTTAGCTACCTAATCACATTGTAGCGTGTTTTTATTCAAATAAATGTATGAACTATGATTTATTTATCACAGCTTTCAGGACCCGATACCTCAGTGTTGCCGTCACTTATTTCAGAACACTCTCATTCTTAGTGGTACTTCTTCTTCTTATCGTATCGATGGCTCAAAAAGTCTATAAAAAAATCTTATATTCTATCCCTCCAGTATGTTGCAACAGCCACACCACTCGCTGAGGCATAATTGAGGTCGTCATTTGTGCAGGTAGTGGGGCACATATGGGGCATGACAAAAGGTGTGACATGGTCTGGTGGTGGTCTAAGTGGTACTGAAAAGAACATAGGACACCTTGAATCCATAAGAAACTGTTATACGAATACCTTTGTCCCAGGGCTCCAAGGTATTCGTAGAATAATATTCACGCGTCACAGATGCGGAGGTTTCCTCTAGGATTACCTAACAATACCTACCTCATGTATATGTAATGGAAGCAGGCGGCATGCGTTTTGACTAAGCCAAAGTGACAGGTCAGCTTAGCCAAAACCGGGCTTCGCGACAATTAGAATACGTATGTAGTTTTTGGTGGGTAGTCAAGGGATAGGTACAGTTGAAATTTGCCGTAGATAATTTGAATTTAGTTGATATGAAATCGGTGTAGTCTTGTGTTATTAATGCTCGTGCTCATGAGCACGAGCACTGATAACACAAAACTTGAATATTTAGTTATACTGTCATATGGACTCGTATAGATTTGTCGCTAGAAGCTACCCGCCAGCAGTTAATTATATGGATTCATTCGCCAATCATTTTATTCCATATTAGGAATAAAATGATTGGCGTCGCTACTGTGCCTAGTGTGCGGCCTTAAAAGTTTGTCTCCCATGATCTTCGAGTTCTCTTCTGTGTAGAGCGAGCGTAAGACCTAAATACTTTTATTTATTTTTTTTTTTCTTTTTCAACACAACGAACAAATCACACAGAATGAGCTAACCCCACAGTAAGTTGTCAACGAACAAAATCTGACACCAGTGTTGCCCACTTACACACACGAAAAACAAACAAAGTTGTCAACTTGTGTCGTAGGATACTAACTCAACGATACTAAATTTTATAAAAGAATCATAGATAGATAAACATCCATGACCCAGGCCATTCTGAAAAAGATCGTTTTCCATTATAACCAGGCCGGGTTTGAACCCGGGTGTCGTAATCTGGCATGATAACTATTGCACGACGGAGGCTATCAAATACTAGAGCACTAAGATCTAAATACAAATTCTATTCATCATTTTGCCGTCCGGTCATACTCCGTCTAATATTCATAGGACACAATGTGAATACAGCCTTATGTTTTCACATTGTGGGTTGTGGTTTCTTCACTAATAATAAATGTGACTGGTCTAGATTTATTTACTTAGAATTATTTTTGTTTTCGCTCCGTCATATGATTGTTGGTCTTTTGAAGTGTTATAATTATAAATGACTTGAATCAGAAACGAGGAGATCCGAATAGAACAAAGGTCGCCGGCATAGCTCAGCAGATTGGCCCTTTGAAATGGCATTAGGCGGGACGCATATAGCAAAAAACCGATGGCCGAAGGAGCAAAAGGGTTTTTAGATGGTCCCCACGTCCCGGCAAGGGCAGCATCGGATAACCACCAAACAGGAGGTCAACCGATCTGACCAAGGTCGCAGGAAGACCGTGTCAAGCCGTTTAGGCTACAGGACGCGACAATGACCAGATATAAGTATGTTAGTACATAAATACATACATACGCAAGAAAAACCATACCCTCATTCTGGGTGGGTCAGTCGGGTAAATGAAAAACTAGCACTAATAACCCTTATAAATAAACAATGTATTAACCTAGACTACCTCGTTTACAGGATCCCCAACCTTCTCCTCCAAGGGATCTCAATGAACTTATAAGTTCACCTGGACCCCTAAAAGAAAATATCTAAAGAGAAGGAAAATAACTATAGTTATTTTCCTTCCCTTGAAATATTTTCTAGCGTAGAGGATTATAATCTTCTACTTACGCTGGTCTGGGAGAAAAGAAAAACGTAGAATGTACCAGCTGCTTCTCTTCCCGCACAGATCGTAAAAGCCAATCAAGGGAATGAGCGTGAGGAATCATGTCAATAGGCGATGCGGCTAGCAACCCATCACTATTTTGATTCCGTTCTCTACCTACAAGCTCGTCAACATGCTAAACGTGGCCTTTGGGTTTTATAGACCTGGGCTCTGTCTACCCCACAAGGAATAAAGACGTGATAGTATGTATGTATATATGTATAATCATAATATGTGGCTTTACCCGATACCGCGTATGTTGTAATTGTTTCAAACTCCATGCAGTAATTATATTTAATTGCCGCGTGGGGCGCTGCGTACTAAGGGAGTTTTAAGGACTGGGGATACTTTACAAAGCGTGGAAAGTTTTACTGAACTTGACTTCAAGTTTAACCGCTACATTTGATATTTATTGATGTGTAACATATTTCTACCCGCATAACTGCAATCTGTGAAAATGATTTCGTAAAATGGGACGGAAGAGTGTAACAGGAAGGTCAGATGGTAATACCAATCAGATAATTAACAGTCAAAAAATATGCATCGTCATCATCATCATCATCATTTCGTGTAGGTGACACAGTCAGTCGACCATGCACACCCTGGTGTCAGAGTTCTTCGGAACCGCCTCTCGGCCTCTGACGTGGTTCCTTTAACGACTACCATATGGCAGCCGGGACCACCGGCACCTTCCGAAGCACTGAATCCTCTTTCTTATCAGACAATCAGGTGATTCATGCCTGTAATGTCCTAACCAAACTGGAAACAACTTAACAAAGTATGCTTCCCGTGGGAATCGAACCCACGACCCGGGTCAATAAGGCAAACGCCTTAACCACTGGACCACGGAGGCAGTTCATCATATGCGACTACTATTATAAATGGCGTTCTTTTTTTTAACTTTGTAACTTTGTTTAAAAGTAAATAACCATAACCGATTGGAATGCAATTTTGCATACATACGTATGTAAGGAGATTCATGTCAATCGGATGACAATACAATATCATTGAGCTCTGACCAAGAAGATCTGCTTAGTTCTGAATAGAACACAATACGAATACACAAAAAAAAACCGGCCAAGTGCGTGTCGGGCCACGCGCAGTGTAGGGTTCCGTAGTTGCGAATGAACGTTGAGTTCACACTGTTTACACTCGCACCTCACAACGACCAAAAACATGTAACAATGAAAATGTATGAAATTTTACATTTTCGAGTACATTTTATAAGTTGGATGCCTATAACTTTTTAGTTTGTACTTAGTACTCAGCTCTGATAGTTTTTCTTTCAACTTTAGTACATATACTAATGCTGTAATTTTTTTCACGTATCCATATATAACCGTTTAGTAGATAGAGGGGGGAACACGTACCTCTAACAAAAATTTGCACTTTAAAACCAAATATTTCGGAAACGGATCCCTAAATCGAAAAATAGTGTTCTCAACCTCATAATATTTTTCAAAGACCTTTTTAACGATACCCCACACGATGGGTAAATATAGAAAAAAAAATTACTCCCCACTTTACTTGTATGGGAGCTACTTACCCAAAATAAAAAAATTCTAGATTTTTTTTCTACCGCTTTTTTGGCATGATTAATGTACATACTCATACCAAATTACAGCTTTCTGGAACTTATAGTCTCTGAGTAAACCCGCGGACGGACAGACAGACAGACAGACATGGCAAAACTATAAGGGTTCCTAGTTTACTACGAAACCTTAAAAAGAGCTTTTAAGAAAACGAGCAACGATTAACACTCAAATTAACATCTCTGATAATTATTTTTGAATTGGTTGATACTCTCTGATAGTACAGCTTCTTCCTGTTACACACTTCCGTCCCATATCAGAAGATCACTTCCACAGAATGCAGAAAGCGGGAGGAAATATGTTACACATCAGAAATGGTTTATCTCTTCTACCACGACCTGAGCGAGGAGGCACGGTGATTTTTTATTTTTATTTTGGCTACCTCCAAAGCCACATAACAAAAGAATTAAGCGGTCCCAGTAAGGTTTGAACACTGGAGCATTGTGGGTAAGTGCACCATATGTTATCAAAGGATAATAAAATCATACCGTTATTCGAAAACCGACATAACCACTACAATACAAGGGAATTACATTTAATTGGTGCAAAGGAGCCACGTCACACATCCACATGAGCTTTCCAAACGGCTTTGTATTCCACTTGCTTATTAAAAACGACGAGAACGTGAAATATAGATTTTGACAGAAGTATAAACTCGTGTACTGCCCATAAAAATAAAAAAATCTCGTCCCAGTTTTTAAGGGGGGTGCCGTAGTAAACAAGGAATTACAAAAAAATTATTTATTTATTTATTTATACCTTACAGTTTCGTCATGTCTGTCTGTCTGTCCGTCCGCGGTTTTACTTAGAGACTTTGAGTAATAGAAAGCTGTAATTTGGTATGGGTATTTTTATCGTGCCAAAAAAGTGGTAGATAAAAGTATTTAATAAAAAAAATTAAGTGTAGCTTCCATACAAGTAAAGTGCGAGTGATTTTTTTTCTTTATTCACCCATTAGTGTGGGTCATTGTTAAATAGGTCTTTAAAAAATATTGTGAGATTGAGAACACCATTTCGATTGTTGTTGAAATATTTGGTTTTTAAGTGCAATTATTGTTAGATGTGGCGAAAAATTATAGAGGTTTTTGGCTTATCTAAGCTGGCTTCTACGGAACCCTTCATGGGCGAGCTCGACTCGCACTTGACAAATTTTCTTATGATATAGGACTGCAAACGAGCAAGTGTGTTACCTGATAATAAGTGATTACCGCTGCCCATGGTCAGGTCAACTGCAACACCAGAGATATGACAAGAGCGTTTTTGTCATGGTCAACAAATAACGAATGGTCAATGTGTCCTGCGTAACACAGGGCCGTCGACTGTTGTAATACACACCTTCAGTCGTTAGTTATACTAATTAAATACTTTGATCTTATGTAGATAGTAAAGAATACCGCATTTTAATCCGCCTACCCGTCTGGCTGCTACGATGTCACAGAGAGACACTCAATTACATTACCAGGCTAAAGAATGAAACTTTTCACTCTGATTTAATACCTTTTTGCGCTTCAGTACTTTCTTACGCGATTAGATCATCGCTCCCGCATTCTTTTGCACTTCAATACGGTAGTTGCTTAATGTTAAGATTATATAAAATTTGTTTCTAATGAGACTAATTTCTATCTAAAAACACTATGAAGAACACTTTTAATTTGATATCGATTCGTTAAGTGATCTTAATGCTTCTTTAAAGTTGGGTGAATAGGACCATTTTTTAAAGTATGAAAATCTTTAATTACAATTATACTGTATTTTAGTCTGCAAAATTTATAGCAACTTTTATTATGAAACCATTACCATAAACGAAATATTTCGTATAGCTACCAAACAAAGTTCTCACGCCACCCATACAAAATACAAGCTTGTGACGTCACAAATATGTAGGCATTTCAGCGGCGCGCTTCCACGTCTAAAAATTTACGTCTAAAAACACGTGTCTTTAAAACTTTTATAACTGAAACAGTGTTTTGTTTAGAAATGTATTTCTGTCACTATTGTGTTTATTTTTGGCAGGTCTTTACATAGCAACATGAAAAAAATTTTAGTCAACATGCCCATTCTTCACGCCAGATCTGTGCCCTTTTTAACTTGCACCCAGACTCTCTAGCCGATATGAACCGTGTAAAGAGCATGTACGTATTGGATTATACCCGGTTTTAATTTCGCCGTGAAAATCTCACAAGTACCTACACTCTAATGTCTTTGTCTTTTGTGAATGCGCGGCCCTGTGCTCACGTGCCACCCTACACCGCTTGAAGAGTATCCGGAGGTAAAGAATAAAAGCGGCCAAGTACAAATCGAAATCGCACGATACGGGTTCCGCATCACCATACAATATTTAACAACAGAAACGCTTAATGACCCCCTTAATTTTATAATTATTATTATTTTTATTACCTACTTGTTTTTAGATTCTCTAGACTCCGTCATGCCATAATTTAAAAACATTCAATGCTTGTGTAAGTGAAAGCTTTGTTAGCACATCCATCGTGTCAACTTATGTCATCAAATCGGTAGCTGTGCGTTTACTTCATAGTCTAAGAGTTGGACACAATTTTTGCCTACGCTTTTAGAATAATAAGCTATCTAGTCTTTATACAATGTGTTTTGAATTGAGATAGCAATAATTTAAATTCACGTTCTCAGCGTGAAAACCAAAAACCATTTCTTCTGGAAACAAAATAGCTGCTCCATACATTTTGGATCAGTAAGAATACTTATACTTTGGAAAAGCACATTTTCACTATTTTTGACTGGGTCACAGAACACAAGTTATTCATTTTTATGTTAAGTACGTAAATTTAAATTATCGGTAGTTCAATACCAAACACATTGTATAATCTAAGCAATGGATATCAATTTCCAAGTCTCTACCTATTGCGGTTTAAAAGATAGAGCCATACGACAGATGGATGGACGGACAATCCGTTAGTGGATTCATTTTTACCCTTTGGGTACGGAACCCTGAAAATGAGTTTTTAAGTTAAAGAGGGGAACTCGATGGCTTAGCGGGTGGATAAATTACAAGCCTTTTCCTGTAACTTTGTCCGCATAATTTAAAGCCTGTGCTATTTATTCTGATGTATAAAATATATGTTTACTTATGTTTTTCACGTATGTTATGTATCTGTATGTATGTACGTCCGTTTCATTGTCACCTATTGTAGCCCTAACGGATTGACCGATCTTGTAGTGTGAGGTGTCATTTTAGAGTCGAAAAATATCATAGGTTTATTAATGTCAGCAAAAAAATATATATAGCGGACGTAATCCGGACAGTTTTTTTAATAATAATAATAATATTGTGATTGAGTGACAATATCTGCATACTATTACATTTATTATATACTTAAAAAAACAAATGGGTGGTTCACATTTGGATTTGTAACCCCTTGTGACAATCCCAAGAGGGGTTTGATGCGAAGATTACTTAAGAGGCCTACACCACCGAAACTAGCGACACCCATTATCTATTTCTTGTTCTCCGAAATAAGAACAAATTTAAAAAATCTACGTAAGTACTTCCTTAGTAAATTACTTCTAGTATTTTTAGTAGAACTTTTCATCCACATCAGCATTTCAGATTAAGAGAACTATTCATTACCGCCAAAAGTGGCCGCTGTTGGCGGTAATGCGTAGCTCTCTTGAATTACCAAATGCAAAATAATGAAAAGCAATACAAAAAATACTACAAGTCATTTACTAGTGAAGTGCTTACGTCGATTTTGACAATTTGATCTTATTTAGTAATAAAAGAAATAAAACCAAGGGTGGCGCTAGTTGGCTGGTGTAAGCGCCTTAATGCTTAGTGCTGCGCTAAAGCGGACTCTGGGCTCCGGAGTACCACATTGAGAAAAGACTATGGCAGAACTTTAAAACATACCCCCCTTGTGTTGACCCCTTGTGCTTTACCAAGGCGGCAAGGATTAATACATTGAAACGCAACATACATATTATGTATCTACCGTCACGTTTTGATCCTGTCCTGAGCCTAAAGGCATAAGGCCCAAAAACCATACCTATTTAGCATGTTGGTGGGCGTACATTAAATCAAAATAGTGTTGGATTGCTAGCCGCGACGCTAATTGACATGATTCTTTAATTTTTGTCCATTCCTTTAACTGGCTTCTTTTCTTTCAGACCAGTATGAAAGTTAATAGGTACTGAATAACAAACTTTTCATTTAAAATATTTTATTTTTATTAACTAACACACTGGGACAACGGGACTGGGCGGGTCATGTTAGTAGAATGGCTCCCGAAAAATGGGCGAATAGGGTAACTCAGTGGACACCTGAAGGTGGTCGGCGTCGTAGGGGCAGGCCTAAAAAGCGTTGGAGAGATGACCTTGACGCATGACTGCAAGGGATAGGGACAAGTGGAAGGAAATGGGAGAGACCTTTGCCCAGCAGTGGGACATAATAGGTTAAAAAAAAACTAACACACATTCACCATTACGAAACTAAAAATATACATTTAATAATAACTATAAACTAAACTAAAAATATATTATCCTAGAAAATGAATACTAATTAAAAACATAACTACTAAATTATCTTCTTCTTCCTTGCCTTTTCCCTATTTGGGGTCGGCTCTGTATGTCAACTCTCTCCAAGTTTCCTGTTACCTAAATTATTTAAAAAAAGTGCCAAGAAGACCGGCGGCATTTCCTCGCTGAATGGCCAAACTCAATGTTTGTTTCAACTTAACACTTAGGTCACCAGAACATTTCGTTTACTGAATAAAACACTGTACTTTAAAAAAATACAGTAATTGTCATTTGAAATGATGAATCTAGCAATTCCGCACACAGTGAAAATCTTTTTAGGCATTTACAAAATTTCACTGGAACTCTTGTAGGAATCGTAATAGAATTTGGTAATAATACACCCCTTCATACGAGTGCTTAACATCGATACATCCTAAAAAATTTTCTATTATCTTTGTAACAGTCGCGTATTACATAATTAAAAAAAACGATGGGGGTAACTTTATATAAAATTCGAAAAATATCGTGTGAACGAGGTCACGAATGACGATAGCCACGTATATGACTGGTAATTAGTTAGAATAAGAAATCATACCATTTTCTTGTCAACAGAAAAAAGGAATTTATCCATATCAAAGTTAAGCATTTCTTTTATTATTAAATGTCATTCACATTTTCTTCTTTGAAGAAATTTTGAGTGACGTGAACTTGAATTAAAATATATGTTAACTACTTATTACAGGGCTGGTTATTCTATAAAAGTTTGTAAAATCTGAAAGGGAGTATATAAATCATAGTAGTAGTATTGAAAAAAATATCAGTAACCCCATACATAAACATGTTTGGGGCTAATCCTAATCCCAACTCCCAACTAATACTTATTATAAATGCGAAAGTGAGTTTCTTTGTTTGTTCAGTAGATTCGGAGTGAAAGCGTAACAAACGCTTTCACGCCGAATCTACTGAACCGATCATCATAAAATTTTGCATATACATAGGTTAGGGTACTGAGAAGGATCATCATCATCAAGGATATAGGCTATATATCACGCGGGTGGAGCCGCGGGTAGCAGCTAGTTTTTCATACAACAAACTAAAAATCAAAATATCAGTCATCCCCCGATTTTCCTTTCCAAATTTATATGAGATCAATTTCCTTTTCAATTAAAAAAGAATTATCAAAGTTGGAATACTGTATAAAAAGTTATGCGTGGTCAAACATTTAAAAAAAACGCGTCGATTTGAACCACCGTGTTTTCTTCGGTTAAAAACTACTTACCTTATTCTTTGTTTTGTTTTCTACATGTAACGCGCTAAAAGAAATCAGGTCATAGAGTAGGGCACTTAGCAAAGGGTACAATTTGAGGTGACAACCCTTATTTAAACGTCAGTCCATTGTGATATGTAATTATTTAATTTCGATTTTGTTCTGAATTACATTGCTTAAATACGCCTTAACATCGATGTTCAATTTAGTATTGTTGTACTCTTTAGACTTTTACTGAGGAAATTGCGTTGCGAAATGGAAATCAATAAACAGGATAAATATGCGTAAGTTGATAACTTCTCAAATGATTAACTATTTAATTTTACCAACTGTGGTAAGTTTTTTTATCACATATTTTCAATTAAATAAACTACTTGCCTTATTATTTGAAATTATTCTTTACAAAAAATATATACATACAGGATCTGAATATATCAGACCGTAAATGTGAACAATAAATGCTGAGGAAATCTTACGGAAATCCAAATTCCTTTTGACATTCTTAATATGTTTTTATACGTACTCTCTGTTTGAGAAAGGCTACCAGTCCCAATACAGGCCTCTTTAATTTCTTCTTTGTCTAATCAAATCGTTACTGTATTGAGCTTGCGTCTCTCCAGTTAAGCTTGGGAATAAATGCTTTCATATGTCCGGCTCTTAAATATATATATATATATATATACATATATATATATAAAAAATAAAGAAAATATTTAAACCAAAAATGTATATGTAAGGACATATCACACAAACTGAGGTAACCCCACAGTAAGTTGTGAACTCGTGTCATAGGTTACTAACTCAACAATACCATAATAAACGATAATAAGTACTTAGTATATGTAGTTGTCGATATTATTATTATATGATATCGAATTTTTGTTGATTTAATTTTGAGAGTTTACATGATGACAGAATTTGCTACAAAGAACCTCAACACCAACATTGGTCTACGGTGCTTAGAACTATTGTACTTTCACTGGACCCTCGTGATCAACAGCGCTTATATGTTAGCCCGAGCAGTCAGAAGATTTGGCCTACACTCTCCACGCTGGCCAGATGAGTTGGAGAAGTCTCTTTGATGTTTATAAGCTTCGTATAGCTTGTGTTCCCTAAGTCGCCCTCTACGACAGCCACGGGAGGACTTACTTACGAATCTAAACTTAAACTAATCGATCGTGCTAATAGAGCCATATATTTATGTCGAAATATATTTACGTTAGTATATGATTTGCAGAAGCTCACCAATGGATCTTCGGTACGTAAAAATCCTGCGTTTCGCGATGTGGACCATCGGCTCCTGGCCTGGTCGGGAATTGGGAGAGAGAGTTTGGAAGATCTCCGACTACTATCTATACTACCTCCACGTCCAAGCCTTGTCCGCGTTTATACCAGGAGTGCTGTATGTGGTAAACGAGGCTAAGAAGATACCGTTTCTGATTTTGGGACACAGCTGCATCACGCTATTACTTTCTTTTACAAGCACAGTACGGTTTTGATTATACAGTTTTTTTTTATTGAATTGATTTAGGCGTTACTTTGCGGAAGTCAAAGTTACATGCACTGAGCTACATTAATTTGTATGCTTGCGCCACCAGTTAGCTCATGAAAACTAAATGCTGCCCAACGCCCACCCGTAGTGGGTGGGTTAGTCCGTTCATGCCCGCCATCAATAATAATAACTGCCTCCGTGGTCCAGTGGTTAAGGCGTTTGCCTTGTTGACCTGGGGGTCGTGGGTTCGATTCCCACGGGAAGCATACTTTGTTTAGTTGTTTCCAGTTTGGTTAGGACATTGTAGGCATGAATAACCTGATTGTCTGATAAGAAAGATGATTCCGTGCTTCGGAAGGCACGTTAAGCCGTTGGTCCCGGCTGCCATCTGGTAGTCGTTAAAGGAACCACGTCAGAGGCCGAGAGGCGTTTCCGAAGAACTCTGACACCAGGGTGTGCATGGTCGACTGACCATGTCACCTACACGAAATGATGATCAATAATAATAATAATATATGTTTATTTCTGGCACAGTACAGACCCATATCATTATATTTAGATAAAAAATATAAAAATACAATAAAACATGAAAAATAGTAAATAAAAAATTAAAGAATTAAAACTTTCAATAGGTTATTTCCTATTGCTGTCGTGATGTATGGAATGCCAATATTGAAAAATTGAACTATCCAGGTACTCGTACAGAGTCCGGAGGATCTCATCATCCGAGTTTCGAACACGGGTCCAGAACGCTGCGACGCGCGATCTAACTATCGCGTAGTAGTCAGGGACTCTGGCCACATCAATAGTTAATTCATGCGACCTTTGCCGATGTTCCTACATCCGTTGAGGCTGCAGCATCTCCCGTTCTGCTCGCGATACGTTTTTCGCCTCTAAACTAATTGCTTGTCATTCGAACGATCAACATCTAATAGGTTCATTGCCTGAAGATGCCTCGTGTAGAGGCAAAACACGTGACGCGAGCACAACGGCCGATCCTGCTAAAGCCTCAATGGATTTATTAAAATATTGACATTTAATTTTACAATAAATAAAATTAGCTACATTAATAAATAAACCAATTTTCAGGCTAAAATGTCGTTATTATCAATCCGTAGAAGGTATAAAGAATTCGGTAAAATATTCTTCCTGAAAATGCATCTGTTTTACGTGAAAGACAAATCTGATTATGCTATGAAGGTGAGTTTTTTACTTATTGACATGTTATGGCGAACCCCGGACTTCTATTATGTTCACAGCTGAGGATGCAACCGGTTAAACTTTCTAATAAGAAAAAATTTCTTCACTTTAATGAAATATAATATTTCGGTCAATATGAGTTGCGTATTAAACAAAAAATATTTCTATGAGTATTTATTCAAGATCAGGCTGAAAATCAGATTTAATCAGGGATGAGATTTTATTTCCATCTGGCATCAATGTTGATTCCAACGACTCCTAATTCATAATATAGTACGAGTAACATACCGAGTCAATAAACCATTATCATCATTTTCAGACTTACATCCAAGTTCACAAGCTATCAGAACTGTGCACGTTCTACCTAATGTCAATGTTGTGCGCAACCATAATCTTCTTCAACGTGGGTCCAATCTACGTGAACTTCGCAGAAGGCCTGTACACGCAAGGAATCCCTGAGAATTCGACTAAAGTTTACGCCCTTGCTGCTTACTACAGCTTCCCATTTGTAGAGGACTATGTGTATTTGACGAATTTCAAGGCATATCTCATCGTCACTATTTTTACTTGGTAATGGCGCTTATTTAAAGTTCTCTCGTGGAGGTTGTAGAAGGCGACTTAGGAAACACAAGCTAAACATAGCTTATAAACATCAAAGAGACCTCTTCATCCCGTCTGGCCAGCGTGGAGAGTGTAGGCCAAATCCTCTGACTGCTCTGGCTAATATGGTACCAGATTTTGGTACTGCACTGGTAGTACAGAGAGGGTCGTGCTTCTGCAGTGGAAACTTAAAAGGCCTGATGATGATTAATGGCTTTTGATGATGGTGACATTGTTCCAGTTCCAAAAATATAACAAATTATAGAACCTGACTGTTTCCTATATCTAGTGGTCTTATTCGACATAATGCCAAACTCCAAAAACTGACAAACACTTGATATGCCATATAGCACAAACTATTGTGGAACTATACAAAGAATGTACTATCACTATATCAGACAACCGAGCACCTTATGTTTCCACAAGGCAATGGCTGCCATAGACAAATATTGGAGTGAGGGTAACGAAGATATAGGTATAATTGTAATTAAAGATTTTCATACTTTAAAAAATGGTCCTATTCACCCAACTTAAAAGAAGCTTTAAGATCACTTAACGAATCTATATCAAATTAAAAGTATTCTTTATAGTGTTTTTAGGCAACTACCGTATTGATGCGTGTTCTATTCAGTATAAAGGCAGGTTTTCGGCAGTGCCATTTAGAGAACTAAGTAATATTTCAATCGTACTTTCAGGGACATCTCATATTTCTGTGGAACATTCCTGACAATTCTAGATCTTTACCTGTACGTAATAGTGTTCCATATTTGGGGTCATTTCAAAATATTGACTCACGACTTAAGATCAATCCCAAGACCAGTAGTTGATGCCACAAAAACAGTTGAAGAGATATTACTTGAGAAGTACAGTGCTGAGGAATCTAAGTACGTTAATAAGAAATTGAAGGAGTGTGTTGATTACCATCGAGTGATAGTAGAGTAAGTATAACTTTTTAAGGTTTCATGCCCAAAGAGTGACTATTGATAAGCCTCCTCAGTCCATACTTTGCGTGTTCTGTCACAGGGCTGTGTCTTCGGCGTTGTTATTACAATCCCAAGACACGTACCTATTGGTAGACTTGAGTATTTCACAGAACATTGAATGGTATATGGTACTATAATCCATCCAACACGTACTTGGCTGATTTGGTCTATCCTTCCGCGGTTTAGCTCAGAGACTATACCTTAGTAGTAGAAAGCCGTAATTTGGCAAAGATATATTTATATGAATATATTTAAGATTCGTCCCGTTTATGTAAATTGAGAATTTTTTTCTCTGTAATTCCTTGTTGTGTCATTGAATATCATTTAAAAGTGTTGTCGGTGTATAAATACCATTTTATATTAGGGAATCCGTTTGTGATACATTAAACCTAATTTTATTTGGAGTCTAGTGGGGGACACTTGACTCGAGTTTTTTTTAATTTCCAGCTTTTTTGCCATAGGAAAAGCTGTTAATTATGAAGGGCTAAGTCGTTTCTTTAAGGATCGCACAGGGTTTTACACATACTACATTGTATAGAAATGTCATTGTTTTGGGCTGAAGAATACCAAGAAATGATTAAAACTTCCGTAAAATCCAGTAGAACAGTAATGGTACTTAATTTGTAATCGACTTTCAGCTTTACCAAAATGATGTCTGACGTTTTTGGGCCGACATTACTCGTCTACACCGGGTTCATGCTTGTTGTCTCATGCTTGCTGCTGCTAGAGTGTTCTTATATGGTTAGTACAACATCTCAGCCCTCAAGAAGTCCACTGCTGGACATATAATCCTACCCCATCTTTTGATGACAACCTGAAAACCCCTAAATAGCTACTTAATTTGAAATATACATTCATACAAATTATCCGCCGTGTGGTTCCCGGCAGAGTAGAATAGGACCACTCCAAGTCTTCCCGTGGATGTCGTAGAAGGCGAATAAGGACACACAAGCTAAACAAAGCTTATAAACATCAAAGAGATCTCTCCAACCCGTCTGGCCAGCGTGGAGAGTGTAGGCCAAATCCTCTGACTGCTCAGGCTAATATATGGCTCTTGTAGTTCAGAGAGGGTCATGCTCCTGCAGTGGAGACTTAAAAGGACCTGATGATGATGATGCCAAATTATCACGTCTTTATTCTGTTAGGCAGAGCCCAAGGCCTTAAACCCAAATCATCATCATCGCCATCATCATATGTATACTGATATTCCCTATTTATTTGTCCCTATATATATTTATATAGATGCCTAATGTCTGCGTCTAATTTTATGCGTCCATACAAAAGAGGTGTAGCTTTGACATCAAAATTCTCAGACACAAAACGCTTAAACTAACTTTGTGCTATTCTTACTAGGACTGCGGTATGTTCATAAATACCAAAATTCACTTTTTGCGTATTTTGCATAAATTCTTTATTTTTTATTAACTTTTTAAAATGTAAATTTTTTTTTTCGTCTATTTGATTCATTTTTAATAAACAAAGAAATGGTTAAAATATTAAGGGAAAATATTTATTCATTTCTATATAATTCTTAAAAATTTTACCTTTCAGGTGGTATCTAATTCAGCCAGATACATACAACATTACCAAAGATATTCGATTACAACTTTACACATAAAAATACGAAATTACTTTTTCCCCGACCTAATATTTATATACTCATGTATACTCTTATAATTGACTCACATTAATAGCAGAATTTTTAGAAACAACGCCTAAGAAATATTATACATTGGCATCTTTACTAACCTAGGTTATTTTTAATAACACACCTACCACTTTATTGCTTGATAGTCATGCTTATATTATAAATGTAAAAGTTCGATGATAGAGATGTATAGATGTGTCGATGGAGGTACGGTACTCCCAAATCCACCAAGCGGATTCTGATGAAACCCAACTTCAACTGATACATCAGAATACTTAGGTACTTAAATAATTAACGAGGGCGATGTCGTGGAAGAATGCTTGTATTTAACATCCAGGAAGCTAAGCAAAAACTTTGAATTAAACTGTCAATTGTAAATTAAAGTATTCGCAACTAGCAATATTTCTGCGAATTCGTATTCTTAAATTATAGCCTAAGTCATCCACAACAAATAAGATTTCAATGTGTGAAAGGATTCGAAAAATCAGTCCAGTACTTCCAAAACCTATTCAATGCAAATAATGAAATCTTTCCTATTTATAATAAACTAGCTGTTACCCGTGGCTTCGCCCGCGTAATATGTTCTTCTCAGTACCCTTACCTATGTGTATGCAAAATTTCATGATGATCGGTTCAGTAAATACGGCATGAAAGCGTAACAAACAAACAAACAAATAAATAAACAAACAAACTTACTTTCGCATTTATAATATTAGTTAGGATAGGATAGGATTAGGATAACTATCTAAGTACGAGTTTTATAATTAATTAACATTGTTTGTTGTCAAGAACATGGAGGCATTCATGCGGTACGGCCCGCTAACTTTGATGGTGTTCCAGGAACTTATACAGTTCGGGTTCGTGTTCGAACTCATCGGGACTGCGGTGAGTACGTTTAAAATACTAGTCCACTTTATAACTACACTAGCTGTTTGTTACCCGCGGCTCCACCCACGTGATATATAGCCTATGTCTTTCTCAGTACCCTAACCTATGTGTATGCAAAATTTCATGATAATCGGTTACGTAGATAGGGCGTGAAAGTGTAACAAACAAACAAACTCACTTTCGCATTTATATTATTCGTTAGGATTAGTGTTAGGATTCAATATTATTCGTGAAGGTTATAACAATTTAAAGATAATCATACATTAATACAAATAACTATTACATGAGATTAACTCCAAAATCACACAAAAGTAACGGTTGTATATAATCAAAGACTTAACACTACAAAATGTATGATATTACATACATCATCTTCATCATCATCAGGTCTTTTTCAGTCTCCATTGCAGGAGCACGACCCTCTCTGACTATCAGAGCCGTATATAAGCCAGGGCAGTCAGAGGATTTGAGGGAACATAAGCTTAACAAAGCTTTAAAATATCAAAGACAGCTCTCCAACCCGTCTGGCCAGCGTGAAGAGTGTAGGCCAAATCCTCTGATATAACATACACTTAGCAAATTTTTGTCTTGGATTTGGGGTTGGTCTCTGACCCTGTTTCTGTTCTTAAAATGCTGAAAACTCATCACTGCAAAACTATATGTTTGGTTTTTTATTTCACAAACCTATGTATCAAATTTAATGGCCAATACACTCATAAATTTATGAACAACTTCTCCTCCTCCTCTTCTATTTAGTGTTTTTCTGGTCACTTCTGTAGCTACTATGGTACTGGGTTCTACTGGCTATTATGAAAATGTTCATGCTGAAACATAAATTAGAAAATTTGTAACGGCCGGCTGCTTGCCTGCCACCACCTTCTCTTGGGTAGCTACAGCTGACTTGCACATCTTGGAAATTAAACACATAATTTGTCATGTCCCTGGCAGGCATGTTTTAAGCACTACTCCACCGGTTCTGTCAATACCGACAACTTTTACTATGGAAAGGTAACCAATGGAACAAATCTCAAAATCGTACAAAAAATTTGCCTTTAGTAAAATACTCATAAAAACAAATTGTAATCATTCAGTTTTAGGTATGTGTAAAATTTCTTTAAAATAAAAAACTTCGTTACTAAGTTATCTAATTACAAGTTTTCAAAGAAAGATGTACTCAAGCCTCCGTATTTATAGAATAATAAGACACTATTTTAAGTCAATTGTAATAATGACATTCTTTCCAAAAGCACGTCAATGAATAATCAAACTCGTGTATCCGATCATATCGAGACCTTTTAGAACGTGTATCCGAGCGGTAAATCGATCATTAATTTGATTTAAAGGTAATCAGATTCAAATTAAACTCTGGGGTTTAATTCGATTTGATGTTCAATCACGCCAAAGTGTTTTACACGCTTTGTTCTGGATTCCAAAACCAATTTGTAAGTGAGATAATAAACTTCTTGATATACCTGAAGGTCATCATCATCAGGTCTTTCCAGTCTCCACTGCAGAAGCACGACCCTCTCTGTACTACCAGAGCCATTTGTTAGCTTGAGTAGTCAGAGGATTTGGCCTACAATCTCCACGCTGGCCAGACGGGTTGGAGAGGTCTCTTTGATGTTTATAAGTTTTGTTTAGCTTGTGTTTTCTTAGTCGCCTTTTACGACATCCACGAGATGACTTGGAGTGGTCCTATTCTACTCTGCCGGGAACCACACCTGAAGGTATATCATGTATATCATGAAGAGATAGTGAACTTCTTGATTTTGATCAAAAGGTGAATCTATTTATCAAAAACATTATATATAATATATACAACGGGTCACTCACGTGCTATTTGTCGGGATTGCCGACTAATAGTTTCGGACTCGTCAGGAGCCCATATTTTCAAGGAGGGTGCGGGACGCCGCGTGTCTCTAAAAAATAGCACGTGAGTGACCCGTTGTTATATATAATGTCTTTATCTCACGTTAGTTTTAATGATATGATCAAAAACACTTAATAAGATTTCACCTTCAATAAATGACAACAAAGGTATTGAATGGAAGCTTATTGAATGTTGAGTGATTACGATCTGTGGTACTATAATAAATGCTACTCAAACTTTAAAGTATACTTGCCAAAAAAATTTTATAACTTAATAAACCCAAACACAATACTTATTTTGTTCAGTTTAGGAGTTTCTATGACCTACCGTCACAATTAGGGGTCAACAGATCAACTGTATAGTACCATATTGCATTGTTACCGAAGATATGCAAATATATATTGAAGTCTAGTTAAAAGTCAGGAACTGATATTTAGCTTGAACAATTTGACCTCTACACATACTAACGTCAGAGTGATATGGCTAATATAATATGGGTTTATTACTACAGAGAGGGTCATAATGCTCCTACAGTGGAGGGTAAAAAAACCGATAGTGATGATGATGATACTAATGTATTGAAACGGTAAAGTACCTAAATAGACAGATCGGTAAATACAATAGCAATATTGGTTTGGGAATAGCCACGGCTTTATGCGCGGTTTTGTATTGTCCAATAAAACATGAAAATACATTAATACAATTTACATTCCTTCCAAAAACATATCAATGAATGATCAAATACGTGTATCAGATCATATCGAGACTCATAAAACTTATTGTTATCATTCAGTTTTAGAAGGCATTTCTAAAATATCTTTAAAAATAAATTAGACTTCGTTCCTAAATAATTTAGGTACAAGTTTTCAAAGTAAGGTGTACGCTCGTTTCCGTAGTTTTAGAATGATAAGACACTATTTTAAGTCAATTGTGATAATGACATTCTTTCCAAAAGCATATCAATGAATAATCAAACTCGTGTATCAGATCATATCGAGACCTTTTGAAACGTGTATCCGAGCGGTAAATCGATCATTAATTCGATTCAAAGGTAATCAGATTTTAATTAAACGTGTCGGAGTTTAATTCGATATTCAATCATACCAAAGTATTTTACACGCTTTGTTCAGGGATTCAAAACAAATCTCTTAATGAGATGGGGCAATGAACTTCTTGATTAATTAAATAGTAAAAGCACTAGGTTGAAGTCAATGAGAAAGGTTAGTATTCAAAATTTAATTTCAATGAGTGTTCTCAAATAAACCGCGGGAGCGGTGAAACATAGGGTCCGGTAAGCTGTGTTTGAGCTACAGTGTGTCACTAGTTCATAGGTCTAGGTCCCCTTCGGTTTCCACTACAGGAGACCGACCCACTCTGCGCCACCAGAGTCATACATCAGCAAGAGCAGTCAGAGGACTTGGCCTACACTCTCCACGCTGGTCAGACGGGTTGGAGAGGTCTCTTTGATGTTTATAGCTTTGTTTAGCTTGTGTTTCCTAAGTCGCCTTCTACTTTACGTCATTCACGGGAAGATTTGGAGTGGTCCTATTCTACTCTGCCGGAAACCACACGGCGTGACACTTGTTGCTACTTGTCAAATATTATCCAATGACAGCGGATTTTTAAGGGCGACGCCTCAATGCTGCCATCTGGTAGTGATCATTTCAGATAACCCTCATTGTAATACAAGGCTTGTACTTCGATTATATAAAGCATAGATAGAGTCTATTAACCTAAAAGCGTAGAAAAAACTAGTGTCCAACTTAAAGTCAGTCGCGTACACACACAGCTACCAATTTGAAGGATTTTGAGGGCATAAATTGACAGGACGCGTGTGATAACACAAAGCTGTCACGCACACAACATTGAAAAATTGGCCAGTTTTTAATCATTGAAATAATGTCATACATGACGGTGTTTAGAGAGTATATAGTCAAAGGGCTTGTAATGTGACCAATCAGTAGTATTCAAAGGGTACAAATTACCGATTTTACTGGTAAACATCTCGTTCTTAAACAAAAGTTTTACTTGTTCGTCTTTTGTTGTCTTTATTGTTTTAAGAGAAACTTTGTTCCACGTATGCTAACGTTTCGGAACAAACTCTTAGTCATGGTTTTAGCGAGAGACTACAACATTGGGTTCTTGCAAAAGGGCGTGAAAAGATTTCATCTGGGTCGACAACGCGCGAGTGGCACCCCTGGTTTTAATGGCAAAGGCTACAATAGACGCTTTCTATCAAGCGGACCGTACGCCTGTTTTTAGTATAGGATAGAATTTTGAAAAAACATTCTTTCACTTCACAAGTCAATGTGACCAACTTAAATATTTCCAGAGTGAAAACCTCAAGACAGTCGTTTACGATCTGCCATGGGAATGTATGGACTCCACAAACCGCAAGATCGTGCTGGTTTTGCTGATGAACGTGCAGAAGCCGATGAGGGTGAAAGCGCTGGGAGTCACGGATATGGGCGTCGCCACTGTCGCTGGGGTAATATATAAACCGTCCAGAATATATATTTAGAATAACAATGATAATTAAAACTACTTAAAATTAATTAAAATATTTACAACTTATACATGGCGAAATTTTGATCGTTCTGGACCCTTAAAGGGGTGATTCAGCCCGTCGATATGAACCATTTTTCCTATGGGACCAATGCTAGAAACTCAAATTTTATTTCGACATTTTCATACAAAAGTATTCAGCCGCCCGGGCAATTTGTATAGGAATGCCGAATTTTTTTTCGAGTTTACAGCATTTGTCCCATAGGAAAAGTTGTTTATATTGACAGGCTGAATCACCCCTTTAATGGTCCGGAACGATCAAAATTTCGCCATGTATAGTCCCTGCAAACGATCACCTCGCTGTAACGTGCCCAAAAGGCTGGCAGCATTGCCACGTTGGATGGCAATGCTTATTCTTTGTGCCGAGTAATTGCCAACCCTTTGGTCACGTTATACCTCGATTAGTCTCTTTGATAGAAAGTTAAAGAGACGATGGGCTGACCCATGGCTTCAACCCCAAAAGGCTTAAATATCAGAATACCATCCAGAAAGAGTATTTCTTTAATGATTTCTGACATTTTTTTAATTGGAAATTACCAATAAAAAAAACTACTTTAATGGCGTTTATCACGTTCTTTTTACACCTAACGTTTTGAACGCTTATCTGTGTTCACGTTGGTAGGTAGACAAAGTTGACATTTGTCCATTAAAAAAAATCTCAAACATCGGTATTAAGGTTCCTTGGTCAAGTTTTCTCCATCTCTTATCGTTTAAATAATCTGTCCAATAGACCAAATGTAACGACTGTAACGAGATAAAATGTATTTTAAAAAAAATGTTTTTCAGATCATCAAAACGTCGTTCTCCTACTTCACATTTTTGCGCACTATTGATTAAGTGGCACAAGTGGAACTAACGAGATGATACTTAAGCTCAATTCAATGTTTTCCTGCGTAGCAGGTTGGTAATAAATTAGTGCAAAGAACCAATAAATGTTTATTTAAACATTGTGTTTTCTGTAATTATTTAATCTTCGATCCTGCTTTGGTAGAAAATAAAAACGTAGAATGTACCACCTGCTTCTCTTCACACACAGGCCGTAAAAGCTGATCTCGGGAATGGGTGAAAATCTGAGGATCAAGTTAGTAAGCGATGTAGCTAGCAACTCATCCCTATTTTGATGCCATTTTTCTTCCACATTTTATAGACAGACCGGCATCAATGCATACTTATAGTTCTTATAGGCTCTTCTACTCTCTACCCTACAGGAGAAAAGACGTGATTTTATATAGTTATTTAGCTTTATAACAGTTAGTACTTATATTAAAATTTTTATATTCTGTTATATGGCGCCGTGTGGTTCCCGGCAGGGTAGAATAGGTCACTCCAAGTCTTTCCGTGGATGTCGTAGAAGGCGACTTATGAAACACAAGCTAAACAAAGCTTATAAACATCAAAGAGACCTCTCCAACCGGTCTGGCCAGCGTGGAGAGTGTAGGCCAAATCTGACTGCTCTGCCTAATATATGGCTCTGGTAGTACAGAGAGGGTCATGCTCCTGCAGTGGAGACTAGAAATGACCTGATGATGATGATGATGATGATGATGTTTGCCAAGATAAACTTTCAAGCTTTTAAGATTTAAACCTTAACATAAATACAGTAAAAAATATTATAAAACTTGTTAAATAAAGATAAAATCTGTTGGAAATGGAAGTTCTTTGACGAGGTCTTTGATGTTAAATGCGTACAAATCAAAGATTCTGTCTATCTCTTATACCGGGTAATTCTGAACAACCTGGCAATATTTTAATGATGGAATCAGAATCTGTAAAAGAATTTACGTATACAAGAAAGAAATGGTGAAAAATAAAAAAGGATTGGCTTGCCTATAAATATTGGGTTCCGTGTATCAGCTGATTAGTGAATTTGATGGGAAGGAGATTGTTTTTTAATTTTTGGCCTTTTTTTCTTGCAAATCTATACATTTTTAACATTCCTATTAGAGAATGTTCAGCCAGCTGGGCAACTTGTATGAAAATGTTGTTTTTGGGTTCCGTACAAAAATGAAAAACGGAACCCTTATAGGATCACTCGTGCGTCTGTCTGTCCGTCCGTCCGTCTGTCAGAGTCGATTTTCTCCGAATCTACTAATCCAAATTTAATGAAATTTGGTAAGATGGTGTAAAGCTATGACCCAAACACGGATGTGCAAAGTAAATATATATATATTTTTAAATAAGGTTCTGTTAAGGGGGTCCAAATAGAAAATGTTAAAAAAGTTTTGCAAATCTTACCGTGTTATATATCAAATGAAAGGGCTTGTTATGAGGACCTCAAAAATATTTTTTTTTGTTCGTAAAAAATCAATACCTACTTTTGATTTTATTCACGAAAGGAGGCAAAATTTGACCGAGGAAGAATTTAATAATGATCGGTTCAATAGATACGGCGTGAAAGCGTAACAAACAAACTCACTTTCGCATTTATAAATATTGATTCTTTTCGATATTCTAGCATTTGATCTCATAGAAAAGTTGTTCATATAGACAGGCTTAATCACGACCTTAAGGATCGGAAAGGGTTTTATTAACAAATTTATTCTATTTGAAATTCTGATTCCGACAAAAAATATTGTCTGGTTGTTCAGAATCACCTGTATTCTAGAGTTCTTCTCATCTCGTCATTATGCAGAGAGAAATCATCCCAATATAATAGAGGAAAGTATGATTTAGTAGATATAGTTAAGTAATTACGCCTAAACCATTATCGAGTTGCACTTACCAAACCAACCATATTAATTAAGCATCCATTATTCCATTTATCACGAGTGATTAACTCTCTGTACATACACACGAGTATCTAGCCATCTTCCAATTGGCTAAGTTGTAATCGCCTCGAATCAGTAATTTCGGATGCACGTACTTAATAAGGCGATCGTGTTTGTGAGTTTTGGGTCACTTCACTTTGAACTTATGATCTATAACAAATATAAATAATTAAAACATCCTATCTCTTCCATGAGTTTGTGTAGTAAACCGCGTTGACGTAACTACAATAGTAACCGTATAAACGATAACGATATAATATTAGATTTCACAAACGATTTTGAAGTAGTCTAAAGAACTAGAATACTGAAGATTACATACTATTTCTAATGCTAAACGTGAGCTTTGGGTTTTATGACCTTGGACTCTGTCTTCGCAGCAATTGATTAAATATTATTCAAATTTAAAATTAAATTATGTTTATGTATTTCAATAGTATGTACATACTTACATGCAGATATATTAACTCGTCTTTATCCTTTTTCGTCTCTCTTCGTCTGTTAATAGCATCCAGAGGAAAAACCAACTAATTATAATTTTAATATGTTGAAATTGTAATAAAACTCTTCATGAGTTTTATTACAATTTCAAGTCAAATAAAGTCAACCAGTAGAAACTCAACACGCAGCATATATTTTCTGGGCTTTTTTATATAACAAACTGAACATACTCTTCAAATTTTTATTTATTTGTTTCGCCATATATAAGATGATATTAGAAAATACTATTGGTTTCCATACTTGTTTTCATTTGCGGATCATAAAATTAGAGTGAACAGACCCCTTCGGCTGGGGCATGGCCGAGGTTGAAGGCCGATCGAGATGATAAATTGAACTTCCAAACTTCGACTATCATGTTTACGGTTTTAAGAAATTTCATGAGCTTGCAATTTTCAGGCCCATTTTATTGATTATAAGGACTCAATAGAATACTTTGATCCTTTTTTGTAAACGTTGCTAGGATATTTACTAAACTTTCAGCCTTAGCGTAAGACCTTGACCTCGAATGTAATTTCCGGATAATACTTTAACTTACCTATGCACTATCTATCTTATCCTAACTTATCATTATCTGTATGTACAGTTCAAATAGTAGTCAGTGTAAGTACAAGCATGATTGAATACTTGAGTACCTATAAAACATAGAAATATATAAAATTGGGAAATAATAATGATATGGCTTAGTTTTGGTCGTAAATATTCAATTTTGACTCTAGCTTATTTTTTGATTTTATTTCTACAGCGTCCAAATTGTCTGTTGTCATTCCCTCGAAGAGATGACTCAACCCTTCAACAGGTACAACATTTCCTAAGGAATATGCTGGGACCTAAAAAAATCAAGTTCACCTCATTGCTCCCATTTTCCTAGTTGTTCTAATTGACGGACTGAGACGTCCCTCTAAGAGTATGACGCTAGTATGACGGGAGTCAATTGACACGCTGTATAACGAACAATTATCATTATCATTATTCTATGTGCCAATATAGACAGTTCCAATAACCACTTATATCACACTATAAAATAGTAGAATACTATAATATTGATACGAGTACATGTACCCTGCCAGCCACCAATAAGTCGTTAGGAGTCACGCATCCCCCGGGAACTATCTTCGTAAGTATTCCCGACTTTGGAACTAGGACCCGTGGAATTTTTTACTTACCTAACTTCGCAGGTATTTGTGGAAGACAGGAATTAAACGGCTGAGCACGGTATTGGATTTATTGAGCTCTTTTGTTCTTGTCGGTTAAAAATTCTTAGTGTTTATAAAAGTGGGTAGTTCTCGTAATATGAAGTTAAGAATGTATACGAATGAGAACGTCCTACATAAGTGAAGATGCTTTTATTTTTAGGATATGATATTAAGATTTTTTTTAGTTGGGTGAACCTTTTTTTTTGTACCCTAAACCTAAACCTTTACTATATGTTAGTACCCTAAGTCCTAACATATGGTTTTCATTCACTGAACTATATAGCGAGATTATTTTTATTGATGTATATTTTAAGCTATGATGAGGCTGACATATCTCTTTAAGAAAACAGCCTCCAAATAAAGCAGGCTTTAAAATTTTGCAAAACTTGCAAAACTTTATAGCGGGTAATATACAGAGTAATGTAACATGGCCTTCGACACACCCTTAAAGGGCTGACTCAGCCCGTAAATATGAACAACTTTTGCTGTGGGATCAATACTGGCTACTGAAAAAAAATCGACATTTTCATACAAAAGTGTTCAGCCACCCGGGCAAAATGTATGGGCAAAACAAAATTTTTTAGAGTTCCCAGCACTGATCCCATAGCAAAAGTTGTTCATATTACAGGCTGAGTTAACCATTTAAAGATGTGTCCTGTCCCGTGTCACGTTACACTTCGTAATTACCCGTTTTGCACCAGAGCTGTGCTAAGCGAAGTAAGCAAAATGAAGCGATGTCATTGGTGGATTTTTCCTAGAATGTCGCTACGTGTTGCACACACAGCTTTGATGGAAGGTACTTATCCAAGTTGTCACGTAACAAGGGGCTTTATCTATATCTCAGAGTCATCTTCATCAACATTTAAGGTCTAAGAAGTTTACTGCCTCCTCCAAGGAATTCCAATACGACCCATTATTTATGGCCTGCATCAAGAACTTTTCCTGTGAGCTGGATTGGGTCCTCTGACCATGTTCACCCATGTCTAACGTTTCAGTTGCCGGTATATGGTCGCCATTCGAGGACCATTCTGTGCCATCGACCATCGCCTCTACTACTGCCGAAAAACTACATTTATGGAACTTAGGGCATAAAACACGCGTCAATTGAGTTTGAATTTTCTGGCCCCCAATAGATATTCAAACTTACTTAATTGTTTTTTACCCTCACGTCAATATTTGTCTTTTAATGTAATAGTATATTCTTCGCAGTTTGTGGGTTGTACGCGCTACTATCTACGAGTATAATATGTAAATACAACACAATATGAGCGGTAACGAGCGATTTAGTGGAAATTCAAATAATTGCCGATTGAGATACTTGGCAGGCTCCCAACGATAACAGCGACAATAAAATATTAAGAGCATAAATGGATACTCTACTCAAAAAGAATAGGCGTAACATTTGGAGGCGCTGCTCTTTGCTGTTTTTAACGCAAAACCGGGTAAAAACGGAACTGCTTTATATTTCACCCCGTTTCGCGATGATTCGATACAAGAGTATAAATGGATACTTACTCTGCTAAAAAGAAGAGGCATACCATTTGGGGCCGCTGCCTATTGTTTTTGTCGCAAAACCGGGTAAAATCTTAAGCAGTTCTACGGAACTGCTTTAGGTTTCACCCCATTTCGCGATGATTTGATACAATTATTGCAAGAAAACAACACGACACTTTAAGAAATTCAACATTAAATAATATTTAATAAGGTAAACGTCATAGTCGTTATACTATGTAAATGTAAATAGTTGGCGTGTAAAAATCATAATGTGTTAATTCGTTTTAACGCTACGCATATTCTGTTTCTGAACAAAGTCTAGAAACGAGCAAGCGGGTTACCTGATGGTAAGAGATAACCACTGCCCATGGACAACTACAGCACCAGGAGTAGAGCGCTGGTGGCCTTTGTAACTATAATGTATTGTAACTGTATACGGAAATCTTTCGCGTTCTATATTTGTATTCTGCATAAAATAACATGCGTAGTTTTAAGCAGAGAACACCTTTTGCAAAATATCTTGTATATTATATAGGTATACAGGTGTTTTTTTTTTCATTCTAAGCCAGTGACTAAAACACACACAAGAACAACTATTCTGTAACATTTTTTATTCTTTAGTGCATGCGATGCGACACTCCAAAACCAGCTATGCAAATTACTTGCTGGTGCCAAATTAAAAATAAAAATTATTCCTAACATTTTTGGCAGTCTATTGTTAAGTATGTAGTACAAATAAAAAGTTATTTGTGTTGGTCAGGGGTGCCATCCTCAGCAACCTGTCCGGTAGTTGCGGGTATGGCATCGGATACGCGCGCCCGACCTTTCGAGCTGCTAAGTACTCTCTCATCCTAAATCTATCCCAGCAAGTAGCATCCCAAATATCTCTATCCCGTTCTCCGAGTCAAACAAACTCCTACCCTTCCTTCGCTTAAAAAATTAGCTCGGTGGGCAGCAGCGTCGGAACTGATAAACCAAACAAACTGCGCTCACCAACCCGTAGGCAAACGTGGTGAGTATGGCAAAATCCCTAAACCTTGGGGGAGGTCTATGTCCAGCTGTGGACTTTTGACGGCTGAGATGATATAGGACCGCAGAATTAAGCATCTAATGTGACATTTAACTGATATTTTTTCGTATGCTTGAGAGAAAGGTCAGGCTGGCATCGGTTAATCCAACATCGATTGATCCTGTAGGGGTTCTTCTCTTGCGGTAAAGAACTTTAAAAATCATATCAATCCGTTGTTTGTTGTTCAGACTAATAGAAGGGCAATGAAGAAATCAGACATAATTCATATAACATTCATGTCATAAGAACGACAGACCCTAAAAATTAATATCCAATTCGGCATATAATACCCTCAAGGGCGTAATGTGATGACAGCAATGACAGTGAGTGCGTCGTATTCTCGTATTACATTATATTCTGTATTTCTTCTTAATTCAACATACCCTTCCTTGATTTGCTGCCAAAATGAAATCACATTAGGGACTTAGTGGTTGTTCCTTTACTCTTAGGGTGTATTCATACGTACTGGTTCAATATTCAGAGCGTTTACGTCCATGATTTACGGACTCTTTATTAACTCGTCTAGACGAGTGACATAGAGTACGAGTGCAACTTTAGTAGAAGAAAATATGTAACTGCACCAGAAATTGCAAGACCAAAGACGATTTTAAGCAAAGATGTAGGCTAAAGACAGAATAGAGATTGGACTTATCACGTGTCAAATATTATAACCCGGTATTTTTTGCCTATTTATATCCAAATTTAAAATTCATTTTCACGATCAACTTTGTTTTATACGTTTTAAACTATGCAGTAAGTATATACTTTTTTTAAGTCAATTCAATGCTATGAACGCTATCTTGAAATTCAATTCAATGTTATGATCGCTCTCATAATTGGAGTATACTTTGTCCCTCTAAGCGATTCGGCTTCGAATAATATCCTCAAGAGCGTAATATGATGACAGCAATGACAGTGAGGCGCCATATCCCCGTATTACATAATATTCTGTATTTCTTTTTTTAAATAAACTTTTGAAATTTGCTTTAAACCGGTCTATGTGAATGAGGCCCTTTTCTCTTAAATGGAGTATACTTTGTCCCACTGAGCGCGCGTGGGAGGGTAAAAGGTTTTCCTTAGTACTTTCCCGCGTCTTTGCACCTTTGTCAGCCTCGGTGATTTAAATATAATTTGTATTCGGAGTAATAGCCATTTCTCAGAACTAAATCGATTTATTGTTTATTATCAAGACAAAATTAAGATGATAAATATATAAGAATATATGACACAAATTTAGGTATCTTCAGAGTCCCACGTAAAGCCGAAATCCCATACAAACGTAGTTTGGTTTTAGTTTTACAACTTTAAGCCAATCTCAACCAAATTTTGTACTTACGACCGGATAAGGCATATTGATGTTTATAATCAGATTTCAATTCTAAAAACAATACCTATACAAAATTACAGCGAGTAGAAGTTTTCGATACGAAACTTCTACTGTTGTAAAACTAAAACCTTACTACGTTTGTATGGGATTTCGGCTTTACGTGGGACTCTACACAGTAAGCTGTAAACTTGTGTCGTAGGATACTGAATCAACGAAACTATGTTTTAAAATAGATATTTGTATAAGTTGATAAAATTCCAAGACCTATTGCTACTAACTATTCCTAGGCCAATCTGAAAAAGACCGATTTCAATTATGACCTGACTTGAATTCGAATCCGGTACTACTCGTGTGAAAACCACTGCGCCACGTGGATCGTCTTATTTCGGTTGTGCAAATAGAACGAAGTAAATTTAAAATTATTACCATCCCGCAACTACTCTGTCAGGTAGGCTACCAAATCATAAGTATTTCGAGGCTTGGACTTAAAAAGTCCACTGGACTATATAGCTCCTTCTAAAATTTATTAAAACCCTTTAATATTAAAGCAACGATTTACAAAGACCCTTAGACAACTAAAAAAGTATATTTTTCAAATCCGAAGGTAGCAAATAATATTACAATTAACAATTTATCGAAGTTAACAAACTCCTCGTGTTATCTCACCGGTTAAAAGAAAACTTGCACAATTAAAAATAAAAATTTATTTATTTAGACACCAATAGTCCATTTAGTGTTAGTACAGGAGAATAACTTATAAACTATATTAGTACCTACATAATAAACTTAATTTAAATATATTTTTGTCCTACCGCACGACCCCTGAACCACTGCATCTTCATGTGTGTGACGCACGATAGGACAATCATATTTGACACTTATGACCTTCAGAATATTGTTGGTACTACCGCGGACCCTGCGCATCAGCGACGCGATTCGCTTACGTAAGACGGCATGAAAGCCGTCGACGTGTGCTTAATTTGGTTCATCTCGCCAGTTTTCTACACGAGAAGTACCAAGTTTGATCCTGCCACATATACTTGTACCTCATTTTCACAGGATATCTAAACTTCTGAAGCTTACCAAAGAGAGTTGGTATCAGCCAGGTAGCAGGTCGTAAATACTGTGCCAGAGCGAAGACTGGGTACATTACTTACAGTATTGGGTTTTATTTTTTATGTTTTGAACAGCTTCGCTAAGGTGCACCTTGAAAAAAACTGTCAAATGATGATGATATATCGATAACACACTTACTAAAAAGCCTATATAAATAAAAGCTTGAAATGAAAGAATCTCGTCATTTCATGCCCTTCTATGAAAATAAGTCGTAAATAAAAAAGTACGTACGAGACGCAAAAAAGAAATGACTAATGTGATTGTTCCGTGCATATATCAACGTTTATATACAACGCCGGAGGGCCTCAAATGAACAACAATATATGTCTCTGTTACGAACCTTTCAGTCATTGATATGTTTAAACGGAACGGGTAGCAAACACACATTTACAACGGACGTAAAAGGAGGAAAAATAAAAACATTTCTTGATTCGGGAAGCGGACACGTTTTATGTTTGTCGAATGTAAATGTTAATATAGAAAGCTTGGAGCGGATACAAATGAGGACGAGCATGCTGCCATCCCATCCCAATCATCCCAGTTAATTAAAGAAATGGGATAGGATAGGTATAAAGAGACGAAAAAGCGGCAGAATTATTACGTGCTGTTAAAATGGTGTCAGAATATTATTGCAGCCTAAATGCATCTTAGAAAATAAAATAATCGGCCACGTGCGAGCCGAACTCGCACACAAACAACAATGTACAAATTTTCGGTTATCCTTTTTCCTCAATTGTGATATTAACCCTTTCTTATTTGCCCTAACACCCTGTACAGTACAATACTTACCTTGTATATTGACAAATTTCAAGATTCTAGGTCAACGTAGAGTACCCTATAGGTTTTGATTCTGTTGTGAGTCTGAGCAATTTCACATGCTATGATATATATAGACATTTGATTTTTTTCACAACTTCATAAGAGTTTCTAGAGATTTCAATATGACCTTATTATTAATATTAACTTGATGGGTTAACACACGTTTCCGACAAAAAGAATCTTGACCGACACACTAACAGATGGACAACCGAATAATCCCATAAGGATTCCTATTTACTTTGTGAACCCTGAAAATAATATAACTTTGCAACATGTACAAACAGCTCACACATCAATATTAAGTGACAGCAGATAATTACACAACTTTTACACAACTAACAACACAACAAGATTTCTTACATAATTGGTTTCACGAAAAGCATTATTCTTCATTTTGAAGATTTTCCTAGTACTAATATTATTAATGTTAATTATCGCATATATAGTTCTAGGGATGTCTTTTTGTATTCTTGATTCTATGAAAATCTTTAATAAAAGACACTGGATCCAATTCGGATGAATCGTTTTTTCAACTCAACAAACGTCTACAGCTATCTACCAGAAAGACACACTTCACCGAAATCGTTCGAGCCATTCCCAAGACCCTAATTTTATATTTATTTAGAAACATACAACAATTGTTGGTTTAATAGTACAAATAACGTCTTTTTTTTCCTGAGACTGACCCTGAAGCCAGAAAAGAAATAATATGGTGGGGCGGGGGCATCAAAATAGTGATGGGTGATCGCATCACCTATGATATGATTCCTAATTCATCCATTCCCGCTATACATTTTCACAACGTTCGTAAGTTATGCAAGAGAGAAAATTTATTCTTTGCAACATCGAAATAATTTTCTAAACATCATTGGTGTCGTTTTGATAAAATTTCACAAAAATAAAATGTAATTAAGCGTAAGTACAAAATAACCCAAAGGTGCTTCCGATTTACAATCAGCCCCAATAAAGATAAGATAAGCGTTTAGGTGTTACTTGAAAGCGAAGAAAGAAAGAAGCTAGAGATTGATATTTTATGTGAATTCATTGATTAAACTTCGTTCAGTATTCAGTTCAAGTTCTAGACTGGCGCCCACGCACCGGCAAGCGCAGTGCCGAGTGACATCCACCAGGAGGTTGGATGACCTGACCAAAGCCATTGGAAGATGTTAAATATAGGCCGCTTCCAAAACTGGTGTATTGAAATTTTAAAATCCTTGGAGCACGATGAAAAAATCTGTTACAGCGTCATTACAATTTATTGCCCTCAAAAACATTCTTATATGTTTTAATGTCTGTATTACCTTCAAACGATCTCCTCCCTTAAATGTAAGCATCTATTGATGAAAGTCAGTCTGTCCAATATCGAAATAATTTACTAGACATAATTGGAATTCAGTGTCTGTCACGTGCACGAGTGGGTACACAACATTACGCTTTGATTAAATTTCACAGCAATAAAATGTAATTTAGAGTTTAGGTGTTAGTTTGAAGATATTGTTTTATGTAAATTAAATGTTTATTAAACTTTGATCTAGTTACGAGCTTTATGTTTACGAGTTAAATGATTACCGATAACAAAATAATGTGTATTAGAATGTCATTGCAAAATAATCTAAAATGGCGACCACGTACCGGCAAGCGCATTGCCAAGTGACACCCATCAGGTGGTTGGATGACTGGACGAAAGTCATTGAAAGACGTTAAATGTATAAATATATATATATATATATATATATATATATATATATATATATATATATATATATATATATATATATATATATAGGGACATATCACACAAATTGAGCTAGCCCTACAGCAAGTTGTGAACTTGTGTCGCAGGATACATACTCAACGATACTATATTTTATAATATATACTTATATAGATAAACATCCAAGACCCAGGTCAATATGAAAAAGATCTTTTTCCATCTTGACCTGACCGGGGATCGAACCCGGGACCCCCGTGTCGCAGGCTAGCGTGTTGACCGCTGCGCCACGGAGCTCGACAAGTATAAATACCCATTGATGTCAGCCAGTCTGCTATACCGAAATCATTTACTAAACATAATTGGAATTCAGTGTCTGTCACATGCACGAGTGGGTACACACGATTTCGCTTTGATTAAATTTCACAGGAATAAAATGTAATTTAGAGTTTAGGTGTTAGGGCGAGAAGTTAGAGGCTGATATTTAATATGAAATAAATGTATATGAACTTTGTTCAAGGTTGCACAAGCTTTGCCATATAACCAGCCAGCAGAAAAAAAAACTACTCAAACGGTGACCACATACCAAGGACAATGTTTGTAGGTATATATGTGAGAAGTTAGTGGCAACTTTTTATATCAATTGAATTATATGTAAATATTCAAAGTGGTAATTTCTCGGGTCCGAGTAATACTTATTTAAGGCCGCACACTAGGCACAGTAGCGACGCCAATCATTTTATTCCTAATACTTTACAAATAGAAAGAAATTCAAGAATGTAAATCATATAAGCACTAGTAAATAACCTTATATATTTACATCTTATGCTTATATGATTTACATTCTTGAATTTCTTTCTATTTGTAAAGTATTAGAAATAAAATGATTGGCGTCGCTACTGTGCCTAGTGTGCGGTCTTAAGTCGTGTTTGTGTTTTCAATGATTTTCTGAACTGTTCAATAATTATGGCAACTTATCAATTTAAATGATATAATGCTAAATTTTGTTTCTATATAACTGTATAGGTGTTATATGTACAGGTACATGTTTATTATGTATTCAAAGTATTATTTTTATAATTTTTGTAAACTTAAATTAAAACAATTAAATACACAGCTTAGTCATCCTAACCAAACGGGAATTCAAATCGTTTTGCCTAGAAAATAGTCCCGTATTACGTATTCTACTCGATAAGCACATGACACATCTGTTACACGCGGCGGGATACAGAATGCGAATCAGCAAAAAAGTTTGCTATTTGTTGTCTAAGATCAACTAGATGTTTACAAGCAGTAGAATAGTGTTACACACTCCAGGTGTTAGGTATATCTCCCTGATGTCAGTAATAATACAAAACAGATGGTAGTTTTTAGAAAATTGAGTCCGAATCAGGAAATAACATTCCTGTTGTTATCTGTGATCAACGGATGCAATTTATGATAGCATATCTATCTAAAATGCATTGCAATTGCAAATGCATAGATGATAATATCGGCAAAAAGGGAGATATACATTTATTTCATCATCGGAACCTGTTAGTCTCCACTGCGAGATCCCGACCCTTTCTGTACTACCAGAGCCATATATAAGCCAGAGCAGTCAGAGGATTTGGTCTACACTCTCCACGCTAGCCAGACGGGTTGGAGAGGTCTCTTTGATTTTTATAACCTTTGTTAAGCTTGTGTTTCCTAAGTCACCTTCTACGACATTCACGGGAAACTTGGAGTGGTCTCATTTATTTTTTAAAACATATTTAGCGCATTTTATTTATATAATAATCACTTCCACGCTGGTCTGGGAGTAAAGGAAAAACATAGAATGTACCAGCCGCTTCCCTTCCCGTGCAGATCGTATAAGCCGATCGAGGGATTGGGCGAAAATCTTAGGAATCATGGCAATAGACGATGCGGCTAGCAACCCATCACTATTTTAATGCCGTTTTCCATCTACATGTCCGTCCACCACCATGCTAAACGTGACTTTAGATCTGAAAGAGAAGGCTTTGTCTCCCCCTCAAGGGAAAAAAACGTGACAGTATTTATGTATGTATTTATATGAACCTCTTAGTGCCTTGTTAGGAGGCTTGGTCAATTAAATCGAGTTATTCAATTCAGATTTCGTTGTGGCGTTGTTAATTTATTGGTAGAATTGTTATTGGAGCAGCTTTTGAGGAAGTGCCGGGTGCGGTTTGATTGGATTCCATTGTCTCGGTGTGCTCGCTCGTTATTTATTTTCCACAATTTGTATTGTAAAAAATAAAAACACATTTTTTACAAATACCGTATATCCCAATCCCAATTTATATCCTGACTTCCTAACTAATATAATAAATGCGAAAATGAGTTTGTTTGTTTGTTAAGTACGATTCACACTTGCGTAATCGCGTCGGAGCGCAGCGGCGCGCGTCCGAGGCCGATCGGAGTCGCCTGACGGCTATTTCCGCCGGCATGCGCGATCATCCAACGGCATGATCACTCGCGCAAGCGACAACCAAATGGAGCCAATCGGATGCCGGCAGAAGCCGAGCCGAGCAGCCGAATTCAGCCGACCGCGTACCCGAGCAGCCAAACGCGTACGCGAGCAGCCGATCGCATGCGCGAGTAGATTGCGGATTCCGAGCGCGGCCGGTCGGATTTAAAAATGCGCAAATTGCATGCTAAAATGGCACTTAATTACTTTACGGAGGTTTTACTTTTCTTTAGCAAATTGTAAAATACGCTCCGACGCGGCCCGACGTGAATCCGCAAGTGTGAATCGTACTACACTTTCACGCCCTATCTACTGAACCGATCATCATGAAATTTGGCATACTCATTATTTAGGGTACTGAGAAGGACATAAGCTATATATCACGCGGGCGAAGCCGCGGGTAACAGCTAGTTATAAATATAAGATTGGGGTACGAGAATGGGAATATGCAAAAGTGAGTTTGTTTGTTACGCTTTCATGGCGTAACTACTGAACCGATCGTCATGACATTTTGCACACACGTTTAGTGTACTACGCACAAGGACATAGGCTACTTTTCATTCCGGAAAAACAAACTGTTCCGGAGGGATCGACATAAACGCGAGCGAAGCCGCGGGTAAAATCTAGTACCTAATAATCTGAGTTCCTTTATCGTCCATAAGCCGAGGCGTTAGCCTGAAGATCCAGAGGTCGTGATTCAAATCCCACTGGGAAGTATATTTTGTGAAAGGATATTGCAGGCTTGAATCACCTGATTATCCAAATAAATGAATCCGTGCTTTGGAAGGAACATTAAGCTGTGGTCACACCAACGCCATCTAGCGTTTGTTTCAGCTTATCCTAGCATTGATTCTGGTCTAACCTTTGGATTGCGGAGGTCAGGTGGCAGCTGCTCTGTGTGAAAACCAGTAATGTCGTAAATCGGCTAGGATAGCACAGTAATACACAGCGCACATGGCCGATGGCCGATGGGGCAAAAAAGTTATCGAATGGCGACCGCGTACCGGCAAGCGCAGTGTCGACCGACCAGCCCCCTTATTTACTAACTCGGATGACAGGTGTCGATGCCTATCAATCTAGAATTTACAGTTACAATGCAGGTTTTGCTTGCTCGAAATTTTTATTTGGAATACAAAAATCGCATTGTAACAGCAAATCCTAGATTGATAGGCATCGATACCTGTCATCCCAGTTAGTGAATACGGCTGCAGGTCGGACGACCTAACCAAGGTCATAGGGAAACGCTAGATGCAGGCGGCTTCCAACCGGTCACTTTGAAAATCTCTACGAGAGGCCTATATTCAGCTGTGAAATTCCTGCGGCTGAAATGATGAATGACAATGTTGACGACGGCGAACTCGTAAAAAAAAGCTGGTACAATTAGTATTTTTTAGGGTTCCGTACCCATAGGGTAAAAAACCTATTACTGAGTCTACGATGTCTGTCTATCAGTCTGTTTGTCCGTCTGTCACCAGGCTTTAACTCAAAAACCGTGATAGCTAAACAATTGACTTTTTCACAGATGATGTGTTTCTATTACCGCTATAACAACAAATACTAAAAACTATCCAAGAGAGACCCCCATACAACAAACATGATTTTTTACCATTTTTGCTGAATTTTCTAATGTTATATAGATAATGTTACAGAACCCTTCATGCACGACTCCACCAGATCAGCATGAAAAAGCTTATTCTCATAACTTGCCTAAACAGGGTACAATCCCAACTATTCCTAACATTCGTGTTTTCGTCCGCCATATTACGTCTGCCATTAGGCCGGCGCAGACGGGCCCCAGTTTTTGCGAGGCGGCCTATCCCTATAAATCTTTGGAAGTGGCTCGTTATTCGCCTGGCCAGTTCACCGACAATTTGCAGACCAGATTTTTTATTGTTCTGTCTTTTCAATTTATTTGTTCAATATTTATTCTCAACTTGGTTGGTATGTAAACATTCTGGGTCTTGAATGTTTATTTATATAAGTATATATTATAAAATATAGTATCGTTGAGTTGGTATCCTGCGACACAAGTTCACAACTTACTGTGGGGATAGCTCAATTTGTGTAATATGTCCCTGTATATTTATTTATTTATTTAACTAGCTTTTGCCCTGCTCCGCGAGCGTTAGTGTGATTCATCACACTAACGCAGATTGCCTGTGTCCTTTTCCATACGCCAGGAAATGTGTATGCGAAATTGCATGATGATCAGTTCAGATAACAGTAGAAATGGTGTGAAAGCGTTACAAACAAATAAACTCACTTTCGCATTTATTATACTCATTATAGTTGGGATATTGGAATGGGATTATTATTTAAAGTAGTTATCAGTTTAATCCCAACTAATATTATAAATGGGAGAGTGACGTTGTTTGTTTATTTGTTTGTTTGTTTGTTACGCTTTCACGTCGCATCTACTGAACTGATCATCATGAAATTTTGCAAACACATAGGTTAGGGTACAGAGAAGGACATAGGCTATATATCACGCGGGCGAAGTCGCGGGTAGCAGCTAGTGTTTAATAACGAACCTTGTGTAGTTATAAGCTTTTGTTTCCTTACGAAATTCGTTAGCGTATGTGGTTTCAAGAGTTTGACGACCTTTGTGATTTAGTGGTATCAAACTGCCTTTGAAGTGTAAAGTCCCGGGTTCGATACCCGTACAGATCAAATGATCTTTTTAGAATATCATGGGTATTCTTCGAGCAACACGGAAGGGAGTAGCCATACGCTGCATTCCCCTCTGTCAAGGTACAAGCCAAAATTAGGCATATGCATGTCTATGTGTTAGTTGTGAGACTCATCTGTACACAAATTATTTTTTCTTTTTTATGTCATTTTTTGTGACAATGTCATAATTACTATCAAGTGACAGTTTAAGTTTTGTATGTAGGTGTGCGGAACTAAACTTGTGTGCACATTTCCCCCCGCAAAAAATGCCAGAAAAATTGTCATAGTAAATTGTCGCTATGCCCACTCCCTCCGTCCGGTACGGAGGCCGTGTTGCTCGAAGTGGGTATTGAATGTGATCATGTGAATCTAAGATAAGTATTTTTACAATACAGAATTAGTGTGTTCTAAGAAAAATAAAACACATTTGCACTACCAAAAATGTACAGGTCTCACTCGGGATAAGCCAAAAATTCAAACGATACCTAATGATCCAAATCTTTTAAGACATTTATAAAATAAAGATACTTAGATTCATACATAAATGAAACAGTAATTGCATTATTTGCTAACATTACTTAGCTATTGTTAACGTTTTGATGGTCACTTGAAAATCCATTGGGGTTTTCGTATTATTCAGATATGTAAACTTTCATTTATTTCAGATATGTAAACCGTCCTACCGTCTGACCTTCAAAACATCATACACCGTAGTTGTCAAAGGTTGCCCGCAGAACTGCGTTCTCTTAATTACTAAGTAATTGTTCGATTACTCCATCAATTTAATACCGGTCGTGGTCATTGGTAGAGTTGACGCGACCGTGTAGTACTCGGTACTTAATCGAGAGAATTAGTTACTATCTGCCTACAGTAGTTTATCTGGTAACTTAACATTCACATCCATATTTCACATAAATGAATATTGTTCTGTTAGTTCAAGATCCTAAGCCTATTCTCCTTACGTCAATTAAGAATAGCTGGTTTTAACTCATATAGTAGAGGGCATAGACATAAAACACACCCGATACTCCTATTGCATGAGTGTATTTCCCTCGGGAACAGTACCTTTTCAGGAGATGAAAGATACCCTATGTCGGGAAATACGCGCACGTACTCGATACCACACCTGCAACCACCGGACGGGCAGTTGAGGATGACACCCCTGAATTCCTTGGGTTACAGCAGTGTTCCGATGGATTACCATTTTCTTTGCCCTTGTTTTTGAGTTTATTCCAGGGTAGTTGCTGATGCAGGTTTTTACCTTAGTTTAAACTACAAGATCTCAAATTACAGCGTTTACAAAATGACTTCGGGAAGCAGGCCTGGGATCTTGATCTATGTTTATAGATATACGCATATCTGTACGCACGTCTGCACGATTGATGCGTGCGTATATCTCAGTGCGGCGTGAACACGCAAGCATTGCCAGCGAACAGAGCGCCATTTGTCTAAGTTGTCTTTTAGACTTGTATCGCATTTTTTTAAAGATTAAGTTCAATATATCTACTTCTTCTTCGTCTTTCTGTCGATATTTGTTGCTTGTAATTATAGTAGGCCTAAGTCTTGGATGTATATCTAGACAAGTATGTATATCTAGACAAGTTACTAACCTATCACACAAATTCACAAATTACTCTAGGGCTAGCTTAATCTGTGTGATTTGATCCTTTCATATTTACTTATTTATCGATTGTTTAACGTAACTGATAAATGTGTGAAAATAAAAGATTTCACCTGCTTTCTTGTGTGTAAGTGACCATCACTGGTACAGATTTTTGTGCTTACTGGTATCTATATACCACAATTCACTTTAAGTTGTGGACTTGTGTGGTAAGGTACGATACTAACTCAACGAAACTATATTTTATCTGGATACTTATATAGATACATATCCCAGATCCAGGCCATTCTGAAAAAGTTCATTGACTCACGGCTAGTTGAATCTGTATGTGCGTTGTGTTGTCCATATGCTACATATTTATATATTGCATGTATTTTAAGGTCACCCTGTAGGGTACCCGATGGACCTCGGCGTAGAGGCAGACCACGAACGAGATGGCGGGATGACCTCGAAAGGTTTTGTAATGGCTGGCAGCAGATTGCACCAGATAGGGATGAATGGAAGAAGGAAGGGGAGGTCTTTGCCCAGCAGTGGGACACAAATTAGGCTACAATAAAAAAAATAAAAAAATGTATTTTACACGCTTAGTGATCACTCTTTTACGCGCTAACACCACTAGTGATACGTATATCACTAGTGGTGTATCAGTAGTGATAGTGATTACTTCTCATCTCACCAGAATCGCTACAGAACGATGCTTAAAACTTGGAGGCAATACGACTAAGTGATGTCCGTAAAAATATTATGCTTCTGCGCTAAAACCGTAATGCCCCGATTTAGCTGTTCCATTTGTTAGATGAAATTCTTATCAGGTAGGAAAAGGCAAGAAGACGGTGCAGTGAGGCAGGCTGATGCAATACTGGGTGTTGAGAGGATCGACTACCTGTAATTTTCATACAAAAACCGATAACTCTTCCACCCCCTAAACCTTTACGAAATGAGGAAATTTTGGTGTCATTCCATTTAGCAGACCTTAATCTAGGACTAACCTTTTCGTTTTTCTTTTTTATTGGTTTGGTTTAGATTAATTTAAATAAATTAAAATGCCCCGGGTATTTTTTATGTAAAAAATATGGATATTTACTTAGATGCTCATAACTTTGGTTGTAAGCAATATATCGTAAATATCAAAACGTACAGCCCTACTTCTCCAATTGAACAATAATGTGTAAACAAAATATTGAAATTAGACTATGTCTAAGGGGTGGGAAGCGTTATCGCTTTTTGTATGAAAATTTACAGGAAGTCTATCTTCTTAATTTCCCCTCGCTAAGGCCTCGAAGTTACGTCTCAACTTACAGATCGTCGTCCCCATAGAGTTTTTTTTAATATTTTTACATAATAATCACATAATATCATAGTCTTTGCCGTAAAAACAAACTCATTCGCTCATTATTTTATGCGATAACTTGTACCAAGAACTCAATGTACACATTTTTAGTCGTGAACCCATCTTCTGTCTTCAAATTCGAACCATCTGTTAAATCGAGTGTGAGAGATAAAACAAACGTTCTTTTACAAAATCAAAGGTTATTTTAAATATGAAATTTATGAAGTTTTATGAAAAGCGCGTTCGTATTCATTTTCATCTTTTTGTCTTCAGTTACGTAAAGCCAATTCGAAATAATCGATACTTATTATGCTTAAATATTGATTATTTTTGATATTTAAAACTTTTTTGTGAGTTAAATTATTAAAATTTAACAAATTGTAACTGTAATGAATCGTGTTTATATTGAACAAATAAATCACATGACGTTTTTCTACATACTTCTGAAAAAAATTATATTATGGCAGGGAAACATATACCATGGCAGGGACTTCATAATGACGACACATTTGCAACTATACTTACTGTATTCTTTTTAATAAATATTACGGCACATACATTTCTAGATTATTATTTGTGTAGGATTATTATCTTTTTCTATTAAATAGTAATCAAAAAGATCAAATAATAAAACAATCGTCGATCGGTAGTGGACGCTAGATTTTGATGCACCATTCAAAAACGTACCGACGAGGAAGAGAAAAACTACTAAAGTTTTTGACATACACTGTCTGTCAACTATTAGTTGACCTACAGGCTGGCGCTACGCCAACCAGCGTGTCACCTGTTTATTTCCTACTCAATTGAGCTCATAAACTATGGAAATTAATGCTGTAACAGTTTCACAGTTACCCTTTTAGGAAAATGTGTTTTCGTGTTAATTTTCCATCTAAGATCTCAAGCTATTAAAACTTAAAAACATAAAAGATTGTAAATTGCATTACATTGTTATGCTATTTACAAGCCAACTCATTAAATAAAAGCTCTCTTCAATTTAATCAATCATTTTTATTCTTCTGATATTAATGAAGTAGACTACAAACTATACTTAATAGTGTGTAGTATTAACTTCAATACGCATGCTTCGAATGCGTTTTGTATTGTTTACCCTACGGGGTAATATGTGATGAGAGATTTCGACGCGGTGATTCAAAGTCACGGTGGTGTAGTTGGTAGCACAAAGTAGGTACTAAACCTAAGAGTCGTGGGGGTTCGAATCCTACCTGTGGCGAGTTCGATTTCGTCACATATTTTCAAGTTTTAGTAATATACCGAGCATTGTGATATTTATTCAATGTTAACACGTATATAATAATAATTAAAACTACTTAAAATTAATGTTTTCTTATGTTTTCGCGATTGTTACACATTTAAATAAAATTATTTTAATACGGTTTTTATCGCGTTTATTACATTATTTAGCGATAAAAACCGTATTAAAATAATTTTATTGAAATACTTAAAATTAATTAAAATATTTACAAATTATATAGTCCCTGCAAACCATCACCTCGCGGTAACGTGCCCAAAAGGCTGGCAGCATTGCCACGTTGGATGGCAATGCTTATCCTTTGTGCCAAGTAATTGCCAGCCCTTTGGTCACGTGATACCTCGATAAACCTCTTTGACAAAAAGTCAAAGAGACAATGGGCTGATGGACCCCACGGACCCATGGTTTTAACCCCAAAAGGCTCAAATATGTAGCTATTCCCAATACTAACATATTTGCGCCTTTTGAGGCTTTCTGCCGCGGCTGCTGCTGTACCGGCCTTTGACTGTGTGACTTGAAGATGGGACGACGCTATGGTATCGACGCATGTAGCATCCCATACCAAAGGCCGGCCCAATCGCCAGGGCACCAGAGTCATTGTGATGCATTTAAAAACCAATTAACCTCGAGCTATGTTTACAGGTTCACTATTAGTACCTACACAAGCTTTATCTACTTAATGAATTCCGTATCATCGTAATTTCATCATCATCATCATCATCATCAGGTCTTTTTATTAGTCTCCACTGCTGAAGCACGATCCTCTCTGTACTACTAGAGGCGTATATTAGCCAGAGCAGTCAAAGGATTTGGCCTACACTCTCCACGCTGGCTAGACGGGTTGGAGAGGTCGTAATTTCATATCACTTGTAAATAAAATTCATCATCATTCTAGCGTATTCGTAATTGCATCCCCAGAGGTAACGCTTTAGAGCCCAGAGTCCGCTACCTATTCCAGATCTCATCATCATCATCATCATCAGGTCTTTCTAGTCCCCACTGCAGGAGCACGACCCTCTCTGTACTACCAGAGCCGTATAACTAGCCTGAGTAGTCAGAGGATTTGGCCTACAGTCTCCACGCTGGCCAGACGGGTTGGAGAGGTCTCTTTGATGTTAATAAGCTTTGTTTAGCTTGTGTTTCCTTAGTCGCCTTTTACGACATCCACGGGATGACTTGGAGTCGTCCTATTCTACTCTGCCGGGATCCACACGATTCCAGATCTAAATGATTTAATTTGATTGAATCTGGTCTACCCTTTTGGTTGCGGAGCTCAGACGGCAGTCGCTCAGTGTGAAACCAGTAAGCTCATCACTGGTTATTCTACTCGGTATTTTTTGTTCACAGTTTTTCTTTATTTTAATAGTTATTTGTTTTATTTATAATTATTATCCATACTAATACTATATATATATACTATATATATATATATATATATATATATATATATTATTATTATATTATTTATATTATTATATTATATATTATATTATTCAACTTAGGTTTACACCTTCTCGACCTTCTATAGGTCGGTATCTGACAAAAATCCCGCCCTGAGACCCTCAGGGAGAAGGAGTTTCTGTATCCCCACTAACAAAAATTGTATCTCCTAGAACTTTTGAAATAATGTTTGCAGTATGTAGAGCGGCTTGTTTTTGCATTATACTGATATCTATTTGTGAATTTAGGGTCTCACAATACCGTCGGAGACTTGTGGCGACAACCCCGGTTGCTCCTATCACTATCGGTACTACAGTAGTTTTTGTTTTCCAAAGTCTAGTTTTTTCTGTTTTTAATAAATGGTATTTGGCTAATTTTTCTTATTATATATATTATTATATTATTATATTATATTATTATATTTATTTATATTTATTTAATTTTATTTATTATTATATATATTATATATATATATTTATATATATTTTATATTATAATATTATAATATATTATAATATTATAATTATAATATATAATATATATATATAATATATATATAATATATAATATATAATATAATATTATAATATTATAATATATAATATATAATATATATATAATATATAATATAATATATATAATATATATATTATATATTATATATTATATATTATATATTATATATTATATATTATATATTATATATTATTATATTATTATATTATTATATTATTATATTATTATATTATTATTATATTATATATTATTTTATTATTTTATTATTATATTTATTATTTTTATTATTATATTATAAATGCGAAAGTAACTCTGTCTGTCTGTCTGTCTGTCTGTCTGTCTCGCTTTCACGCTAAAACGGCTGAACCGATTAAAACGAAATTTGGCACACAGATAGGCTATAGCCCGAGAAAGGACATAGGCTACTTTTGATTTCGATAACGTAGGTTAAGCAACTCTAACCATGGTTCTAATTAGGATAGGTGGCCAAAACTAAAACGGCTGAACAGATAAAAACGAAATTTGGCACACAGATAGGCTATAGCCCGAGAAAGGACATAGGCTACTTTTGATTTCGATAACGTAGGTTAAGCAACTCTAACCATGGTTCTAATTAGGATGGGTGGCCAAAACTAAAACGGCTGAACCGATTAAAACGAAATTTGGCACACAGATAGGCTATAGCCCGAGAAAGGACATAGGCTACTTTTGATTTCGATAACGTAGGTTAAGCAACTCTAACCATGGTTCTAATTAGGATGGGTGGCCAAAACTAAAACGGCTGAACCGATTAAAACGAAATTTGGCACACAGATAGGCTATAGCCCGAGAAAGGACATAGGCTACTTTTGATTTCGATAACGTAGGTTAAGCAACTCTAACCATGGTTCTAATTAGGATGGGTGGCCAAAACTAAAACGGCTGAACCGATTAAAACGAAATTTGGCACACACATAGGCTATAGCCTAAGAAAGGACGTGGTCTACTTTTAATTACGATAACGCAGGTTAAGCAACTCTAACCATGGTTCTAATTAGGATGGGTGGCCAAAACTAAAACGGCTGAACAGATTAAAACGAAATTTGCCACACAGAGAGGCTATAGCCTAAGAAAGGACGTGGGCTACTTTTAATTACGATAACGCAAGTTAAGCAACTCTAACCATGGTTCTAATTAGGATGGATGGTCAAAACTAAAACGGCTGAACCGATTAAAACGAAATTTGGCACACAGATAGGCTATAGCCTAAGAAAGGACGTGGGCTACTTTTAATTACCATAACGCAGGTTAAGCAACTCTAACCATGGTTCTAATTAGGATGGGTGGCCAAAACTAAAACGGCTGAACCGATTAAAATGAAATTTGGCACACAGAGAGGCTATAGCCTAAGAAAGGACGTAGGCTACTTTTAGTTACGATAATGCAGGTCTAGCAACTCTAACCATGGTTCTAATTAGGATGGGTGGCCAAAACTAAAACGGCTGAACAGATTAAAACGAAATTTGCCACACAGAGAGGCTATAGCCTAAGAAAGGACGTGGGCTACTTTTAATTACGATAACGCAAGTTAAGCAACTCTAACCATGGTTCTAATTAGGATGGATGGCCAAAACTAAAACGGCTGAACCGATTAAAACGAAATTTGGCACACAGATAGGCTATAGCCTAAGAAAGGACGTGGGCTACTTTTAATTACGATAACGCAGGTGAAGCAACTCTAACCATGGTTCTAATTAGGATGGGTGGCCAAAACTAAAACGGCTGAACCGATTAAAATGAAATTTGGCACACAGAGAGGCTATAGCCTAAGAAAGGACGTAGGCTACTTTTAGTTACGATAATGCAGGTTAAGCAACTCTAACCATGGTTCTAATTAGGATGGGTGGCCAAAACTAAAACGGCTGAACAGATTAAAACGAAATTTGCCACACAGAGAGGCTATAGCCTAAGAAAGGACGTAGGCTACTTTTAGTTACGATAATGCAGGTTAAGCAACTCTTACCATGGTTCTAATTAGGATGGGTGGCCAAAACTAAAACGGCTGAACAGATTAAAACGAAATTTGGCACACAGAGAGGCTATAGCCTAAGAAAGGACGTAGGCTACTTTTAGTTACGATAATGCAGGTTAAGCAACTCTAACCATGGTTCTAATTAGGATGGGTGGCCAAAACTAAAACGGCTGAACAGATTAAAACTAAATTGGGCACACAGATAGGCTATAGCCTAAGAAAGGAGGTGAGCTACTTTTAATTACGATAACGCAGGTTAAGCAACTCTAACCATGGTTCTAATTAGGATGGGTGGCCAAAACTAAAACGGCTGAACAGATTAAAACGAAATTTGGCACACAGAGAGGCTATAGCCTGAGGAAGGACATAGGCTACTTTTGATTTCAATAGCGCAGGTAAGGAGCGGCCGCATATTATCAGAAATTTCTGTTAGAAAAATTCTGACGCTCGCCGGAAGGCACTCCGTGATACATTTTGTATTAGCTCCCGCACACTGTTAGAAAAATTCTAACGGGTCGTCCGTTTCTGATGCCCGCCAGATGGCACTTCAGCCGGACGTCAGAATTTTTTCTGATAGAAATTGCGGAAGGCGTGTTTTCCATACATTTTGTACTAGCCCCCCCCCCCCCGCACACCATCAGAAATTCGCGTCAGTTTACCGTCCGCCGCCGTACGCTTCACACGTGTTTGTTGTATTTTAGGAACCTACGTTCTTGACGAAAATGAGTTAAATCAAGATTTAAGTGCCGATGTGGAAAAATATCTATGTTTGTGGAACGCGATGTTGAATATGACCAGAATAAAATACACAGAGACTTAGCTAGGAAGCGAATATGCCAAATATTAATTGAGAATTGAAATCCATATTTCAATATCAAGGTTTTTAGGGTTCCATGTCCAAAGCGTAAAAACGGGATCCTATTTACGAGATTTCAATGTCCGTGTGTCACCATCATACATAAACCGTTGTTTGTTTGGTTATTCGTATGTGTAAGTAGCCAACACTGGTGTCAGCGATATTTCAAGCTGCCTTAAGGCATCTGACATAGCTAAACGACTGACATCAATGATGACAGCCGCTACCAACGGCTTAACGTGCCTTCCGAAGCACGGAGGAGCTCGAGATATTTTTATGCCACTTGCGGTCACCCATCCAAGTAGGGACTGCACCAGGGGTTGCTTAACATACGTAAGCGCTCATAGAGCTCACACCCACTGGACCATCGGGCTCCTCAAATACCTCTCCTCATAAACCGTGATTACTATACAGTTAAAATTTTCATAGATGATGAACTTATTTGCTTTTGCCGTAAACACTAGAATCAGAATAAAATCCTAATACAATATTATACGAGTAAATGCGAAAGTGAGTTTGTTTGTTTGTTTCTTTGTTACGCTTTCACGCCCTACGAGTATCTACTTAACCGATCATCATGAAATTTTGCATACACATAGGTTAGAGTACTGAGAAGGACATAGGCTATAATTCACGCGGGCGAAGCCGCGGGTAACAGCTAGTTCTTAGTATAAGTTGTCTGAATATTGATTAATTATCCTAAGATGAGTTTAAACAAACGCTAGGACCTGCTTAACGTGCCCTTCGAAAAACGGAATCTATTTTCTTTTCAAATAATCAGGTTATTCAAGCCTGCCTATATATATCCTAAAAAAACTGGCAACAACGTTTCACAAAGTACGTTTTCCAGTCGCAAACGATATTAAATATTATAAATGATACCTCAAGCGGTATTTACAGCTGTTTGTCGGATTGATATCCGGCAAATAAGTTAGTTTAAATAATAATAACGTTTAATAATAATAATAACGTTTATTGCTCACCATAATCAATTACAGTTAAGTTAGAATAACATATAGAAAAAAACTTAATTTTAGGGTATGTGTCAAAAAAACATTTTTCTTTTATAATGTTAATAAAATAATTACCTAAAACATAAAACTTAATGATTATGGTGGATTGATACCTGAACTAGGACAAGTCCTGTATCTCAGGTAATCAACCCTCCACCCCAAATGATGGCCTTGTGCGTATAAGACTAAACAAGTTTACAACTAATAGCAATACATTAGGCCAGAACATTTCACAAAAATATGTTAGTACGAGCGAGTATACTTAACTACTGTTTGACATCAATTATGAGACCGCGAACAATAAATTAAAGTGGGTAGATACACAATAAGCCGTGCCGGCTACGTGCGCAGAACTCATATTTAAATCTACATCTTCGATACACAGTAAGTTGTGTTGTGATGTGTCAATGTGTGCACTACACGTCAGACAGGTGGTGTATGGCCTAAGATGTAAGCGCATGGAGAATAAGCTAGCGTAACAATGTAGATATAAAATTCTTGGTATAAGGTACTGTTTTATTACTAATTATATTAACATGTATTAATAATTTACAGGGACGTGTGTGTTTTACAATTTCATATTAATGTAGGTATGAATCATCAAACTGCGTCATTTGTCTGGGACAATGCATGCATGAAAGTGTCTATGTATGTAGGTGTGTGTATGTATGTATATATGTTTCTAAATAATAGTGTAAGTATATATATAAGTATTATATTTGTTGTTTTAGTTTCATAATTAGGGAGTGTACAGGAATCTTATCTTGCTAAGTAATAATATTATAAGTGCAAAAGTGAGTCTGTTTGTTTGTTTGTTATACCTTCACGCTCCAACCACTGCACCAATCATCATGTAATTTTGCACCCTCATAGGTTAGGGCACTGAGAAGGACATAGGATACATATCACGCGGGCGAAGCTGCGGGCAACAGCTAGTCCTAACTATGCGAAAGTGAGTTTGTTGTTTGTTTGTTACGCCTTCACGCCACATCCACAGAACCGATCATCATGAAAGGCACACACACAGGACAGGGCACCGAGAAGGACACAGGTCACATATCACGCGGGTGAAGCCGCGGGTAACAGCTAGTATACTATATATGAGTCACGTAGTGTGGGAATTATTCATGTAATACGCCTAAGGATGGCTTCAGTTTCGTCGTAGGTTAATGTCTTTAGCGTATTCTTTAGAGTAGACTTTAATGTTATCCTGTTCATTTTATAAATTTGATATAAGTCATTGAAACGCCTATAGAGGAATGGTCCAGTATAATAAGTTTGGCGGCATGTTAGGCAGATGTTAAATTTTGGAATGCAAGTACGCATACGTCTTTTATTTTTAGTAAGGAGAGAGGGATCAATTTTTTTGTGGTGGCGAAGGATACTGTTAAAAATAAATAGTTGTCTAACTGTTAGAAGACCGGATTCTTTATATAATTTTGAAGTCGGATATTTCCTAGGCCTTTTCATCATAACCTTGATGACAGCTCTTTGGGCTCTTTCTAATTCCAGAAGATGAGTAGTTGCAGCCCCGCCCCATATAGGTATACAATAAGTCAAGAGAGATTGGCAAAGTGCAAAGTATATTTTTGTTAGAAGTTTCGTATCAGCTGATTCCCTAAGATTTTTAAAAATGTGCAATAATTTACGTACTCTTTTACTAAGTGCTGTTATGTGAGGACGCCAGTTTAAATCCTTGTCTATAATAATACCAAGGTATTTATGTGTATCTGTTTCAACTAATTTTGGACAGTCACACTCGGAACTCGGGTTAATGTTATGAATACATCCTTCTGAGTGGATTTTTATGGAAAAGTTATTTGGTGGCCTTGTAGCGCCGCAAGTTCTAAAACAGATATATTTAGTTTTGGGGACATTGATAGTTAGCAGATTGTGGTCAAGCCATGATATAACCTTTTGCAACCCATGTTCGGCATATTTTTGTACTTCAGCCCATGATTTTCCCTTAAAGATCAACGCCGTGTCGTCAGCAAATGCAAGGATACTGCCATTGTCAACTTTTAATTTGCATAGACTGTTGACATATATCAGAAAGAGCGTCGGTCCAAGCGTACTACCTTGTGGTATTCCATATTTAATAGGCATATTGGTGCTAAAGGTGTTGGCGACTTTAACAACCTGGCTTCGATTCGTTAGGTAATCTTTAAACCAGTCAAGGGCAGTGCCCCGTACTCCAAGTTCTTCTAGTTTAATTAGGAGAAGCGGAATAGACACGGTGTCAAACGCCTTTTTTAGATCCAGAAAAATGCCGAGACATCTTTCTCCCTTGTCTAGGGATTCCGTAACAATATGAGAGAGCGCCTCAACAGCATCTTCAGTATTTTTTCCAGATCGGAAACCATACTGATTGTCTGCTAACAGAAGCTGGCTTTCCAGGAACGTCGTTAGTCGAATATTAACTACCTTCTCCATGATTTTACTCACTATACTGAGCAAGGAAATAGGCCGGTAGTTTGACACCGATTCCTCGCCACCACCCTTGTAGACAGGGACAACAACAGCATTCTTAAATATTGTAGGAAATACTCCCAAAGCAAGACTCAAGTTGCACAGGTGGGCTATAATTGTACATAAAATTTTATGGGAGTTTTTGATTACAATGGTAGGGATTGCGTCAATACCTGGGGCCAACCAGTACCAATAAATCAATGAAAACTTTCACGAACCAAACTCGACAATGTATGTTTCTCAAAAGAGTATCATCAAAACCCGGTCAATTGTATAGACATAAACTGTGTAAATTAATTCGTAACAGTAACACGATACGAGTGTTTAACGTTAGTGGGTCAATTTTCCACCTTAGATGTTTGCAAGTCCACTATTAGTACGCGAGTTGGCTTCTCGCCAACCAGCGTGTCGCCAGTTTGTTTCCTACTTAATTAACTTCATAAACTATGGAAATTTCTGCCGTTCTTGTATTTACTTGAAGTGTCTTTAGAAATACGGCTACGTTTCACTCAACTTCTTGCTTGACGCCGACGTCGAAAGTTGAATATTAATCTGATGGACATTTAAGCATAAACTTTATTTCGCAGCACTAAAAACTACGAGTTCTCAGAAATACTTCGAGTATAATTGTGAAAGTTTAAATGTTATTGATGTTATTCATTCACCAGGGTATCAAATCAATCAAAACGTCACTTTATTTGAAACTAGCTGTTACCCGCGGCTTCGCCCGCGTTATATATAGCCTATGTCCTTCTCGGTACCCTAACCTATTTGTATGCAAAATTTCATGACGATCGGTTCAGTAGGTTGGGCGTGAAAGCGTAACAAACAAACAAACAAACTCACTTTCGCATTTATAATATTATAGTTAGGATTGTTACGCGATGTTCGGAAAAGTATAGCGTTTTACCATAGGAAATTAAATTGCTACCGAGGCGTCACTTTTCACGAAAGTTTAAACTGTGGATATTGAATATGTGTAACGGAATAAAATATATAAACCTAAGTGTTGAAATAATTTGTAATCCTAATAAAATTGACTTCATTGTGCATGCCTGAATAAGGATAGTGTTTTGATATCTTTATAAATGACCACCTTTGAGTGTTAACCACATTGTGCAAATAAGGAATTTAAATTTCATTGAAATTGAATCACGATTCTGTGAATTAATTGGAAAAGCATAACTTGCCGTAATGTAACTATAGGATACTTTTAATTCCGAAATGTATATGAATCTCGTTGACTCTCCAGTTGGGCTCGAGTTTTCTTTAAGATTTCGAGAAATATTAGGTTTTATATGATTTAGCAGTCACCGTCCATAAACAAGTAAAGCAAAGACAAATTTCTGAAAAAAAGGAACAAATTCAATGGCGTCCAAGCCTCCAAAGTTAAAATGAAATATGGCGCTCTGTCGCAAGTTTGGCGAGAATATAATGCACCTATCTACTTTATAAATTATGTCACGGGCATCGTGATAAATTGATCATTTTATCCTGTCATTAATTCTCCGCAGACGGCCAGAATACTGCGATAACGTAAACATTGGTGTAAAAATAGACATTCGGGTCTGCGCTGACCAAATGCAAAATTCAACATAAGGGTCAAAAATAAAAGTAAGAAATATTATAATGTAATATTATTTGAAAAAAAAAAGGATTTGAACCAGTAGTTTTTACACTTTGTATAAATACCAGCAGTCTTTACTGGTTCAAATCCTGCCCAAATGGTTTTTTTTTTTCATATATTTTTTCTTAATTAAATAAGAGTATTAATATGTTAAATACAGGTCACTCACGTATGAAGTCAGCTACAGACTGTGGAAAGATCAAAGTGGGAGAGACGGGACGAAATGTGTCCACTAGGCTGCATGAGCTCATACGAAGTCTGAAGAAACTGGACAGCCACGGGTCAGCCATCGCCATCGCTGAGCATGCATTGGAATCGGACGTCACACATTACATCCGTTTTGACAAGGTCAAAGTTTTAGCCAGAGAGAAAGGCTTTGTCTCTCGTAAAATACGAGAAGCACTTGAAATTAATAGACGTCCCAATTTCAATCGCGATGTAAGCTGGAGCTTACCCGCCACCTGAAAACCGATTATTCAAGGGTTGGATAGTAGAAGCCATGTTCAGTTAGCCAGACACAGTGAGCTCTTTTCACATAAGGGCGCGATCACCAGCCGCCTCAGATTATGATATAGACAGAGTAGGAGATCCCAGTACATCTACGGAAATCCCTGAAGCAGAAGATCAGCAACCCCCACCAACGTCCGTACTGTCACGGCGCGCCCAGCGGGCCGCGGACCGGGCCGCCCGCACCGCCCGCGCCGCCGAAGATGCCGCGCGCTAACATTAGTGCGGACTGGGACGACTTCGTGCGCGCGTCTCGGTTCACATTCGCCCTGAGGAAGACCTCCGGATGAGGTTGAAACATGTCGGCCTGTAGCTGACTTCATATGTGAGTGAACCGTATTTCACATATTAATAATGTTAATATCTCACGTTAGTTTTAATCAAAAAATAAATAAGAGTATATCAGGATAACACTGTGAATGCATACAAAATAGCTATGAAATAAAATAAGGCACGTTAAAACAACAAGAAAAAAAAATATACAAGGTATCTCACTGAGATTGTTTATGGCGTTGTATGTTCAAACTATGGATTTTAAAAAATCAACAATTTGCAATATTTTACAAAAGCAAAAGCCCAACTGCTGTTTTGTTGACAGTTTACGACCGTCGTTTTAATATTTTGCTGATGTTACATAGTCTAAGCTAAGACACTCCAGGGGAGAATATAAATCTAATGACACCTCGCAATTCAAAATCCGTCTAACCGTTTAGGCTAAAGGAGTTTACAATGGAACACACGTAGTTACATACATATATACGCATGATAAACATTATCCTGCCTAATGGCATGGCTGCCCAAAAAAAGGCTCACACCTGTAAACTGCACGTTGTAGATATGATAATAATATTGGTCTTCAGAAAGAAACACAAGATGATTTAAATTTTTAACCATAAAACTGTCCATCTGTATATTGATATTACCTGTGTATGGTACAATAAGGTTTTCTTCAAATCTAGTAATATTTTTGAAAGGGAAAGTTGATCAAAGTTATGAATAAATTCTATAAATGTTGTATCTATTGATATGTAGTGATCAAAAGCGTCTAATCACTTAACACCCTAAAAATCTGCCCACCCTCTATGCTGTGGTAATGATAAAATTAATGACGTGATCAAATCCCGAGGGTCACTCGAATTTCACACTCATTTGTTGCAGTATCATTACTTTGCAATGACATTACCCATATTGGTGTAAATCTCATCACTCAATCTGATATCAGAAGTGGGATCAATCGCTTTCTCATTTTTACAATGAATAAATCTGAAGTGTGATCAATGGCTTTTTACGGTTTATAATGATGAATTTTTAGATTGGTCTGGGTATTGGATGTTTATCTATATAAATATCTATTATAAAATATAGTATCTTTGAGTTAGTATCCTGTGATACAAATTCACAACTTAGCGTGGGGCAAGCTCAATTTGTGTGTTTTGTCTTTATTATATTTCCTCATCTTCATCAGGTCTTTTTTAGTCTCTACTGCAGGAGCCCGACCCTCTCTGTACTACCAGAGCTTTATATTAGTCAGAGCAGTCAGAGGATTTGGCCTATACTCTCCACGCTGGCCGGACGGGTTGGAAAGGCCTCTTGTTTGTGAGCTTTGTTTAGCTTGTGTTTCCTTAGTCGCCTTCTACTAAACCCACGGGAAGACTTGGAGTGGTCCTATTCTACTCTGCCGGGAACCACACGGCATATATTTATTTATTAATAATAAAAAACATAAGTTTTGATTTTTTTATATTTTAAATGGTCACTTATATCACTTACGTCCTATATTGTCGGGATTTTTGACAGAAAGGGACCGGGATCCTTAGGCGTCGCACATCCCTAACTTGCCTTGAAAATGGACTAGGTCTGCAATGCCGACTTAATAGCCCGTGATTGACCAGTTTTAAAATATTATATAAAGTAGTTATCCCGCGTTAGTTTCAATGATATAAGAATTTCTTATTAGAGGCCAGACTTATAATTCAAAAGGTTAATTCAATGTTTGGTTTTGGATGTTTGTATTCACAAATGTATACCATGCTATTTATATGTATATTTGTTATAAATAATACTGAGAAAGGCTTGCACCCTAACGGCAGGTTGCATTCCTAAATATGTAGTTAATAAACTAACAACACCAGTACCAGGCGAAGAAATTTGGGTTCTTTAATTTCAGTAAGCAATTCTAAAATCAAAGCTGATTGAAGTTCTTATGAAGTTGTTTGGGAATAATTACCATAAAAATATGGACAGAGAATAATTCCGGAGCAATTTTTAACATAAATTCGACATTTATTCAAATTTGAAGTCCCGGAGGTATTTCCATCACGTTACAGCTTTTGACGTAATTTATATTGATTTTGTGCTGATTGAATTCTTCACGCGAAAAATTATTTTTACTTCATCTTGTTTTAGTTTTTACATAGAATATTAATACTTCCTTGCTGGTTTAGGAGAAAAGGAAAAACAGAATATACCAGCTGCTTTTCTTCCCATGATTCAAGATTCAAGATTCAATCGTTTATTTAATATAGGTTTCTTTGAACACTTAATAATTGTCATATTTGTGTTTACAATTTTTACAACTGCCTCCGTGGTCCAGTGGTTAAGGCGTTCGCCTTATTGACCCGGAGGTCGTGGGTTCGATTCCCACGGGAAGCATACTTTGTTAAGTTGTTTCCAGTTTGGTTAGGACATTGCAGGCATGAATCACCTGATTGTCTGATAAGAAAGATGATTCCGTGCTTCGGAAGGCACGTTAAGCCGGTGGTCCCGGCTGCCATCTGGTAGTCGTTAAAGGAACCACGTCAGAGGCCGAGAGGCGGTTCCGCAGAACTCTGAAACCAGGGTGTGCATGGTCGACTGACCGTGTCACCTACACGAAATGATGATGATGACAACAAAAAAATTTTGCTGACGTCAATAATTACTTATGGCTAAGTTTAGGCCGCTTCCAAAGCGGAGTGCAGAAGAAGCGGCAACAGTTATGCAGCATGCTGACTGTTAAAGCCGGTCAAGGGATTCGGTGAAAGTCTAAGGAATCTCGTCAATAGGCGATGCGGCTAGCAACCCATCACTATTTTGATTCCGCTTTTCACCTTAACAAACACTCACATGCTTATTGTGGCTTTTGGATTTTATGACGTTGGGCTCAGTCTACCCCGCAAGGGATAAGGAGATAATATGTATATGCTTCAAACCGGTCGTACTGGAAATCTTTGGGGAAGGCCTATGTCCAGCGGTGGACTGAGATAATGATGATCTTACTTTGGGGTGACCTATTTTTGTGATTTCTAAACATTGTAAGAACAGTCTTTATCAATAAATAAATATATAGGGACATATCACACAAATTGAGCTAGCCCCACAGTAAGTACTGAACTTGTGTCGCAGGATACTAACTCAACGATACTATATTTTATAATATATACTTATATAGATAAACATCCAAGACCCAGGTCAATCTGAAAAAGATCAATAATCGCAATGAATGTATTACTCTTTTGTAGTGTGTCAGAGGCGACGAGGTGGCAACAACAAAAGAAAAATGTACTGTAATAATGTATGTAATGTAATCTTTTGTAGTTAAAAAGACATTTTACCAAAAAATATTTAGTATTTTAGCTGAAAAATGTAGCAAATTGAGATAAAAATATGAATAAAAGTCAACATTAACTCTGATTTCAGTTATGTCCGCGTCCCGCAGGTATTTCAATCACGCCACCGCTTTTGACGTAATTTATATTAATTTGAGCTGATTCAATTCTTCACGCGAAAAATTATTTTAGCGTTTATCTTTTTTACTCTAAGGTATTTTGAAGAAATTTTTTTCACAATTTTTCTTGTTATTACAACTTTTGCCATTGGCTCCGCCTACTACAGTGTCTATGTCATGAGAACTAGTCATCATCATCATTTCGTGTAGGTGACACGGTCAGTCAACCATGCACACCCTGGTGTCAGAGTTCTTCGGAACCGCCTCCCGGCCTCTGACGTGGATCCTTTAACGACTACCAAATGGCAGCCGGGACCACCGGCTTAACGTGCTTAACTTCCGAAGCACGGAATCATCTTTCTTATCAGACAATCAGGTGATTCATGCCTGCAATGTCTTAAACTGGAAACAACTTAACAAAGTATGCTTCCCGTGGGAATCGAACCCACGACCCCCGGGTCAACAAGGCAAACGCCTTAACCACTGGACCACGGAGGCAGTTAACAAGTTAAGGAGACAGTTGAGTAGAACTAGTAACATAACCTTTTCTAAACTTACGAGCTGTACTTAAACACAACTAATAATATAAATGCGAAAGTGAGTTTGTTCGTTTATTTGTTTGTTTGTTTGTAACGCTTACACGCCGTATCTACTGAACCGATCATTATGAAATTTTGCGTACACATACGTTAGGCTACTGAGAAGGATACATATCACGCGGGCGAAGCCGCGGGTAACAGGCAGTTATTAATATTAAGTGGACTTGTAGGAAACCTTTTATTTATTTCAGATAAAATTCTTGATTCTTTTCGGATGGAGTTATATCCACCGTGGTTGCAGCAAAACAATGGATGTAACTCCATTGAAACGTCAGCGAAATTAATAAATAAAGCTGAGCTGAAATTAATAATTATGTAGTAACATTACCCACATTAATACATACATACTTAGCAGTCAAGGTTCTATGTACGCCGTAAGCCCCTCACGACATAGATAGAGCTTACGGTCATGAGAATAAAAAGCAGCGTGATCGTAAAGCAGTTAATCAAAATAGTATTGGGTTGCTGCTGGCTACTTACATTTTTTATGTTTTTTGTGTATGTGTAAGTGGCCAACACTAGTGTCAGACCTTTTAGCTGTCTTTGCATGCATAGCTTTACAACTATCATCAATGACATCAGCCGGGACCAATGGCTAAGCGTACTTTTCGAAGCAAGAAGGAGCTCGAGTTATTTTATGCCACTTGCGGTCACCCATAAAAGGGAACTGCGTCCAGGGTTGCTTAACATGCAAAAGCGATAATAATGTACACGCTCACTGGGCCATCGGGCTTTTCAATTTTATTTCAATTGAAATATGGCCAGTGAAACAATTTTAATAAAAAAATATAATTGTTTCTGATTTACGTCTGCATCGCGTATTTCAATCACGTCGATGCTTTTAGACGTAATTTATATTGATTTTGCACTGATTCGATTCTTTCAAGTAATTTTTTCCTCCGTTTTCCGTCACATTAATTCACTTTTATCAGTTGTTTCCCGCCCTAACCTAACTTATCGTATCTCGGATAGTTATTGAATTAGCGAGCGCAAAGCCCGACCGAACCGTTTCCGTTTCAGCTTGTGTAAAAATACTTTTTTAACGTCCGTTTGTCAGGTAATTCTCCCTACATGTTTCATTTATCAACTGAATTTTGGAATATATAATGCGCCAGTTTTTAACTTGATCGGTCAATCGGTGTGATAGCATTATGGTTTGGTTTTGTCACTCGGTCATATGGAACCCTAAAAGACAAATGCAGCAATCAAAAAAGCTTAAAATAAAATAATACTTAAGACAACAGCAAGTCAACACAGTTGATAATAAAAATACATACTTAAGAAAACTGTAAACATTCTAATAAAAATAAATACTCAAGAAAAATGTAAACATTCTGCTCTAAATAGTAGTAGGTATTATGTTTCAAACGTAATTTAAGAAAACAAAAGGTACAACTCGGTTCCTAGTAAGTATATAATTCTGAGAAGAAAACTTGGTTTTACGCTGACGTAACAAATGATATAGTGCACTTGTAGCACTGTGCTTCTCTGCAATTTATATAAATATCGTCTTGACTTACTGCGTTCTTTATTTTCTACTTGACTACCTTGTGTAGACTGTCGTTCACTCGTGTCTCTGCTTGCATTAATATATAGGTCAATCTCTCGAGCACAGTTTTTTTTCTGAAAGATTGGTACTCTTCTACTCTTGTAGATGAGGGAGAATGTCTTGCAAATAAAATCCGTTGACAAACTTTCACGTTTGTTGCAAAAAAATCACAAACATTTGAAAACAGAACAGTCGCTAACAAAAATGCCTGGAAAAAGTGACATTAAATTTTTTATAGGTTGCCAGTATCATGAATCGCACACTTTTTTTTTTTAATCCCCTTAAACCTTACTACTGTCGACGAGGTCTATCTAATATTTCATGATAATAGGTTCTTCAGTACTTTGATTATTTATGTTCAGTATTTTAAACGTGAAAGTGTTTAAAAAACCGGCCAAGTGAGTGTCGGGCCACGCGCAGTGTAGGGTTCCGTAGTTGCGAATGACAACTTTGAGTTCACCCTGTTCACACTCGCACCTCTCAGTTTAACGACCAAAAACATGTAACAATGAAAATGTATGAAATTTTACATTTTGGAGTACATTTTATAAGTTGGTTGCCTATAACTTTTTAGTTTGTACTACATACTCAGCTCTGATAGTTTTTCTTTCAACTTCAGTATATATACTACTGCTGTAATTTTTTTCACGTATCCATATATAACCGTTTAGTAGATAGAGGGGAGACACACTTACCTCTAACAAAAATTTGCATTTTAAAACCAAATATGTCGGAAACGGCTCCCTAAATAAAAAAAAATAGTGTTCTCAACCTCACAATATTTTTTAAAGATCTATCTAACAATACCCAACACGATGGGTTTGTATAGAAAAAAAAATATTACTCCCTCTTTACTTGTATAGGAGCTACCATAAAAAATAATTCTAGATTTTCTTCTATCACTTTTTTGACATGATTAATATACATACAAATACCAAATTTCAGTTCACCTTTCTAGTACTTATAGTCTCTGAGTAAAACCGCGGACGGACAGACAGACAGACCGACATGGCGAAACTATAAGGGTTTCTAGTTTACTACGGAACCCTAAAAACGAACTAACACAAAACGTGGAGTTAATGACAAAAAGACGGAAATTGTAACCGGGCTTCTAGAAAAGACGAAGTCGCAAATACAACTTTGAGCGTAGCAACCGCTACGAGGTTACTATGATCAGCTACGATGTTGCTACGAAGAGCTACGAGTTTGCTACTAAGTGCTTCGAGGTTGCTACGTAGAGCTACGAGGTTGCTACGAAGAGCTACGAGTTTGCTACTAAGTGCTTCGAGGTTGCTACGTAGAGCTACAAGGTTGCTACTAAGTGCTACAAGCTAACCGTTTGGATGACAGTGTTCAGAGCGGGATGAACCTAGTACTCAAGGTATTAGGTAAACACCCTTATCCTTCCAACCATTAAACCAGGCCGTCAAATAGTCAAATTTACGTAAGGGGCAAACAGTGTGTATTAAAAAAATTATCATTTTCAAATTGCCTGGGTGGCTGAACACTTTTGCATGAAAATGTAGTTTTGTTTCGAAATTAGGTACATTTGAAAAGTTGTTGTTTATGACGTTAGTTATCTAGTCCTGGTTGTTGGTATTTTACATGTAAGTATAACAGAGCGAGAGACCCTTACAACTTTTCTTATACGTTAGTCGGTCTGTCCTACCTGATTGAATGAACATACATTCTCAAATTTTAAAACGGTACTTCCTTTTTAAAAATTGACGGATTAAACATAAATTATATAAATAAGATAGAATATGCGAAAAAAAGCAAAAATAGGTAAGAATCACAATTCGTTCCTCTTTACCAACCACATGCCTCAAATCCTGGTTTCTTAATATCATAGCTAAAAGACATGATTATAATGTAAAACACTTTACTGACCAGAATAAATATAATCCCAGAATAAAATAAACAAGTCTAAAAAAATATTATTATACCTTAGGAATATTTTAAGTTTTAGAAATGCCAAGAAATTTTAAATTATAAAATGCTGGCGTTCCACTGCACACTTGAGCTCTGAGCCAGAGATATACGGTACATTAAGCTATGCTTACTTAAGAATTATTCATATTTTCTGGTTCTGGTTTGTAAAATCAATAACTTAATGCTTTTCAACTTCGATTCCTGGTAAAAAATAATTTTGTTGAAATTCAACATTGCCAAATTGGATTTTTTAGAACCATTGTTTTTTTTATATTTCTCTCTTCCCGCGCAGATCGTACAAGCCGATCGAGGGAGTGGGCTTAAGGAATCATGTCAACAGGCGATGCGGCTAGCAACCCATCATTATTTTATTTCCGTTCTCCACCTACGAGCCCACCACCATGCTAAACGTGGCCTATAGGTTTTATAAATCTGGGCTCTGTCTCCCTCGCAAGGGAAAAAGACGTGATAATATGTTTGTGAGTATGTATTGTTTTTTTATTTTAAACTAGCTTGAGCCCGCGGCTTCGCTCACGCTAACTACAAATTATGAACCCCCGTTTTACTCCGCGTCCAGTAGATTAACATTCATCTAACAGATGTCTTTTACATTGTTACTCTATACCTGATTATTATAATCCTCTGTCTACGATTCAGTCGACATTGAACCGTTATCATACGAATTCCACTAAATAATTCACAGGGATATGTATGAGTAGGGCAACACGTACCTCTATAATTGATAGCTGGAACCAGGTTGGGTTTTATCTTATGTACATAATTATCTATACATAGCGTGCAAATTTACACTCGATATTCCTTTGAAAGCCAATCAAAATGAACGTCATTTCCATAAGACTAATACTGGGGATTCTGGCGCTGGGAATCGAACCCGGAGTCCTCATGTAAGGCATGTTAACCACTACGTCATTATTCTTAAATGAAATCTATCTAAAACGAGTATCTTATGACTTTGTCTATGTTGTCACCATGATCAAACTTCACATCAATTAATATTAAATTGTGTAAGTCTGTGAGTATGTATGTATGGATGAATTAATCGTGCACTACGTATATATTTTTATAGCTTATTCATGAGAATAAACCTTAAACTACAAATTATGCGCTTATAGTCTTGGGCACCAAATAGTTATTTACCTATACGAGTATAAACAATCTCACTAAGTGTCAACATATCGACCCTAAACGACTTGCTCTTGACAAGTGAAAAGTTCGTAACATGTTACGCAACATGTCCGTCCGTCTTAAACATGGATACGAAACCTTCATACCTACTAAAATTATAAATTTGTAATTTTGTGAAGATATATGTATTGATGAATGAATTGCGCAGAAACTACTGGATTGTTTTTTATAGTTTTTTCATCAAAATAGATCTCACACTTCAAATTATGCGCTTGCAGTTGAAGGCACAAATAGTTATTAACCTCGTATACGAGTATAAACAATCTACCTAAGTGTCGGGTACCAACGTATCGACCCTACACTTGCTCTTGACAAGTGAAAAGTTCGCAACATGTCCGTCGCCTGTGACGTGGAGATGAGACCTGTCCGCCCACAAAAGGTCGCAGACTCAATTTCCGCCTTGAAGTAAGCCTGTCTTGATCCTGCCCTGCTCTGTACCTGACGTCATAATTCTAACGCTCGCCGATGCTGAGTCTAGAACAAAATTAATGCATGGATTGCCTTCTGGTGAATGATAAGCTTCTGATGTCACACCGATTTCTGATGTCTTTTTCCTAACGCTTACCAACCGAGCCGTCAGAATAAAAAATTGTAATTGGACTTCAGAACAAAATGTTCGCACGGAATAACTTCCGTTTAGTATGGTAGCATGTTGCGTGCACATTTGGCATATTAAAATGCCAAAAATGTGCGGTTGGATATTTAATATATGATATGTAATGATTTTTTATTACCTAAATTTTGTAAAATTACTGAATTTGGCCTACTGAACTAGTGGCTCTGAGAGCTGTAGAGCTCGTGAATCTGTCTTTGATTTATTCAATCTAAATAAATAATGGCCGCACCTGCTAACAAAAAAGTTATTTCATTTCAAATCTGATTAGTTAGCAATTCTGCCAAAAACGCTGTCATTGAAATTATCAATGTTATCGATGACAAAATAAAATAATATTTCCAATCACGGGTAACTCAGAATGGTCATAAACGCCACTAACATCGGTGGCGATCCTTTGTGCCATCTTCGCCATTTGAAACCCAAAAACTGAAACGCCAAAAAAAGTACATGTAATTTTTTAACCTGCTCACAAAATTGATGACTGCCAATTGAGAAAGGCGACCTGTACAGGAGAACAGCTGGACAGACATACCAAGAAAATCTGCGCAAGGTGAAACAGACACGCTTAACTTTCGCTTGGTCATCATCATCATCTCACCCGGAAGAAATCCACAGCTGGACATAGGCCTCCCATAATTATACAGCTCGCTCGCTCGGTCAATTAACTATATAGACTATATATAGGGATCAACTAAATAGGGAGGTTTGTTTATTTCATTTTATTGCCTTCGTCAAGCTCCGAAAACGATACTTATGTCAATATTTATGACTAAAATTCCAATAAAAAAGCCACAACATTTACCTACGAAAAGAACCCCACAATCTACTGTGTGCCTCCAAATGTATATTTTAAGATTTAAATGCCGTCTTCATATCATCAGACTTTTACTACGAAATATCGTCAATAAGAGCGACACACAAAAGATAATAATGTTTGCTTCCTAGTGCCTCAGCCAACAATACAGATAAGAAGATTACTGTACAATAAAAGGAATGGCTCATTATTCCTTCTGGCTTTATCGACCCCTAAGTATTTTCCTATTGTTACTTACTACTGATTTTATACTATTGTGGCAGATAAATACATAAATAAATATGTATGGACAAATCACACAGATTGAGCTAGTCCCAAAGTAAGTTCTTATGTGAGACTTGTGTTATGGGATACTAACTCAACGATACTATATTTTAGAACAAATACCTATATAGATAAACATCCAAGACCCAGGTCAATCTGAAAAAGATCGTTTTCCATCTTGACCTGACCGGGGATCGAACCCGGGACCATCCGTGTCGCAGGCAGGTGTGATGACCGCTGCGCCACGGAGCTCGTATGCTCGATGCGAGTTGAGACATTGCATGTATATTTATTTTGAAAAGATTTTTGTAACCACGATACCAGAAACTGTGGGCCTCTTGCTAGTACATCAGCCGTGTGCTTATTATAGACCGATGAGAATAATAGCCAGTTTCTCAGTACGAGCACCATACGACGATTTTCAACACTGATCTAGTGAACATTAAAAAAGATGCCTTCCCTACTTCTATGGTAAAATACAACGTTACGATCCAAGTTTCGGTGTCAAAAGGCCCCTCATCACAAAAATCAAAACATCTTATAAATATTTTTTTTTATTTGGCCAGTCTAATATATGCAAATAGTTATACAGTGACTCAAACAATAAATGTAAAAATTGTGTATTTTGTGTGTATTGTGTTACTGTGAAATTGTATATTTTTTTAAATTTTTAACGTTATTTTATTACTTTTCTGACGATTTTGATTAGCATGCAGATGTTTATTAAGTGTTGTTAACTGTAAGTCTGTGTGTAATAAAAAATAAATATAAATATAAATGCAATAAATTAGGTACCAAATCAAAAAAGTTATGAAAATGCTAAAATTAAAATATGTTGGACACAGGAGGAGCACATCACCGGACTTGTCATTTAATGGTGTCGCCGTACCCTAAATAATGTACGAGGAAATATGTATCCTGCGAAAAAATACGCAGCAAAGAGCAACCATAATGTATGTATATCTTGACGATCTGGTTTTAATGTGAAAATTTTCGTTTGATTTAATTCTCAGAAATACAACTTTATTCTTATTTCCTTTTCAAAGGGAAAAACGATCTTTACCATAGCTGCAAATATCCCAAAATAAGTTTTTTATCTAAATACTTATGTTTTCTATCATAACTTCATTCATTTTTTAGAACTTTTATTTATATGTTCGCTAAAAAATATGAAATATAACAGTTATTTCGGTTATAGCAGCCGGTTATTAATGTGAATATCTTAAAATATAGTTATGAATACGTTTCTGTGAAATATCAAAGACCTAGCCTCCTTTGATATCCACCTACGCGAGTTATAAGAAATCTTAGATTCGTCCTAATTGTACTACGAATCTGATATCGATCTGCTGAACAAAGAAACATTTTTGCTCATGTCGGAGGCCGACAAAGGAGTTTATAAAATAAATAAAAGGGAATTTTCTGCGCGCCTGATCAGGCACTACATCAAACATGAAGGGTTCGAAAGGTTTCGCAGTCCTGACTTGTACTCGTATCTCGCGTTTCACGGATAGGGATGTGCCAACATATATTCGTTACCTAGTAACGGCAGGAGATATTTGAGGTTACTCTCAAATTAATTTGGAGGGTTCGCGTTCGCTTTTAACTGATTGTATAAAAAGAGTTCTATTTTTAGATTTTTGTTTACACTTACTAAAGCTTTTTGGGCAAGACTGCTTAACTGTTAGTCTAGTAAGGTAAAAGTACCGTCTCAGTTTCAGCTTGGTTAAAAATTGGTGATCGTATGTTCATCTGTCTCGCTATCCGGCTCTCCTCTGTTATAGGCCGCATTTTTAACCGATTCTCGTGAAATTTTGCGAGAAGTTTCAATGATTACACAGATATTGTTTAAATTCGGTTTTCGTTTTTTTTTTGCAATATTCGATACCGGCACAAAGTTACTAAGTGCCTTGAAGCATAAAGGACTTAAGACCATTATAAGATCTCTGGACAGTTCACAAAGTTTTAGTAACGAATATATACTAATACTGAAGTTCTCGCTACATCTCTATTTCCATTGTAAGTGCGATCCCTCGCGAATAAAATCGAGAGAGTAAGCAAATGTAAACTGCTTTATGGCACGTCATAAATCCATCGATATATCTATTAGCGACGACATGAGTGATGTGCCTACTCACTAGTTTGTAGTTACCATGTTTATTTGTGTGAATTTAGAAGTTATGATCGAAAAAACCTCGGAAAATAAAACCCTGATAACCATTTTTTTGGTTGCCGGGTAAAATCTGAAACTCCGATCCAACCCTCTCTACCTTCTCGATATTTATGAGGTATGCTTTTGTTATGTAGTGTCTTTGCCTAGAAATCAACGCCCACAATTACTATTTTAGTAAGAAACAATACCTACGTCTAGAGTGGTTTGCGAATGCCTTTATTTCACTCTAGTAAACATTCCACTAGTATGCAGGTTGCCTAAAGACGTTTTCCTTCACCGCAAGAAACGGCTTGATGATGACTAACGGGTCATCATCATCATAATCTCAGTCACAAGATGTCAACTGCTGGCTATAGAACTTCTTTAAGAATTTCCAATAAGGCAGAGAAATACACCAAGGATAGCTATCTTCAAGCTCTTTGAGCGACCTTAAGCTTTCTGATGAGGCACAGAGTAAGGGACGTGTCAGACCCGTAAGTCATCTCTTGTACACACATAGATTAAAGGCTTTTTTAAAGTTAGCAAGTCGATGAAAACGATGACTGTATTAGAGTCAGATTGCTCTATAAACATCATTATCATCATTAGTTAGTCCCTTTCATTCATATGGTACTTGTGGTCCTTTCTCTCAGCTTCACTTCTCACTTATCCCGCTGCTACATTGTGTAATGGTGCATATGTTTTGTATGCTTGTGTATTGTGTTAAACTGTCGCTAACTTGTCGATTCTTTTATTGCTTATGTAATAGTTATAAGTGGAGATTTGTAAATGACTGAATGTTTTTATCCTATTGTTCTATATTGTTTTTGTAGTCGATAATCTTCCTAGCAGAAAATTAAAATAAATAAAAAATAAACTCAGAAGTACTCTGGCCAGACGGAGTTCGATCCCGGGACTGAGCCACTGCGCTATAAACAAATCTCAAAATAATCACGTAATCAGTAACACGTTAGTAGTTAGTACTATCTTAACTTCCTAACTAATATTATAAATGTGAAAGTGAGTTTGTTTGTTTATTTGTTTGTTCGTTTGTAACGCTTTCACGCCGAATCTACTGAACCGATCATCATGAAATTTTGCATACACATAGGTAAGGGGTACTGAGAAGGACATGGCTATATATCACGCAGGCGAAGCCGCGGGTAACAGCTAGTTAAAATATGGCCCACTTTTTTTTACTCCTTCTGATCCATATTTCTATTTATCAAATATGATATAATAGTAACATTTCATCATAAATATAAATCTAGTACCTACAAGTAATTCATTTCCTAAATATATCCACCAAATATTCACGTGTATTCATGTATATTTTCCTCAGTAAACACACAGTATATAACCTTGTGATTCTGAACATTTTACCGATAACATATACATGAAAGCCGCATTAATTCCATAGATTTACATCGCCTATACCACAACAGAAATAATGCAGAAGTCAAATTCTCGTAGTACCCTTATGTTTCTTAGAACCTCCTATCAAGATAATAAGGTTGTTTTTAAAATTTTTCTTAATCTGAGCGTATTTGCATCTCGATCGAATCCTCAGTAAATTTATTCTAGAGCCCGGGGTCCGCTTTTCGGCTTTTTCTCTTCCACTTTGCACGGCCTTTGGCAGAGTATTTAAACTCATGTTCATATGTCTCAATGGTATGGGGGCCACAAGTGGCATAAAATGCCAATGCCGGCTTTGGTCCCGGCTATCATCACTATACGACGCAAAGCTATGTCAGATGCCTTTTTGGCAGTTTGACAAAATGTCAACTGTATGTAATTATAAAAATTATAATGACATCAATTACAGGCATCTGAGATAGCTAACGACTGCCATCAATGATGACAGCCGGGACCAAAGGCTTAACGTGCCTTCCGAGAACGGAGGTGCTCGAGATATTTTTATGCCACTTGCGATCACCCATTCAAGCGAGGACTGCGCCGGGGTTGCTTAACATGCGTAAGCGCTGAGAAAGCTCAAGCGCACTGGACCATTGGGCTCCTCGATTACATACATGAAACGCTTTGTCAAGCTTGGTTACCTTAGTAAAGACAAAGCTCTGTTAATTTGAAGCTTAGCTTTTGCTGTCTCTCTGCTGTGCACCCAAACGAAACTTATAGCCATAATTATTATCAAATTCCCCGTGGCCCGATACTTGTATGATAATTATCATATCATATATATGACCCAAATATCGAGCTCACGAAGCCTTATGGTTATTAACTATCGTGAACGCTTCTTGATTTCGATCAAACATCATTTTGTAGTCGGTTTTTTATAAAGTAAATACTTACAATTTTCAGCCATGTTTCGGATTATTATTGACGAGCTCCGTGGCGCAGCGGTCAACACGCCGGCCTGTGACACGGATGGTCCCGGGTTCGATCCCCGGTCAGGTCAAGATGGAAAATGATCTTTTTCAGATTGACCTGGGTCTTGGATGTTTATCTATATATGTATTTGTTATAAAATATAGTATCGTTGAGTAAGTATCCCATAACACAAGTCTTACTTAAGAACTTACTTTAGGGCTAGCTCAATCTGTGTGATTTGTCCGTACATATTTATTTATTATTAGAAATAAGTACTTAATGTTTTCAGGACAGGTTAGATGGGCACTTATCACCTTTTCCTATTCCCGTCGTCCGTCCGCGTATAACTTCGTAACCGCGTATAACATTTTTCACCCAAAGGGGGTTGAATTTCAAAAATCTTTCCTTAGTGCTTATTTTAATCTTAAAAGAAACCCCTGGTCCAAATTTCAGGTTTTCTGGGTAGGGTAGTTTGGTCTGTGCATTGAGAACAATTTACTCTTTTATTTTTTGTAATTTTTATATTGAAAATATTTTTTTAAATTAATCAAGCAAGATGCTTAAATGAATCATCATAATGCTCAGATCTAGATCTGAGGCAGTATTAATATGTTACAGTAAACTCCAAAACACTTTGTACAAATGCATTTACTTCGAAACTTATTATACTGCCACGGAGACCGAGTAGATCCATATATTTTGTCCTCGACTGTACTGAGATTAGTCGCGGCATTAACTGTGCGATGTACTTAAATTAATTAAACTGCGCCTAACAGTAACTCCCTAACTCTGAACCCCACTCAGTTCTTAGGACGTGTCGTAAGCTAGGCTTATTCAGGTCACTAGAAATCTGTGTCACGTGTTCCGCCCACTGTCACTTCAATGAACTAATCCGCTGATACTATAGACCTAAAGAGCGTCTTCTTCTATCATCTTCCCTAAGATCATCAAAGGCAAATTTTTCGTTCTTTATTATGAAATAATCATTACTACATAACTACTTTAGAAGGAAAGGGATGTGTGGAAACAACGAGGGGAAGCCTTTGCCCAGCAGTAGGACACAAACGGCTAAAAAATAATAAAAAAATACTACTTTAGAACTACTTCGAAAGTAGCCTTGAAGAAAAGCGCTAAGGACCAGGTTACCATTTCTTTTTACATGTGTAAAATGCTATGCATAAGTACTTTGCTACGGAGATACAGATTGCATAAGTAGGACAGCAGAAAACTCGATTGCTTTGTGGTTTTCAGTGGGTGTAGTTCTACATAACCAGCTTACTGGTAATGGTGTGAAAGGGTTTCACTTCACAATGAGGGGTTTTCCATCAATCACGTGATGTTTTTAGCAGTTTTAAATCATACTAGTTAATAATGATACTATTGTACATATATCTTCTTAGTTTGTTCACGCCGATTTTCAGTTTTTTATATCATTCGTTACATGTTTCGTTCAATGACAAAATACACGACAAATCATGATATCTCTCTACTTGTGAAATTTCATGATTTCTGACAAAATAACTTCGAGCCTCACGTGACGTGGATGACGGTGGAACTGCCACTAATCTTCTACCAGGCACTAGATTAACTGGAATAATAGATTGTAGTTTGTAAAGGGCCAGGTGATCGGACGACCTGACCAAGGTCGTAGGGAAACGCTGGATGCAGGCCGCTTCGTACCGGTCATTTTGGAAACCTTAGGAGAGGCCTATGTCCAGCAGTGGACTTCCTGCAGCTGAAATCCGAACTAATATTATAAGTGCGTAAAAGTGAGTTTGTTTGTTTTTTTGTTACGCTTTCACGCCGTGTCTACTGAACAGGTCATCGTGAAATTTTGCATACATTGCAAAGTAGATTAGGGTACTGAGAAGGACATAGACTATATATCACGCGGGCGGAGCCGCGGGTAGTAATGAATAAAAAAGAAAATGATGATGATGAGTTTGTAAAATAAAATACTTTGTTCGCATACATGAGTTGTCGCGAAACCATCATTTATGAAGAAATTAAAAGTAATCCACGTAGGAAAAATCGTGGCTCTTCTAACAGGTAAAATGTATTTACGAAATGGAATAAAACATCTGTCGTCCTCGGAAATGGGACGTTTCAAGGGTCGCGTATTAGACTAAATCTCGGCGACCGTTCAAAGTGCTTTATTTCCTGGGCCAGCTACTAAGCGGATACGTCTTAAAGATAATGAAATTCCAAATAAATAATTTTACTCAACAAATTCTTGGAATTCGGAAGACAAATGGTACAATATGGAAGTTTCAATGGGACGTTTCAAGGGTCGCGAATTAGACAAAATCTCGGCGACCGTTCAAAGTGCTTAATTTCCTGGGGAAGCAACTAAGTGGATACGCCTTAAAGATAATGCAATTCAAAATAAATAATCCAGCAACTGAGCGGATACGTCTTATTCAGATAATGAAATTAAAAGAATAATAATTTAATACTTTCGTTATATAGGTACTCAACATACATATTATCACATTTCTATCATTGTGGGGTAGATAGAGCCCGAAGTCATAAAATCTCAGGGCCACGTTTAGCGTGTTAGTGGGTGTTAAGGTGGAAAGCGGAATCAAAATAGTGATGGGTTGCTAGCTACTTCGCCTATCAACGTGATTCCTTAGCCCAATACCTTGACCGACTTTTACAGTCTGCGCGGGAAGAAAACCAGCTGATATATTCTGTGATTTTCCTCATCTCCTAAACCAGCAAAAGGCGAAGGTACTCAACAAAATTTTTGGAATTTGGTAGACAAGTGGTAGAATATGAAAATTTTCATGGAGGCTTTGTTTTATATATTTATATCCCATAACTTAAATTTTCGTTTTCAAAAGAATACGTCCCCCTATTGTTCAGTGATCAAACCAGCTATCGAAAAAAATTCAGCTGTATGGAGCCGATGAATTTTTTTCGAAAAAAATTCTGCTGCTCCATACATTGTATTCTGAATTAGTAGTTATTTATTATGTAAAAGCGTATTTATTTTTCTCGATTTTAGGCACACACAATACCTCTGTATTGTGTGTGCCTAAAGTTCTTCGTATTGATGTTGTGAACATGAATTTAAATAACCGGCAGGTTAATACCAAACACATCGTAGAGAGGTCTAGAGAGATCTATATTTAAGGTGTTAATTATAAATTATCCATGCTGGTCTGGTTTAAAATCAAAACCGTAAAATGTACCTATGATATCTTATCCCACGCAGGCTCTAGGAAAGCTCTAGGATCTAGGAATCTAGTCTGGGGAATAGATGAAAATCTAAGAAATCATGTCAGTAGATAGTGCAGCAGCAATCTATCAATATTTTGATTCCATTTCAACTTTCGCGCTCACTACTCCATAATATAACGTAGTTATTTCTGATTAGTATATTACTTTAATCAAATCTTACACTAAAGGACCTTCCCAAGGAGGATTGGCGGCAGGCAGGTAGCTGGCTGTAAAAACTTTTATCAAATCAAATAACCGCTTAATTACTGACATACTAGCAGACCCCAGGACCCAAAGCATCCAACGAAGAAAAATTCTCGGATAATGATGATTAAATCTCAGACTACTTGAGGTATCAGCAGCTAAAATTAGGGGTTGAAATTTGCTGCTCGACTTTACGTTAAGCACTAACTAATCAGCGACTTAGAGCCACGTTCGAGTTTCCACTTAGTCTGCCCCACTTCTCTGAGTATTTAGTTCCTAAAAGTTATTAATCAAAATCTGTTCTCTGTGTTTAGAGTTTATTTTATGTACAGTAATAAATAAATAAATATATAGGGAAATATCACACAAATTGAGCTAGCCCCACAGAAAGTTGTGAACTTGTGTCGCAGGATACTAACTCAACGATACTATATTTTATAGGTAACATATACTTATATAGATAAACATCCAAGACTCAGGTCATTCTGAAAAAGATCGTTTTCCATCATGACCTGACCGGGGATCCAACACGGGACCCCCGTGTCGCAGGCTGGCGTGTTGACCGCTGCGCCACGGAGCTCGTCCGACAGTGGATTTGTAGTTTATTTTCGAATCTTCTTTGGCGGTGTCGTGCACTTTTTGTGATGGGGAAAATATGTTAACTCGCGACAGGTCACGTGACCGACAGATTCGTCAGATTGAAAATTCGTAAGACGGACACGTGGCCTGATCGAAAAACAACGTTAAGAGGGTATACTAGCAGTGCGTTTTCCATACAAATGTATTTCTCTATTTTCCCGCTGAAAACTGCTTCTAGAGGCACAATTCTTTTTACATACAATCTATTACTAAAAAAGGGATGTCCCTATGTTTTATTTTTTTCTAAAAACTTGTTTAAAGGAAAAAAATTGTACATTAACAGATTTTTTAGAAAAAAATAGGGGCATTCCTATTTTAGTACTAGATTTTATGAAAAAAGAATTGTGGCTCTAGAATCAGTTTTCAGCGAGAAAATAGAGAAATTGCTAGTATACGCTCTTAATATTCAAGTTTTCACTTTTGCCGGCACTCCCGGAGCACAACCCGTTGTTTTAACTGTTCGTATGTTGTACATAACTCTATTGAATCAAATTCATGTGTGGATTAGTAGCATTTTCTACACCGACCTTAAAGTATCCTTATGGATTTCAGAAACTGGCCATAATAACCAACATTACGTCAATCAGATTTATAATAACAAATACTTATATTGCCTCTGGCCGCCGGTAATATTGTACATACTTTCATTCACACAATCCAATGAAATTGTTTTTCGATTAAGTAGGTATGACGAAGAGTGTAACTCACACAAATATAGAATACCTCCATCAGACGAGAAATCTTGATCAAAATATTTAAAAAAAGTATACGCTTACATGACAAAAGTGCACTGTACCTACGTTACACACATCCTTGTCATGCGCCATTACGAAGTGGGTTTATTTATCTATATCTATACTATACTAAAATTGTAAAGAGGAAAGATTCGATTGTTTGTTTGCAATCGGTTCATTAGTTTCGGCCCATTCAGTGACTCCAAAACTAATGGATCGATTTTCAAAATTCTTTAACCTATAGAAAACTAATTTTCATACGGGTAACTTAGGCTATAATATACGCGGACAAAGCCGCGAATGGTAGTTTGTAATCAAAAGTGAAACTACCACATGTTCCAACTGCAATGGAAATCCAATGTGCCGAAATAATTCACCTAGTAGGTAACATGATACAGACTAATGTAGGTAGGTGTTTAAATATTTCTTCTCCAATGGGTTACGCTCATTGGAGAAGAAATATTTAAACACCTAATCCTATCTATATTTACCATATAAAAACAAACAAAAACATAATTTTAAAAAAGTCCATTATTATATGCTATGCTACAATGTATCTACTTTTTCATATTTTTAAAACTTCATAAGATATTTAATAGCAGTATACAACAAATTCGCAATAAATTCCATTCTTAAGACCCTACTCACTAAAAAAACTAATATCGCGCTCTTATAAAAATAACGGCGAGACTTTATTTGACTAATTTTTAATATCACTGCTATGCAAACGTTATAAAGATGTGCAGAGCAATGAATATGCAAATACATAGCTGTGACTGAACCCAGCCTTAAAATAACGAAAGCAGCAGATTTGACACTTCTTGTAATTAAATTTTTTATCTTATGTATACGAGCAGCAATAATCTTCTGTACGTGTCAACGTGTATATATTACTTTTATAGCAAGTAAGACTAAAATTTGGCAAGCTTAATAGCACGATTATTAATTAAAATTGTTAGAACAAAAACCATGAATAAAATGAAATTCGTTACAAAAATTATAGGCATTCATTGCTTCTAAATTGATTACTGGTCATTCTTTGAAGCAATATGATATTTTCTGCTGAAAATCGCATCGCATTGCGTCTTCTGTCTGCCCGGATCTGAATGGTGAACCGGCTTTAAATTACAGACGCCAGGGGCGAGATTTCAAGCGCCTTGTCCATATAATAAATTGACCACTGCTGAAGCACCCCAAGCCCGGCGGCGATCGCCCAGTTCACCCTGCACTTAAGCCAATACTGACTATACACCTGAAAATTGTGAAGTATTTCATTCAAAATTAATGAATACACCTGGTCAAACCTCTCGTTATTTCGGATTTTCGTTGCAAGTGTAACAAAGAAGAGCTATCCTTCTGCAGCCTATTCATTTTAAGACCTCACATTTGGCATTGCAAATTCTGGCGCTGCGTAGCTTTTACGAGGGAAAGCAAAGAAAAAACATCACACATTTATATCGTGATTTTAGGCAGAATAACACTGACAAAGCGAACAATATTTTTGTTTGCAACATGAAACTGAAAACAATATTTCTGCTCGATGCGCATTTGATATTCGGTATAGCCTGAACTCTCGTCCATTTTATGTTGCGGTTGGAGGTACGCCGTGTAAAATACACAAAATTTTTCGTTTAATAACATAAGAACAATAAAAAATAACGCTTAATAATAAAAAATTCTGAGCAAGTAGACCATATTCTACTAACCAGGGGTTTCTTGCGGCGATAGTTCGAATTATTACTTATCCTCAGGTTACATCCTTAAAGTTAAATATGGAATTCGAGAAATCTTAAACTAATGAACATTCGAACAAATCTTTTAAGTCCATCTATCTGACTTTGAACTTGTTTGAGAATCTTAAAAATAATCAGGGTAGGGTCCCATAGTGATAATAATAGTTATCCCTACATTATGAACGTCTTCAAGCTTAAATTACGTACTTCGATACCTATGTACTGTACGTCCCTGATCCGCCGTCCCGTTTCCACGGCAACAACTACACATTGCCTAGCCCTATAAGCATACGTTGTGTATAAACTTCTTAACTTATGTAGAACATATTGTAGAACATTAAACTATGCAAATTTTTATAAAAAGGTGTACAGCCGGCAAAATTAAGTTCCCCATATCGCTTAAATAGCAAAAAATATTCATATTGATGGGCTGAGTCACCCCTTTACAAACAGGACGAAAATCGAAATTTACACGCTGTACGTTATATACTTGAAGAGGTCACTCAGCCCGTCTATTTCTACGGTACCAATGCTTGGGAACCCAGCATTTTTTGATATTCTGATACACTTTACCCATTCAACAGAGCATTTTGTTCCGAAATGTTAAAAAATTTGATACGCATATGTAGCATAGAGAGCATTGGAGAAATAAATAGAAACAAATTATTTTTAGGATAAAATACGTTTTCAATCTGATGAATGAAATGGGCTGGGCTGAAATACGAGTATATTGTAATCAATAGGAACACACATTCAGCAAATTGGTTTGCGGAGTTTTGATTGCTTCTCTTTACTGGCTGCCATAAATCGCTTCTGACTTCACTGTTTTAGGGATCCTCGCGAGACTAAATGACCATTTAGTCATTTAGCCATGGATTTAAGCCATACACCCTCCACGCTGGCCAGACAGAGGTTATCATATCTGTAAGGTTTACTAAAATATAGAAACAACATTAGCGTCCAATCCAATTAAATAACACAGTTAAGTTTCATACAGTTGTTTATATTCAAAGCACCGTTTAATTAACACAATTATATTTTAAATCCCTAATACAAAGTATATACTTATCCATCATTTCCTTATTTAATCAAGATAGACTTATACGTGACAATTTGTATATAACTACTTCTCAAGATCACCGATGAAACACGAATGAGTGATTTTTATCCGTTACTGTTTTAAAGTAGATTCAATAGAGGGGACACCCCTCCATAAGGTGGGGTGATATCACAATGGCGGTTATTCAATAAACAATGTTTCCAGTTTAATTAATTATGATAGACTAATAACAAAGTATGGAATTATTCCGAACTCGTGCATGTTAAAAAGAAGGTAAATAACAGGTTTATTATTTAAAATTCACGCGTTTCCACCGCGGCGACAACATATCACCATTTCTATTTTGTTGTTTTTATAATTATTTGTGACTACGAATAATTTTAAAAATAGAAATGGTGATATGATAACCTCTGTCTGGCCAGCGTGGAGGGTGTATGGCTCTGGTAATGCAGAGATGGTCCTGCTCCTACAGTGGAGACTAAAAAAGACCTGATAATGATGATGATGGAATGGTGATAAAAAATGATTAATTTGTCCAATCCAGGACTGTACGTCACATCAAGCCAGTGAACCTACCATAAATATTAAAAACCAAAAGTGAATTAATATTACTATAAAGGCTTCCATTAATTACATTCCACTGAATAATAACAAAACATGGTGGCTTTTAAACGAGTGTTTCTTAAAATTCGTAAACAAGCTAAGTATACACCATCACACTGATTGTACACTCAGACCGGATATTACGAGTACGTGTATTACACGGTATGGCATTACGTAAATTGTACAATTTTGCATCGTTACCCGCCGTTAACCTGCCGCTGCCAGCCGAAATCCGAAACGAGGTACTTCTTTAAGTTCAACTTAAATGGGAAGTAAAATTATTATATTTTCGGTTATGATAATAATGTAGGTAGTTCTTTTTGCTGTAGATTAATGAGGGTTCAGAATCGCTCTCCACCAGATGGTAGCTCTGCGGCGTCGAGTTTTATAAGCTGCTGTCATTCCACAGTTTGACAAACTGCACCAACTTGCACATTGTCACGGTCATTGTGGTTCAATCCACAGGCCACGACTTATTTCAGATTGGCCTGGGTCTCGGATATATCTCTGTATATATATCATCATTATTATCAGCCTATACTCTTCCACTGCTGGACATAGGCCTCCCCAATTGCACGCCATCGAGATCTATCTTCGGCTGCTCGCATCCAGCTCCTGCCAGCCATCTTGCGCAAATCATCACTCCACCGTGCCTGAGGACTTTATATATTTTTAGATATATATATATAAAAAGCAATTATTTAAGGGATTGAGGGATTAGCTCAATTTATGTGATTTGTTTAAATGTATTACGTATAATGATACGTATCAGAGATTACCCCTAAAGCATAAAAGTATTGATTTCTCTACAAGTAACGACTTTTTATTTTGATCAAAATAATAACCTAACAAAAGGGTACAATTAGTACCTAAGTTACTTTCCGGGTAGTTAACTGATTGCTTCCATTTTGTCAAAGAAAAGTTTCCGGTCTAATGTTATTACTTTATTACATGCCTTTATTCGCTGGCCTTTTGTTCCGCAGTTACTCAAAGTAAACGTTATATGGACTTTTTACACACTGAAGGGAAATTACGCGCAAAGATATTGTGTTAGTACGAGTATATATACAATATCTTTGCTTTCACCCGTTGCTTCGCTCGCGTTAATGTGAATCCCTCGGAAACAGGAAACGTTTTTCCGGAATAAAAGGTATTGATTACCAGGGCCTCAAAGTAACTTCATACCAGTTTTTATTTAAATCGGTTCAGTGATTGAAGCGTGAAGAGGTTGCAAACAATTTTACAGACCTAATATTAGTAACTAAGTAATGTTTCTATATTTTATATCGCATTTAAATTCTCGATATAATATTTAACTTGAAAATAGATAAAGTGATGAGCATATTCGCCGCGGTGATATGTTTGCTTTTCGATTTTGTAAGTGGCCGACACTGGTGTCAGATTTTTAAGCTGCCCAAAGGCATCTGACATAGCTTAACGACTGCCATCAATGATGACAGCCGGGACCAAAGGCAAAACGTGCCTTCCGAAGGTTGTGAAATTGTGTCGTCATATACGAATCTCACGATCCAAGACCTGGGCCAATCTGAAAATAGTATTTTATGCAACGGTTTTATAATAGGCGTCTTAATAGGCGAGTGACGCGGTTAGCGATATGAGCGAGCAAAGCGAGCGAATATTATTTTTTAATTATATTTAATAATTAATTATTTTTGTTTGTCTGATAATTTAATTACATTATTTTAATTTTATATAAATTATCAAATTTGTATGCATGCTAAATTTAAATATTTTTAATTCATCTCAATAATGCAATTAAATATTCTTTTCATTATAAAAAATCCTATTCTAAAATTAATATTAATTACTCACTGCTAAATCATGAATGTTGTTTTCACCTATTATTGGGTTGCATGATAGAACTTAAGATTTAATGTTGTTTGTATATTTTGTCATGTAACCTGTTGGTGTACCTAATTGAATAAATAAATAAATATCGCTAATAGAGGCGCCACGAGCCGTTGCTTACAATATTTTTTCTACGACTTAAAAAAAAATGCAAAACTAGTAAAACAAATTTTGAGTTTGACTACAAACTTGTGCCCGCGAGTTTGTTGTCAAACTCAAAATTTGTTCTATCTACGAAGAAGATACTATAACTAGTTTCAGACGTCCCACTGCCTTATGTTTTCTCTAGGCAATAAAGATTATAGACAAATAATGGAGTGAGGTTGAAAATAAAAAAATTTCATACAATTCCGTTTGAGCTTCTATTGGGGGGCCACAAATTCAAACTCAATTGACGTGTGTTCTATGCCCTAAAATCCGTAAAGGCAGTATTTGTGCAGTGCTCGCGGGAAATGTAAATTTGACAAAATTTTGTGTCTCTGGTTACCTTCTTTTTTTAATTGATGTGCGCTTGACTTTTAAAAAAAACAAACTGCTTCTTTTGCAATCACGAAATCTAGGTTTAGTAGTCTGTAGCTGCTAGCCGTATCGTTATAACGACATAATAGCACGGCTGTGCCGTTCTTTTATAGAGAATAGAGTATAGACTTATTATAGATGTTCTTATGTTTCTGTTCTTGACCATATAAATAAAATAACAGATAAAAGTACAGGGGTAGAAAAAATACTATAACATATTCCTTCACCACTTAGCCGGAAACCGAGCCCGGGGCCACCCTGCAAATTCAAAGGCATTTTTGGTTCCACTGAACTAAAAGAGGTAGCCAAAATATAAAAATTACCATCACCCTTCTGGTAGTTCTCCTTAGGTATATTGCTTTATCATTTCGTTACCTCTAACGACGTCCTTATAGAACGACTATTCAGGCCGATCTTCTCAAGGGCTTTTTTGGCTTAAGCCCAGGTATATGGGTATTGAGGACGAGGTTATTGGAGTATAAGTATTCTAACGATTGGAATACGTCCGAATCCGTTGAGGCTTTGAGAAATTATGGTGGAATTAATAAAATCACAACTGCAAACCCCGGCAGCAAAAATGTTCAGTACGAAACTTTCCTCCAAAAATAATCAATTACCTAAAACAAAAATTTAATGAAAACCAGACGAAATAAAAAAAGATTAACAGTCTCAATTTTTACTAGTGACTTATACACACTTAACTTTATATCAGAAAAACCACTGAACAACTTTCGATGAAACTTGCTTGTTGCCGCTTGCTCGTTTATAGTCCGACGTCATAAAAAAAAAACTTTTAAAATTCATCATCATCATCAGCTTTTTGCGGTCCACTACTGGACATAAGCCTCCCTTTGTTGTACGTTTATACTTTTAACATCTGCCAGTTATTTTTGAATTGCTTGGTTTCATGTTACTTCCTTCTCTTTAATGAAATCACTCCTACAAATTGCAAAAAAGCGAAAGAAAAGATGTTACCCATCAAAAAACTAAACACGTCCAAAATACCGAGGACGAGATATTGAACAAAAAATGAACAGACATTACTCACCAAAAAATACCTGACTAGTTTTCCTTTAACAAAATGTGGATGAAGGAACTATTAATCAATTTCAATTTCGTCGTAGCCACGCACGTATGACCTTTACCGCATGGAAAAGACAAGATTACTACTTTTTGTGTGACAAAAGAAGAATGCCTTTTATTCCACACTAGACAGAAAAAATTACGTGGAATATGCGAGCTATTTCGTGAAATGCCAGTTAAATTTATATCCGGACAGCCTTAACGCGGTAAGTAATTAATACGCTAGCTTGTGACGTGAGGAGCACTTATTTCGATTCCCAGCGCGGGCACATATTTGTACTTGATTTTCACAGGTATATTCCGAGGTTCTAAAGCTACCCAAAAATGGCTGGCGTCGGGCTCAAGCAGGCCGTACGACCGTAAGCCAATAAATCATTGCTGTTAATAATAAAGACACTAGTCACCGTATCATTACAGCTGAAGATACAACCAGGAAAATGCCGAGATGCGGGGGAGTGTCACCTGTGCCATATCTAAATAACTTTAGATCTTAAAACTGTTTGTCCTTTAGTCAGGTGCAGACCAAACCAGTACCAAGGACCCCCATCTTTGGTTTTGACACCAAGGCAATATCATCCACCACTCGTTGATCAGTCATCAACATCCATTTTATGTCCTAATCATCATCATCTCCATCGCAAGAAGTCCACTTGAAGGCTTCCAAAGCACCGATCGAGTTTGATGTCAACGCAGGCGAATAATTGTAATACTTACTTAATTTTTACAGGTATTTGTCTACGGCTTCGTGTAGCAGCCTATAAACTACTAAGCCATGTAGTCCATCAAATTACATGTCTTTCATAAATTTTGTAAAGCAATTTACAAAATTTATGAAATGGAGTCACATTAATGAAATAAATAAATCCTTCAATATAGATTGGCACATACTTATTATCACGTCTTTTTACCTTGGGTGTAGTCAGAAACTAAGGACCTTCACTGGCTACGATCCTCACAAATCTCGCTCGCTTCATCTACATCCATCACTTTTTCCATGCATGCTCGCCGGTTTCGGGTACTCCGGACTTGCCCCATGGCAAAAACGTCCGCAATCTGGCCACGGTACGTGTGTCGAGGCCGACCCTGACCTACTCATCCATTTACCTTGTAGTTTCTTCGTAAGTCTTCTTTAGATATCTAAATTATACCTATTCAACCCTGCAAAAAACACTCAACACCAAAATTGTCCTCATACAAAATTTTGTCAAATCTTAAAATATAACCGACTGAGTTATCCCCGTAAATTTGGTATTTACTTATAGAACTATTTTCAAGCAATGGAAAGATTTCAGTTTCGAAATTTAACATGGCTATGTTACAAGTTTACCCATACATAGCCACACTTTCCGTTCATACGTCACGCAAATGTTTCTCTGAATCAAACATAGTTATTTACGCCCGAAGAAAGTCTCTCATAAATTAAGAGCCGCCTAAGTTGCCACCGTAAATCTGCGCGCCCCGCCCCCGTACCGCACCCCCGCACCGCACCGCTTGTCTCTTGTGACAACCCGATGAGTATGGTGACCATCATTCGGCTTGATATCAGACATCTGAGTTTTGGTGGGAAGTCAAGGGGTGCAGTTGGAGTTTGCCTTAAATGATTTTAGTGGACTTTATAGACATTATTACAGATATATTTCATCCTCATACCTTAAATCCTAAATGATCGAAAGGAACTTTCTTCTACGGACGCTGAAGTTATGGAGTGAATTTCCTGCTATGGTTTTGGTATGGGGTTTTTCAAAAAGAATTTGCTCTCGCGAGGGTATCAAAGAACCTTCGCCATCTTTGACTGCTACTTGTTAAAACTGCCGTACGTACAATACTGATACTTTGTATCTCATTAAACTGGACATTGGCAGAATCACTGCACCCATGATATAAAAAAACCTCGGCGGAAGCCATAATGTAAAGCAGAAGATGACGACATCTTCTTCTATATAGATAAAAGGTAAACCTGACTGACTCACTGACATATATATCAACGCACATCCGAAACTACGGTACCCAAAAACTTGAATATAGAACAGGGTGATGATGTAAGTGAGCACTAAATAAATAAATACGGACAAATCACACAGATTGAGCTAGCCCCAAAGTAAGTTCTTAAGTAAGACTTGTGTTATGGGATACTAACTCAACGATACTATATTTTATAATAGATACTTATATAGATAAACATCCAAGACCCAGGTCAATCTGAAAAAGATCATTTTCCAGCTTGACCTGACCGGGGATCAAACCCGGGACCCTCGTGTCGCAGGCTAGCGTGTTGACTGCTGCGCCACGGAGCTCGACAAAGCACTAAGAAAGGTTTTTTACAAATTCAACCCCTTAACTATAGGGGTTGAAATTTTACGCAGACGAAATCGCGGGAAAATTGCTAGTTTCAGCCTTCTAGTAACATTGTCTCTAGACACAATAAGAAACAAGTGTTGTGTACAAAGTGATCTGATCATATTCTTTTTTAAACTTCCGTGCTGTATCACATAATCATGGTCCAGTTACGCCATGATTGTGACTTATCCATTCATAGAAAAGGCAGCGGAAATAAATAAAAAGGTTTGGGCTAAATCCCGTAAACATAAGTAATTATGAGAACTGTAATTCATGTTGTTAAACGTCGTTGTCTGTGTATTTCAACTTATATAATATTTAATAGCGCCTACGGCAAAATTTTACCACTTCATTGAAGGCCTTAAACACTCTTAATTAAGAGAGCTACAATTTGCTGCGTATAGAATAGATACGACGCTAGTTATGCTGAAGGAGGTGGGGGTGTGAATTGTAGTACGCGGTTGCCATAAATTGCGGGTAATCTGGCCATATGCCCATGCTCATAGCCAGATTATCCGCGATACCAAATGCTTGAATGTAAGAGACAACGATGTAAGTACCTATCTATGTTTTTGACAATTTTATTTTCATAACAAGCTTGAATTATGGACAGTACCGGATTATACGCGTAGCAAGACTAGTGTTTTAAAGGACTTTGTGGGTTTATGATTTTTTTTTAAAACGATTATTTTATTTTGAGTTTTTATCGGGGCTCATCTAGAGTACATTAAGCGGCCAATGGAGAATTTATTTAACTCAGTTGGGCTGAATTGATTTGCCTCCAACCGTCATCATCACTGCCATCATAAAGAGATAAATAAAATTTGCCCTTATTCAAAACGAGTTTATACTCGATTTCATTCTTCAAAATTTTGAGTAGGCAATATTAAGGAGTTCTTCATCATCAGATCAGTGAAATCATATGGCATTACTGTCTGACTGACTTAAGTATTTATTAAAAAAAATTGCGTTATTTTCTTTATTCCACCATAATTTCGTAATGTGTGGGATATCGTTAGAATCACTTCCTTATTCCTCAACACGGGTAATAATTTTGTTACTGGCCAGTATTGTATTGTGTTTCTCAAAAAAAAATATAGTCCCAATTTTTGCCCAGAAGTGACGTCACCCCTACGTGCTGCGGTGAAGTACAAAACAGTTCGGTTTTAAAGTCAACCCGAGAGATACATCGCTTTACTAACTGTATATAAGTAATTGGATTAAGTTCTCTCCCAAACATATTATTGCATTAGCTGCGAATGAGCTGGGTGCGTCACGTAACAATAACTCTAAACTCTAAGTCTACAGACAAACAATAGGTTATCTAATTTATAACTGAGCCCTAGCTCAGTGAAGTGCTTATAGCCTACTATAAGCACTTTACTGTAGTAATTGTTTTGTTTGTAGTATAAATGGGAACCTGTTTGAGATTACTCCTATTGCAAATCCAGCAAAATTTATATATAACCTATAAAATACTGTTAAGCACACTATTAATTTTATGTTAATACACTCTCCTTTTTTTCTCTGCGTTTGCGATGCGTTTCTTCACTAGTCCCTCACTGGAGCCCTTTGAACGAAGTAGTGAACAAACTCTCGCCACTTGTCTTGGTCTGTTTTTATGGGACTGCGGTTGTGTTATATGTAATTGCTTTGTTCAGTTTGACCTAAAGTTCAATAACGTACTTTTGTATTTTGGTATTTTACTTTGACACTGCCCGTGTAATTTTCTTAAAATAGATTGGGCTGGGCAGTGGGCACATTTGTTTTAAATTAAAAATTCATGCCATTTTTTCACAAAAACTCTCCGACTTCGTCCCGGGCACGGCCCAGATGTGTGGGGATAGACCTTAAATTGTACTAAAAGATACGATTTGGTCCTGTTCTCGACCATAATGTGCATTTCATCAATATCAGGTCTTTGTTTGTCTCTACTGCAGGAGCTCGTCCCTCTCTATACTACCAGGGTCATAAATTGACAAAGATATTAGCCAGAGCAGTCAGAGGATTTAGCCTACACTCTTCACGCTGGCCAGACGTGTTGGAGAGGTCTCGTGGATGATTTTAAGCTTTGTTTAGCTTGTGTCTCCTAAGTCGCCTTCTACGACATCCGCGGGAAGATTTGGAGTGGTCCTATTCTTCTCTGCCAGGACCCACACGGCAAAGGAGTGGTCCTATTCTACTCTGCCAGGAACCACACAGCAAACAGCGAAGTGCACTTCATGCACTTTACTAACTAAATGTAAGCTATTGGATTACAAACATTATTGCATTAGCTCCTGGACGAGCCGGATGCGTCACGTAATAGTAATAACAACTCTACGGACAAACAGATGTTTGTTATCTAATTTATTACGAGCTAGAGTGGCTTCAGTGACAACTAGCGCCATTTTCTAGACTTGTATTGCTTGTAGTTAATCTAAGCTTGCAGTATTAGGTGTATCTTATGTCTTTTTATTCCTTGCTCGTTTTCGTGTGTGTTTGTGCGTGTGTGTGTTGTGTTGGATGTGTTTTGTGTTGGATTTTCCTAACTACCGACCTTCACTACTTTGGTTGATGTCAGTTTTTATCCGACTGACCCACCTAGAAGGAAAGTAAAGTTTTTCACGCATATGTATGTACGAGTACATATATTGATGAATGTATCAATTTATGTATGTAAGTATGTCTGTTCCATTGTTTCCTCCTGCAGCCTAAACTACTTGATCAATTTCGGAAAATGAGGTGTTATTAGATTCGTTTTCTTACCCGGAGTTTCATAGGCTATGTAACGTCAGCAATAAATCAATTTATCGGACGTAAACTATCAAAAACGATACTCGTATTTTTTTTAAATAATGCAAGTCAATTATGTATCTTTAAACCTAAAATTAAATATTTGATTCCAATGAATCATGACTTACCGTACATGACAAAGTAGTTCTATGTAAATTTAGAAACAAAGCTTATTTTAATTACAAAAGCAATATGTGCCGCAACTAATTGACCGGAACGCGGCCTAAGAGTCCATTATTCCAAACAACAAGAGCCTCTAATGGAAATTTACTTCCTGCTCTAATTGCCATGAATACGTTTAACATAAATCTACGTGTTTTAAAAAACATGACGATGCTATGTCACAAATTATGTTGAGGACAAATGGGGAAAGTCCGGTGAAGTAGTAAAAGCTCACTTTGAGCCAGCTACAAAGTCCTTTCAAAAAAAAAGTTTGCGTCACTACGGTTATCACAGCGGAACAGTATACATCAAGAATACGCGTCGTATCGTGCAAGCCATTCGCTGCCACGCTGGGACTTTTCTGTTTCTTTGACGTCTTGTTTCTTGGTATCCTGTTTTTTTGACACCCCACGTTGGCTGGCAAGTGACCGCGCCGCAGAATCTTCAATAGCCTTGCGTGAATGTAAGCCAACGAACAATATAAGTTCGCTCACGTGCACATAGGCTTTATAACCACAGCAATAAATCGATATAGCGGACGTAAACTATCAAACACGGTATTTTTTTTTTATTTCATTCCAATGAATCAGGTCTTACCATAGATTACAAAGTAGTTCTATGTACCTCTAAATTTAGAAACAAAGCTTATTTTAATTACAAAAGCAATATGTGCCGCAACTAATTGACTGGAACGCGGCCTAAGAGTCCATTATTCCAAACAACAAGAGCCTCTAATGGAAATTAACTTCCTGCTCTAATTGCCATGAATACGTTTAACATAAATCTACGTGTTTTAAAAAACATGACGATGCGATGTTACAAATTATGTTGAGGACAAATGGGGAGCTGCATGCTCTAATGTATGAATGGGGCATTCTTAGATTTGAGGATATTCCAATAAATCTAGTTATGTTATGTTAAACATTATGTTAAAACATAAAATTGATTGAAACAGCCGGATTGATTGAACAACTAGTGCATCAATGTTGCGCGCCATCCAATGAACCCGTGAGTCCAAAAATTCACATAAATAAGTCTTCAGATCCACTGGATTTTTTCTGTCCGGATTGAGAACTAGGAATATTATTTTTTTCATTTTGATATTAAAATTGACCCACTGACACAGCATCATTTTTAATGTGTCAGTCACAGACAAGAGGTTTAGCATTAAGTAATAAAAATACAAGCTTAATTATTATTGATATATTTCCCTTCTTCCTTGCTCTGTCCTGTTACCCGAACCTATCATTACCAATTTTTCTAAATTAAATAGTTTTGTTAGCAAAGCAGTAAAGTCTTTTCAATCTCCTCTGTACTGGCCAAAATATTTTTGACGATAAAAACCATTTTTATGTAATATGTCGCATTGGTTCAGTGGTTGTTGATATAATCAGGACTTAAGACGAACCTTTTCTTATTTTATTTCCGCTGACTTTTCAATGGAGTTACATCCATCCGCGAAAGTGTAAAAACAAAAATGAATATTGGTCACCAATTCTTCGCAAAACCCTTTTTTCTTAATGAAATATAAAAAGAAAACAATAATTTCCGAACATATGTAAGAAACATTCCTATAGTCTCGGTTTTTTGTGGAACTGTCTGAAAATATTGCCTTGACACGGCTTTGTCGTCTGAACCGCTGAATAGCGAATTATTTCACTTCATTTCCACCGCTTACACTCCCAGGACTATTGTTACGAAAAGCGCTTTTATAAAACAAAAGAAGGCACTATCTGCGAAATCTCTTGACCTTTCAATGTTCTTTGAAATAATAAAGTAGGCTTTTTGAATAACGAGATTAAAAATTCCTGTCAATTAATAGGGAATTGTGCTGTTTTAGCCGAAGGTCTTTCAAGAATATTATTTTAATCGGATTGTAGAACTAACTGTTAAAATAATGTGCCATCTCAACTTCCGAACCCATCGCAACTATCAAAAAATATACCAAATCCCAAAAAATGCGAAAGTGAGTTTGTAACGCTTTCACGCCCCAAATACCGCACCGATCATTATAAATTTTTGCATACACGTTTTCTAGAGTACGGAGAAAGACATAAGCTTCCTTTTAGTCGGAGAAAACTACTGTTCCCGAGGAATCGATAATAATGTGAGCGAGCCGCGGCTGAAAGCTAGTAAGATATAAATGAAAATCAAAACTTTCCGAACAAACATAAGTTACATTCCTATAGTCTCGGTATTTTGCGCAACTGTCTGAAAATATTCAAAGTATCACACCTCAACACGGCTTTGTCGTCTGAACCGCTGAATAGCGAATTATTTCACTTCATTTCCACCGCTTACACTCCCAGGACTATTGTTACGAAAAGCTCTTTTATAAAACAAAAGAAGGCACTATCTGCGAAATCTTTTGACCTTTCAATGTTCTTTGAAATAATAAAGTAGGCTTCTTGAATAACGAGATTAAAAATTCCTGTCAATTGTTAGGGAATTGTGCTGTTTTAGGCGAAAGTCTTTTTAGAATATTTTTTATCGGATTGTGGAAATATCTGTTTAAATATTGTGCCGTCCTATTTTGACTTCCCATCCCATTCCAACTATCCCAAATCCCATCCCATCCCAGAGTTTGTTAGTATGTTAAGCTTTTACGCCGTATCTACAGAACCAATCTCAATGAAATTTTGCATACAAGTTATGTGTAGTACGGAGAAGAACTTAGACGTACTGTTCCCGAGGAATCAATACTAACGCGTATTATATAAATATTACTGCATCGCTGATTTTAAGAGTGAATTCATAATCGCTTTATGATAGCCCGCGGGGTTGTCGTTATTTCGTTTTAAAATGGCGGCGAATAAAAAACCCGTTAAAAATATTGTTAGGCGTAAATGTTAAAGCTGACCGGAACACCTGTACCGTGTTATTTAAAATCAATTAAGAGTCCTTTATTTGTGCGCACGTGTGGACAAAGCACTTTTATTCCGTAATTTTTGCGAAAATTATGAAAAAGTAAAATCGTACAAGGTGGCCTACTTGAAATTTAATTACGAACGTTTTATGTAAAAACTCTTTGAACTTACTAATTTGAGAACAAGTGTGTTGAATGGAGTACCTAATTTTACACAATAAAGGAATTACTCAGATTAAAGTCATGCTCTAATAATGGTTTTATTTATTTTTAAGTGGTCAGTATAAATGCTTACCAACTCATAAGAAATGTTTACCGTAAGCAATAAAGAAAATGTATGTTTTATTTTATTATACTTAATGGCTTCTAAAGAACAGGTATACCCGGGGGATCTACAGTAGAGCGAGCGAAGCCTCGAGTTTTGTTTTTTGTGTAAGTGGCCAATACTATAGTGTCAGATTTTTCAGAGGAATCTGACATAGCTTAACGGCTGCCATCAATTATTACAGCCGGGACTTGTGGTTTAACGTGCCTTCCGATGCCACTTGCGATCAACCATCCTACTGGGAACTGCGCTCGAAACGCTTATAATACTCATGCTCACTAGGCCATTGGGCTCCACAGTGAAAGCTAGTATGAGATGAAATATGTATCTAATATAATAAAAGTCACACACCACACATGGTGACCTAAAATATGAAGACTATTCACATTACTGGACTCAGGATTCCAGCGGAGACTAATGTGAGTTTTATGGGACTCTAACGACGGCGGCTCACCGACACATTCAAAGAATTGCCGTCACTCTGTGGAACTGAGAATTGTGTACGCCGCGTCCCACTTTATGTTAATTTAATTTAATTTACTTTTATCTCATTTGGTTTCAGTTATGTTTTGTTTCATTTTCTAACTAGGAATAATGTTTAAGTTCATAAAATTTTGCATATCTGTTGTCAAGGGTACAATCCCTGCGATTCTCATTATGTACCTATATAATATTCGACTAGCAACCCTACTTACTACTTACCTACTATTTTGATTCCGCTTAACACATTACTTACACGCTAATCGTGGCTATTATTAATTCTGTGCTTTGGGTCTCAACACTCTGTCTAACCCGCAAGAGATAAAGACGTGATAATATGTATGTATGTGTATAATATTCTCTATAGTGTGTCTCTACTTGTCTAGTGTGCATCAAAGAATGATTCTTCACCCCCAACCCTCTCTTGGTCCCATGCGAAAATTTACTCATTCAGATCATTCTGATGGGTTAAGTGGTCCCAAGGGAATTTTGAGGGTCTACAAGCGGTATACCTACAGTTACGTACCACAAATAAAACCATCGACGTCATGAATTGCAAGATCTGTCACAGAGTACATAACAGTGAACTGTGCGAAAAGAAACATTTGAAAAGACAGTTGAAAAATAATTCTTAATAACTGCATATATCTAATTATTTTAACCATTTATTGGATACGACTTTTCAGGGCTAATCCTACTTGTTTTTTTTATTAAACACTAAATTCTTAACCTAGTTCTCAATTGATAAAAAAAATCTAGAAGATCCCTGTTATTTAAGCCCTCATATCTTGTTTTTTAAAAGACGAAACTTTTTATAAAATTAATTTAATAGGAAAATAAACTCTCAGATGTTCACTGATGAACTTGTGGGTGTTCTTAAACTACTTCTGTGCGCGTAGGAGGTTCCTGAAGATAGAATGATAACAAATTGTTCAACGTGGGCGGAAGAAAATAAAAATGCGATGTTATACAAATTGTAGAAAACATGGTGACACCTCACAGGTTCATTAAATGATTCAATATACTCATTGGGGAATATATTCATAAAAGGTTCTTTTTATACTAATGAGGCAAACAGACATTTTTTTGGGGAGAATATTCTCAAGGTATAAAATGTATATTTTATACCTTGAGAATATATAGTTCCATTATCGTATAGAAATAAAAACCGGCCAAGTGCGTGTCGGGCCACGCGCAGTGTAGGGTTCCGTAGTTGCGAATGACAACTTTGAGTTCACACTGTTTACACTCGCACCTCACAGTTTAACGACCAAAAACATCTAACAATAAAGATTGTATGAAATTTTACATTTTCCAGTACATTTTATAAGTTGGTTGCCTATAACTTTTTAGTTTGCACTTAGTACCTAGCTCTGATAGTTTTCCTTTCAACTTCAGAATATATACTACTGCTGTAATTTTTTTCACGTATCCATATATAACCGTTTAGCAGAAAGAGGGGGGGGGGACACGTACCTCTAACAAAATTTTGCACTTTAAAACCAAATATTTCGGAAACGGATCCCTAAATCGAAAAATGGTGTTCTCAACCTCACAATATTTTTCAAAGACCTTTTTAACGATACCCCACACGATGGGTAAATAGAGAAAAAAAAATACTCCCCACTTTACTTGTATGAGAGCTACCCAAAAAAAAATTTTTTTTCAAGATTTTATTCTACGACTTTTTTGCCATGATTAATATACACACTCATACCAAATTACAGCTTTCTTGTACTTATAGTCTCTGAGTAAAACCGCGGACGGACAGACAGACAGACAGACAGACAGACAGACAGACATGGCGAAACTATAAGGGTTCCTAGTTTACTACGGAACCCTAAAAAAGAACGTTCAGAATTATTTGCTAACACTTTGACGTACACAGTCAATTTAAATTTTATTATTAATACGTCGGTAGACGTACAGTTTCCTTCAATGAGTGAGTAACTCTGTGACCATTTATGTCCAACGACCAAGGGCAAACAAAAAGCCATTGCGACGTCGCCTCTATATAGAATTTAATGTTACTCTCTATTAGAAGTTAGATTATAGATTTATACCACGTAGAAGCTAAATATTCGAGAAGTGGGGCAAACTAAGTGGCAACTCAAGCGCGGCTCCAACTCCCTGCTTAGTAGTGCTTAGCCTAACATCGAGCAGCAAATTTTAGCTGCTGTAGAATAGGTCCACTCCAAATCTTCTCGTGGATTTCGTAAAAGGCGACTTAGGAAACACAAACTAAACATCAAAGAGACCTCTTCAACCCGTCTGGCCAGCAAGGAGATTGTAGGCCAAATCCTCAGATTTTCTGGATAATATATGGCTCTGGTAGAATAGAGAGGGTCGTGCTCTTGCAGAGGAGACTAAAACTTGACGATGAATATGAACCTAGAAATAATGGGTGTAGACAAGTGACACCTACCTTATACGTTACATGTGTGCAGGATAACATAAGTAAGTAATGTAAATTCAAAAGATATAGAATTTATAAACAAGTTTAACATCCAGTGTATAGCAACTCACAAGAGCTTATTAGCACAGCAAGGCACAGTTACACAGAATAACAGTTTACAGAAGTGCATGAGAGCAGAGTATGAAAGAAGAAAGACTTATTTTTTTGGAAAATTGCATGCTTAGATGGCGATGTGTGAGTGTGCTTGTGACGCGACGCGACACGTTTACTTGCATTATTATTTGCGTCACTGTTATATTTCGGAACGTATCCAGATTATTCTTAGACCCGTGGCTGCTAATGCCTCAAACAAGCTTAGATTTCAACTGCGCTAAATGCTCTACCTATCGAAGAGCGAAACATTTCTGGTAACTAAATAGTAGCTTACATTTGGAAGCAGAAAAAAAAACATTAAACTTATCATGATTTTACTTTTACAAACATTATTTACTTAAACTTGATTTTTAATTTTACTCTAGCAGCCCTCCCCGGGCATTAATTATACCTATAAACCTTCCTCATGAATCACTCTATCTATTGGTGAAAACAACATGAAAATTCGTGCAGTAGTTTTTGAATTTATCGTGAACAGAGAGACAGACGGACGACAGATCTGGATATGTATAGACATAACTAATTCTACCGTCTCAGTACCTATGACTTCACGCCGGTATTTTGGTAGGTACATACATAAATATATCTTGTGAAAGAAAAAACAAGTCTAGAATATAAATTGTAAACTAAAGTTTTCAGTAATAAATAAAACAATCGCACTTAACGTCTTACCTAAATTATTAATATTTAGCCCCAATATTGACCTACTTATGTAGGCCATTAATAATCGGATTAATTAAGTACTTAGTTAGGCTCGAGGGTTGTTAAGCTTAAGGATGCAATGTGGGTGGTACAGGCTTTATGCTAAGGGTACTTTCTTTAGTCGTAAGCCCACGATCACAGTCACTATCACTACAACTACTACACTACTTTAAAACAAAGTCGCTTTTCGATGTCTGTCTGTCCTTATGTATGATTAGATTTTTAAATTTACGCAACGTATTTTGGTGTTTTTTTAACAGATAGTGTGAGCTTCCGACCGCGGCTCCGCTCGCGTTAGTGTCGATCCCTCGGGAACAGTACCTTTCTTTGGGACGAAAGGTAGCCCATGTCATTTTCTGTACTCCAGACAACGTGTATGCAACATTTTATGATGATCGGTTAAGTAGATTCGGCGTGAAAGCGTAACACTTTCGCATTTATAATATTAGTTGAAATACATGCCCGGAGGCAGTCGAGGAGAGATGCTATACTTAAAAATAAATCAAAGTCATGCAGTACCTACTTAATTATAAATTGATCCCCAAAAGAGACATTCATCCACACTCCCTAAATCCGCGTAATAAACATCCTTCACGGCATAATAAAGAAAAAGTGAACAATCGACCTTTTCCGCTTCAGCTAGTTTTTGGAAGTTCCCTACGAAACTTATCTCGGTAAATTGCTCCCCGAGGTTCCCAAGTGTACACTTAGAGGCACCGACATGATCCGAAGACGGTGATGCGCTGTGTGTACCCGACTATGAATTTTCACGTGTCAGGGCTACCACGGTTTTGAATCTTGAATCGATGTTAAGAAAATAAAGTTCGTTCATTCGATTTATGAACGTATAGTATTTATTACAGTACAGTTTTCTACAGCGAAACATGCTTATAAATTTCTCCCTGAGGTAACCAAAAATACCTGTAGAGGCACCAATATAATCCAGAGACAGTGATGCACTGTGTGTTTCCGACTATGAATTTTTACGTGTCAGGAGTTAGAGCCACGTTTTTAAATCAAATCGATCTTCAAAATATTGTTCACATAATTAAAGAAAGAGAAATTTTCTGTGATGAAATGTTTTTCGAAAGTTCCCTACGAAAATTATCTCGGTAAATTGCTCCCCGAGGTTCCCAAGTGTACACTTGGAGGCACCGACACGATCCGAAACGGTGATGCGCTGTGTGTACCCGACTATGAATTTTCACGTGTCAGGGCTGCCTTACTTCCAACTTTCAATCGTCTTTTTATTGTTATTGGAACGTAAACTGATGGACGAGCACACACTAACCTTGTTTCATTAGCGCTTGTGGACTGCTAAAAAGCAGCAGGGCTGCAAAGTGTTAGTGGTTGTTGGTACTACAAATAAACAAACACTTTGCTGCTCAGTTCCGTGGCATAAGATCCTATGTCGCTATATACAATAGTTACTTGGTTTTTATTTACCATTAAAACCGAAACTCCATTTATCATAATGTAGAAAGTAAAAAATAAATTAATAATCACTGTAGTAATTACAGAATCTCTACTTTCTCATAAAGCTCATTTAGTTTAGTTAGTTTTACAAAGACATCTTTTCTAATCTGCAATAATGTTTTGTGAACTTTTATGCCCCATCTACGAGTACTTATCTTTCATAAGTAAATCACACCACTAGAATTTTTCATCGTACGGCAAACATCGCCGAAATTTCATATTTTTATGAAAGAAATACTGAATTAATACTTTTCGGGCTTCTTTTGGAACGTAGTATGAAGAAGAAATAAACTAACGATAGAATTTGCACGGCTTCCCAATTTGCGACGATGTAATAGAATGATAATAAAAAATCCGGCCAAGTGCGTGTCGGGCCACGCGCAGTGTAGGGTTCCGTAGTTGCGTATGACAACTTTGAGTTCACACTATTCACACTCGCACCTTACAGTTTAACGACCAAAAACATCTAACAATGAAAATAGTATGAAATTTTACAGTTTATAAGTTGGTTGCCTATAACTTTTTAGTTTGTACTTACTACTCAGCTCTGATAGTTTTCCTTTCAACTTCAGTATATATGCTACTGCTGTAATTTTTTTCACGTATCTATGTATAACCGTTTAGCAGAAAGAGGGGGGGGACACTTACCTCTAACAAAAATTCGCACTTTAAAACCAAATATTTCGGAAACGGAGGCCTTAATCAAAAAATGGTGTTCTCAACCTCACAATATTTTTGAAAGACCTATTTAACGATACCCCACACAATAGGTAAATAGAGAAAAAAAAATTACTCCCTCACTTTACTCTTATGGGAGCTAACCTAAAAAATTTTTTTTTTCAAGTATTTATTCTACCACTTTTTTGCCATGATTAATATACATACGCATACCAAATAACAGCTTTCTAGTACTTATAGTCTCTGCGTAAAACCGCGGACGGACAGACAGACAGACAGACAGACATGGCGAAACTATAAGGGTTCCTTGTTTACTGCGGAACCCTAAAAACGAAAACTATAGGCTAACAGAAAAACATACATACATACATATTACCACGTTTTTGTCCCTTTCGGGGTAGACAAAACCCAGCTCATAAAGTCAAAGGCCACGTTTAGCGTATTAGAGGGCGTTAAGGTGGAAAGCGGAATCAAAATAGTGATGAGTTGTTAGAGGCATCGCCTATAACGTCCTTCCGTACATTTTCGCCCAATCTTTTGACTGGTTTTGACGGTCTGCGCAGGAAGAAGAAAACTGGCTGATATATTTTATGTTTGTCCTTTTCTCCCAAAGGCAGCATGGAAGATGAAGGAAAAACAAACAGCGCCTGAATTTCATATTTTTATGAAAGAAATAAGCTGATGGCGGAATTTGCATGACTTTCCGCGCACTTCCTTTAATACTTAGCATGTAGAAGAACTTACGGTGTAATTTGCGCGACTTTCAAATTACGATATTGTAAATAAAATGATACGAAAAAAACAGAAAAGACCAGGCTGAGGGAAAAACGATTCAAAAACAGTGAAATGATATGTCTCCAATGCGACTAAACTGGCATTTACGGTAAACAGTGCCGTTTGAACCCGACTTAACAAACTGTCCCCATCACAGCTAATGTGGTACTTTCTTCGCTTCTTTCATGCGGCGTGTGTAGTAGAGTATAAACGTTAAGGACCATGTTTGTGTGGAATAAGTTAAATTAAACGAACAAGAGTGCAAATATTCTTTATTAGAAATTCACATCATAACAATAAAATCAAACGCAGTCGAAAATAGACATTCCTAGGACCTCAAATTATCTCCATGAAAAAAAATATCAAAAAAACATTTCTATAGTTGAACTTTGATCAGACAACAAATAAATAGACAGACACACAGAACTAGGTAGTTGCTGGGTCCAACGTTAATAGATAGTTAAAACTAACTACATTGTCTTCATGTACATGTATATCGTGTGAGATGCGGTTTCGCGAATTGATAACAAAACCCCCCACAAAAAGCTTTTTAAATAAGTTCCATGAATATCTTCATGCTAGTTTGGAGCAAAGAAAAAACATAGAACACGCCAACTCTCCCCCCGTGCTTCGTAGAAGGGGATCAACGGAATTATCTAAGACTTGTGCTTGCAACCACCAACTAAATGGTTTCTATTTTCACTAATAGCACCTGTTAACCGTAACTTTCATTCGTTAAATCGCTGCCATCATTATACACACACCACGGTGTGTGCGATGATACGTCACAAGTAGTTTCACGAAATGTCTCCAAGTGCCAACCCTATCTAACGTAAAGGATGCAAACAGTTTTGTTTGCATTCGAGGTTGTTGCAAGCTGGTAACGTTAAGATATAATTCTCCTATCAGGCACCCCCCCTGGCTCGTTTGTCGTCTTTTTTTATAGAAATAATACCTATCATTGTCGTACACTTTGTGGAAATTCCGACTAAGTGCGAATCAGATTCGCTTACTGAGATTTGTATGGGTCACTAAAATTTATGATGACGCACATTTTCAATTTAATCCGAGCAAAGTTATATACGGACATAAAGACAAAAGACCTACATAAAAGGATTCTGCGGTTAGTTTGTCACTCAACTGTGATACCTAAAAAAAGTTTTTTTTTAAAAGAAGAGAGAAATGTTACAAAATGGTTGAAAAGATTCAAATTTGCATCTGTTTATAACGTACAATTCTTCTTATTTCGTGGGCGCGCATTCAATCTACGGCGAAATTTCAGTTTTTTGGTGTTTTAGACCGCCTTATTTACGCGTAAATTAACCAAATAAAATAAAATTATTCGTGATTATATAAAGATCAACTCTTTTTTTAGTGCACTGCAACGTAAAATTACCGTTTATAGGTGTTCACTTTTATTACTATGAGGTTTTCGTAACGCCGAATTGCAAAAATGCCGGTTAAAGCTCACTTTGAAATATGAAATAAAAATTAAATCATGTTAATGTAACTAATTTAATATTTTTAGAACGCAGATTATATTGTCTTTTAGTGCACCTCAGAGGAAAATATGATAAATTATTTATCTATATACTGATAAAAATTCGTTAAAAAATGTCATAATTTACGTTTTATAGTGCTGCTTTTCCACGATAAATACTTATTTTTTTCTTTGATATTCTATTTATTACTAATAAACATACTGTTTGCAAGCAGATTTAATTTTTAATTTAATTAATATCCGATGTTTATAATTTTATATGAATTTTTTAAAATCGCCTATAAAACCAAGCGCCCGTGTAGTGACAATTTAGTTCGCGCCAAGCCTTCCTGACGGGTGGACGTATCGCTCGTCGCTCGCCAGTCGACGTCTACAAGGTCATCGATCTACTGTGTGTAGACACGTATAGTGCGACCCGAGCGGGTTGATCGTTTACTAAGTATTAATACTTTTCGATTGTTTTGAGTAACTATTATATGTGTCCATTTTGACTCGCATAAAAATCTTATTCATATTATTTTTTTTTATTATTAGGATGTAAAATTGTATGAAAACAAAATTCGGACTACTGGTAATAGGAGTTAAAAAAATATGTGAGACAAGGCACGCCCTTATTATGTACAAGGTGACATTAAAACTGGTGAAATTTTCTAGGGCATCGTTTTCGTAGTTTTTGGGGGTGCTCTAATGGATATGACGACATTTTCTTAATCCAAGATGGCGGATGTTAAATGCTATGAAATTTTTGATATGGCTATCGTTATCGAGGTTTTTCGGGGTGCAAATGATGATATGACGTCTATTTTGCAATCAAAGATGGCGGATGTCAAATGGAATGAAATTTTCGATATGGGTATCATTTTCGAGGTTTTTGGGGGGTGCATATAATGAATATGACGTCTTTTTCCGAATCTAAGATGGCGGATGTCAAATGTCATTAAATTTTTGATATGGGTATCGTTTGTGAAGGTTTTGGGGGTGCTCATAATGGATATGATGTCATTTTTGGAATCCAAGATGGCGGATGTCTAATATTATTAAACTTTTGATATAGCTATCGTTTTCGAGGCTTGTTGTTTTTAATGTCATCCTATATACAAAAGACACGAAAGCAATTTACACAGAAATTTGAAAAAAAAAACTGGTAAAATTTAATTGTGTTTCAGTAATGGAAAAGAAACGCAAGAAATACAGTTGAAATTCGTAGATAATCGATCGCCCGCGTGAATTTTGGTTAAATTGTGAAATAAAATGTAGCCTATGTTACTCACCGAATTCTTCACTACCAATATCTAGTACGAGTATGAAGTTTCATCTGATTAGTTCAGTTTAGTTTGTTTTTGCTTGAAAGACGAACAAACACAACTACTAGGGGCAGGAGCTTGTGTGTGTATCTGTCTGATCATAGCTTCCAAATCGACAAAAGATTTAGATTTATTTTTATTTTGTCTGAAGGTGAATAACTCGGGACTATAAAAGGGCTTAATATTTAAATGGAAAAATAAAAAAAGATAGAAATGATTAATACAAGCTTTACAATAATAATATACACTTATTATTTCTTTTAGGAAGTATATGATGCACTTATATCCGATGTAGAAAAATCAAATGGAGGGGAACAAATAAGTACCCTGGAAAAAACGAATAGTATTGAAGAGCATGATTTGGTTTATAACTACAAGGATTATAAGTACATTGCAAATATCCCAAGCTTTACTAATAGAATTGATAGTTTATTTTATTTCATTACAATTAGAGCCAGCAATACCAACATAAAAGAAACCGGCTTTTAATTAAAAAAATATTCAAATTGTTGAATTATTTTATCCCTACATTTATTCTACACTTTAATTTGTAGGTCTTATATTATATGTATAATTTGTACCTTATCTATACATAAAACAGTAAAAATATTTTGTCTGTACATTTAGTATTTTTGACTGAAATAGATAGAGGGACACTAAAAAAGAATAATAGAAAGGAAAAATGTTTTTTTAGAATTTCTAAGCTGTCTGCCTGTGTGTCTGTATGTATGATCACGTTTATCTCCGGAAATATTGGACGGATTCGAATGAAACTTTTTTGCTATATAGCTACTAAACCTAGGCAACATAAATGTTGAAAATGATTTCAAAAAATGGAACACCTGATGCAGCATCATAATGGTCCTGCTGAACTATAAGAATATATATAAATGACGCCTTAGCAAAAGTTATTCAACCTGAGGACCATTCTTTGTTGAGATGTTTAAATTGAAGATTTGGAACACCTGACGCAGAACCATTATAGTCTAGGTAATAAATAGGAAATATAAAAATGACGCCTTAGCAAAAGTTATTCAACTTGATGAGCATTTTTTGTTGAGGTATTTAAATTGAAGATTTAGAACATCTGATACAGAACCATGTCAAATTTTATATCGTCAATTTTACAGAGTCACTCTCCACTGGGATACAGTGCATAAAGTAAGATTAGCTTATATTACTGGTGACCGCCCAGCGGTCCCGGGCCACTCGCAACTAGGATATATTAATATACCTTAATATGAACTAAAGTCGATACATAAGCGTAATCTGTAAATTTGACCTGCTGTCATGCTGCAACTTAAAAAGCGCACATATCCAAAGGGCCTTCGAGAGAGACGGACTTCGGCTTTTTGTGTTGCCTAAGTGTGCAAGGCTGCCAAAAGGCATACCTTTTGGCAACGTAGCTTTCAGCCCATACGGCAAAACATGAGAGTTTGCTTTCTCTCTAAGCCTTGCACACTTAGGCAACACAAAAAGCCGAAGTCCGTCTCTCTCGAAGGCCCTTTGGATATGTGCGCTTTTTAAGTTGCAGCATGACAGCAGGTCAAATTTACAGATTACGCTTATGTATCGACTTTAGTTCATATTAAGGTATATTAATTCACCGGAGTTATAAAGTCCACGTGAACGAAGTCGCGGGCATCAGCTAGTATCTTATAACATTCATATTTATACAAGTATTGAAATAATGAGTAATTTTAAAATTAATTACGAGTATCAAAATTACTTGTCCGACTACACTCAATCTAGCGCTAACACACACAATGACATCCTGTATAGTTTTATGTCTGTGTGAGTTAATATCGACTCCCGCTCATAGTTTGACTTGCACAAATTTGGCTGCTCGCTCTTAAGTAGTGCTATATTTAAATAAAATTAATTTAATACGGTTTTTATCGCGTTTATTACATTATTTATACACCTAACGTTTCGAGCACTTTACAGTGTTCGTGGTCGCAAGTAGATTAAGTTGACATTTTGCCTAGTATTTTATGAGAACTGCAAAATCTACCGCCAAGAATATTTATTGATAACGTTCCGGATGTAGGCAGTATTGCCTCTCAGTGTCTGAAGATCTTGCAGTCTTCTGCTTAGCTTGAGATTTAATTAAATTGACGACCGGATCCCAAGGTGGTGGTAGCTTGGGATCCGGACCAAGAACACTGTAAAGTGCTCGAAACGTTAGGTGTATAAATAATGTAATAAACGCGATAAAACCACATTACAATTAATTTTATTTAAATGTGTAACAATCGCGAAAAACTGATAGGAAAATATATAGCGCTATATTTACAAAGGCTGGCTTAACAAAGTATCTTTGCTATTGTTATCTTATTTAATAGATATTTAATTTAAATTCTATGTCACAAAACTATGTAAGTACTTAAATCGTACCTCCAAATGCAAACTAATGCATAACACTATGTAGAGAAAAGCAATTTAATTTACGATTACATACATAAAATGTCAGCGCTCATTAATATTTTGACGTGCAGACAGATAATTTAATATCGCATTTTAGACGCTATCAATGAAGTATTTAATTAATTCGACCACCAAACGGATCATGGCATTAAAATAATTATTTGGACAACGTTGGATAAACGGTGGGTATGCGGACAATTTATAAAGCAATTTACTAAACAGAAGGGATCCAATCGGCTATTTCCTGAATAATTAAGCATTTTGTTTGAATATTCAAATATTCAACTCGTTCATTATTAAATTTTGCGGATTCTCTTTTAATTTGTCGCGTTTTTTGCGCTATTGTTTTTCCATTAGGGAAATTATTTCGTTTGAGCGTATCGGTCTCGAGTTTGTTTGCAATCAGACGCGAGCGAGGAAATTGCAAAAGGGGAACATTTCTTTATACTTTTAACCCATTATTCGATGATTTGTTTTTTACCTCGTCTGGTTTTTTAGGGTATCGTACGAAAATTGTTCTCTGAATTGTGATATCGTTATCCTACCTTTTGTGTATTCAAATATACTTTTATTCTTCTTTATATATAGGATCATAGACTCCTGCACCGATTCCTAATATTCATTTCCAGTGGTAAGGGATATTCGTTAGACACCGATGTATCAACTTCACTCGATTTTCAACATGATGCATCGTACCGAGTTTTTTAATTTGTTTAAATATTTGATTTATCAAATAATGTATTTTATTTAAGTAACATCAAATCGAATAAATCATACATCTGTAATGATATAGTTCATAGGTATTTAGTTAAGGATAGAATTGATTCTATCCAACGATTTACCGATTATGATTATCAAATGATTGATCATTTAGGACAAAATAATCACGTCTTTATAGACAGCGCCTGAGGCCACAAGAAAAGGGCACATTTAGCGTGTTCGTAGGCGTACAGGAGGAAAACGATTATAAAAAATATTAATACATACATACATACTGTCACGTCTTTTCCCTTGCGGGGTAGACAGAGCCCAGGTCTGTAAAACCTTAAGGCCACGTTTAGCATGTTGGTGGGCTTGTAGGTGAGAACTTAATCAAAATAGTGTTGGGTTGCTAGCCGCATGGCCTATTGACATGATTCCTGACGCCCATTCCCTCGATCGGCTTTTACGATCTGCGCGGGAAGAGAAGCAGCTGGTACATTCTGCGTTTTTTCTTTTCTCCCAGTCCAGCGTGGAAGCACTCTATTTTTATTATTAATTAATCACCAAAATCTAAGGAATCAAGATTCCTTATATCCTAATCCTAACTCCTAACTTATATTATAAAGGCGAAAGTGAGTTTGTTTGTTTGTTTGTTACGCTTTTACGCCCTATCTACTGAACATCATGAAATTTTGCATACACATAGGTTAGGGTACCGAGAAGGACATAGGCTATATTACGCGGGCGAAACCGCGGGTAACAGCTAGTTCGTTATATAAAATTTTCAGACAATCATCTCTCCTTCGGCTTTTTTGGTCTACGGCAGAGCCCGTGGATTGGGTGGAAATGTATCAATATTTTATTTGTGAACAATTTGTTTTCCTAAAAATAAGCTTGAATAAAATGAAATTCCCTAGAATCCCATCAAGCATTTATAATAGTTTCGTATACTGAGAAATCAAAGAGCCTTTGTAGAAATACGTGTTGAATCAATGTAAATAGCACAGTCACCATTTTCCAAGTAAGGTCCACAAATATATTCCGGGCAAATGACAGGCCTAAATAAGGCGAATTCACATCTATCGACGCGCGTCACGAGTGTAGTGAAGTGACTATCGCAAAATGATATGGGGATATCATAGATATCAGAATATTTACTAGGTGGGGATATGTAAGTAATATCCCTAACATCAACAGGGTACAATGCGGCCCCGATTCGAAGTAAACATATATATAATTTAAAAAAATGTTCTGCAAGGCTCTAGACAACCCTTCAAACTACTTTATGAAACATTGTTAAAATTGTGACCGTTTTTAACCGGGTCTTTTATGAATTCCAAACTTAATCTAAGTCGAAGCGAAATATTGTATCGTCTTTGCCTAGATTTAAGTCAAAGCACTTGATTAGTTAAAAGCCTTTGCTTCACTGCTTTCAATTGCGAGAGTCAGTGAACGTAGCACACAAGATTCAAAGTATTAAAGTGTCTCTCTCTCTCTGCTCTTTAAGAGCTAAAGACTCGTTGGTTCATTCTGTGGAAATAAACGCACAAAATGACGACTTTTTTGTAAAGATATATATATTTTTTTTTTATTTGGGTAAGCAAACAAAAACACAATAAATTACACTATACTAATCTTATGCTATGCTGACATGTAAGTAATTGTGCTTTCAGCACCGCTTGCCACATGTTACTAATAAGGTATAAAAAAATTAACTAACACTGAGACTCTGAATGTTGCAATTATATCAAAAGTTCTCTGATCATTTTAAAATATCCACATTACAATACATATCCTCTATGATATTAATCATAGAGGATATGTATTGTAATGTGGAACTTTCCACGCTGGTCTGGGAGAAAAGAAAAAACGTAGAATGTACCAGCTGCTTCTCGTCCCACGCAGATCGTAAAAGCCGGTCGACGGAATGGGCGTGAGGAATCATGTCAATAGGTGATGCGGCTAGCAACAACAGCAACATTACTATTTCCGTTCTCCAGCTACAAGCCCACCAACATGCTAAACGTGGCCTTTATGTTTTATAGACCTGGGCTCTGTCTACCCCGCAAGGGAAAAAGACGTGATTGTATGTGTATGTATTAAGTGTCATACAACTATTGACTTTGAAAACTCCACAAATAAAATTCAATCTCTTTTAGCACAGGTATCATTCCGTCATGCTCCGCTTTGTGTGAACTATACATTATGCCGTTGGAAATTGACATCTAACATTCCTAAAGGCCTTCACATGAATATGAATAAGGTGAGCGACCGGATCAAGTTAAATAATACCTCATTTTCACGGTTTGTTGACGACAACATGTACCATAGATATTTAGACTGGTTAAGGAACCTTCTCATGAATTTCGTGAAGCAAGGATAGTAATAAGGATATATAAAATATTCAAATTACGATGCCGTATTTTGTCGCAGGTAAAAACCCGACTACTGACAAGACTTCGTACGGAAAAGTTATTTTGTTAAGTAAAAATATACACACTGCCTATGTATGTATAGGTATACTACCTTGGTTGTGGAAGTGCGTCACGTTTCGCAAAATATTATACAAACACGTACACATGTTAAAGTCAATATCAAGGCTTATTGTGTACTCAGGGAACAGGCTCGAGGCGAAAAATATTTTAACGCAGAACCTGCATATTTCATGTAAAGGGAAGTTTTTAAGCCGTTCTTTCACGACGCGAGGTTCCTCGTAAGCGGCAAAGAAACGCCCGCTAAAATATGCAGAGAAACAATACCTATTTTGAGTCTGGAACTCTGCGATCGTTCTATTGAATTTAAGTAAGTTTCGCGTTTGAGCGAAAATGATGTTTACTATATATATTAGGTGACTACTTATTTTTCAGATAGGTACAAATAGCGAGTTTTTGGTCCATGTTTTTAGATTTCTTCAGTCAGTTTAGTCGTCAGTTGTTCTGATGATGATGATAATGTTGTCAGTCAGTAAGCTATCATCATCATCATCAGATATTTTTTAGTTCCACTGTTGGAGCGACCCTCTCTGTACTACCATAGCCATATATTAACCAGATCAGAGGATTACGCCTACACTCTCCTCGCTGGCCAGACCAGTTGGAGAGGTCTCTGATGTTTATAAACTTTATATAGCGTGTGTTTTCTAAGTCACCTTCCACGGAACGGCTTGGAGTGGTCTACACGGCACCAGTAAGCTACGATACCACGCCTTTGGGCAGTTTAAAAATTTGACATTTTAGGTTTTTTACAAATTAACAGCTTTTTATCCGCTTTAAAGCTGTCACGCTTTTTTCTCTACTTACCCATCGTGTGGGGTATCGTTAAAAAGGTCTTTGAAAAATATTGTGAGGTTGAAAACACCAATTTTCGATTTAGGGATCCGTTTCCGAAATATTTGGTTTTAAAGTGCAAATTTTTGTTGTAGGTACGTTTCCCCCCCCCCCCCCCCCCTCTATCTGCTAAACGGTTATATATAGATACGTGAAAAAAATTACAGCAGTAGCATATATACTGAAATTGGAAATAAAGGGATGACGGCGTCTAGACAGTATATAGTCAAATAGGTATGTCACAAATGGCATCAGCACAAGTTTTATAATTTTTGTTCTGGCTTGAAGCCGTTAGTGCGAAATGGTACAGGAGCCCGATTTAAACAGCTGCACAAATCATTGTCTCAGAACCTCTATAGGTTCTATTGTGCAACTAATGCAAGGTATTTTTCATCATCCATCACAAAATCACCAACAAGAGCTAGGCTCTTATACGCCTTAATAAATATAAATAATAATAATAAATATATAGGGACATATCACACAAATTGAGCTAGCCCCACAGTAAGTTGTGAACTTGTGTCGCAGGATACTAACTCAATGATACTATATTTTATAATATATACTTATATAGATAAACATCCAAGACCCAGGTCAATATGAAAAAGATCTTTTTCCATAGTGACCTGACCGGGGATCGAATCCGGGACCCCCGTGTCGCAGGCTAGCGTGATGACCGCTGCGCCACGGAGCTCGACAACCTTACTTCTCTGTATTATGTAACAGCTGCCAAAAGCACAAGTTCAAAAAATATACCCCCATTCCCCCGCCTTGTAACAAAGGATCAATTACGCCAGTTTACTACTCATAAACAACAAGGACGCCTTAGAAAAAGTTTAATAAAATTCAAACGCGCGACTATAAACGTACGTAACTATGGGATGAGGGTAGTTGGCTGTTCGCGAGCACTCGTGTTTCATACCCATGCTGCATATTTATGATTTAATCAGGCGAACAGCTGCAAACCTCAGTGGGAAGGGCTTTGGAGGGCGCGTGCCCTGGGAGGCAATTAGGGCGCAACAAAATTCAAGTTCATAAAACATTGTGAAACTATTAAGGGTTCCGCTACTCATCTTTTGACTCTGGAGCCCTATAAAGGATTCTCTTGAAAATTTTCTAAAATTGCATGTAATGGTGTCGATTGAGTTTTTGGAAATAATATCAAAATGGCGTGAAATTGACACATAGAACCTAATCACCACCGAGGCGCATTCGCTGCCACCGACTACGTATATACTTGTACCTAATTGCGTTTCCTTGGTTTTCTAGAGGTGTCACCGTCGCGTATTAATTGCCTACGCAAGATACGTATTTGCTTCAACTCCAAACATGTTGTTAATGGCGCTTATGATCTTTGTGGTTCGCCGTGATGATAAAAAAGTAGGAAGTATTATTTTATCCACATGACGGATAATTTCACTGACATCGCCATCGGCAGATATCGAATAGTTAAAGATAGCGATTATCAGAGCGTTTTTAAGTCTTGAGTTGGATTCTAAGTAGTGTGTTGTGTTTTGGGTATTTTTTGTCGTAATTTTATCGTCGACAGTGTTTTAAATTTATAGGTTTTTGACATAACTGCGATAGATCCCATACCTACTATCAAAGGTCTTTTAGCTTTATTAAGATATCAGCGAAAATGTGTGTTTACAAAATGTGAAGTGTGTGAGTGAGAGCGCCAAAGCAGAGCAAAGTGTTAGTGTGGCCAATCAAAACGGTCAAAGTGTTCTCGATCAAAATGTTCAAAGTGAGGATAGTTCAGCGGCAAACAAAAACCTTCTCCGGTTTTAATTCGATGTAATTTCAATCGCGATAATAAGGTTTTCGGTATCATCACGTAATTTATATTTAAGCGTTGTTCTGTCGGTATCACCCTTGTTACTTTAGCTCATCTTCTCGTCCGGGAGCATGTTTACAGTTTAACCGCACATAGCATTCTCAGCATTTTCGCGTATTACGTATTTCGTGTAACTAAGTAAAATCAATCAGTTCACGTTCATGACTCACTGTCACATCATCGCCGCGCATTACGTTCGTGTACTCATTTAGCATAATTAAGTAATTTTGAATACATCAGATTTTACCTCCAGCAGCATCTATCATTTATCTCTAGTATATCAGCAGCATCCTGAAGGTGTAACGTACAGTGGTGAACATTTATTTACTTTGAATATATCTAAAGACAGGCACGAGTACTATAGCTCACAGAACGACTAGTAATATAATAATTTTAGAGGGCGCCTGTTTAATTACTACCCAGGGTACAACTTCCAGCTGTTACGTTCCTCACTCGACACATTACCTCTGCTTACATGTGTCCTACATTAGTCTTGGAGCGCAGCCTACATTATTTGGCAACTGTTTTGCTCAAATTCGGCGCCAATTTCATATTATTGAATTTTTAGGCCAGTGTTTGTGACGATGTATTCCCGCCCTCAAAATGTTGTCCCCATTATGCGGACAATTGGTACGTCATAAAATTTCTTTACCGTTGTTCCCGTTGTACGTAAAGGCAATGGGCTACGCTCAGTTACAATTTCATATTTGATTTTACACTGAGTTAGTATAGCGCAGCCGGCCTAAGAGTTAAAAGAATGAAAGATATTAAATATAAACACACACTTAATTTTTTACGCGATGGGGACAACGGGAATATATCTTTGTGACTGATAGAAATAATTTGTTACAAAAAGGTTTATGTCAAATAAATTGGTTATTAGAACAATTACATCACTCTTTTTGTTGGAAATTTATTCCATTAAGTATTCCAATTTAATACAGACAGCCACATGAGCCGCCTCAATCGGTTTCACGAGCAAAATAATGAGAATATAGATACCTATAGATGATTATAGAATTTATAGGCACTATAAAAAGCACCACTTCGTACGTTTGACTTAATATTGGTTTGGTTGCACCATCATCATCATCAGCCTATACTCGTCCACTGCTGGACATAAGCCTCCCCAATTGCATGCCATCGAGATCTATCTTCAGCTGCTCGCATCCAGCTCCTGCCAGCCATCTTATGCAAATCATCACTTCTGAGATTAGCGCGTTCAACCAAACAAACAAACTCTATAGCTTACATAAAATCGTATTAAATTTTATGTAAATAAGGCATTTTTGAAATAAAAAATAATATAAGATGAAATTATTTTTATTCATACTTTGATCCTGTGTCTATAATTATACAACTGTTATAGATAGTGACATCAACAAAGCCGCGCCCCACACTTATTTCTAAGAGATTACAAACAGTTCAAATATTAATATAACACCCTTACGGTTAACTTTGAAGTTCAGTGTCAGCGAATTTAAAAGTTTACCCTGGATTTAGAGCATGACTGGCATACGTACGGTCAGCGCGCAACATACGCACTGTCCGTACGCGCTAAAGTCAGCCAGCGCACACCAAGAGCAGAGCAGAGCATTTTCATAAGACATTTTATTAAGTGCAGCCATGCTGAACATGACAAAAATTCTCGCGCGTTCTCGAGGCCACGCGAGCTCAAACATGTATGCAGTTTGTACTAATAGTTTGAAAGACTATTTTTAAGAAAATGTGGGTCAGCGCACATTTTCTTAAGACACTCGAAAATAGCAATCACTCGTTCACACATTTAGTGCTCGGTTGACGGCAAACGTACGCGAACGTTTGACGAGCTCGACCGTTGGTTCTAATCAGCGCGACGTAGCTGTAGCTATCTCTGTAGCGCGAAGATTAATCAGTTATAATGAATACAGCTACGTTCGACTGACGTCAGCTTTGACGGTCGGTCATGCACTAACTACAGCCTAAAATGAAAATCTTCTCCCGTTTCTCGTAGGCACTGACTGCATAGCAATACAGCGTGATGCGACGCGAATAGACTTAAAGGTGTCCTATTAGAAATGACAGGTCAGGCCGCGACCAGTGTCGCAGTCATTTCATATAAAATGCGCGAAACTTGCCGGTTGTGTAGGCGCGGCGCTAATACGTGTTAAACAAGCAGCCCTAACTAGGCTCGCATCTCAGTATTATTCTGAACTGTTTCCTAGAATAAGGGACAGAAATATCAATACTTTGATGGTATCGATACTAACGAGATATTAATAAAAATATCGATATTGTAGGTATTAATATTTTTGTATTTACTTTATGCATAAAAATATGTATTATTTTATTAATATGTGAACTAATATTTTTATACTCTTAAGGGTATCGATAAAAAATATTAATATTTTATTTAATAAAAATTGTTTCTTTCAAGTTGTCAGTTCACTGCACGCGTCACACGCTCGTCTGTCCTTGTAGTATGTCATATGTACGAAAAGGAAAGCAATAGTTATCTATAGGGTAGTATTGTTGTCGAATATATTGGTATTAAATTAAAGTGATAGTTCAAAGTATTGATACAGAATACTATTTTATTTAAATACTTAGATATGCATAAAAAGTTATCGATACTTCTTGTGGTATCGATATAAGTCCCTGCCTAGAATAAATTAATATTGACTTTACAGCGCCGATAATCTACACGAAAAGAAAACTAGGTCTTTGATCGAACCGTTTAATCTCCCCGCACCCCGATCCGTTCGCCCAAAATTTGTGGGGCGCTTCTTCTTAGATGTAAATATATAACATGGTTTAGGATTTTATATTCTTTTTATACTTAGTACAATTTGTTCATAGCAACAGCTTGGCTATACAGTTTCGAAACAAAGAGACGCCAGCCTTTGCTAAAACAGTAAAGGCAACGATGTTAAGACGTTTGTTTTACGGTAATTGAAGTATTTTCAATGCAAAATTTAATTTAATTTCGCAACTTTTAGCCAAACTGGGCTTGATGTATTACGTTGAAAATAGTTATATAAATTGAATACATACAATTTTATTCAAATAAGATTTAAATTTAAATATTCGAACTTCATTGACACCAATTCCAAATAAGTGCACGTTACACAAATACCTACTTTAGGATTACAATTTCTAAAAGAAACTTCAGTCTATTCTTAATTTTCGTCACTTTCATTTAGTTACTAAATAAGAGAAAAACATATCGAAAATTCAGTCTTAGTTGCGAGTCAAAAAACATTCTAACGAATGCTTGCCTACTTATGTAGGTACCTGTAAAAAAGATTTTTTTTCCTGTAAAATCCGAGAAGGTTCAGTAGATTTTTTTATCCATTTGACAACAACATTTAAATTGCATAGTCCGTAAGCCCACTGCAAAATTACCTGCATCATATAATGCTGAAAAAAATGTATTGAGCTAAATTAAATGCATTAAAAACTGACTAAGTTATGACAAATACCTGGACATTCTTTCTTTTTCCCTTTCGTAATGAGCTGTGACTTATCGAAAAGATTGTCAGTTTCTAGATTAAATTTTGTTAGCCACTTATGTCATTTACAAAAATATTTTCTGTGTGACAAAAATTCACTCATTGATTTAAAATAATGAATGATACAAGTAAATTCGGTTGAGCTGATAAAATACACAATAAATGCATAAAAAATATTGTAAAGATTTCCAAACTTTCCTTATTTTAGTGAACTTACCAAAAAAAATATTTCTAAAGTAAATTCTAAAATGAGGTGATAAGTTGGAATATTCACAACCTTAAGAAATAAAAATAATAACAAAAACTCTCTCGATCGGCACGTTCATAAACAAATTTCAAAACCAATAACAAATTACAACAAGGTTGAAAGTAAGTACATTGCCATACATTTATTTCGAAACCAAATAAACCTATAAATGCAAATATAGTCAAAGCCACTAGGTAATTAATTCTTAGATTTTTTAGTTAAGATTGCAAGTTCAGATCTAAAATAATATCGTAGTATCAATATTCATTAAAATAAATTAGGTCCATTTTAGTCTTAAACCTACAACTCTTAGCATAACTCATATCTAATGTGATGATAATATTAAATTCCAGCTCAATTAGTACACAATCACACTAAACATATAAATAATATACATATAATTTTGTACTGTCAGTCCACACTGGTCAAATATGGCGTTTATTCGTTATCACAATTGTCCCAATCAAATTTCAAATTCTAATTCTACCAGATGGCAGGAAGGTAGTTAAATTCGGCAACACTGGAAATATTTGATTTTGAACTCTAATCACCTGCGTCTAAAGTTTAAGATCACACATACTGTCGCGGTGCTGGGCCGTTCTTTCTGGAATGAGGCAATGTGTCGTCATTGCCAGTGTTGTTGTTGTGGATAAAGGACATTTCCACTCCGCCGTCACCACCCTAGAAAAATGTACTTAAGTTAGAAAATAAATCAGGTTAACATTACCGTTCACTCCGTCTTTTTTTATTCTTGAGTAGTTTTTTAGACAGGATAAGGCTTTAGCAATTTCTATGTGAAGTGACAAAATGAAACTCAGCTTTCAAACTAAACATATCATCTCATTGTTTTTTAATTATAATAACCTAGCAATGTTCTTGCGACTTCGTCCCGATAAATTAAAGCCTATGTCACCCCAGATATATATCGGCAAATAGTTTCGGAGCCTATTCAATTCAAAGAAACAAACAAGCAATCAAACCTTTCATCTTCATAATATAAGTATAGATATGAGATACAACCTCTGCATGCATTGGATTGGCAGTAATCGTGATAGGCACTTTGGCTGGGATGTAGCCGTTGGCTCCACCGCTCTCGGGCACAGATTTTTCTTCTGTAACAATAAGAAATTAAAAATCAAAAGTAAGAAATTACATGAAATAGCCGAATTACATTTGATTGAACATCCATATGTCGAGGGCAACCAGCATATAAAAACACAATGCTGACGCCCTTCACCTGATTCTTGATGGCGCCCCAGCTGATCTTCGATCCAAGCCAGGTTTTCGACAACCGATATTACTCCCACTCAGCCACTAAACTTCGACCTGCGAGGGTTGAAATATTTCAGCGTTTCCAGGAAGTACTATTTCTAAGACTCCAAATACCGAGAAGTTATCCGCCACGTGTTTTCGCAATTGAGGTATGGAGTTATATACGCGCCTCACCGACACAGCACCAAAGCGACAACGAGTAGGTACAACTAACAACGCTGTCGCTCCCACCGCTCCCCCCGCCGTGCTCAATTGTCTCTGAGCTGATTTCGCCATCTGTACTCTAGCTGTGTGATAGTCGTAAGTCAGACTGCTGGCAGGTCGCTTCGCTCGCAAACACAGCACCAAAGTGCTCTCCCCGCTGTGATTAATGTTCTCGGAGGTAAATCCCGCTGTGTGGTTCCCGGCAGAGTAGAATAGGACCACTCCAAGTCTTCCCATGGATGTCGTAAAAAGCGACTAAGGGACTTCAAGCTAAACAAAGCTTATTAACATCAAAGAGACCTCTCCAACCCGTCTAGCCAGCGTGGAGAGTGTATGCCAAATCCTCTGACTGCTCTAGCTAATATATAGCTTTGGTAGTCAGAGAGGGTCGTGCTCCTGCAGTGGAGACTAATAAGACCTGATGATGATGATGAGGTAAATCCGCTATATAATAATGTCTTAGCTGTGTGGTAGTCACAAGTCAGGTGCATAGATACTCTTTGCTGGCAGGTCGCTTCGCTCGCCGACACAGCACCAGAGCGACAGCGACACTACAAGCAACGCTGTCGCTCCCACCGCTCCCCCCGCCGTAATCAATGTTCGCGTAGCTAATTCCGCTATAAATGTCGTGATTATCATACAGCAAGGGTAGACCCTTGCTGTAGGATAGTCGCAGGTCAAGTGCATCAGAAACTCACTGCTGATAGGTCGCTTTGCTCGCCGACACAGCACCAAAGCGACAGAGAGCACGACAAGCAACGCTGTCGCTCCCACCGCTCCCCAGTGATCAATAATCTCCAAACTGATTTCGCTATATATATCTGCCCTAGTTGTGTGATAATCATAAGTCAGATGAACAGATACTCACTGCTGGCAGGTCGTTTCGCTCGCCGACACAGCACCAAAGCGACAGCGAGCACAACAAGCAGCGCCGTTGCTCCCACCGCTCCACCCGCCGTGATCAGTGTTCGTGGAGCAGAATCTGGCTCTTGCTCCGGCGGAGCGCGCTCCCTGGGCGCTTCGTCTGTCACGCTTTCGCGGAAGGTCTTCGCCTCCTAAGGAAAATAATTTCATTGGATTCATTAAGTACTAGATTTTTTATATTTGGAGATTTGATTGAGGGAAGAAAGGCTTTTGTGAAACAGGCAATGGTATATATAGGTACAGTCGGGACAGATAAACCTGACCTCCCAACAAACAGATATCTAATTGTACCTGCAGGAACTTAAAAAGTTCTTACCTTAATCGTACTGAAGTTGGACGGCGCCTGCGCAGTGTACGCCAGCATCTTGAACTCGTATTTCGTCCCCGACTGGAGGTACGAGACGATGGCCGACCGCGCCGCGGCGCCGTTGGCCACCATCACCTTCTCGTACTGCCCAGCAGTGGACACGGGACGGTAGTACACGTAGAAACCCTCGGGCTGGATGCCGCCTTCGTCACTGGACCACTGTGGATTAGGAAAATGATGTAATGTGCGGAACGTGGTGGTATTATCGTTGACGTTTCCACAGCATTTCATAAAAAACTAGAGTTGCGGAAAGAAGGATCAATATATTTCATACTTCATGCTGCCTGTATGTTTCTGTGCAGTTTTTGGAATTTATCCATGAACTACAATTTAGAAAATATGGATAAAACTCTTCGTAAACTGATTACAAACGAGGCGGAAATAAGTACTGGGGCTGCTGAAACTTGGGACTCGCCCTTCTTAAAGAAGAACACCGCGCTGCTTGGCACTTAAGCAAGTGCCAAGCAGCATTATAAGTTGTATTTTAAACAAGCGTTTAAAATACAACTTATAATGCCTTCAAAATACTCACAGACCAGTTAAACTGCACACTGCTTAGAGACAGTGGTTTGACGGAGACGAAAACCGGGGCGGCCGGCGCTTGGAACCCGCCCTTCCTGAGAAATCACAGCACGCTGCTTAGCCCTTGCTTGTTTCAAATGTAATCAACTCAAAACGTCTCCAAAATACTCACAGTCCAGTTGAGCTGCACACTACTTGGAGAAAATGGCTTGACGGAGATGAGAACTCTGGCGGCCGGCGCTTGGAACCCGCCCTTCTTGAGAATTTACAGCACGCTACTTACTTACAATTGCTTGTATTTAATCAACTCAAAACGCAGAGACGATTATTTTTAATCTATGTCAAAACTCCTTCAAAATGCTCACAGTCCAGTTGAGCTGCACACTGCTTGGGGACAATGGCTTGACAGAGACGAGGACCGGGGCGGCCGGGGCTTGGAACCCGCCCTTCTTCAGGAAGAACAGCGCGCTGCTTGGCCCTTGCTTGTTGTCCTTGTTGGAGTACACGGCAGCTACGCGGAACCTACGTAGAAAATGATATGTCTAAAGTTCCACTCAAAAAGCTTTGCAGTCTTTTGTACATAGGTACTGTCGAGATATTTAGAGAGTTATGCATATAGAGAGACAGTCAAATGAAGTGGACATAACGCTTATTCCTTGCGTGAAGTCAACTCTTGGCGCAAGCCGCGTTTAAGGAAAATAATGCGAAAAGCTCTCTCTTGTGTACAATGCTACCAGTAACAGTGAACGAAAAATAATTACTTGCCACCATAAATATTTAAGTGACATAAGCAACAAGACTACCAATTGTTAGATATTTTTTATGTACCTATGTTTAATATTTAATCTAACACGTCCAACAATCGTACATTACTTTTTCACTGATTGACAAATCTTCAAAAAACATCTTAGTGTTCCTTCTTACTCTCGTTACATTAATAACTTAAGACTGTAACAAGAGCAAGAAGAGCGAGGGAAAACTCACAAGCAAAGCAAATAAATAGGATGAGTATCTGATAACAAAATTAAATGTTAGACGTACTGCTGTAGGCGTATGTTTCAGTGTTACGCATACCCTTACGTTACCATTATATACGATATACGTAACGTGTCAATCTACCGCATAGTTAAATACGATACGTATATCGTATCTAATCATTAACATATTGCTTCAATAACTGTCTCGTAAGGTTCTCAAAAGTAATAAATAAAAAGGGCATAACGTGTGTATCGTGTAAGACAAATGATATCACTCACTTGTAATAAGTGTTGGGCGTCAGACCATCAATCTGGTGCGAGTGGGTGAGAGGCTGGATCCTGAAGGAATCCGTCTGCCATTCCACCTTATCGTTGGAGTTATTCGTGTTCACGACCCGGTATTGAATCTGAAACACAATACATAATTGAAATCCCTGATATTTATATCTGATCCCGCAAATAAAGATGGATTGTGTTCTCGGCTATTTTTAGGATACTTTTCCGTCTTGAACCGTCTTATGGCGCTTGGAGAGCTCAAGTGTTATTTTTTGGGGGATTTTTCCATTCAGCTAATAGACATTTGGAGTAAATAGATACTTAGATATATCCTTTTATTGTAACATCTTTTATGTTATTTTATTTCTATTACCTTTTCCTTGTTATTCGTGAATAAAACTAATCTCGTACTCTAAGTAGACTTTATTCGGACAACTCCTGTTTATTTGCTATGACAAAAAGTTGAAGTAGGTTATTCTTTGCGGTATAACTTTCTGATGAGAGAGCTAATATATTTACAATACAACAATAATTAAAGTATTCGTTCATTTACCTTCTACGGTTAAAAGTGATGTGTAAGTAAGTACTGAATAATAGTTGTGGCTACAATTTCTGTGTAATATATTAAATGATAAATACCTACCAAACTCTGTATATCTACAATTTTTCCACTTTTGTGGAAGCATCAGCCTCTGATCTACTAAGTGCACGCCTAAAATAGGATCAGCGGCGCAAGTCACGCTATTTCTATTTGCAAAGCATCAGCAATGCCCTTTAAAGATACTTTTGATAATTCAGCCTTATATGATATTAACCAATATTTACCTTGAAAAACTCCACAGACAACCCCCGGTTGGCGTGGGTCCAGGTCAGCATGACGCTCTCGTCAGAGAAGCGGGTCACGTTTGGCCGAGAGGGCGGCACCAGTTCTATAACAATGCATAAACAAACGTCCTTTATGCCGCAAAATAAATAGAGTGCAGATGAGAAGCTTCTTTGAATCTTTACATTGAGCCAATCTCTAATTTCTTTACACAAATCAGACAGCGCGTATGTCCTATACTCCTTTACATTCGCCACAAAAACTAACACAAAAGTTAACTGTGATAATCACAGTGCTACACAACAATTAATTACAAGACTTCTCAGAAGATGGCATTGAACAATTCTGAAACGCGCAAGCAGAGTTTTTTTCGATTCCAGCATATAAATAACACCTCTGACAGAACTCAGTCGGAGCCTTACGGTTCCCTGGGCGCACACCTTGCCCAGCGAGAAGATCTTCTCTCTGTGGCGGTCGGGCACATCACGGCGCTCCCGCTACTCATGATTTGGCGAATTAGGAATCTAGTTGAAATAATGGCCAAGCAGGGATGCTCTATACATATAATAGTTACCTATGGGTTCGACCTTGTAACTTTTGAGCACTTATAAGAAATGCTTCTAGCTTTAATGCAATGCATTTCTCCCCAAATCTATGGAATCTATGGAAGGACTGAAATTTCAATCGACTTTTAAAAAAAAAACTCAAATTTTAGTCGCCTTTTTTTAGGGTTCCGTAGTAAACAAGGAACCCTTATAGTTTCGCCAAGTCTGTCTGTCTGTCTGTCCGTCCGCGGTTTTACTCAGAGACTATAAGTACTAGAAAGCTGTAATTTGGCATGGGTATGTATAGGTATATTAATCATGGCAAAAAAGTGGTAGTAAAAAATCTTGAAAAACAAAATTTTTTAGGGTAGCTCTCATACAAGTAAAGTGGTGGGAGTAACTCAACTTATCAGCGCCTATTTCTACATATTCATTGTTTTGCATTTATTCTGTGACTGTGAATATATTTTGTTGACTAACTTGCGAACGTCTCGGTCTCATTGTTTCCGTATGTTAGCGATTCCGGCTGCGCGAGCTGGCAATGTATTTACCTATTCGTATTTCAAGCTGTACAATACGTACATACGAACAAGTAGTAGTGGTATTAAGTTGCTACAACATTTACATAATTTATTGAATACACTTTAATGTACCATCGCTTAAAATAAAATTAACGCGTTAACTGACACTAAACCAGACACAATAGAAGTTATATTATTATTTCGGCAATATGCGTCCGTCGTGAGCCTCTACAGCAGGCCTGTTTGCTAACTTTTGACAGCTACGGTATACATCATTTTCATGGTGAATTCAATATGCATTATGGCTTCGGTATGACTGACTATTTTTATTTAAGATATGAAAACCGTAATGGATGCTAAAGTGACCATCAAATCGTTGTACACCGAGTTACCAAATCGGCCTACTGGACTTAGGTTTTGTCCGTCCATTTTCTTTTGAAAATATCAAGGCAAATAGCTAATCCATTTGAGTATTTTTTTTACTAAAATTAATGTGCATAAACAAAAGCTCATTCATTTGAGTCTGACTCGTGACTCAAATATCCTTTGTAAATTCGCGTCCAGTGCATCAAGAATAAGGATTAATAAATAATCTGAAAATTATTGTTTACGTTGTGTCCGGAGAGAACGAACCCTTCCGGATACTAAATATCTATAAAATAACAGACGTCTGTGTCTTCTTTTCTCCGTAACAGTACAAATAAATAAAAATGACTTCGGTGATCGTCTGCACTGGCCACTATGTTTTAAAACAATAAAATCTCAGAAAATATTTACGTTAAATTTACATTGTCCGAGAACTATTACCGGTCGAGAAATAAGTAAGTAGGATGTTCTATTTTATAATCGCACTGCTCAAACTCAATTTAGCTTTTTGGTCGACTGGCAGGAAATGCACATTATGTCCACCAAACACACTATACACTTTTGTATAAATTGAGTTACAAAGTATAAAATATTGATAAATGAATAATGCAATGTTCCAAAATAATTATAAATATGATTTACTACGAGTACATATATTACATTTCATACCTATATAATATTCCCGAGGGATATTCATTCACGAAGTAGAGGCGCGGGTGGGAGGTAGTAAATCCATTATAATTACTCGTTCTGAACCAATGCATTCTTTTCGATTATACCTATATAGTTCTCGTTATCGACTTTATATTTGATTTAGAAGAAGAAGGCTTTGCGGTTAAAAGTTGCGTACCAATAAAATTAAGAAGGCGCTAACGGGTTGATTTGATAGGGCAAAGAGACTACGACATCAACTACAAAATACTAAGCTCTGTGTTTCAGTACAAGTTTATAAATTTTAATAGGTCTACTTACAGTACTCGCCAACGCAAACTCGTAAAAAAGCTCGACCACTATGGAAATCATATAAAGATCAGTTTAAGTTTCAGTGTTATTTAAAAACTAGCTTACGTTTTCGCTTTTTGTGCTTCTTTGGAAACTGTGTAGCGTGCATCGTCTTGGGTGTCTCTGCAGTGTACTCCTGAAACAATAAAAATAAATAAGAATCTATTAAATGTTTTACGGTGGTAAATGTTTTCTTTCAACCTAAAGTTTTCAACATAGAATCGAACAGAATAGAAAAGACAAAAAATATATTTATAAAAGCAGTAAAGGCTTTCCTTCGTGGACGTGTATGTAGACTTCTTGTCTGCATTGTGATAGTTAGTCTTTTTAGTTAGATTCGGTAAATTTTAGGCACTAAGTCACTTAAAGGTTACAAAGTCATTATCCAACTCGCTATATCGCTTGAATATTTCGATTTATACCCTTGTAGAAGACCTGTAAACCCTGAATAGTTTTATTGACAATTGCCAGCTTTCAGTAAAGTAAGGTGAAAGCGGTTGTGGAACTATGTTCCTTCAAAAGGCGGGTAAATTCGACATGGTACATGGACGACGACAACACACCTACCATCCGATGTTTCGTATGCTCGTATATTCGCACAATTAAAAAAAAAATAAGGACAGCATCTTTAGGGGAAACCTACACAACAAAAGATTGTTTACAAGCGTTTGAATGCTCTGACTATACGTGGTGAAATTTTGATCGTTTTAGTCTCTCGCAGTAAAGATTCAGCTCGTCGATATTAAAAACTTTTCGTATGGGAACAAAGCTGGAAACTTTAAAAAAAGAAATTGTCACTTCTATACAACAATATTCAGCCGCACGGTCAATTTGTATGGAAGCTATGTATATTTTCCTATGTATGGTCCCATAGGAAAAGTTGTTCGTATTACCGGACTCAACCCTTTGAGGGTATGTCAAGTCCTTTGACTATTCAAGGGTCAATATATACGCTTTATAGTAGACGACGTAATGCCTTAATTCCAATGATTAAATAGCTGGACAATTTTTCAAAGCTTGTATGAGTGACAGCTCAGGCGTCATGTCAATTTATGCCTTCAAATCGTGTTTGCATCATAGTCCGTGGGTTCGATTCCCACGGGAAGCATACTTTGTTAAGTTGTTACCAGTTTGGTTAGGACATTGCAGGCATGAATCACCTGATTTTCTGATAAGAAAAATGATTCCGTGCTTCGGAAGGCACGTTAAGCCGTTGATCTCGGCTGCCATCTGGTAGTAGTTAAAGGAACCACATCAGAGACCGAGAGGCGCTTCGGAAGAAATCTTGACACCAGGGTGTGCATGGTCGACTGACCGTGTCACCTACACGAAATGATGATGATGATGATGATCATAGTACGTGAGATGAACACAATGTTTTTCTACGCTTTTAGTTAGAACTTTTACCATTCTGGAACGTAATATCGGTACTTAGTAATTTATGAAGTCCAATTTATTACGCTTCGTACCGTACACTATTTAAACGAGTCTGTTTGCGTTTGCAAGTTTTTCATTAACTGTGTTGATACGAAAATATGGTTTCGATTAAATTCTGCAGTACTGGGTGCACAAAATAATGCCAAGTTGTGCAAGCTTTAGTCATGAAAAGCGCATCTACATTGGGATATCTTTTTTATGGGCTACGGTGACATAGATAGACACACACATAGCGGTCAATCTTATAACATCTTCCTTATTACGTCGGGGGTCAAAAATAAATAAGCAACCAACGACTCAAGCCTCTATCTTGTAAATGGCTGAATTGTTTTTGACCAAAAATAGCTAAGAACTCTCGATTGACCTTTCAAACAATCAAAAAAGTTGCATTACAATAGGTTTAGCCGTTTGGGAATTAAATAAGATACGTAGGTTATACTAACGACGGTCCCACACAAACAGACACGTCACATTTATAACACCCCTTTAGATTGCGTCAGGGGTTAGAAACCATGTTAATTAGTAGTTGAGTCTGCAACGGTGAATTTATTGTAATAGCTAAAATGAAATGATGTGGTATACATGTTTGTAAGTTTTTCATTAACTCCTTTAATACTAAAATATGCTTTCGATTAAATCCAACTATAGCGCGAGGGCACAATATCGCAGTATTAAGGCGCTCTTATAGTTTATTTAAAGAATTTAATTGCTGGGTGGCGCTAGTGTTACTATAGGAGCGCCTTAACTGGTGACTTCACACACACATTTATAAATCCCTTTTTTTGCATCGGGAATAAGAAACAAGTTAAGTTATTAATTAAGTAGTTGAGCCATCTACGGTGTAATAATTTAATAGCGACAATGAAACAGTGTGGTTTACATGTTTGTAAGGTTTTCATTAACTCCGGTAATACTAAAATATGCTTTCGATTAAACTCAACAATAGCGGGAGTGCACAATATCGCAGTATACACTGGTGACTACTTGCGAACGCCCTCAACAAATAATACCAATTTGCGTTGGCTGTCTCTATTGTTTGTAATCTAGAAAGTTCACTAAGGAATAAATACTTAAATTGAGTAAAACGATGCCAATTTGTATTGGCTCTTATATCGATTATCTAAACATCCTTATTTCTGAATGAAACGCAGCCTACGTTCTTATCAATAGCTGCGACAACATGTACTTATGCAAAATTTTATAAGTCACGACAAAACATAATTACAAAATCTTACATCTTTGCATTAGTTTGGATAAATAAACAATAAGTTTTAAGTATATTTTATGGCTATTTTTTTAATTTACCTTGCACCATAGCTTTCTTCAAATAATAAATGAATCAAATAATTAAAATGGGCCAGAGCTTGTGTCCAAATCATTAAATTTTTGACCTGTGATATGGAAAAAATATTTCCTCCTCACCTGATTGGATATCTTGGGCACGACGCTCAGCAGCGCCGCGTCGTAGGCGCATCCGAGAGGGTTGCACGCCATGCACTGTACTATGCCGGCGTGTTTCTTCTCCACGTGCTCTATGAAGAGACTCGTGTCTGTAAATTTTACAGATTATTAAATAAATGTTCTACTTAATACACCTCACTTTTTAATTTTTGGGGTACCAGTGCTGCCACCATCACTATCATCACTACATAGTATAAAACAAAGTCGCTTCCCGATAATCCCGATGTCTGTCTTTCCCCATGTATGAGAGGGTTGCACGCCATACACTCATACACTGCACTATGCCGGCGTGCTTCTTCTCCATGTGCGCTATGAAGAGACTCGTGTCTGTAACAGCTCACTTCTTATTGAAGGGAAATATTGAATTTTTCTTAAGGTTTATATGTATAATACATGTAGCTCAAGTATTTACGTCAAAACTCGTAGAACAAACGTTGTATAAACCTGTATACTTACCTAATACTAAAAGTAGTTCATATATTAAGTTAACTAATACATTTTTAATGCGAGCCAAACTAGGGTACAAAGAGCAAAAAGGCCAACTAAATTGTTTACCTTACACAATTACCGCCTGATGAAACAAACATGAAAGAAAAATAAGCGGAACTTGCCGGCGAAATGTGTTGAATATTCCAGAAAACTACAAACGAACTAGGTTTGTAGAGTAACTTTGTAATAGAAATACCTTGCACCTAACGAACTCGGAGTTTCGAGCCATTTTATTTTTGAAACTGACGCGGCTTGGCTCTAAGATCTAGATCTTCAAATTATACAGGGTAGGACAAAAGGAACTAGTAGCAAGGAGGAAAAGGTAGTGAAATGTTTATTCAAATACCAACTATGAAAGGTAATCTACTTATAGGTTGTAGCGTAAATTTATTAGTTTACAGGTTGCATTTAGTGGAACCACTTTGATTTTATTATTATAAAAGTCACGGTCAAATTGATTTTCCTTACTGATCTACTTTTAGGCATACCCGTCTAATACTATATAGTTAGGTACAACATGTGTAACGAAAATAAAATGTTTTATTACATTACAGTACAACTATTAGATCATCAAAGAGGATGTGCGTGCCAATGGTCAAAAAATTTGTATGCCGAAGACCGTGGTAAAGTTGAGGAGAAAAAGCCGGGACGCCGCGCCGACTGAGGATATAACCGGGAAAACCTTCAGATTAGAGATAGGGGCAGCTGATAGGTAATATACAGCTAATATACTCTAGTATGTGAACTCACCTCGCCTTAGGGGGACTCGGATGAGCTCAAAAAATAAATCCACATGCTAAGAAAAATTTCACCTTTTAGTAGTTCATGATATTTCTGAAAGGTTATCTAGGGCCTCGTGAGACAAAATTTAACTTAGATTATAATATCTATGAAAAGTAATAAAAAGAATACTACAAGTAATTTACTAGGGCAATCAGCTAATAAATTTTTAAATTTGATTTGATTGAGGAGTAAAAGAATTAGTTGCTGGGTGGCGCTAGTGTCGCGTATCTTCTGATACCACAGACAGAACTCAATTTAGCGCTGTGTTATTCGATAAAAATCTGCGAGAATATACAAAACAGCAGCTATTGCATTTCGGCTGCACTCAATTTGGCTTAATTGTCAGTGGTTTTGTTGTTAAATAATAGCAATATACGAAAACCTCATTAAAACTCTCCACGGGCAATTTTCACATTTTCACTGGTTTCGAGTATCAATCCAGACACTATTTATTATATGAAAATGGATGGAAACAATGTCGACCGCGCCGGTGAGTGACCGCTTTATTTTAATTGTTTTTAGTAGGAATTTCATAAATGTTTCGACCAAGCTATGTTTACTAAAGTTTTTCAATAAAGCTGTGAATTATTTTAAATAGATTACAATTTAATATTATGTTAAAAACTTGCCATCAATACTAGACTTGAATTTAAATTTTTTTCGAAATGACTTTTTTTTTGGAATACGGGAGATAAGTAATCAATAATATTCTTAGTAACATATGACGTTATGACGTTAATTACAACGGTGGTTATTGACTTTATTATCTTGACCAAGACCTTTGGCTTGAGAAAGCTAAAGTATAATTGAAAAACCGGCCAAGTGCGAATTGGGCCACGCGCAGTGTAGGGTTCCGTAGTTGCGAATGACAACTTTGAGTTCACACTGTTCACACTCGCACCTCACAGTTTAACGACCAACATAATATCATGTATGATGTCTATTATTAAAAAATAATATATTTCGAATGAAAAATCTATATAAACAGGATAAAATCGGGGTTGGAAAAAATGCGTCCGCAAATGACGTCTCAAAAGGCGAAATTTATTTCTAGAATACCTCACTAATCCTTTGTTTTTAAAATCTGTTACGTCGAAAATATTGTTATTATAGCATTTATCTTGAAATGTTTTTAGAATCAGCTGGTTTATAATTTTAATGAATACTGGGTTTTAAGGTAAATAAATGTATGTCAACAGCTCTGAATGTCAACTCTCTCCAAAGTTTCCTGTTACCAACCAAATCGGCACTTGCTCCCCGTTCCTTCATATCATTCCTCACACATTCCCTCCACGACTTTCTCGGCCTTCCCTTTCCTTTTTGTCCTGGCACATTTAAGTGCAGCATCCTTTTAGCCAGGTGATCGGCATCCCTTCTCTCGATATGGCCATACCAGGTTAAACGATGGCTCTTTATTTTTTCCACTATTGGAGCGACTTTCAAACTTCCTCTTATATATTTCATTTCCGACCCCAAATAGGGAAAAAGGTCAATTTTAAGGTAAATCACCGTTACCCGTCAAACCATCAAATAAGCCCGTCAAAATGAGCAACTTTTCCTATGGGAACAGTGATGGGAACTCGAAGAAAATACGACATTTTTCAACTTACCATTAGCATGAATTCCTTTGCCACTCAGCTTCTCAGCATTGAGCAGCCAGTACACCGTCTGAGGCGGGTACCCGTGCAGGGTCCCGCAGACCACGGCGGCAGAGCCCCCCTCGCTCGCTTTCACGTTGGCAGCAGTGCCGTTCCAACGCGACGGCTGGAGGGCTGCCAACTTCCAGGAATGGCGGATTTTGTTGGCTGAACAGGGATCTTCAATCACAGTTTGCCAACTTACCATTAGCATGAATGCCTTTCCCACTCAGCTTCTCAGCATTCAGCAGCCAGTACACCGTCGGAGGCGGGTACCGCAGACCACGGCAGCGGAGCCGCCTCCGCTCGCGTCCACGTTGGCAGCAGTGCCGTTCCAGCGGGTTGGCTGCAGGGCTACCATCTTCCAGGAACGGAGGATCTTGTTGGCTGAACAGAGCAATCACAGTATGCCAACTTACCATTAGCATGAATGCCTTTGCCACTCAGTTTCTCAGCATTCAGCAGCCAGTACACCGTCGGAGGCGGGTACCCGTGCAGGGTCCCACAGACCACGGCAGCCGAGCCCCCCTCACTCGCGTTCACGTTGGCAGCAGTGCCGTTCCAACGCGGCGGCTGCAGGGCTACCAACTTCCAGGAACGGCGGATCTTGTTGGCTGAACAGGTGTATACTCCCTGAAAACAGAGTATAATGTTAAGGGTATACCTACATAATTCATCATCATCATCATCATTTCAGCCGCAAGAAGTCCACTGCTGGACATAGGCCTCCCCCAAAGATTTCCAATATGACCGGTTGGAAGCGGCCTGCATCCAGCGCCTTCCTGCGACCCTTATCAGGTCGTCCGACCACCTGCAGGCCTATTTGCTAACTTTTGACAACTACGGTGTACATCATTTTCATGGTACCTAACTTCAATATTCATTACGGCTTCGGTATGAATGACTATTTTTATCTAAGATATGAAAACCGTAATGGATGCTAAAGTGACAATCAAATTGTTGTACACCGAGTTAGCAAATCAGCCTGCTGGTCGGTGGGTGTCCAACGCTGCGCTTGGCGGTACGTGGTCGCCATTCAAGAACCTTTCCGCCCCATCGGCCATCGGTTCTTCGCGCTATGTGCCCCGCCCTACATAATTCAGTGGACCCCGTATTACCTTTTGAGATACGGAACTCTAAAAATATTCTGTACTAAACCTACTATTATGTATTAAGTTATAGCTAAGTAAGAAACATTTTCTAACCAAACAATACATAAAATTTATGTCATAAATCTATCCATCTCCTAATACAAGCCGAAATACAATTTCCTAGAATTGGAATTACGTAAAAACATGAACACAAACTCTGTAGAGTTATTGTTATAACTTTGTTATCGTCTTATTCAATTTAGCTTTAATATATTTATCGAACTAAGGATGCCTTATCACGCCATAAAATATTTTTGGTTCATTTAACTGCCTTTATTATCCTGTCTAGCCTCCTTTGAAATATTTTGAGAGGCTGTATCGCATTTACTTGAGATAATATTACTCCATTTGCTGTTTTGATGGTTTATATAAAATGTTTTATGTAGTGGCAGATTATGTACATTTTTCTTTATAAAGATTACGCAGATAATTCTGAAATCTTAGATGAAAAGTATTGCTTTCGAATCCCAATTTTCTTTGATATGTATTCTTAGATATTTGTTTTAACCTTGCTTTAACAAAAGTAGAGTTTATTATTGGAACCATAAATGTAATATCCCAACTTAATATTATAAATGTGAAAGTGAGTTGGTTTGTTTGTTTGTTACGCTTTCACGCCAAACCTACTGAACCGATCATCATGAAATTTTGCATACACATCGGTTAGGGTACTGAGAAGGACATAGGCTATATATCACGCGGGCGAAGCCGCGGGTAACAGCTAGTTGTATAATATTTATTATTATTGAAATGTTTATATAATCGTTTAGGAAAACGTGTGATATTTTTTTAAGTATGTTCTTTTGCTTATTTTTCAGAAACTAGAAGTACTAATAGACAAATGGTTATGCATGATTCACCAAAAACGAGACTTGGTTTTTTCATGATAACGAATAAAAAGAATAACAACTTGATTCAAGCCAAAGTTTTTTAAAGTCGTGATATCTTTAATACAAATAGTTTATACCTATAGCCTTAGTCAGAGCAGGCCTACACTCTCCAGACTGGCCAGGGTTAGAGAGGTCTCTGATGTTTATGATGATGATGATGAGCGATAAATAGGAAACGCGAGCTAAATAACTCGCGTTTCTTAATTGCCTTCTAAGGAAGTTACGGTAAGACTTGGAGTGGTCCTATGCTACCCTACCGGGAACCACACGGCTAATAATAATAATAAAAACAATTTATTGCACCAAGATTTCATACAACAGATTTAACCATATAAAGATATTGTTTTGTTCAGTGGGCCACATACGAAAATTATACCACTAATCATACTCGTATTATAGAACCAATAGTATGGATATACTTTTGTATGAGGTCCAGTGTACATGGCGGCCTTGTACCTCATCAGCAGTGGAGAACGAAGCTATCGTCAACTCGTGGTCATGACGGTGGTTCAGGCCTTTCTTCTCGCGACTCCACGTGACCTTGGGTGGGGGCGAGCCCACGATCCCGCACCAGAGCGACACTGAGGTGTTCAGCTTGACGGGTACCGTCAACTCGTAGTCGTCCATGAATCCAACGTCGTCTTCCTTTTCGAGGAACCTGTGGATGGAAATAAAGGACATCAAGATATCAGATGCCTCATACTATATTAAACAGGTCATCGCGGTGAAGAGCAAAGTGCGAGTATGTCTAATGTGTAAGCTCGTTCTAGATATTTCCTGGCGTAAAGTACAGCCTATGTCAACCGCAGATAAATTGGATTTCTATAGGTGAAAGAAGTATTGAAATCGGTCCAAACTACTGGACCGATTTTGATAATTCCATTTATTACAGAGATTATTCAATGCAAGCAAACAATCAATAAAATCTTTCCTCTTTATAAAATTAGTAAAGACAACCGATGGGCTGGAAGTTTCCTAGCTCAGCGTATCACCATTGCCATTCAACTCGGCAATGCTACCAGACCTTAGGGCACGATGCCCAGGAGAGAGTATCTAGATTCCAAACTTCCAAAAAAAATACAAAATTTCGGAAAACTAATATTTCAAATATAAATATTGTTAAGGTTTAATGTCTTCTATAGTAAAGATAAAGGTATAGAATCTATACCACGCTTGTAACACAATCTACTATTAAAGTGTTTAAGCTTTCGAAGCTCTTGAATAAAGCTGTTTTGCCTCAGAAAGTAGGCTGTATTCTCATTGTTGAAAGTGGTGTCTTAGTTCTTATTTGATATTATAAAGCCTGTAAATTGACCCTGGAAACTGGTGACTCAGTCCGTCTATATGAATACCTTTTCCTATGGGACCAATGCTGGGAACTCAAAAATGTACAATTCTTATGTCGAGGCTCAATTTACACGCTATAGATTTGAACTATCAGACAAGTAGTGTACATTCTAAAACTAACATAAAATGAATAAATAATCATCATAGTCATCAGTTCTTTTACTCTTCACTGCAGAAGCACGACCCTTTCTGTACTACCAGAGCTATATATGTTAGCCAGAGCAGTCAGAGGATTTGGCCTATACTTAAAATAAATAAATATAAAATAGAAAAATAAATATGATTGAGTTAGCCCCAAAGTAAGTTCGAATCTTTTGTTATGGGGTACTAACTCAACAATACTATACATATTTTATTACAAATGTAGATAAACATCCAAGACCCAAGTCAATCTGTAAAAGATCATTTTCCATCTTGACCTGACCGGGGATCGAACCCGGGACTATCCGTGTCGCAGGCCGGCGTGTAGACCGCTGGGCCACGGAGCTTATCACGGAGAACATCCTACCTTGCACGACCATCGTCCCCTCGCTCGACCTTCAGGATAGTTTTCTCTGGAATATCCTGCTCCTCCCTGGTGAGCTCATTACGAGCCGAGCAGACGTAGGTACCGCTGTGCTCTGACGTCACGTTGTGGAAGATTAGTACTCCGTGCCTCGTGTCTACTGGGGTTCTTGAGTGCTGTATGAAAATATAAAAATATAAGTTATTAGTGTCCAACTCAAGGTTTAACCCACACACCTGCAGGCCGATTTGCTAACTCGGTGTACAACGATTTAACTGTCACTTTAGCATCCATTACGGTTTTCATATCTTAGATAAAAATAGTCATTCATACCGAAGACGTAATGAATATTGAAGTTACCATTAAAATTATGTACACCGTAGCTGTCAAAAGTTAGCAAATAGGCCTGCTGGTATTTCTATCAATAATAACTACAAACAATCCGTTGAAGGAGTCCTCCTACGCGTTTCCCAACAGTGTTTATCCGCCCGGGAAAGGTGGCTTGTTGTGAGTGGGACACTCAACACGCCCTTTACTGTCCGTCAAGGCTGGCGTCGGTAAGCTATACTGGCAAAGAGATTATCTTATTCATAAGAGACACAATATTATTAAGTTTTATTTTATCACTGTAGTATTTCGGTGGCTGGGACCCTGGTTTGCAGTGCGCCGTTATTGGGAGAAGGCACGCTAAGCACACGCTTGTAATGTCCATCCTTGATGTTCATTCTGGCAATGGTAAGCCTCAGTATTGCCGGTGGCTCCAACTCCGGCTCTCGGCATTGAAGAGCCACAGTACAATACTGTGGCGGCGGAAGGCTCAAAACTCGCTTGCGATTGCAACAGACTTTGATGCAGTCTGGCAACGGTAAGCCTCGCTGGTAAACAGGCTAGTCTATGAGAAACAATATCAAACCTTGGTTTCCTTCCGCCATTGAAGTATTGCCGGTAGCTCCCACTCTGGCTCGCGGCAGTGCAGAGCGACAGTATCGTGCGGCGGTACACTTAAAACCCGCTTGCGATGACCGCCTTTAATGTTCAGTCTGGCAACGGAAAGCATTGCTGGCAAAGAGACTAGTCTATGAGAAACAATATAGAATCTAACCTTGGTTTCCTTCCGCCACTGAAGTATTGCCGGTGGCTCGGACTCCGGCTCGCGGCAGTGCAGAGCGACAGTATTGTGCGGTGGAACGCTCAAAACCCGCTTGCGATGACCGCCTTTGATGTTCAGTCTGGCGACGGTAAGCCTCGCTGGGACCGAGACCAAGCTGATCGCAGCATACCATACCACGCACTGCAAAAATAGATTTCATTATATTAGTTTTCCGGATCCGAAAATCGAAAGAGATCCGAAATAGGATTTCCTAATGTTAATGAAACATAAAATAGGTAATTTGGGTATATTGCCTACGTAATGACAGACACATACAACAGTTCTGCACATGAGTTCAACACTTTTGACAGGTGTTGAACTCAGGTGCTTTTGTCATGTAATCCACTTGAATTGAGACTAGGTCAGTTTTATGGACCAACCTTTCGCATTGAAATGACCTTGTCCAATATTATTTTATTTAGACGTTTCGGCCATTAAGTTATATTTCGGCTTACAATCAAAAAAGGCAAGACGAAATGGTAAACTTTTTATGAAGTGTAGCAGTCGATCGCTGGAATTTAGATCGGGAATATGGTTACCCCAAAACCGGCCTGATCCGTAAAATACAGGGTTTTTTTTTTTCAAAAATTACAATATAACTGGAGCTTTTTAATTTTAACGATATTTAAATTATAGGTATCTTAGTATAACATTGCAGGAGATATACGAGTATCAACGAGGTCTATAAATATGTCTTACAAGTTACATCCCATCAGTCAGAAGTTAGAAGTATGCAGATTACAATGAAATCGATAATAAAGCGAACTAATCTAAAGTTTCTTGAAACATGATTTGAATCTCACTGAATTGGTAGGTATAGTGAAAAGCCATTACAACTTAGGAAATCTAACTTTTCAAGGCGGTTGTTATTGCCTATTAAAATGTCTGGTTTCTCAGTGTTCTACCGCTTTGATGGGTCAGACAGTCTCAAATAGAACTACAATCTGTGATGGCAATAAACCTAAACCTATCACGCATGACTCAGTGATTGGATTAGTTGTGTAAATAATTTTCACCATTCTCAAATCTCAACTTGAAGTCACAATAGTACGCATACTTATATATTTCAAAAATAAAAATGCTCGATTTCATTTTTAATATCTTCATATTTAAAGACACTTGTTTTTGAGACGGACCTAACGATACCTTCACTGACAAAATCCATCCAGATACAAGGTTATAAAGAACAATTTATTCAACAAACATACAAATTAACAAAATTAAACATTATGGTAAGCTCCCCATACATGGCACTGAAACAAAAAAATCTTCAAACCTATACGTGCCTATAGATGGGTCTTTCAAAATGTCATAGAGGTTCCTGAAACCATTGTTTACCGTAATCAATCGTTTGAAAAAGTCACTTCCAAATTGGTAAAAAGTGATTTACAAACTGGAGTTTTAGAGAGGGGCAAACACCGTTTATTTGAGCAAAGTGCTACACTGTTACCTGCAGTTTTAGCTTTCAAGTGTGAGTTTTCAGTTCCCACTAATGATGTTTTGATTTGTTTTCGAGTGTAGCGTTAAACGTTAGAACTGAAGGTGGTTAAACAGGTTTAGACTGCGTTTAGTGCTCCTAGTTGTTTGATGTTATTCATAGACGACTTTGCTCAGTGGGAATGTGGTGGGAATATAATGTACTTTACTTTTCCTAGTTGTTTTACTTAGAATCAGAGGCGGATTATCCCTAAGGCAAACAAGGCACGTGCCTGGAGGAGCGAGGTTACGAAAGGTCGCACGAAACAGCAGTTCAGAAAGATTGATGAAAGGTGCAATTATACATATCTTAGAGGCGACAAAATAATATTTTCGCTAGCAACCCAACCCATCTGCAACTGGCAACGACGCGGGATCACATGTCAAATGGACGTTCCCCAACGTTGTCTTTGGGGCTTTACAAACTATGGTTCCTCTAGTCCTAACAAACCTAGTGGTCAGGGTCAACTTCAACATCAAACCTCGTAGGCGTGAAGTCTTTGTCACTGATGCCGACTAAGTCCGTCCACCGGTTGGCAGGGCCGTCTGTAGGACGCCACCGCCAGGACAGTCGCTGCGCTAAAACGCGTTTACTTTGACACTTTACCAACTAAAAGTCCTCTAGTCCTAACATAGTTGCACCCTTTAAACAAATTAACTCACCTGGTAAAACTTAGTAACAGTTTCAGGGCCAACTTCAACGTCCAATCTCGTAGACGTAAAGTCTTTGTCACTGACGCCTACTAAGTCCGTCCACTGGTCGCCAGGGCCGTCTGCAGGACGCCAGCGCCAGGACAGTCGCTCCCCTGGCACGTTCACTTTGCAGACGAAGGTGACGTTGTCCCCTGCCGGCGCGGTGACGGACTCAGGGGATTTTGTGAACTTCATGGCGATGTCTGGAACAAGAAATACAATTTCAATATGAATCGACTGTTTTTATACTCGTAGTACTCGATCAGTATCTTTTTGTGAAATATATTCCAAAATTTTCGTAGTACACATATTTTTCGAGAATTGTTTCTTTCATTTGAAATTCCTTACTTCTGTAGGCTTCGTTTATTAGTTATTTGTGTTTCTTAGAAAAAGTTAACAGGTTGAAGATTTTAAGTACATCTTTGATTTGTTTGTTTGTTTTTTTTTTTTTTTTTGATAAAAAAGGGGAATAAATACTCCATCACCTTTACTTGCATTTCAACTAAGTAACTATTATCCGTTCATAATTTATAAACCAAAAATAAGTCCGATCATTGCCAATAAAATTCCTCATAAACAAACACCTATCTTAACATGGACGCTAAATGTCACATGGTAATCATCTCATTATAACAGATTAATTTACAAAAACATTTTGTCAGCGTCTTATCGAGAATCGGAACGTTCTACAAGTCATTTGACTTTTAAAATACATGAGGGCGGGATTATCAGAAGAAGCTCAAATTAAAATCACTCAATTTGCATACCTAAAGGTTGTCTGTAGTGTTAGCGGTCGATAAAAAAATAAAATAAAAGCTGTTTAAATGTCCTTGATACTTTTAAGCTCGCGTCATTTTCGTCTCGTATGAATATGACGCATCCATTTGTTTCGCACCCATTTGTCCCTGAAATTATTCCCCTGTATAACTTTTTGTTACTTATTTTTTACTCTCAATATTTAGATACACCATATATTTCTTTTTAATCTATTAGATTTATGTTTAATTCAATTTAGTTACGATGAAAATGGAATCGAATGAAAGTAATTACGACCTAATACAACAAGTAAAAAATGCAATTAGGATACAATATATTATTCAAGCAGATTCATTTATTATTGTCAAGCATTTTGTTACAGTACAGATGGTATAAATCAGCTAGTTTCATTTTAAATTGCTTTCATAAATGATGATTGTTGAATAGTTCTTATTTTATATTATATTTATTTATTAATCATGTGCAAAAGAACAAGTTATAGTTATAGCATCCTGTTATGGCGGTATAAGAAATTTCAATAATAAAACAACATAAGTTAATTATAAACAAAACTTATTATTTAGATTTATTTAGTAGCTTTTTCGTTTGTCCCCAAATAAAGGGTAATCAGGATATGAACATATCCTATGTTCAGCTAGGATATGTTTGGGTCACATCTACAGTCACTCCTTACTCTCCCGAACTCCGAAGTTCTGCAGAGTAAGCGGAGACGACAAGCGAGTACGACACCTGCAGGTTGCCGCTATCAAAGCGGCTACATTTTCAACTTGACCAACTTCAACATAAAGCCTTTGCAACAGAATACATAACTGAGATATTACATATCGTTTTGTTCCCGGCAAAATAATTTATATGATTATTGGAGGGACGTCAACGACCGTTCCGTGCCGAGAGGAGAATTTTATTTCGCTTTGAATCAGTGGATTGAAATTTCAATGAACGCGATTCATTGGTCATTTTGTTTTATTAATCAACGTACGTGTATTTATCGGCCGCTATTCAATATTTCCAAATCGCTGGCTGCAGTGCTTGTGGTGTGAACATGAAAATACGAGTAATTAAAAATTACAGTAGTAGTATATATACTGAAGTTGAAAGGAAAACTATCAGAGCTGAGTACTAAGTACAAACTAAAAAGTTATAGGTAATTAACTTATAAAATGTACTCGAAAATGTAAAATTTCATACAATTTTCATTGTTAGATGTGTTTGTCGTTAAACTGTGAGGTGCGAGTGTGAACTCAAAGTTGTCCTTCGCAACTACGTAACCCTACACTGCGCGTGGCCAAACACGCACTTGGCCGGTTTTTAGGGTTCCGTAGTAAACTAGGAACCCTTATAGTTTCGCCATGTCTGTCTGTCTGTCTGTCTGTCTGTCTGTCCGTCCGCGGTTTTACTCAGAGACCATAAGTACTAGAAAGCTGTAATTTGGTATGAGTATGTATATTAATCATGGCAAAAAAGTCGTAGAAAAAATCTTGAAAAAAATTTTTTTTGGGTAGCTCCCATACAAGTAAAGTGGGGGAGTCATTTTTTTTTCTCTACTTACCCATCTTGTGGGGTATCGTTAAAAAGGTCTTTGAAAAATATTGTGAGGTTGAGAACACCATTTTTCGATTTAGGGATCCGTTTCCGAAATATTTGGTTTTAAAGTGCAAATTTTTGTTAGAGGTACGTGTCCCCCCCCTCTATCTCCTAAACGGTTATATATAGATACGTGAAAAAAATTACAGCAGTAGTATATATACTGAAGTTGAAAGGAAAACTATCAGAGCTAAGTACTAAGAACAAACTAAAAAGTTATAGGCAACCAACTTATAACTGGAAAATGTAAAATTTCATACAATCTTTATTGTTAGATGTTTTTGGTAGTTAAACTGTGAGGTGCGAGTGTAAACAGTGTGTACTCAAAGTTGTCATTCGCAACTACGTAACCCTACACTGCGCGTGCATGGCCCGACACGCACTTGGCCGGTTTTTTGGGTTTGATTCAGTACCCTATGTATATTGTAATATAGAAAATAACAAATGGTTTCACTCACGTAATATGTATCACGTAATAAATATCGCTGAACTGTTTCAACCAATTCTGAAGGCCATCTTTAGGGCAAGTATCAAGGACGGTACTGAATCTTCCTGAACAAGCTGAACTTGTCAGATAATGTCTAAAAGTACTTGACATCACAAAGGAAAATCTGTTCCGTAAAAAGGTAAGATCAAAGAGTATAGTGTCTCACTCGCACCTATGGCAGTCTGAGGAAAAAGATTCAGTGCTACATTTTAAGGGTTCCGTGCCCAAAGGGTAAAAACGGAACCCTATTCACGAGACTTCGCTGTCTATATATATATATGAACTATGAACCATCCATATCACATCCATAGCTAGACAATTAAAATTTTCGCAGACTGTATGTATATTATACAGAATGTATTTTTGTTGCCGCTATAACAACAAATATACTAGAAAGAGAATAAAGGGACTCATAATGAACCATGACTTGAAACGTGTTTTTAACGCCGTTTTTGCTCGATATTAATAACGGCAACAGATAGACGCTTGAAATATTCACAGAAGTGTATAGTTTCTTTTCAAATAAATAATTAAAATCAGAATAAAATAAATATTTAAGGGGACACCCATACTACAAACGTGATTTTTACCGTCTTTGCTCGATGCCACAGAATACATAATAGTATCGATACTCTAATGTTGTATAGCTAATGGTACGGAACCCTTCGTGCGCGAGTCCATGTCGCACTTGGCCTATTGTATTTGATTACACTAGAGTACTGAGCACCTTTTGTAAACAGGTGACTTAATTAAACGACTTTTAAATGAAAATCTTGTTCCTTTTCGAACAGTAGATCCTTTTACATGGTAAAGAAGGAAAACTTATAGTAGTTTATATAATAGTAGTTTATATTAAATATATTTTATTATTATTATTATATAGTTTAGCAATTTTCCCGTTCTTGACTTCATCCGCGTGAATTAAATGAAAAATGAGAAAATGTATGAGAATGCCTATTTTTTTTGTTATAGGACGGCAAACGAGCAAGCGGGTCACCTGATGGTAAGTGATCACCACTGCCCTTGGACAACTGTAACACCAGAGGTGTGACAATAGCGTTGCCAGCCTTTAATTTTACCTCCCAGAGGGAAGAGGGAATGGGCTTCCGGCGCTCTCACTCACCGAACGAAGCATAGCAGTGATGTACAGTATTACCACTTCTATAAGTTACACCGATATACCTGCGCAGAAGTCAAATTTTTGCATGGCGCGAAAATACCCGTCCCCTATTGGCTGATGTGTACGCGCCATGCGGCATCTCCACCACTCACGGCAGTCGTACGAGTATTGCGAGCGAGATAGCACGAGTCCTATTGTTTTTGGATTTCGAATCTTATTTTGTAGCAATAAGATCTTTATTTGATTGATGTTTTCAGTCGGCTTGAGTCGGCGGTAGGTGGCGCTATTCTGCGCCATCGAACAATGCCGATGTAACTCTTTAAAGTGGTAGTATTGTAGCAACTACTCATACGTCGATTTTCTGTGAGAGTGTGGTACTTCCCCGGACGAGCCGGCTCATTCATGCTACTAGCAAAAGTGAATTTCGTCGGTAGCGTGGCTCTACCACAACTAAAATATATGCCTATATCACCCGCAGATTAAGGATAAGGTTGGTTTGTTCCCATTCAGTCAAACTGTAGGAACTATAGGTGAAAGAATTATGAAAATCGATCGAGAAGTTTCAGAGCCTATTTAATGCACACGCACAATCAAATCTTTCCTCTTTATAATATTAGTACATACATACTATCACGTCTTTTTCCGTTGCGGGGTAGACAGAGCCCAGGTCTATAAAACCTATGGGCCACGTTTAGCATGTTGGTGGGCTTGTAGGTGGATGACGGAATCAATATAGTGATGGGTTGCTAGCCGCATCGCCTATTGACATGATTCCTCACGTGGGAATGAGAAGCAGCTGGTACATTCTACGTTTTTTCCATTCTTCCAGACCAGCATGGAAGTAGAATATTAGTATAGATAAATAAATTAAAATTCCTAACTGCCATTGCTATGGTCTGGAAAGTTCGACACTTAATTTGACGTTTATTACATGCAGAGAGCTTCTTGCTCATAAAACATAACCTACCCTATGACTTTCCTGGGAATTCTGAGTGGCTGCAGTATACCGAGCAGATATATATATTTAATCTGTCGTTAAATAATAACATAACCGTTGTCTGCGTGGATCACGGGGTGGCTCCATTAATTCAGCCAATATAACCCTTTACTGCTCGAAAATAAATGGTAAATTCTCTTGAATGAAATATAAGGTTTTCAGAAACATAAATTTCAAATCATCTATCTACCTAGCGTGGATTAAGGATTATATTTAATACGCCCGAAACTATTGTTGAGGAACAAGAATAAAAGCCTTGGAAGAGTATTGTACTTAATCACAAGTTTTCTACTTATTTCGATAACAGCCTGAAACACTTAGTATACTTACTTAATTCAATCGTATTAGTCATACATACATAAATACAATCACGTATTTTTCCCTTGCGGAGTAGACATAACCCAGGTCTATAAAACCTAAAGGCCCCGTTTAGCATGTTGATGGGCTTGTAGGTGAGAACGGAATCAAAATAGTGACGGGTTGCTAGCCGCACCATCTATTGACATGATTCCTCACGCCCATTCTCTTGATCAGCTTTTATGATCTGCGCGGGGAGAGAAGCAGCTGGTAAGTACATTCTGCGTTTTTTCTTTTCTCCCAGACCAGCGTGAAAGGACTTACTTGTCATTCATCAAAAATTTATTGAAACAGTTAAAGGTTTTACTGTAATTAATTACTACTGTATGCCAAGGAAAAGCGCGGTTTATAATAAGACCGAGGAATGTTAATAGAGCGCTCATGCAAATTTTATGGATTTTATGGTCTCGTAAAGCACGCGTTTAAAGATTTGAGATCGGTTGATACTTCAATCTGTGGGAAATTGGGGATGTGCGGAGACGGGGATTATGTTGAGACTTTTATCATGGCTTCCGGGTTAACTGAAAGGGTGCAATAATCTCATTTCCTCTTTTAACACCCCAATTTCATAAAGGTGAAATAACAATTGTCAGCATATGTTTCGGGCGCCAAAGTTGCTTTAGCTAACATGAACTTTTAATCACTTCGCTAGGTAAGTAAGGTAATTAATTATTTCATCTTAGATTTAGTGTAACAGTCAAAGGTTTTAATTATTGAAAATTTATTACACGTGTTTAGCAACGGAAGGGAGCGGTTTATAATAGTACTAAGAAAAGTTAATACTAGAGAAGACACGCTCATGAAAATTTTATAGATTTTATGGTCTCGTAAAGCACACGTTTAACGATTTGAGTTCGGTTGATACTTCAATCTGTGGGAAATTGGGGATGTGCGGAGACTGAGATATGCTGAAAGTTTTATCATGGCTTCCGGGTTAACTGAAAAGGCGCAATAATCTCACTCCCTCGTTTAACACCCCCAATTCATGCAGGTGAAATAACAATAGTCAGCATATGATTCCGGCACCAAAGTTGCTATAGCTAACAGGAACTTTTAACCACTTCACTGGGTAGGTAATTAGTTAATTCATCTTAGATTTATTGTAACAGTTAAAGGTCTTAATTGTTGAAAATTTATTACAAATGTATAGCAACGGAAGGGTGTGGTTTATAATAGTGCTAAGAAATGTAAATAGACACGCTCATGCAAATTTTATAGATTTTATGGTCTCGTAAAGCACGCGTTTAACGATTTGAGTTCGGCTGATACTTCAATCTATATGGGAAATTGGGGATGAGCGGAGAAGGAGATATGTTGAGACTTTTATCGTGGCTTCCGGGTTAACTGAAAAGGTGCAATAATCTCACTCACTCGTTTAAAATACCTATTTCATGCAGGTGACATAACAATAACATAATATGTCAGCGTACGTTTCGGGCGCCATAACAAAAACCTTTAATGCATTTTTTGTGATCCAAAGATTTTTGTCCCGCCGGGAGTTTGCCCACTAGGTAGTTTATTAAGTTTATAATAGTGCTAAGAAATGTTAGTCATGCTAATTTTATAGATTTTATAGTCTCGTAAAGCACGCGTTTATCGATTCGAGATCGGCTGATACTTCAATCGTGTGAACTGAAGATGTGTATGTCATAGTAAAGATGTTCTATGGCTAAAAGTAACCTAATATTAGAGCTAAACTAATCCTGTAAAGATCAGCCCTAATAGCTGACAGCGCGAAATTGTTTAATCAGATAACTTCCAAGAGTTCTGATTTCCCTCAAATACTTGATCACCCTTATTCCTAGACATCAGTTCAATCGATACATCTACTATTTCGAAAACACTTATTCGTAGCCCTACTTTTCGGGCATCTTAATCAGGAAGGAACATTATATGTTATTATTTATGCGCCTTTACTGTGATATTCAAACCATTAGCAAATCATCTTTTCTTCATAGATGTGCACACTCAACATCTGTAGGTACAGTCACCTGCAAAAATCAGGAATAAATGTTTCGCAATATTACTTTATGCTACATAGTTATTAGGTTTAAAATTACTATATGCTTGTCTGGAGGCAAAGGAAAAAACGTAGAATGTTCCAGCCACTTCACTTCCGCGCAGACCATAAAATTTGGGCAAAAATAGGCAAAAATCTAAGAAATCATATCAATAGGCGAAGCGGCGCCGCCGGACCAGTTGTTGCTAGTACCTAACCCGTCACTCTTTTTAGCCAATACGCCCACCAAATCGCTATAAGTACCTGAGTGGCTTATTGATCACATAACGTAAGGCTTTGTCTACCCCGTGAAGGCAAAGGAATGTTATCTTGTCATGAACTGTACCTACAATCTAGTGATCTCAATAATAGCGTCCATTCTGGGAATCTTGTCTTTGCTCTGTTTTGGCTTAGCATTAATTTGACATTCAGTATAATTTCGCTGCATTCAACACATGTAAACTTTGCAATTGATATTTTGTATATTATACAGCGTGTAAATTTAAACTCTACGTTCCCTTAAAGGGGTTTTTTATTTACTTTCCCATAAAAATTGCTCGGGTGGTATATTGTCCGCTGCTAGAGCTAATAGGATATCCCGTAATAATGAAATTCCAGGCATACAGGACGAAAAAAGAATGAACCATTTATTAAAAGCGACTCGCCGGGACTTCGGGACATTCTCATGAAAGTAAATACAAATGCACTTGAAGGAATGAATATTTACTTATTGCTTTAAACTTGTCATGTCTACTTCCTCGTTAATGAGTAGATGTATGTAATCTACTTTTATTATTATGGGTACTTACTACATTCACTTGAAAAACATATCCTTTCTTGTGGTGCAGCTGCGTAAAATTTCACGTTATTGCAGTTTATTTCCGAGTAATACTAGTTTAGTTTTCGTAAACCAACGAAGCAATATATTGTCCGCTACGAGTAGGCGGGATGCCGCCGTAATAATAAAATGCCAGGCATGCAGGACAATGAACGAATGAACCATTTATTAAAAGAAACGCGCCGGGACTCCGGGACAGTCTCATGAAAATAAATACAAATGCACTTGAATGAATGTATTTATTGCTTTAAGCATGTCATATGTACTTACTCGTAAATGAGACGGATATGTGTTATCATCATCATCAGGTCTTTGTTCGTCTCCACTGCAAGAGTACGACTCGCGCTGTACTACCAGAGCCATGTATTAGCCAGAGCAGTCAGAAGATTTGGCCTACAATCTCCACACTGGCCAGACGGGATGGAGAGGTCTCTTTGATGTTTATAAGCTTCGTTTAGCTATTTCCTAAGTCACCTTCTACGACATTCGGTGTGCGTGTAAGTGGAAAAACTGTTCAGTGGTGTCATCCTCAACTGCCTGATGTCTGGTGGTTCAGGTATGCCATAAGGTGCGCGAACCCGGCCGCCCAAGCTGCTACTTTTTCATCCCCTATCCATCCGAGCAAGTAGCATCCCAAATGCCTTATTTCTTTCCCCTAGTCCAACAAACTTCCTTTGCTTAAAGAAAGGTTTCGAGGGGCAGCATCACTGGAGTAAGCCAAAGAATTGCGCTCACCACCACCTTTTTTTTTTTCGTATGTGTAAGTGGCCAACACTGGTGTCAGATTTTTAAAGCTGCCGTAGGCATCTGACATAGCTTAACGACTGCCATCAACGATGTCAGCCGGGACCAACGGCTTAACGTGCCTTCCGAAGCACGGAGGAGCTCGAGATATTTTTATGCCACTTGCGGTCACCCAGGGACTGCACCAGAGGTTGCTTAACATACGTAACCGCTCATAGAGCTCACACCCACTGGACCATCGGGCTCCTTAAGCGCCTCCTCCACAAGCGTGGTGAGTACAGCAAAACCCTCCCAATGATGGAGATTCTTAGGCCTATGTCCAGCAGTGGCTGAGTAGCTTCTTACGGCTGAGGTGAAGTGGAAATAGGCATGAAAATATTGCCTGACAGCTTGTTAGCCGCATCGCGTAATGATATGGCTTAGATTTCACCCATACATATGAAATGAGCACATCAATAAACATTCGGATATAATGTGTACGGAAGTTTATCTGTGGGTCACTCAGTCGTGTAAATTGTAATTAATAACACGGGCCGATAACTCGTTGTGAATGAATTATGAATTGGGGCCAGTCACAGAGCACGCAATGTCACTCGCGCACTAGCGACAGTCATATGATACTCTGTGGGGCCAGTCGTGGACTACTCACTTCTATCACATCACACATAAAAACATAACAGATTTTTGCGTTAAGCGTTGCCTATGCCATCCAATTGATTTAATGCAGCAATTTAGGGGTATTATTTTTGAACATATGACCATTCGTCTTCGAACGATTTTTGTATGGAAAAACCGCTCAATTGCTAACGGCGAAATTTCAAAAATCCAACCCCAGCATTCTGAATTTTCCGCGTAGCAACAAACTGCAAGGCATTTGTAATAAATATAAGATAAAATAAGACGACTATAAAAATAGTCGTCTTATTTTAACTTGTATCCAAGTGTTTAGTGTATTATTAAATATTCAGTAGGTATATCTTAATCAACATTTGATGTTGGATCATTCATCCTTGTTTATTCCATTCGTGATCGACATTAAGGTATACCGACTATTTATTTGCAGAAATATCGCTTACCGACGTTTTAAGTAATTCAGTCCTATATTAATTTATGGTAGACAAAAATTTTGAATTTTTGTCGTATTCAAAAACAACCGAATGTATTCAAAAACCGGCCAAGTGCGTGTCGGGCCACGCGCAGTATAGGGTTCCGTAGTTGCGAATGACAATTTTGAGTTCACATTGTTTACAGTTGCACCTCACAGTTTAACGACCAAAAACATCTAACAATAAAGATAGTATGAAATTTTACATTTTCCAGTACATTTTATAAGTTGGTTGCCTATAACTTTTTAATTTGCACTTAGTACCCAGCTCTGATAGTTTTCCTTTCAACTTCAGTATATATACTACTGCTGTAATTTTCTTCACGTATCCATATATAACCGTTTAACAGATAGAGGGGGGGGACACGTACCTCTAACAAAAATTTGCACTTTAAAACCAAATATTTCGGAAACGGATCCCTAAATCAAAAAATGGTGTTCTGCACCTCGCAATATTTTTCAAAGACCTTTTTAACGATACCCCCACACGATGGGTAAGTAGAGAAAAAAAAATTACTCCCACACTTTACTTGTATGGGATACCCAAAAAAAAATTTTATTTTCAAGATTTTTTTCTACGTCTTTTTTGCTATGATTAATATACATACTCATACCAAATTACAGCTTTCTAGTACTTATAGTCTCTGAGTAAAACTGCGGACGGACAGACAGACAGACATGGCGAAACTATATGGGTTCCTAGTTTACTACGGAACCCTAAAAACACCCTAAAGATTCAAAGATTCAAAACGTTTATTCAGAAAATAGGCCCTTGCAAGCAATTTTTCACGTCAAATCACATTTAAAATTATCTTATTTAGTATTATGCATTTACTAATTATTGTTCAAAACCTACAGACTACAAGCATGCATTTCGAAACCGACCACTGCAGAGAAGAAATGCCGAAAGAAACTCTTTTCAACAGTAGGTATATCCAGTAAAGACAATTGTAAAGAAAACAGAAACGAAAGAAATCCTCAACAATTCTTGTTTTATATTTCAAGATAAAACAAGTTTAGGAACAAGAATGTTTCAAAGAAACAGTAAAACTTGCACAGTAGGAAGTATCGTAGAGTGATAACGCGAGTGACGACAAAACGGCCGAAGTGTGCTTTGAGAGTAACTCGGTTATGTTTACTAATAATAATTTTACACACTGACACCCTCAATATTAAACTGTTTGTCGGCCACTTATTTTTTGCGGATCCGTAGTCTATGGGCCGATGTTTTTCATATTCTATGTATGTAAGTAATTCTTAAGTTTATCAGGAAGTAACATTGATGTCTTAGAGAAAATACCTAGAACAGATGGATATTCATAAATTATTAGATAGGTTTTTAAATAAAAATAAATAATAACTCATCGTCTTTTTTTTGTGTTGTAGGCAGACAGATTATTTTTTTATTTTTCTCTAATGTCTAATATTAAGACAATCGTATAGGAATCAGAAACGAAAGAAATCCTCAACAATTTCAACATAAAACAAGTTTCCGAACAAGAAATCTCAGCAAATGTGTTTCAAAGAAACAGTAAAACGTGCACAGTAGGAAGTATCGCAGAGTGATAAACCGAGTGACGACAAAACGGCCGAAGTTCTTTAAAAGTAACTCGGTTATGTTTACTAATAATAATTTCACACACCGACACGCTCAATATTAAACTATTGGTTGACTACTCAGTTTTTTGGGGATCCGTAGTCGATGACCCGATGTTTTTCATATTCCTATTTAAGTACCCGTTAATTGTATCAGGAATTAACACTGCTGAGTTAGAAAAGATACCTAGAAAATGTGGATATACATAAATTATTAGATAAGTGTTTAAAAAACATATCGTCAGATTTTTTATCTTTATGGCAGTCGGGCTTTTTTATTTTTCTCTCAAAGTCTTTATTGAGACGATCGTAAAGAAAACAGAAACGAAAGAAATCCTCAACAACTTCAAGATAAAACAAGTTTCCGAACAAGAAAGCTCAGCAAATGTGTTTCAAAGAAATAGTAAAACGTGCACAGTAGGAAGTATCGCAGAGTGATAAACCGAGTGACGACAAAACGGCCGAAGTTCTTTAAAAGTAACTCGGTTATGTTTACTAATAATAATTTCACACACCGACACGCTCAATATTAAACTGTTTGTCGGGCACTCAATATATTTAGGGATCTGTAGTCTATGATGATGTTTTTCATATTCCTATGTAATGTTCTTAAGTTTATCAGTCAGTAAAATTGTTGTCTTAGCTACATATACATACATACCCCGAAAAATGGATATAAATAAGATTCAAAATAGGTGTTTAAAAAAATAAAACCAGATCGATGAGCCGTGAGTTCCCGGCAGAGTAGAATAGGACCACTCTAACTCTTTCCGTGTATGTCGTAGTAGGTTACTAAGGAAACACAAGCTTAACAAAGCTTATAAACATCAAATAGACCTCTCTAATCCGTCAGGCCAGTGCGGGGAGAGTAGGCTAATTCGTCTGACTGCTCTGGCTAATATATTGCTCCGTAGTACAGAAAGCGTCGTGCTCCTGTAGTGGAGACTAAAAAGACCTGATGATGATGATGGATTAATAAACCGTGGAGAAATTAAACTTCCTTATTAATAAAACAAAAAGCAGTCAATTATTTCCCATCACAAAAATAATGAAATACGACTAAGTAATAATATTAGCACAGATATTATCCTATCGGACAAAAGACATTTCTCCGAGTATGCGGAACGATAAAACGTTATTTAGTGTTTTTCTATTTCCAAGTATTTCCAGATAGTTTTCTCGTAGCAGTCAAATTAAACTCTGACGACGGTTAAATAGACTCTCGGTTAATTTACGAGTATAGCCTATCTGAATTCGATTGGCGAATAAACAAGCAATAAGAACTTTATGTCTAGGCGTTTTGAAAGCAACCATGACTTTATGAGGTGTGGATGTTTAAATTGAATTAAGTAAAGTTTGTGTTGAGATACAATTTAATTATTAATTATTATAGCGTTTATGGTATCGATAAACTCTGTTAATTACATCCTCTGTGAAGTTCCTTAAACTTAATAGTATTTTATGCAACGGTTTTATAAGAGGGGTCTTAAAAGGTGAGTGGCGCGGGTAGCGATATGAGCGAGCAAAGCGAGCGAATATCGCTAATAGAGGCGCCACGAGCCTTATAAGACTTAATTATAAACCGTTGCATACAATATTTTTTCTACGACTTTCAAAAAAATGCAAAACTAGTAATATATAAATTTTGAGTTTCACGATGGTTTCACGCATGGTTTGACAACTAACTCGCGGGAAATGTAAAAATGACAAAAATTTGTGTCTATGGTTACCTACTTTAAAAAAAAACTTCTTTTGACGACACGAAATCTAGGTTTAGTAGTCTGTGGGTGATAGGCGTATCGTAATAGCGACATTATAGTACGGCTGTGCCGTACTATAATGGAGAGTAGAGTATAGACTTATTATGGATGTTCTTAGGTTTGTGTTCTTGACATATAAATGACACATAAAAGTACAGGAGTAGAAAAAGTAAATAATCTCATACACAGTAAAAAGATCACTTATTTATACATTGGTAATTTATTTGACAGCCTAAGTGAACAAGCATAACATAAAAAAAATCCAGGTAATCGGACGGTACAGATAAAGGAAAAAGTTATTCATTTAGTATTTCCCTTCACAAAATTCATTATTCAGAAAGACTGTTTGAAAATAAGTAAAAAGGGTGTGATAAAAAAACACCTTTAATGTTTCATATCTTTAAAAAATCATGTTAATTTAACTAAAATATTTTAAGGTTCTTAAGACGCCTCGAGGAACTAATAGTCGTAATAAATTGTACAGAACCTCATCCATGCCAACATTTTTTCCTATTTAACAACACTAACCAACGTGAATGTGTGCGCAGCTACCTGCCGCATCCGGGAGCTACCCGTCACGCCTGTTGCCGTTCCAAAATAAATAAAAAAAAGCCATAACTCGTATTTATCACTTAACACCGCATTCATCGCCTTTCAGATTTCGAACGAGCCGGAGTGAGACGTCACGGACGTGCAATGGAATGCTAAGCCGAAAGATAACCGACAACAAAAGATTTCTATCTAACGTTTGAAAAGAGGCCATGTCCAATGGAAAGGACAGCCCCATCAATTTGTACGGGATTAAAAAAGTGGATAATTGCGTAGGCGATTAACTAAAATGAGTCGACAGTCGTAGCCGGTTTGGAATAATCGTTTCTAGTTATGGTTATGACAGAAATGTACGATGTAAGATGTAAAAACATACGCTTAAAAATTTCATATTATGTTTCTTTGCTATGTTTCTCATCACTTACGATTACTTAGGCTCGAATTCGGGGACAGTAAATGTCATTAGTAACTTGATATTGACGCACAGATAGCGCACAGAAGCCATAGCGACAACAAAATGCATTCATATAATACCTACCTTAGGTAGGTATTATATGAAGGCTACCTATACAAATATGTGAACGCCAGACGGCAGTTTGCGGGGTAGACAGAGACTCAGACCATAAGATTTAAAGACTACGTTTGGCATATTGATGAGCTTGAAGATGGAATACGGAATAAAAAATAGTGATGGGTTGCTAGCTGCGTCGCCTATTTACGCGATTCGTTAGATTTCCGCCCACTCCCTCGACCGGTTTCTACGGCCTGCGCGGGAAGAGAAGCAGCTGTAACATTCTACGTTTTCTTTTCTCCCAGCCATGTAAAAAATTCAAATTAGTCATTACTGAGTTTTGTTTGTCCGTTTTCAGCTTATATTTCGTTAATAAAGCATAAAGAACATGCCAGAAGTTGTAGTGTAAGAAAGATAAATAAATAAAGTACTTACATATGGGGTTAAATCACAGCTAGCCCTACAATAAGTTGTGAACTTGCATGGGGCGTAAGATATTAACGATAACGTAAGTAGGTAATATTTGACGAGGTCCGTGGCGCAGCAGTCAACACGCCGCGCCAGCCTGTGACACGGATGGTCCCGGGTTCGATCCGCGGTCAGGTCAAGATGGAAAATGATCTTTTTCAGATTGACCTGGGTCTTGGATGTTTATCTATATATGTATTTGTTATAAAATATAGTTAGTATCGTTGAGTTAGTATCTCATAACACAAGTCTTACTTAAGAACTTACTTTCGGGCTAGCTCAATCTGTGTGATTTGTCCGTATATATTTATTTATTTAACTCAACAATACTATATTTTATAATAGATAATTAATAAGTACATGCACATCCTTAAACCCAGGCCAATCTAAAAAAGTTCGTTTTCGTCATGACTTGACCAGGAATCAAACCTGGGTCCGCTTATGTCGCAGGCTGACGTGTTAAAGACACAATTGCGTGTGTCGTAACTGGTAAGATAGTTGTTAAACAATAGTAGTGGAGAAAAATTGCTTAGCTACAAAAAATTTTGGTAACTAATGGTATCTTGCTACTCCCGTCGTTGAATCGTTGATGCCCGACCATATAAAAAGATGAGGGTTGTAAATTCATACTTTAGATCCTCAGAAAAAGGTTCCGGGTCGAGTCACGGAGAAAAGCCAGCATTATTATAGTAATTAATGCATGCAGAAACCTGTTTCACCTAAATGCACATTTCCCCGAAACTTTAATAGGTCTTAGCTCCGAGACACACGGCATCGCAAATTGCTGCTTTGTTGTCACGAGGCACAAGCGGCTTACGTTGGAACAACTGCAAGGTTCTAGTGCGGTATGCCGTAAAAATAATTTTCGTTGTTGTAAGAGGATTTAGGAAAAACAAGAAGCAACATGTCAAAAAATAAAAAACACGACTGTTTTTTTTTACAGCTTACGAACGCCATTTTGATTTTTTGCTGATGTTACATAGCCTATGACACTCCAGGGAAGAATACCAATCTAGTGACACCTCACACTCTAGTGGCACGTAGTGAACAATAATTTAAAAAAAAATAACGCAGAAATTAACCCGCCTAAAAGCAAAATAATCAATCAAATTTATCAAAAATGTTTTTCTACTCTAAGGGTTGGATTTTTTCCAAATTTATATTGGACCAACTTTGGGGTACCTATGCGTTTTTCCAATAAAAAAATAATTATCAAAATCAGACTAGGTACTATGTAAAATATTTATTATTATGCGTGGTCAAACATAAAAAAAGAAATATACGTTACGTCTTAATAAACTCCTCCGGTTTTTTCGTCGGTTGAATTACCTTTCGTTATATGAAAGTACCGAGCATAACAAAGTAACAAGTGAAGCCTACGAGTTAAACTCATTTAGTAACAAGACCCCTACGATTTTATTCCGTCAGCGGGCAACCCTTCGACCGCCGACCGCAAGAGACAAGCGAGCGGCCGAAAATAGGTCTTGCAGCTCCGACATAATTCATAAAATGCCCTGAAAAATATAATTTTGGTCAGTATAATTATCAATCAAGATAAAAATCGGAAGAAATAATTTTGAAAAAAATAAAATCTTTTGTTATAACAATTATTCAACATAACAAACCTTTCATATACCGTTTTATCGTTATAAAATTTAACAAATCGATTTGTTGTTACGTATAATAAACGTAATATATACTTATTATTAAGCATAATAATCATTGGTTATACAAATAAAGTGATAGAAGATCCTAAACTACGTTCTGTGACTAAGTCGCTTTCGCACCCAGTCGTCGCTCGCTCGCTTCGCTCGCTCGCTCATATGGTGGTCTATGTGTAACCATAACCTAACCTACCTTCTGTTACCAGTCACTTTCGCACCCAGATGTTGCTCGCTCGCTCATATGGTGGTCTATGTCTAACCATAACGTAACCTACATTTTGTTACCAAGTTGCGTATCCAAACCAGTCACTATCGCACCTAAGGTCGTCGCTCGCTCGCTTCTCATTATCAATTTAATTGATCTAGATTTTTATTAATATATATTTTAAATAGTATTCGTTTTGATTGTTATATTTTATAGCATGTATACTGAACGAGTTGTATGACAGGTAATGTTTAGTGTTTATAAACGTTATAATAAATGAGTTTATAGCTTTCGAATTGAAAATTTTATGAATATTATAGCTTTTAAGAATATAAACAGTAATAATTATATCAAGTAAACGTTATATCTTTTGAACTTTATTGAAATGAAAATATATAATTTGTTATTATATCAAACAATACGCACCCGAATGAAATTTCCTTTATTTTTCGACCTCTGAGACTATCTGATGGCTCCGGATCCTAATTCACTTTCAGTAAATAAATATAACAATATTCTCATAACTTTTCCTTTAAATCTCACAAGACTAGAATTAAATAATACATCAGTATTCGCTTATATTTCACGTCAACAACTGACAGTTATTATTTAATGTTAGACAGAAAAGTAATAACATGTATTTATACCATACCCTTCTATAGTAGCACTAATAATAGTTAACTACAATTCCGCATAATAGTTACACACCTGCAAAAACTGGAGCGACGGCTGCCAGTAACATGTGGAGGAACAAAAGCGGTGCCATGACGCTTCCTGGAACAATAACAAAAAGGCTCTATGTTAATTTATAGGTATTTATTTATTTATTTAATTTATTGCACATACAATCATTATGATTTGTACAAAAGGTAATAACTTAATGCTAAGCATTGTCTACCAGTTTTACCCTAGGGATGTGGTGAAAAGTTGATAGTAGGGGTGCAAGTTGTAAAGATAGATGTAAAGGAGAAACAATTATTAAGTTTGACTTAAAAATATTATAGATAATAAAACATATTTTGCATTCTTAATTTTCTCGAATCCTTTTATTAAAAGTTGACATTTTAGGAGTTGTCTTTTTAGGAATGAGGGTTATCAGAAATCCAGGTGGCGACACTGTGTCGAGTGGTATTTTTAACAGCAACTGTCAAAATCCACCAATCATGTGTAATCATCAATTTTATGATTGATAGATTTTGACAGCTCGACCTCTCGACACAGTGCTGCCACCTGGGGGAAAAATCGTTTCTGAAAACCTTCATTAACCAATAGGAATTTTTCTTTTCGGTTTTTAGCCAAGGGGACCAAGGAGGCCGTGAAACTTTTTCGTTATAAAAATTCAAAAATAAATGTATGTAGGGAAAACATGTATTGTAGGAAACCCTCAAAAGAGATGAAGGGATCAATGTAAAGCAAAGCTCCTCAATTTTAGTATTTTCATTTGATAACCGCCAGAAATCGGGTAAATCGGCTTTGATGGGATCAACGGTGGTTACTAAGTATTCTTCACATTTTCTTCTATGTAAGTAATATTGTAGTAAGTAAGTAATCCGCTTAAGGTTCCGGGCAAAATCAGAGCAAGATTTTGGTCACATATTCCGAGAATTCAAACAAAGGTGGACAATAAAAAAAAATATTATCCATTGTTCCATATGATTTAATAAAGATACAAAATAGTGAATTGATTCGCATAGAACCTTTTTTATTGGTTTTAATATGCGTTACCAATTTTCCCAGCAGGATTTTTTAGGGTTAAACTGTAAAATTCATACGGACATTTTGTTTCTTTTTAAGTATTGAGCCCTTTTTTAGTTTTTAATTAGTAGACTTAAAAAAAATCGCTCTTTAAATTGCTTATTGCTAGACCTTTATAATTTAATGTAAAAGGTGAATATAAAAATTATAAAGGTCAAAGCTAAAGGTACGAGTATATTACACGACCGCAAAAAGCGAGCGAAGCGTCTCCGTTTGAGCAAGAATGCTTTCTTTTCAGCATACAGCTACAGCTGTCTGTCTGTCTTGCTATTCGGCTGTTCTCCTCATTAGGAGAAACGCATGTTACGACCGATTCTTGTGAAAGTTTTTAAGCAGTTTAGACGATGATACGCGCGAAAAACATTACCCTCCTTCTGGGTGGGTCAGTCGGATAAAAACTTACAGAGACACAGTATGCACGGCAAAGTATGCTTTTTTAAGAGCTTAACGTAAATAAATATAACCTAGTACATAAGCCTCCTTTGCCCTCGCCTGTAATAGCGTCAGAAGTCCTTTCAAAGGTGTCTGTGAAGGGCCTCTCTCCACCCTGGAGAGCACTTCAGTCTGCGCGATACATCCCATGGGAGTGCGTTTATTCTCCGAATTTCGCCCAATAAATGTCTATTAATCTACTCTATTGACTTTGGTAGGGCATGTACTTGATTTACCTTTAGTTGGTAAAATAGTTTCAAAGTGGTATGAAAGAACGAACACAACTTTGATGTGGTTTTTCACATGTAAAATATTTCCTTGGGGAGGTATAAATATACCTTCCCTTTATACAAATGTATATTCCTGGCGAAGTAGAGACATAAAAATCTCAAAACTCCTCTAAAAGTTCCCGCATTTTAAAAAAAGTTATGTATAAGTAATTATTGCTCTCAAAGGTATCGCTTGACCACAAAGAGATACTGACATAAACTAGGAAGTTGCTAAATAGTTAGGCATTATTATGCATGAAAAATAAAAAATATTATAATTAATGATTTAATTTAGATAATCAGCAATAAAAAAGAAATTGTAAATACTAAAATAGCAGCTAAGACCTAGCTTGTGTACCAATACAAAAGAAAGAATAAATTAATTCCAACGTAAAACACCGGTAAATTACCGCCCTAAATAAAAGCCGACAGGTGTTATAAATCAGCTGTGTACCGATATAAAATACCGTTTAAAAAGTAAAGAAGAACTAGATTAAAAATGCTTCGGTAGACACGGCCCTGTTTAAATTAAAACGAATTGAACGTGCAAATATTACCTCGGTACAATGATACCGATCTTTACAAATAAAAATAAAAATAAATAAATACTACAGCATCCTTATTTGTAAAAAAATATAGTCATGAAATAAAACAAATAATGCCATAAATTATGTTTTTTGTTAAGTTTAGAAAACTATACTAGTTGTAACTAGTATATTTATGGCGCTTTGGATACCGGTTTCTCCAATTTTGGAGCCCTTTTTCGGCAAATGCCTACAATATTCAATCTAGACAATATCAAATTATAGAACCACTCCGACAATTCTTAGCGGAAATTTTAGCGAACTACTCGGTGTTTGTTTTGCAAATTTATTCTAGTGGACTTTATAATGTGAAATTGGTGTAATTTTGATGTTTTAAATGCCCATATTTATAAACAATGCCTGGGATAACTACGTAGGACATATATCTCGATGGGGAAAACAGCTAAACTGTCATGGTGGGGCTGTATCGAGATTTACTTAGCGGGCTAGTGGTTGTCCGGCTTGCTGCGTCGTCTATGATCAAACCAGTGGATTCCTTAAGAATTGTTGCTAGGAGCTCCGTTGAATCAACGAAATGAATTACACCATCATTTCGTTGATTAAAATTACTAACAAAATTTGAAAAAGCGCGGGAGTCTTCGACTTATATACTTATTGATACTGGCTAAAACTAAAAAAATACATATCAAAGCATGAATGCTGTCAAGCGAAGCCCGAATTCTAATGCAAGGTGATTGCAAACGCCATCTACCAGAAAAACGCACTGATGAAGAGAAGAATATCCCATTATTCCCACCTGAGCTTTAGTAACACAAAAATGTATAACACGTGGTCACGTAGAAAAAGGAAGCAACCGATGTAAAAATAGAACGATGTCGAAATGGGAATTGGGAACCGGCGCGTGCTAAAACGCAAAAATAATTCGTTGGCGGGGAAAGGGGAGGGGTCTAACCCGTTACCGACGTTGTTGTTTATAAACAAACGTACGGCTACAATGTTGCAGTATTGCACCGTATTGTTTTTGGGTATAGAATTATTCAGCTTAGGCCATGTACGGCGCACATAACGGGAGAATTTAGCATATTTTGTAAACGATAACTGCAACGCTTTGTTTTATTATTGTTTGAGCTGGTATCGGTCAAAACAATAGTGTTCAACTTGGATCGTAATAGTGTGAAATATGGTTTATTATTATTTTAGGAAGGGATCAGAGACCCCGATCTGGGATGAAAGTTTTAGAGTTCAAATCAAGCGAATAAATTTGACTAATGCATTTATTTTATATGTACTACATTGAATTCATTGCTGCAATTTTTAAAGAAAATTTTATATTAAGTACTGTGCATTTTTAGCTTGAATTGCTATATTTCGAGACAAGGCTAGTGGGCTTTCCCATAGGGCAGCAGCTACACGAAAACTTTGCTGACCGCAGTCAAGCGCTGCACATAGCAGCATAAAATTAAAATTTTTAATCAGACCCCGATAGAAAAAAATAACTCCAACTTGTCAAAACCAGAAACGATTTTGATAAAACATTTCTAAAAGACCATCGCCAATTAACCTGCTTTCAAATAAAAACCCGCATTCAAATCGGTTCTTTTTTTTATTTTTATTGAAATGAAATGAAATGACATGAAATGAAATGAGCTTTATTGCTTTAAACATGGTAACAAATGGTGTTGTAGAATTAAAATGCAGTTAGGAATCACATGTTTAGTCAACATTGACATGCAATAGACACAAATTTGTTAATTATGTCAAATATAAATCTATGTACATATTATGTCAAGTTTTTAATGGAATTAATATACTGAATACACAACATTTTAATTATTTGTCATATTTAATGAGAATTTTGTAAATATTCTTGTACACTGTAGAAACATTTATAAACAAGCCAGTTGTATAGTTGCCGCTTAAATTTAGACTTTGGCAAGAGTTTTATTTGTTTTGGCAATTTATTATAGAGTTTCACAGCCATTGGGTAGCAACTTACACTGTACAAAGTTGTTTTCATAATTGGGATTACTAGTTTTTCCGGAAAACGTCTGTTATATTTACTAGGTACGTCATCCTGTCGAATAAACAATTGTGGATACAGTTTGACCAATTGGCATATCTCGTAAATATACATACTAGGGAGTGTCAGTAAATTGAGTTTCTTGTACAGTGACCTACAACTAGTTGTTGGTGTGGCATTTAAGATAGCACGGACACATTGTTTTTGTGCAACAAATGCTCTGCCTGCTTCTGGTGAGTTTCCCCACAAACTTAAACCGTATCTTAACCTGGACGCAACATAACCGTGATATGCCTGGATGGCAGTTTTTATGCCTGCAATGTTGACTAGGCGCTTAAGAGCGTAGGAGAATCTGTGTAGTTTTTTGCATAAACTGGTAACATGTTCTGTCCAGGAAAATTTGCTGTCCAAAATGATTCCCAAAAATGTAGTTGATTTTGTTTCAGTGATATTTTCACCTTTGCATATCACATTAAGATCCTTCCTATTATTATTTCTATTATTATGAAACTGAATATATTTTGTTTTTGCAATATTTACTTTTAAATTATTATTTATCAACCAATTTGTTATGTCATGTATAGTGTTATTTATGTTATTATTATATAATGTCGTGTCTTTATCTAAGTCAGGAATAATTATCGCAATGTCGTCAGCAAAAAGAGTGCAAAAATGTTTTGTTACTTTTGGGAGGTCGTTAATATATATTAAAAATAGTAAGGGTCCTAGTATACTCCCCTGTGGTACTCCGACTGAATTTGATTTGATATTTGATTTGTATGTTTCTTCATATTTATTAGAATTATTGAAAGATTTTATCTCTACAAATTGAGTGCGATTTGATAAGTAGCTACGTATCCAATTTAATGCTAAACCCCTTATGCCATATCGGTCACATTTTGTTAGTAAAATTTGATGAGAAACTAAGTCAAAGGCTTTACACATGTCAAAAAAAATCGTAGTTGTAGGAATTTTCTTGTCTACATATTCCATAATTTTTGTTATCATTTTGAAGGCAGCTAGTATAGTTGATTTTCCTTTTTGAAAACCATTTTGTTCTTCGTTTATAATTTTATGACTGTTAAGGAAAGACATTACTCTTATATGCATTGCTTTTTCAAAAATCTTAGAGAGAATAGGTATTAATGATATAGGTCTATAGTTTTCAATTAGTGTTTTGTCATCTTTTTTATGTATAGGTTTTACTATAGACGTTTTTAGTGAGTCTGGAAAAACACCTTGTTCAAATGAGGCATTTATTAAATAACTTAAAACTGGTGCAAGGATGTCAGATGATATTTTCAATAAATTTGTGGGAAAACCATCATAACCAACCGAGTTTGTATTTTTAAGGGACCTAATTATTTTTGTAATTATTGAATTAGGCATTTGTCTCCATCTCACTTGATCTGGTTCATCCGTTTTAGAGCAACGATGCCACAAATGTAAACAGACACATATATGCAGCAGGCAAACTTGTAACACCCCTTTTTTGCGTCGCGAGTTAAAACACAAAGACAACCGAGCAAACTTACTTCACTTGGCATTCTAAGCCTGAATGTACAGTCGCGGGCAAACAAATCTGAACCCTCAACAACTTATAATCTGTTTATAGGAGAGTTCAGGTTTTTTTGGCCCCCTACTGTACATTACTGTGGCTGAACATTACCTGAAAAGTTACCGCTTAGTGTTAGATAAATCACACTACTCATCAGAGTGTGAAACCCTCACGTGGACTTAAGAAGTTACAAATACCTTCTAATGCACATTTTATTATTATGTTTGTTTTTCGTGTGTGTAAGTGGTCAACACTGGTGTCAGATTTTTCAAGCTGCCTTAAGGCATCTGACTTAGCTTAACGACTGCCATCAATGAAGCCTTCCGAAACACGATGGAGCTCGAGATATTTTTATGCCACTTGCGGTCACCCATCCAAGTGGGGACTGCGCCCGGGGTTGCTTAACATGCGAAAGCGCTAATAATGCTCACGCCCACTAGGCCATCGGGCTCCTCATTATTATTCTATACATAAATGAGTATTCTAGATTCCCAATATATCTTATTTTGAAGTCCTAAATTGAATAATTTAACGAATTTGGCCTAACATGTGTGACACCCATTTAACACGCACGAACAAACTTGTAAGACAAGATAGAATAAAATTTGCATCAATCAGTTAATAGACCGCCCACTAAGACGCAACAAGTATAATGATAGTGATGGGTTTATGCCGGGGCATTTATGGCAGATTGGATAAATGCCCGATACGTATCAATTTCCAACGCTAAATGTAACTTATTAAATATGCCTATACTCTACTCACTCGCTATCCAGACGAATTGGTGAGATCTCTTTGAAGCTCCTCCTCCTACAAAAATGAGAGGAGAATAGAATATGAAAGATTTAAGTGATATGATAAGGTAGCATAGCCAATATTCGAATCTTGAGCATTTTTGCCCAACTTAGGCTTGACTATCCTAAAGCTTAAACCCGTCATCATCATCTTTGATCAGGGTCTTTTTAGTCTCCACTGCAGAAGCACGACCCTCTCTGTACTACCAGAGTCATATATTAGCCAGAGTCGTCGGACAGACGATTTTTTTGGCCTACACTCTGCACGATGGCCGGACTTGGAGACTTGGGTTGGAGAAATCTCTTTGATGTTTATAAGCTTTGTTTAGCTTGTGATTCCTAAATCGCGTTCTACGACATCCTCGAGAAGACTGGGAGTGGTCTTATTCTACTCTGCCGGGAACCACACGGCACTAGCCCATCACTAATCAATCACGCTTACGATGAAGAAATTGCCATCACGCGTTACACGATAACCCGCTAATAACGATAATCGCCGATAACGCGATGCCTCACGAAACTATTTAAAATCAAATCGAGTATAACGAGTTCTGGTGGTAATCGATTCATTCGCTGTGCATGTGGGATCGGCTAAGCTGGCATCTTGAGTGTCCCGAGTTATTATTTTTGTAATTAAATAATGCGTGCCAGTCTGCTATTTAACGGTTCCTCCTGATCAACTCTGAAATTTTCTTAACTGATATTAGTACACAGAATACTGAAGGTGTACACAATACATAATGTAGCTAGTAGGTAGACAGAGTTGCCAAATTATACGTTGAAACCAATGGAGCGTGGAGAAGCCCGATGGCCCAGTGGGCGTGAGCATTATTGGCGCTCACGCTAGTTAAGCAACCCCGGGCGCAGTCCCCACTTGGATGTGTAACCGCTCTTCCTTGCTTCGGAAGGCACGTTAAGCTTTGATCAAGGCTGTCATCATTGATAGCAGTCGTTAAGCTACGTCAGATGCCTTTAGGCAGCTTGACATCTGACTTGATTTTGATATCTGACACCAGTGTTGGCTACTAACACACACGAAAAATAAACAAATACGTTGAACAAGACGAAACAGATTTTTTTTAAATCCCTTTATGCGACAAGCTTTAATTATGAAGCCAACTAGTACCTACTCCAAAACCAGAACTATTCAGCTTTTTTGAGGGATTCTGAATCATCAGAACAGCACACTGAAATCATATTATTGGATATTCAAATGCCATAGATAGGTAGGTATGTCATTTTAGAAATGATTCGGATTTATATCTAGACATGGCAAGGCTAAATAAAAAGATAACTTGTGAATAAGTAGCGCGGATTCATCAGAATTTTTATTAATGAAAGAATGGCGCCAAGCCACAGAATTAATAATAGTGCCAAGCTATCAAAAATATAGCTCGGCGCCGTTGAATTAGGTATTCAATGTACATGAGATCATCACTTTTATACGATTTTGTAGGTATATAAAAAAACTACGAAAAACAACGCTTCCACGCTGGTCTGGGAGAAAAGAAAAAACGTGGAATGTACCAGCTGCTTCTCTTTCCGCGCAGATCGTAAAAGCCGATCGAGGGAATGGACGTCAGGAATCATGTCAATAGGCGATGCAGCTAGCAGCAACCTATCATTATTTTGATTTCGTTCTCACTTAAAAGCCCTCCAACATACTAAACGTGGCCATAAGGTTTTTGCAGACCTGGTTTCTGTCTACCCCACAAGGAAAAAACACGTGATAGTACTTATGTATGTATATATGTACAAAAAAAATAGGTACTTTACAAAAAGCTCAATAAATAATCAAAGAATTGGGATGTAATTCTTCTTCTTCTTCTGTTTTATAAAATGGCTTCCACCGATATTTCAGTGATTCTGCCAATGTCCAGTAAATTGAGATACTAAATATCGGTGTTGTAGGGTAAAGTTGTAACAATTAGCATCAAAGATGGCGTATGTTCTTTGATGCCTCGTGGTCAGGAGGTTATGATGACAAGTCTATACGAGTCCATATAACAGTCCACTTTAACTATTTCACAAATTGTTCCATGAGTACGAGCATTTATAACACCAAACTACACCAATTTCATATTATAAAGTCCACCAAAATCAATTTGCAAAATCGTCCAAGGCAGACCCCAACTTCCCACTTCCCTTGACTTCCCACCACAAACTCCTGGGATGTAATTAAGGTGCACTCTAATAATTTTGATTGATCTCAATTTTTTTAATGCCTTTTAAAGTAATACCCAAGTTAAGCTGCAAGCAAAATATATCAAATTGTGTCTAAATTTGCGTTAGTTGATAGATAAAGCTAAGTAACATTATGAATATTGTGGTAGAATAAGTTTAACTTAAAAATTTATAACACTTGAAGTTGCATTGTGAATCTATAAAATATTTATTTGAAAATATTCAAAGCCGTTCAAAGAAGACTTATCTCAGATATTATGTAGATTGCCTTTAGAAACATCTGAATTATGAATCTATCTGCGTTTGAGATTATAAAAAGACGCACTAAGCTAAAAGTTTGCTGTGGTTTTGATATTTATATTTATTTTACCAAATCTACATATACAGTACAAAAAACCGGCCAAGTGCGTGTCGCGCCACGCGCAGTGTAGGTTTCCGTAGTTGCGAATGAGAAATTTTAAGTTCACACTTTTCACACTCGCACCTCACAGTTTAACGACCAAGAACATGTAACAATGAAAATGTATGAAATTTTACATTTTCGAGTACATTTATAAGTTGGTTGCCTATAACTTTTTAGTTGGTACTTAGCCCTGATAGTTTTTCTTTCAACTTCAGTATATATACCACTGCTGTATTTTTTTTCACGTATCCACATATATAAATGTTTAGCAGATAGAGGGGGGGACACTTACATCTAACAAAAATTTGCACTTTAAAATCAAATAATTCGGAAACGGATCCCTAAATTGAAAAAAGGTGTTATCAACCTCACTATATTTTTTAAAGACCTATTTAACGATACCCAACACGATGGGTTTGTAAAGAAAAAAAATATTACTCCGTATTTACATGTATGGAAGCTACACTAAAAAAAAATTTTTTTCAAGATTTTTTTCTACCACTTTTTTGACATGATTAATATACATACTTATACCAAATTACAGCTTTCTAGTACTAATAGTCTCTGAGTAAAACCGCGGACGGACAGACAGACAGACAGACAGACATGGCGGAACTATAAGGGTTCCTAGTTTACTACGGAACCCTAAAAAGGTAGATGCTAACCGTTTCTACGCTTTCCCAACAGCTACAGAGATCTAAAAAAGTTACGTTATACCTATACAGAGTGTTACAGAAAGTCTAAATAGGGAAAGCTGTTGTGTAGTATTAGTCAACCTGGATAAACTAAACATGGCCTTTCAGTACCTAATACAAATGCATTATATTTACTGTTAATTGTCCGTAAATTGATCTTAATAGTTTTAATAATATTTTATTGCGGTGTAATATAGAGGTTCTCAGTTTAACCTGCATGTTTGTTTGCCCGCGACTATCACGCGTTTGTCTATACTGATTGTAATGTGGATACGTTTAAGAATAGTTTAATTTAGATTCCTATCAGAACTCTGGGCAATACGTATTATGATTTAACTTTAACCCGTAATATAAACATCAACTTAATTCGTTATATGGATTCCGTTACGTTCCGTGAACAGCTAACCCTAAGCTGCGCCCACTTAATGTCATCCGCTTCATCCTACAGACTTGCCGTATGACGTATTCCATTAACAACCAATGAATATGCAGCGTCCGTCAAAACAATGCCATATCCACAACTATTTAATTTTATTCCGTCCGTGCGTCGATCGGAATTTACGGTACACCTAACTGACATATCCTCGCTAATTCAAGCCATTCAGCTGCGAGTTCGGTCTTCCACGCACGACAGTTTGACAAGTGACGCTGAGAAAATAATGCTAATGAAAATTCCATGTCACATTGTTGTGGTCCGGTCGCCGAAATCGGAATCATGGACTTGACAGCTGTCAAAAGACCGGTGGTATCATAGATATAGTATGTGTTTTGCTACGCAAATAGATCTATGGGTGGTATGGTATCAATCGTCGCAGCAACGCGACAAGAACTGCATTTAATTTTAGCTGATATTAGGGCACAGAACACGCGTCAAGTATTAACATCAAAAAAATTATACAAATTTAAACTCAGTTGTATTACTTTTAATCATCTTTACCCTCACTCCAATATTTGTCTCTGGTCTCCATTGCCTAAAGAAAACATTAGGCCATCGGTCGGCCAGCGTTTTTTAAAAAAACGTTCACATTTAACGTTTAACAGTAGTTCATAAAATATTTACCTATCTAGCACATCACAGAACAAAATATTGAATGATAACCCCGTTATCTTTCAAAAAAATTATTCTAAATTGGCCAAGTGCGTGTCGGTCTTGCCCATGAAGGGCTCCGTAGAAGCAAACTTAGATTAGCCAAAAGTGTTTGTATTAATGACAAAGTTATTTTTGCGGTTTCTACCAATTTTGCCATGATTAATATACATACTCATCCGCATCATAATATATCACTCACCAAATCACAGCTTTCTAGTACTTATAGTCTCTGAGTAAAACCGCGGACGGACAGATAGACAGACAGACATGGCGAAATTATAAGGGTTCCTTGTTTACTACGGAATCCTAAAATTGGGGGCAGCTCTGGATTTCGAAAAATTTAACGGTGCTACATGTGGTGCTACTCTGTGATGGCAATGGCACCTCACTGGCGAATCTTTGTGACCCGCCACTCCGCCCCTGTAGTAGTACTTTAATGATGAACTGACAGCATGAGAATGTTTTATTTGCATCCAACTCTAAAATTATGTTTCCATTGAGATGACATCCATGTTTGTCTTCATTATTTATTTTTCTTTGTATTCTTGCGTGCTTAAAACTACGGTAGATATTGAATATTTATTCTTTATATTCGCCTGCTCGCATGACTCAATTATTGAGGTACTTTATATGAGAGAACACGGCATGTATACCAAGCAGCGACGTATTTCCTCCAAAGCTAGCTCGTAAAATCGTAGAGCCATCGCATACATACATAAAAGATGCAATTACTCGTATGTATAATTGTACAATAAATTGTTAGCTTAAATACCAAATTATGGATTCTACCTACAGTCCCTAGCCTAGTTCATGAATACTTTGTATATCATGGTGTTTAGTCCTATGTTATCTAGCACCCACACATAGCGCAAAGTACTGCGCAGTGACTAACAACAAATTTGAGACGTTTGAGAAGCATATATTAAATCATAATGGTCAATACAATAATTAAAATAACTAAAAACAGACTTATTTTTATTAGATTAACTTTGCTGTAAGTTTAACTATAAGCAAAATAATGTACTCAAATGTAGAGATAGCTCTACGTAATGTAAACACGTTCAACCTCAATTTATTTTCTGACATGAATTTATAATTTACTATTACTTTTTATGTTCGATATATAGAATATAATATTATTGATGATATAGATAGCCAAACTTTAGCGTATTATGTACTATGTAGCTTCTATTTATGTACTTAGTCTATCTTTATTTTACAAACGTGCACATTTTATTAAAATTATTTTTTGTTTTAAATCGTTTAACACAGGCCTACGAGATAATGATGTTAATCCGATTTGAATCACAAATAATTTAATTGATACGTAAACCATACGAGAGCACACTCGTTTCAGAGCGGAGCATCCTCTGGAATATGTAGGCTTTTTTTAATTATTATTGAATTAGGCATCATCTCACCTGATGGTAAGTGACCATGAAGACGAGGATGTTAAATGCCTATCCAAAAGATACCCATTTATTCTTTTTTTGAATGTCCCGGGACTGTACTTGTCTGGAAATATAGACGCAGGCAGTTCATTGAACACCTTAGCGACTCGAACCAAAAAGGAACTGTCGAAGCGTTTAGTACGACTTTTTTTCGACAAAAGGGTGAAATTTCTGTCTGCGTCTCGTACGTAGTCCTATGGAGGAATGGTTAGGGTTCTACTAGCTCAAAGAGCGCTTTCGCACACTCGCCAAAATGGATCCTACAAAAAACCAATTGGCAAGCTACTTTACAGCGATGCTCCAAGAATTGCAGATTTGAGACCACGTCGTTTATTTTTATTCAACCTGCACATCTTATTAAAATTAATCTTTGTTTTAAATCGTTTCATTGATGCATTATTAACACGGGACTATATACGAGATAATCATGTTAATCCGATTTGAATCAGAAATAATTTTCAGAGCGAACAGGTCCAGACCTGCAATTCATTAATTATTAATTTAATTGATACGTAAACCGTACGAGAGCACACTCATTTCAGACCAGAGCATCCTTTGGATCCTTTCCCATAGAAATACAATCGGGGGTCGTGCGGTCAGCCTTATCTGGTTGAAATATTGCAAGTACCTTCCGTTACAATGTACTTACGTTATTAAGATCTGTCCGGATTTGCTGAATTTAAAGTCCTTTGAAACAGTTTGAAACGGTAGATACAGTAGATTTTGAGAATATTTTAATAAAGTCTGCCACATATTGGATTTGTTTCTGGAAATATCACTGTATTTGAAATTACAGTATATATGTATAGTTATCATGGTAATATTAGTGTACTGGGGATCAATATGACCCTGTTCCAAAAACTTTAATATGTCTCTAGTGTTATTCCTCTATACCAAAATTATAAAGCGGAAGATTTCATTGTTTGTTTGCATAGAATAGGCTCCGAAACCATTGGACCTATTTTTAAAACACTTTGACCTATTGAAAGCAAATATATCTGCTGGTGACATTCGCTATCAATAACGCGTATGAATTTGCGGATAAATTGCTAGTATTAAATAAAGAAATAGGATATGTTGAAAAAATCCACCCAAGTTTGTAGTGGTTTGTGGATAAGTTATATGTATATAGATTAGTTATGTTTTTAGTAGCACTTAATTAACAGAGTACTTAAACTAACTTAACCTTCTTTTTCCAAAATTTTAATCCCATGATAATAATGTGTGTTTACGTAGGTTTAGTGCAAAAGTACTTGAAGTTCGTTGATATTTTTAATGACTAACACGATTACCATTTCTTCACGCATCCTCGAATTTAACTTATTTTATAGCCGCACTCTCAATTCCGAGTAAGTACAAAGAGTCTGCGTTAATTGTCCCTTACATACTTAACCGGCACGTAAAAAGAAATTTCTTTTTTTAATAAGACTGGCCATAAAACAGCATTGTGAGTACCCGCATACCACACACACAACGCCCGTGGTTGGTCCTCAATAAAAATATGGATTTCGTTTCTTTTGCCTGTTACAGACGGACCCTTTAGCTTTAGATGTTAACGTCTATAGTGATGATGGTTACCAGACAAAAGAGCAAATTTATTGAAAAGCTGACGAAATGTATTAATTTTTAAACGGTTCTCTTTTAATTATATCATTGCTAAGTCCTCGCTTAAAAACACAAGCAGATAAGATGATGCACTACACAACATAAAATAGGCAATACTGTTTAATAAAACACTACAATACTTAAATTAAAAAAATACATTTTACAAAATTTATAAATCTAAACTTCTATACTTATATTATAAAGTATGTAGTAATGTAGGTTGCACTATTGTCTTCATTGTTACCATCTTTGCAAAAGAAAAAACAAAGTTAATTTTTAACCGACTTCAAAAAAGGAGGAGGTTCTCAATTCGTCTGTATGTTTTTTTTTGTATGTATGTTACGCGATTACTCAGTTATGGATCGATTTTAGTGATTCTTTTTTTGTTCGATAGATAATGCTCCCGAGATGGTCCCATAAAAATTTTGTCCCAATGTATTAAGTACTTTTTGAAAAAATAAACAAAAACCCAAAAAACTTGTAAGAGTATGCCGTTCGGTTTAAACTTATTTTTATTTTATTCTTATGCGAATCAAGATGATGATGATGACAACGTTACTCCTCTGTTTTGCCTAAACTTCAAAGGTGGTCCTATATTATTTTTTATCGTGTATCCAGTGCTTTAAGACAAAATCAACAAATAACAAGTATGCCGTTTGGTTTAATTTTATTTCTGGTTAATTAACTTAATTAATTAATAAACGAATCAAGACAAGTTGATGACGACGTTGTTCCTCTATTTTTAATTGAACTACCACACCCATTAAAACCTAATTTTTAGATCTAGTTTGTACATTTACGTATAGGGTTGAAGTCGGCATTACTTTTTTGTTAAAAATAATTATCAACACAACGTCTAAAAAGGTTGCTTAATTAAGAATACACCGAGATTAAAAGAATTATTTGAAATCCTGGAGCATTCAAGTCTCGAACACGAAAAAGAGGAATAATTTTAAGGAACCACAAGAAGGAACCACGAGACCATCCCCAGTAGAGAGAAAGGAGAGAGTAAGTAAAATTCACCACTTGTATTTGTATTTGCTATTAAGATATTCCTAACCGCGAACTAACTGAAGTGTGAAGTGGCGTCCCCCCGGTCAATGGGCTGGTGATGGGACAGAGGGAACCGAATATGTGAGTCCTGCGGGGCTTACAATATCGATGCGGCTCGGGTTTCACAACAAACGCAACGTGGCATCGATTAGATATTACCTATATGCACGTGCATGCAGTATAAAGGAAGTTCAGAATGTACTTGATTTTAGGAGTTAAGATTTTTAGTTGAAAAGTACTTAGGGTTAGTACTTACTAACTTGGATATGGTGTATGTTAGTTGATTGAGTCTAGTTATAGAAAAGATGGTTGCTCGTTTGTCATATTTGTTTCCTTTTTTCTTAAAGCTTTATAAAGATAAAGAAATATGCAACGGCGGACTTATCCCATGAAGGGATCTCTATCTGCCAACCGGAATCATCCGGCGTCATTTGATTACAAACGAGCAAACATCCATTTGTCATATTTGTGATATTTTGATCTACTTACGTTTATATTTTATAAGCTAAAGAGTGTAAGCATGCCATAAAATAAAGAGTTCATATAAACCGAGAAATATTTATTATCTTGAATCACAGATCTGTCCGAGCCACAGCAATCCAAATAATTTGTGCATATAAATCTTGACGTACCTAACTATTTATTTAAGGCCCCACACTAGGCACACTAGCGACGCCAATAATTTTATTTCTAATACTTGTCAAATAGAAATAAATTCAAGAATGTAAATCATATAAGCCTTAGTAAATATCCTGAAGTATTTTTGGAATCATGTTTTAATATTATGAGAATCAGTCATTAAGAGAACTAGTGATTACCGCCAAAAACGACCGTTTTGGCGGTAATCAGATTTTCATCATTTTCACTGATTCTGATATTTACTATATTATGACTATGATTTACATTCTTGAATTTCTTTCTATTTGTAAAGTATTCGAAATAAAATTATTGGCGTCGCTAGTGTGCCTAGTGTAGGGCCTTAAGGAATTTAAATATAAACAAGTCCTTCGATAATACTTTTGTTTGACATCTACTTTACACTTTGAGATATATTATCATTTCATCCAAATTCTCAACTGGAAACACAAACACTAATTCGTATTACCAAACTAAATCTTAGAAGTAAAGTTTGTTCCCTACTAGGAATCCATATATCTCCTAACTTTGAATCCTGCTTTGTGTTGGTCCTCAGTCCTCACAAACGCATTCTGGGACTTTGTGCCACATAGCGAGCTAGACTCGAGACATTGCAAACTAGTCGAGCGTGGAAAGAGGAACAGCCAACACCTTGGGTACAATGCAACAGCGCAGACAAACTCGAAATGGAGAACGGAGAAATCTTTGGCATTCTAAGTCTATGCTTTGCCACCGTTTCTGCCTTAAGAATCCGTCAGAATAAGTTATTTGTACCCACAGACAACTGTGTTGTCTGTGTTTGTACCACAGTCGTGTGAAATTTAGTGCACAGTGACAAATTCAAACTTCTTAAGGGACAAACATATTGGGAGTTTGTGATGGGAAGTCAAGGGGTACAGTTGAAGTTTGACTTAGACAATTTTGCAAATTGATTTAGTGGACTTTAAAGAGAGCTTCAAAGAGCATACGCCATCTTTGATGCTACTTGAAAAACCTTTACCGTACAACACCGATACTTAGTATCTCATTATACTGGACATTGGCAGAATCACTGAAATCTCGGTGGAAGCCATAACATAAAATACTAGAAGACAAACATATTATCATTTTGTTTCACCAAATTGAAAGACGTACTCGTTGCAGTTATTTTAGTTGATAAAATTACTAGCGTTGTTGAAATTGTGTACCGACCGCGTTCCAGTTTTTATATGGATTATGTGTATGACATAGATCACAGACATATATACGTATATTACGTACAGACAGAAATTCTAAAAATATTTTCTTGCTTTTTTAGACTGCGCATATTAATTGTCCATTATTGTCTTTTTGGTCATCAGTCCAACAATGAAAGAAATTTTCAGTACGTATTTAGAAAGCCTACGTAACTGACATGTCCACTTGCCCAATTCATTCATGATCATCATCATCATCAATTCTTTTTTTAGTCTCTACTGCAGGATCACTACCCTCTGTGTACTACCAGAGCCATATATTAGCTGAGCAGTCAGAGGATTTGGCCTACACTTCCAACCCTGGCCAGAGGTTGGATAGGTCTCTTTGATGTTTATGTATATGCTTTATTTAGCTTGTGTTTCCTAAGTAGCCTTCTACGTCATCCACGGGAAGACTTAAATGGTCCTACTATTCTATTCTGCCGGGAACCACACGGCTGGCCCAATTCATTGTCTGTTAGTAATTGGTCTACGATAAAGACCTCAGGCGACAGAGCCGGCCATAACTTCGTTTAAGATTCTCAGTCGCCTCAGAAATTGTGGATCTTCAGGGTTATCTAGGCGATCACATACTGCAGCCAAGTAATAAGTTTTTGTAAGTTGAACCCATGGAGATATATGTACTATAGGTTTAACCACATTTTTTTCTAATAAACACTAACTTGCCATGTTTTTCCAGGTATTTACTTATTCCCACTATTTTTTTTCGAAGCAGTAAAGGTACCATCAAGTTCAGAATCCTATAGCTAAAGCACGCAAGCAGCATCCTATAAGCAAGTCGACTGTTTGCATGTCCGTGTCGGTGTCATGAACTGTATTCCTGTGTATTTGTTTGTATCTATGTCCCTTTAAATTTATTTTATTTGCATGCGAGTCCGACTCACTTTCTATTTAATTTTTATTGACATTATTTGCTTTTCATTGTCATCCATTGATTGAACAATTTTCGGGAAATTTTAGCTATTGTGGCATTTTTTTGCCCGCAATTACGTTTCTTTCTTCATTTTGACAAACGATTTATACAAACTGAAATAAAAACTATTTGACTGATATTATTTTTTATGCATTCAGGATGCTATTCTGATAAGCTCTTATAAAATTAAGAAAATACATTTCACGGGGGCAGGATTTGCAGTTTACAGTCTTTGTACGACTAAGTCAAACAAAACAAGTTGTATCAAAATCTAAAGAAATCCACGAGGAATTGAACCAGCAGGGTTCAAATCCTCGTGGATTTTTTTTCTCATACCTTGTTATTAATTTGTTATTATTTTACTTACATTCCACTTGTCTTATGAAGTGCCTACGTTTCCTTATAATTCAAATAATAAAATTTTCTAAGAGCTTAAGTATTCGCATATAAATTCCGAAAGTCCATACGACTGATATGCCGAAGCCAGCCATAATTCACGTGCGGCCATTTCCGTGCATTTTGAGCGGGCCAGTGTGATGGAGCGGCCATAATCGAAACGATGGCATCGCAAAAATTATCATGCTCTATGGATATGTCGTTACTGTAACGGGAATATAGAGATATAAATAAATAAATAAATATATAGGGACATATCACACAAATTGAGCTAGCCCCACAGTAAGTTGTGAACTTGTGTCGCAGGATACTAACTCAACGATACTATATTTTATAATTTATACTTATATAGATAAACATCCAAGACCCAGGTCAATATGAAAAAGATCTTTTTCCATCTTGACCTGACCGGGGATCGAACCCGGCTAGCGTGTTGACCGCTGCGCCACGGAGCTCGACTCGCTCGATATGTATGCTGAAAATAAATTAACACTGTTTTTTATTTGTTGTCTTTTACTTCTTCAAAGCTTAGTTAACAATCATACATGTGCGTCCATGTGCGTCTTCGTACAAGCTACGACGATGACTTCGTCAACCAACCGTTTCTTCATAATCTACCACAAACAATATTTTCTTCTGGAACGTATCAACACGTTTCAAATATCCTAGACAAACCTCCCTGCTACATTACTGAATGAAATCGTGAACATGCTGTTTGTTTGTTTTTCGTGTAAGTGCCCAACACTGGTATCAGATTTTTCAAGCTGGCTAAAGGCATCTGACATAGCTTAACGACTTCCACTAATGATGATAGCCGGGACCAACAGTTTAACATATATTCCGAAGCAAGGAGGATCTCTAGATATTTTTATGGCACTTGTGGTCAATCCAAGTGGGAATCGCGACTGGGGCTGCTGATATGAGTAAGCGACTACAGTGCTTACTGAGCCATCAAGCTCCTCGTGAACATGTCCGTTAATAAGAACTGTTGAATTTACCACTAATTCGTGGATCTGTAATTCTGTATGCTCTTGTTCACAAAACCTTAAAAATTGAAAGATGCAATCACAGAGATGTAAATATTCTGATATCTATGGATGCAATAGAAGAAATTGTGTGGTTCCCGGCAGAGTAGAATAGGACCACTCCAAGTCATCCAGACTAAGGAAACACAAGCTAAACAAAGCTTATAAACATCAAAGAGACCTCTCCAACCCGTCTGGCCAGCGTGGAGAGTGTAGGCTAAATCCTCTGACTACTCAAGCTAATATAGACAGATAGTAGTACAGAGAGAGTCGTGATCCTGCAGTGGAGACTAGAAAGACCTGATGATGATGAATAGAAGAAAAGATTCTGTTACATTATACCCACCTAAAACTGGCGGCTCACAAACTTTCACTATCATTTATTATGATAAGTAATTTAAACTCTTGCAATACTAACCCGAATATTCAAAATATTAACCAACGACAATCTTAAATCTCAGACTGCCTTTGTCTTAACTAGGTTATCTAGACTGTGACAGAAGGAAACTAGTTCAGATGCACCTAAGTTGCCTTTTGAGTATTCGTGTTTTAGGTAACTTAAATTAAAATGGAATGCTTATATCAAAATTGACGTGAAATGTTACATTCTTTCTTTTTTATAGCATTAGTTATACCAGATAGATAATATAACAGACCAAGTGATTCCTTTCACCTTGCGGCAATAATAGTAAGGGCCGAGAAAGGATTTATAAAGTTTTGAAAGAGATTATAATTCCTTATGTATTATATATATCCGAAAAAATTGAAAAATTACTTCAATTGATTAAAATTTTTAATACTTTGTTTTTTGATATAAGTGTTATAATTAATTCAACATATAATTTCGTGTAAAGCTTTGATGTGTTAGTAGATATTTAACCTAACTCTGTTGTTAACGGTGCTCCTGGTTACCAAGGCCACCGTAGTTTGGAAACCGTAGTGAATTCATTTACTACCTAAGTTTTTTCTTAATAAATGCATTTTATTATCATATTATTGTCTCAAATTAGACGACTCGCCCTTGCCACCGTTCGTGGGCAATGGGCGTTCCTTGATATATTGCAACGCATTCATTCTTCCTATTCCTAACCTTCTCATGTTTTCTTTTTAACCCATTACCGCGCCAATTTTGCTGGGTTCTTGAAATATACTGCGGCTGTAAATTTATATTTCTTTTTTGTTATTTTAGGTAGTTTAACATTCTTCTAGGTCTTCTTAGACATAGGTAGTATAGGTTTGGTACAGAAACAGATCAAACTATAAAGTGTTTCTAACTGCTGAACATAGACCTCTCACAGGGATTTAATTAAAGTGTCTAGTTAGTGGACTTTGATCAGATCATTGATTCATCAGATCTTGGTGATCGTCCGATCACATGGTCGGTGGCTGTCCGACACTACGCTGGCAGATGCGATATCTCTATTTGAGAACATTTCAACCCCACCGGCCATTTAGTTCTGTGTATTTAATAAAATTTATCATATAGATACATTTCATATTTCTCTACATTTGAAATTTTTATAATTACTCCTGAAGAATAAAAATATGTCATCCAACAAAGTATTTATATCTGCTTTATTTATTCTAAATGTCGTTAACAAACTGCAGCAATAAACAGAATTTATGTTTACGATAAACGAATACTGAAAAAAAGTTATGTTGCAGTTGGTAGCAGAAAAACGTGGTAGTCATCGGCTGTAAAGCCTTAATATGAAGTCTAACTTTTTCTATTTCCATAACCAGTGTAGCGTTTCTTTTTCCTTTTATATAAATGCGAATGCGACACAACATCTACTAGTCGAGAACAAACATAAAGGCTGATGTTTCGATTACAATTTTAAATCTTATCAATGAGATGTTTGCCTCGCAACATAGCGACACCCGTTTTTTTCCGACCGAATATAAAAAAACTGACTTTCATTACAATTTTAAATGCAACAAATACAAAAAAAATGTCTCCAGCCACTGTACGTTCGTACTATTATTAATTCTGTGCCATGGTCTCAATTTTTACATTTGTTTTACGATTACAATGTATGCTTGGATAAATACAATTTAAACTTTGAATAAAATTTTACGTGATACTCCACGAGATGAGACAAACCTGTGTAGATGTTGGATGAAGAGGTTTACTACAAACTTCTTCATTCAGCTGATACCTGAATGTAATAAGAATGGCGTTTTTGACACATAATATTTATAATCCTTACTGTGCTGGGAAAGCCTATATGTTAGCTCAGTTTTCGCACCATATAAACTGTGATGTTAGACATAATCTACTATATATTTGAGTATTGCTTTACGTAAGGTGACCAATTAGGTTGGGAAAAATATATATGTATATTTTTGAGCACGCTCAAAGTCAACTGTTCTACAACCTACATTTCTGTTTCAGTCACATATGTGTGTGTATTTAACTATTTTGGAAAATAATTTTCTAGGAAATCAATTACAGAAACATAAAGTGAAAGTTATATTCCTATTTATGATTATGACCTGAAGGTGTAGAAGTGTCTAACCCTAAATTATATTGAATTTATATTCATTGCATGCGTTCGTTATTCGTAATTTTGAAGTATAAAGCCAATATTCACAAGCTCCCTGACGGCCAGTAATTAGAACAATGGGCAACGGAAACTATTCCGTGATATTGGAATCAGGAAATTTGCTCGCGTTTATTGGGTCGCATTTATTATGTTTTTCAACATTTCGAAACTAGTCGGACATTATTACTTATACCTACTAATAACGTGAGTAAAGTTGTGATTTCATAACGATTTTATTGAACGTTAAGGCAACTGTACTCCACCGACAAAAACACAGTTCTTGAAGTATTTAGTAACTTCGTATATGCCTCTATCTAATATCTTTAATATATTATTCAGACTAAGATTATGCGGCTTGTAAGCGATATATTTTCCTTTAAACACAACAATATCAAACAGTACAATAAAGTTACGTTTATACCAGTAATGGTCGATTTGAATAAATATATTAGAAAATTATTCCATTTTCGTAAGACTGTCTTCGGATGGTAATCGTCGAATTATCAAGTAAATGCCTCGAAGCCAAGGGCATAGCAAGGTACGGGCAGAGGGGGGGGGGGCGCTGCCATCTCCTTGAGGTGATTCCAGAAATGTTCACGAAACTGTCAAATCACATGTCACGAAAAAAATCATTTTAAAATACGTTTATATATTTTTTTTTATCTTTATGTTATAGGACGGCAAACAAGCAAGCGGGTCACCTGATGGTTTTTTAACGACAAACGGCGATAGTAAAACATACAATAAAATTTTAAAAATCAGATTAATAGAAATTGTTATATATTTTATTATTGTAAAATGTGTCTAAAGTAATATGTTTATGATAGATACATCAAGACATGCATGAACTCAATTAAATCCCAATAATAAAAATGTTACAGTTTATCAGTTAAGTGAACTTCATAAATGCATAGATATGAGGATAGCAATTGTGATGTAAGGAAAAAGGGCCTAGTCCGTCAAATACAACATCGATGTCATAAGAACCGTTTTAATAGCAAATGTATGGAAAAAAATACGTAGCATGTTCTCCCGCCCCCTCCCTCGCTACGCCCGTGCTCGAAGCTGGATATGGGAGTGCACAGCCTAAAGCAGCTTGCGGCCCTAAACAAAATCATTACGGCTGTAATCCGCCTAAACTGTTACGAAGAGCTCACGCAAATGCTTTGTTTTATTTTGTGTAGGAGTTTTAAAAGTCTCGGTAGTTGAGTAACTACATGATCAAAAGGTTTGTTTGTCATCATCTTCAGGTCTTTTATAAGCTCCATTGCAGCACGACCATCTCTGTAATACCAGAGCCATATATTAGCCAAAGCAGTCAGAGGATTTGGCCTACACTCTCCGAATTAGCCAAACGTGTTGGAGTGAAGAGGTCTCTTTGATGTTCATAAGCTTTGTTTAGATTGTCTTCGGTGTTGTGTGACATCCACGGGAAGACCTGGAGTGGTCATATTCTACTCCGGCGGGCACCACACGGCATAATTTAAATATATATATATTTTGTAAAAGTACCTTACCAAAAATCCCTAACAAAACCCATTCCTACGTAGTTAACCTAACCACATCCTATCCTAATCCTAACTAATATTATAAATGCGAAAGTGAGTTTGTTTGTTTATTTGTTTGTTACACTTTCACGCCCAACCTACTGAACCGATCATCATGAATTTTGCATACACATAGGTTAGGGTACTGAGAAGGACATAGACTATATATCACGCGGGCGAAGCCGCGGGTAACAGCTAGTATACTTATATGTTAACTAGCAGGCCGCCCGGCTTCGCCCGTGGTACATACATAGCTTATGACACTCAGGTCAGGGATATGTACCTATTCAACCATAGATATCAGAATAATAATTCAACGATGAAAGAATTTTTGAAATCAGTCCTGTTAGTAGTTTCTGAGATTATCGCGTTCAACCAAACAAACTCTTTAGCTTTATAATATTAGCATGTGGTCTCAAGTCTCAACGCCTTAATCGTACGATTTGTTCTCAGAGACTCGCATAGATGGCGCCACTCGAAACTACACAATAGTGTATCTACCGTATTACGAGAATATAAAAACATGATTCACAAAATATATATTACTAGCTGTTACCCGCGGCTTCGCTCGCGTAATATATAGCCTATGTCCTTCTCAGTACCCTAACCTATGGGTATGCAAAATTTCATAATAATCGGTTCAGTAGATACGGCGTGAAAGCGTAACAAACAAACAAACAAACTCACTTTCGCATTTATAATATTAGTTGGGATTAAAAATCAAAACAATATTTTAGGCATTATATTTTAAAATGACACCGTATATTTAGTAAGTTAAAGGCTAACGCAGATTACCGCCATCTAGTATCGAGTAGCAAGCAACTCTCCTGCGCCATACATTCGCCTGCATTTAATTTGGTCCAATATTTTTGTATGTGGTGGGCAGTCTATTACGTTAGTATTATATTGTCTTTGGTATTATATTGTCTTTGATATTAGTAAGTATAGATTGTTAAAAGCACACTTAAACACGTGCTCAGTACGTGCCTCTAGAAAAAATTGCTCGATTACTATCGTAATTTTAGAAGCGAGGACAGTAAAAAATATCTCATCGGCGCTTCCGCTTCCTACTTCAGGGTGGTCCCGGTGGAAAATAGCACGTGGACTCAATGACTGCTCTTCACAGGAGGGCTTTTTGCTTTGAAGACTAGAAAGGGTGTAGAACTGTGCTGTAGGTTTGTGGATAATGAATCTTTACTAATATTATAAATTCCGAGTTTGTATATTTGTTTGTTACCTCTACACGCTTTATTTACTGAACCAATCTTCTTGAATTTTGATAATGCTACGGAGAAGGATATATATATAGGCTATATATAACGCGAGCGAAGCCGCGGGGAACAGCTAGTGAATTATAAATGTTAGTGTGGAATAGGTAGAAATAATTATTGACTCTTTCATCTCATACATACAATTTGTTGAAAATGTCAAAATAAATATTTTGAATGCGAGAGTACTTCACCCTGTCTGCTTTTTATCTCTTCAACACTGAACCGATATATTACAATTTAAATTTGATAGGTATATGGATGGCCTATGCTCAGACCGGGTGTGCATGGTCGACTGACACTGTCACCTACACGAAATGATGATGATGAGCAGTGACCGGGAAAAGGGTTTAGACAGATAGATCGGTATACTGTTAATTTGACTCCAGCCAGAGTCCGTAATATTCCCAAGGGAACTACATTCCGAAGCGGAGCCACAGGCGAAAGCTCATTTTATACAAATAGTTACAGCACAATAACAATGCATTGAAGTTTTCTAGCTGCAAACAAATTTAAAAATGGGGTTAGCCTGGCCACCGATAAAATAAATTATATAACCAACTGACAATAGATAAGTTATTATTATTTGCCCGATCGATGTCCTATTCTTATGATGTCATGCCGTCGGATTCCTGGCTTTGGGCCTGACTCATCGAAACCTGCCTGCCAACATTCACATGCCATATAGGTTTATCTACAAAAACTTATATTCGAGGTACTAGTTTTTGTTCCGTATCATAACAGGCAGGTATCAGGTTTTCTATTAATTAGTTGATTCATGGAAGTAACCAGATATTTTGGTGGATTATATTTAAAACGTGTGCCGTGTGGTTCCCGGCAGAGTAGAATAGGACCACTCCAAGTCTTCCCATGGATGTCCTAGAGAAGACTTTGGAAACAAAAGCTTAACAAAATATATAAACATCAAAAAATCCTCTCCAACCCGTCTGGTCAGCGTGGTTGGTAAAGGCCAAATCCTCTGACTGCTCGGCTAATATACGGCTCTGGTAGAGAGAGGGTACAGAGGGGTTGAGCTCCTGCAGTGGAGACTAAAAAAGACCTGATGATAATGATGATGATATTTAAAACAAACATTTCTTAATACAAAAGGTTGTATGTTTGGTATCCATAAACTTAATGTTTTTGTAACTGACGACAGATTTGGTAAAAAGAACTGAAACGACTTAAAAAGACAAGACTGGCACACAGGTAGACTATGTAAAAACATATAAATAAGCTAAGTAAAGACTTCGCATATAAGAGAGGTAAAATTCTAACGAAATCACTGGTAAACAAAAGCTTGTTTTTAAAATGTATTTTATATACTCCCTCACATATTATAACAATCTTCGCTATTATATTACTAGCACTATTTATATTAATACTATTAACATATGTCTCATCGAACACCCAGCTCTAAATTTATACTAATGTCTACGTAATTATAAGTCAAATATAAAAATCTCGTATAAAGCTCACCTCAGCATACGAGGCTTTCCCTTTATGACTATTTTCAGCAATTTCCTCCTAAAGTCTATCAACGCGAACTTTAGAGACAGTATTATATGAGTTATAAAAAATATACCTCGAAAGCAGCTCTGGCTCCCACATATTGAAATGACTGGCACATTTTTATTTCTGTTTTCAACGACTCTATAAAACGCTAAAGTGGAAACGTAAATGGCGGGTTTCCATTTAATTTATTAATTTAGAATAGCGTCTTCGCGTGTTGCTAGTAGTTTTGAACAAGATTAGATTTTATCGTTCGCCAGTAATGAGCTAAGTTCAATAGTTGTGCCGGTATTTCATTAAGGACTTGAGCTCGAGTGCAGGTGTTTGGCGACTCCAGACAAGAGGCTATTTGGGAAGAGAAACTACACCCTTTTGACAAGTTTTGCGATTTCAATCCTTCCTCATCACACTTCAGTTGTTTCTTGGAGTACTTGACGAGCTGCACTGACTTTGTAACCAGAGATAAGTTGACTTACATAAAATTGCTGGCACATTTTTATTTCTGTTTTTAACGACTCAATAAAACGCTAAAATGGAAACGTAAGTTGCGGGGTTCCAATTAATTTATTAATTTAGAATAGCGTCTTCGCGTGTTGGTTAGAGTTCTGAATTTTGAACTATCCCAATCCAAACTAATATTTTGTTTGTTTATTTGTTTGTTACGCTTTTACGCCGTATCTACAGACCCGATCATCATGAAATTTTGCATATACATAGGCTATGGTACTGAGAAAGACATAGCTATATATTACAGTATTATATGAGTAATAAAAAATATACCACGAAAGTAGCCCTGGCTCCCACATATTGAAATGGCTGGCACATTTGTATTCACGTATTTCTGTTTTCAACGACTCAATAAAACGCTGAAGTGGAAACGTAAATGGCGGGTTTCCATATAATTTATTAATTTAGAATAGCGTCTTCGCGTGTTGGTGGTAGTTTTGAACAAGATTAGATTTAATCGTTCGCCAGTAATGAGCTAAGTCAATAGTTGTGCCGGTGTTTCATTAAGGACTTGAGTTCGAGTGCAGGTGTTTGGCGACTACAGACAAGAGGCTATTTGGGAAGAGAAACTACACACTATTGACAAGTTTTGCGATTTCAATCCTTAATCATCACGCTTCAGTTGTTTCTTGGAGTACTTGACGAGCTGCACTGACTTTGTAACCAGAGATAAGTTGACTTACATAAAATTGCTGGCACATTTTTATTTCTGTTTTCAACGATTTAATAAAACGCTAAAGTGGAAACGTAAGTGGCGGGCTTCCAATTAATTTATTAATTTAGAATAGCGTCTTCGCGTGTTGGTTAGAGTTCTGAATTTTGAATTATCCCAATCCAAACTAATATTTTGTTTGTTACGCTTTTACGCCGTATCTACAAACCCAATCATCATGAAATTTTGCATATACATAGGTTATGGTACTGAGAAAGACATAGCTATATATTACAGTATTATATGAGTAATAAAAAATATACCACGAAAGTAGCCCATATTGAAATGGCTGGCACATTTGTATTCACGTATTTCTGTTTTCAACGACTCAATAAAACGCTAAAGTGGAAACGTAAATGGCGGGTTTCCATTTAATTTATGAATTTAGAATAGCGTCTTCGCGTGTTGCTAGTAGTTTTGAACAAGATTAGATTTTATCGTTCGCCAGTAATGAGCTAAGTTCAATAGTTGTGCCGGTGTTTCATTAAGGACTTGAGCTCGAGTGCAGGTGTTTGGCGACTCGGCAAGAGGCTATTTAGGAAGAGAAACTACACCCTATTGACAAGTTTTGCTATTTCAATCCTTCCTCATCACACTTCAGTTGTTTCTCGAAGTACTTGACGAGCTGCACTGACTTTGTAACCAGAGATAAGTTGACTTACATAAAATTGCTGGCACATTTTTATTTCTGTTTTCAACGATTTAATAAAACGCTAAAGTGGAAACGTAAGTGGCGGGGTTCCAATTAATTTATTAATTTAGAATAGCGTCTTCGCGTGTTGGTTATAGTTCTGAATTTTGAATTATCCCAATCCAAACTAATATTTTGTTTGTTACGCTTTTACGCCGTATCTACAGACCCGATCATCATGAAATTTTGCATATACATAGGTTATGGTACTGAGAAAGACATAGCTATATATTACAGTATTATATGAGTTATAAAAAATATACCACGAAAGTAGCCCTGGCTCCCACATATTGAAATGGCTGGCACATTTGTATTCACGTATTTCTGTTTTCAACGACTCAATAAAACGCTGAAGTGGAAACGTAAATGGCGGGTTTCCATATAATTTATTAATTTAGAATAGCGTCTTCGCGTGTTGGTGGTAGTTTTGAACAAGATTAGATTTAATCGTTCGCCAGTAATGAGCTAAGTCAATAGTTGTGCCGGTGTTTCATTAAGGACTTGAGCTCAAGTGCAGGTGTTTGGCGACTCCAGACAGGAGTCTATAGTTTGGGTAGAGAAACTACACCCTATTGACAAGTTTTGCGATTTCAATCCTTCCTCATCGCACTTCTGTTTTTTCTGGGAATACATGAAGACACTGACTTTGTAACCAGAGATATATGCTTTGAAGTGGTACAGGTATATAGTGGACATTAAAACAGGCGTGTATCCAGTATAGTGGGCAATGGTCACGTTGGTGACGGTGAGCATGCCCACAACATATTAGGATACGAGTAAGTAAGTACCTATATTTTTTAGGTCTTGATGTTCTTTCAAAGGTAGATACGCAAAGGGTACCTATGGTAAAACCTAAAAAATATACTTTTAGTAAAGAAATTAACTGAGAGGAAAATTGATATAATAAATGTAGTTTAATTGGATCAATACAAAGTACGTTGTTGGTGTTCATGAAGTTGGTCATGAACTGCTGAATAACAAGGCACAACCTTTTGTTGAGAGGATCTGTTTTCTGACGATCTCTCAATCTGATGATTACGTATCTTTTGACCAATATTTGGCCACGCTAAAGAAGAAGAACAAAATGCTTACCTGCAATAGTTTAACTCACTTTCCTTGATCGAACACTACGTCCCACAAATTAAGAAATACAGACCAGCCAATAGGCAGGTGTACCTACACATTTAGATAGTGCCTACATAAAAGGATTCTCTTCATATTGTCGAACTGACAAATCAGTATTCACACACTAGAGAATGAGAAGAATCATGCACAACACAATATCATCAATTTAACGTAATGAAAGGATGGCAGGACAACGATACAATTTACTGCTATTGTCGGGTGGCTGATCGGTTTCCATGACGCAAAGAGGCGAAATTCATCTTTATGGACATTTCGGTCATTAAATCTATACGAATATTATAAACCTAAAGAGTTTAAGTATATGTTTGTTTGATCGGGCTGACGTCAGGAATTACTGGACCTATTTCAAAAATTCTTTCACCGTTGAATAGGTACGTTATCCCTGAGTGCCATAGACTATTATGTACTACGAGCGAAGCCGGGGCGGACTGCTAGTCTACTATATCTGCTTACGGCACTTTAATTTTTGACGAGTTTGATGCGTTCATTCCATTAACATGTTCATGAAATACATCCCTCTGTTTAGGAGATTTTTATTACAATTTAAGCAGCTACAGCTCAAGAAGTCACAGAGTAGGTTTATCAAGTTGGTAAGTCGATGCTATGTTTCTCACATATGGACCATGTGAGAAACGTAAGAACGGGCCACAAACGGAAGAAGGGGTTTTAGCCCAGTGCTTATTCAGTGATCCATTTTCTCTAATATTATTACAACTACAGGAAGCACATTATTCGTATTCTCTGTTTTTCTTGAACAGCGATTAGGTAAGATATTATCTCTTAAACTTTATGTAACAAGTAGGCACACTAACCCGACTGCCAAGAAAGGTTATGTGTTTCACGCGTGCTTTTATGTTTGTAAATTTCTTATTAAACTCGTATCTTCCAAACGCCTGGATGGACTTACCGTTAGGTTTGTCTCAAAAGCCAAAAGTTGTTTAAGAAAAAAAAAACAGAGGGCAGTTGGGTATTTAATTTCGGAAATAACAGTAACTACTTGTTATACTGCTTCTAACTAATAAGTTATCCGTACAGTATAACAGTATGCAATTCAATGCGGCAGCCCGGTTAACATAATAAGTGTCATACGCCAGTAGATGCATACTATAATCTGCATTGAGGTACACATCCTTCCTTACACAAGTTATACTCCTTGTAACTGATCTACATATAAAACGGTATGCATATCTGCGATGCGGTAGTCCGGTTAACATGATCAGTGTCACACGCTAGCACTGGCATCAACCTGCACAGTATAATCTGCATTGAGGTTCACATCCATCTTTACACAAGTTATACTCCTTGTTACAGATTTACATATAGAACGGTATGCATTTATGCGATGCGGTAGCCCGTTTAACATGATCAGTGTTATACGCCACTACCTGCAAGTACAATCTGCTTTGGGAAACACGTCATACGCTAGTACCTGCATTAACCTGAGTATAATCTGCGTTGGGAACCACATACATCCTTACACGAGTTATACTCCTTGTTACTGATCTACATATAGAACGGTATGCATTTATGAGATGCGGTAGCCCGGTTAACATAATCAGTGTCACACGCTAGTACCTGTAAAGGGAACTACATACATCCTTACACAGGTTATACTCCATGTTACTGATCTACATACAGAACGGTATGCATTTATGCGATGCGGTAGCCCGGTTAACATGATCAGTGTCATACACCAGTACCTGCATTTGCATCGTATAATCTGCATTCGGAATCGCTCGATTGACTGGCGTATGCTGCGCTGGAGTAAAATGATTACTTCCTTTTTAGAGATCCCTGCACTGATCCTTAACGGACACATTGGATTTATAGCTCTTATAAAAATAATCCTCGATGGATTTTATAACAAAGCTTTTATTTTTGGATGAAGTGCTTACAAAATGATTGTAAATTTTTATTATAAGCGAAGATATAACAAAATCAAAACGTTTATTTAGAAAATAGCATGGCAAAAAAGCACGTTTTAACGTCAAATCACAATTTTAAATTTCATGTATTATATTAATTATTGTTAAAACTTCAGACTATTACGTAATATGTAACCGTTTTGTTCTTAATTTATGGGTCTATAAAGTAAATGAATGGACAATTTTCTATATTTAGTAATAAATACATAACAAGTATGATGAAATTTGTACATCAGACTTGAAATGAAATGAAAATAACTTCATTGGCAACTCACACAATGCAACAGATAACAAAAGATTGAAAAAGAACTTCAATCGTAATGTTAATATTTAAATGTAACTTCAAATTACAAACTTAAAAATATATTTATATAAAAACGTCTACTTATATACTACTTACACTAATTCACTCAGAACACTCACTCACTATTTATTAAAGAGTGTCGCAGAGGTTGCCAAAAGGGACCCACTCAGCATAAAGCTGCAGCACAAAACACTGCAGCGCTGATATTCTGCCCTTCTTTACCAGTTACGTTGAATGTTCCCATCCCATCCTATTCGAGCAAGCCTTTAAGTCCACACATCTAATCCTTACACTTAAACGCTCAGAAATTCTGAATCAAATTAATATTTCAAGAGCAGTTCTTCCGGGTTACGCCTCTCAAATCACGTACGCCTCCTTATCGAATTGTTTATTTATTCGCTATCGAGCATTTCGCGCTGTCGTCCCCTAATGGCGTGACGCCAGTGATTGACTGCCATCCATGATCAATTATTGTAAATCAATAAGTAATTGATTCGATAATCAATGTTACATAGTATGAATACAATAAAAATTAAGCATGTAAGTTGCCTACTACTTAGTTGTAAGCGGTTGGTTAGATAGAAACAAGAAAATTGTGCTTTAAAACAATCACTAGCGTTCAGCAGGCCTATTTGCTATCTTTTGTTGACAACTACGGTGGACATCGTTTTGTTGGTCACTTCGACATCCATTATGGTATTATATCTTAGATAAAAATACACAGTCACACGAAAGCCGTAATGGAGTGACCATCGAAACGTTGTACACCGTTGTTGTCAAAAGTAAGCAAATAGCCTTGCTCATATGATTTTATTAAATAATATTATTGATCTTAGACGGTTATTATATTTGCGAATTTTACGCATGGATGATTTCAGGCAGCTTGAAAAATCTGACACCAGTGTTGGCGACACACACGACAATCAAGCATGGGTATCATGTTTAGGGTGTTCCCTGTTTTATTTTCACATAGATTCATGGCTACTAGAACCACCACCATTAAACTATTTTTTGACCAAATAAAGGTTCTCCTTTTTCGTCATTTCAATTTTTACGAAAATCTGATATTTGTTCATATTTTGATTGCATTTACTGGATAAAAGGCCATTGATCAGCCACGCCCATCGCATTAGGAGTACATGACATGAGGTGTTTAATTATGCAGGACCTGCAGGACTATGTACAACTGTGGAGTTTCACTACACAAGACACCCCGGGTCATTAATTAAACCACAGCTTATGAAGTTACTTTTACACCATCCAATCATGGGCAGTCATTCTGACGGGCATTGGTGTGTGCTCTTTTTTTGCACAGTTTAAACCTTGACTGACACACTGAAGCGTGAAAATGCTGAACATGAATGTAGCGTGTATCGTTTAAAACGTATTATATATATTTACCTTATCCATCGATGGGAGTAATTCGAGGTAATGCTTTTGTACCGCCCAAAACGATATCTGACTTAGAATTCTTTTACTTATAGAAAGCTTCGGGTGAAGGCAAAAATAAAATATCTTGGTAGATACCGATCTCGGAAAACAATAAACCGATGTACAATTTCTCGACATCCTTTTAGTGAATATATCTACGATAGTGGTCTATGTTTTCAATCGCAATCATATTTGCTGTATTGCCTGCATCCGTAGCGATATCCAGCGCGAGGTTGTAAAGGCACGATATTTTTAAATCTCAGTATTTTCACGTATCGAAACCAGGCGTTTTTACGGATTTTTGGTCCCTTTTTACACTGACAGGAGAACCGTGAATGTGAACTTGAATGAACTGTGCAAATACACTATAAAAATGTGCAAGATAGGTATTTTAACTTTGAATACGACTTCTATGGTATAGTTTAGCAGAATTTAAGTGTCATTGCAAACGACCAATGCATTCTGCCAGTTCTCATTTACGGACGGGGCTGAAACCTAGGTTTTTACGAAGGAATGGGTAATCTCAGAGTTGCTCAGAGAGCTATTGAGAGAAAACTGATAGGTGTCATGCTCGGACAGAAAAACTAATGAGTGTCTCAGAAGACAAGGCAAAGTCACTGATGTCATCAAGCGGACTGCAAAGCTGAAGTGGCAATGGGCTGGCCATGGCGCCAGGAAACAAAGTTCGTGGTGCAAAGCTCTGGTGGAATGGAGACCGTGGGGCGAAAAACGCCCTCAGGGAAGACCTCAAATGCGCTGGTCAGACGATGTTAGAAAAACAGCAGGAGTGAAGTGGATTGAGATTGCCCAAGACCGACAAAAATGGCATAAACTGGAGGATGCCTACACAAGTATGGTTGAAAAAGGCTAGAGAGAAGTGTCATTGCTAGCACGTTGAATTTTATCTTTCATTTCGTTTTCTTTGCTTATAGATTTTTGGGGATGAAAAACTTGTCCGTGCCTTTTCTTCTAAAGTCCTAGGTACTTCAGTTCTATGCGTTGTGATAAAAATATTGTATCATCATCGTTTGATTATCAACGCTTTTAACAACTTTTCATTGGTGCTTATTGATGCGCATTTCTTCATAAATAACGCTCCATATCTGTCCATTTCCGTCACAAGTCAGTGTAAAAACCTGTAAGTGTACCTTACACGGCTATTGAATCTTAGCAGACACGGACGGAACGGAACCAATGGCTTTCTACCCATTGTAGGGCTAACCTGTTCCACAGAGCCCAATACGAGAGCGAACGATTTCCTCGGGCCTCGGCTTGTTGAGTTCAATAGCAACACAGAAAATCGACGTTTGAGTAGTAGCTTTACCGCTACTATGCTTCGTTCGGTGAGTGAGAGAGCCGGAGGCCCATCTCCCTCTCCCCTTTGGGGAGAGAAAAATAAAAGGCCGGCAACGCTCCTGTGACACCTATGGTGTTGCAGTTGTCCATGGGCAGCGGTGATCACTTCCCATCAGGTGACCCACTTGCTCGTTTGCCGTCCTATGACATAAAAAAAAAAAAAAAAAAAAAAAACCAAGTCGCAGTAAAACCTTACCACGGCAGTTAAACAACGCGTAATTAATTCCTTTATACCCAGCTTTTATTGACCCAATGTAAGCTATAGCTTTCCCATTGCTGCAGTCCTTTGTACAGTGAGACACATAGAAAAGTAATACTACCAATAATATTCGTATAATAGTACCAATAGTACTGGATATACTTTTCTATGTGTGGCCCACTGTACGTACTTCTTTAGTTTGTCTTTCAGTGACATGTTTAAAGGTGCAATATCCCATTACGTGACTGTTAGTATAATTATTCTTCTTTCCGATAAATTTAAATACTTAAACAAATGATAATGAATACTGAATACTAAATTTGTTTCTGCTATATCAGTTTCATTTATGTTACCTTTTGTGTAGAGAAATGTACTACACAATGACTATCTTTGGCAGAAATAATGGAGTGGTTTTGTATTGCCTTCTCCATTTCACATTGTGAACAATCCACTAACATACCATTTTTATTACACGACACAAGCAAATTGAGAGCCACAATATTGCGCTGGTTACCGCTGGTTTATTTATAACCGTAACTCAGCACAACAAATCATAGATCTCATTCGCTTAATTACTCCGCAATATCTCAAACAAGGCACGATTAAAGCAATTGTATCAATTGGAGGGGAACATTTCGATAAAACAGGCCGCAAGGTGCGCTGCGCCTGCACCGAGATGAGTGTCGGGTTGAGGTGCATTGCATTCTTCCAAGAGGGACGGACGGGAGGGAATGGGTTGCATTCTTAGTTATTCTTACCGTTTCACATGAATCCTTAGAAACTCCTCCTTTGTAACACTCCTGGGACACTTTTAACACATATCCTTTATATCACTCTGTCAAAAATAAACTGTAATCACATGTAAATGTAATTTTTTTGTTTACATCACTATTATTGGCGAGCGACACACACAACCAGCGAGCCGGCTTATAACAAGCAAACTGGATGTCTGTTTGTGACGCGGAATGCTATCCTCCGTCTCTGTTTAACCTGAACTAGAATGTAACTCTTCTCGCTCGCTCCTATTGAGAAAGGCGCCAGTGCAAGGCGCGGGCGCCGACTCCTTCTCAGGAACGTGAAAAAACAAAAGCTCTTTTGAAACAAGTTACGGGTAATGGGGCTTTAGGTGCCTGTCAAGATATTGTATGATTTAACATTTATTTGAGATGAGTGCGAGAAGGCTTAAGGCCTGCAAGATAAGTCAGCTCTGATGATAAATGAAATCATAGTTACATTTTGATAAGTTATTTTTAACTTATCTTAATGGCTAAAGTGGGTCGAAAGACGAAGAGAAACGAGCACGTTTTTCATGATGCTGTTTAAAATATATTTCGCAATTTTAAACCAAGATTTGTATCCGTCGATCAGTTCCTTAATCCGGCTCGAAGGACCATATTTTTTCTTTGTGTTTTTTTAAACACTATCTCCTTAACTTTTGTTTATAATTCATGATTTTTGTATTCTTTTCGCAATCAAAAAACAAACATAAATGCTGAAATCCTTCTATAAGTCTTAAACACAAAATTATTCGATTGAAACAGAAATACTAGTAGTATGAAACAAAGCCTGCTACCTGTTAGTACACAGTTACAAGAAACACAGGTCATTAGGTTATTGAGAGAAGCTGGTCCAGCCAGGCGCATTCCTAACGAGATAGATAACCGCCTTTCCCGAGGCAACACCAACTATACGAAGTACGTTATATACAGGGTGATTTTGAATTCATTGGTTTACTTTTGAAATTATATACAGCCTTATTTTAAATTCAATATACAAACTTTAAGAGGTGACTCAGCCCATCAACATGAACAACTTTTGATATCAGACCAATGCTGTGCACTCAAAAAAAATTACATACACATACAAAAGTGTCCAGCTGATCGGTCCAAATGTATAAGTATGGAAAATGTAAAAATAATATTTTATTATCAGCAGTGGTGTTTGCCTGGACACTTTTGTATGTGTATGTCAATTTTTTTTTGAGTTCACAGCATTGGTCCTATATCAAAAGTTTTTCATTTTGATTGGATGAGATACCTTTTAAAGTTTGTTTTGTTTAAAGTAAAATAAGGGTGTATACTATAAACCTTTATTTAAAAATTTAAGTTAATTAAAACTAAACATTTTCAACATTAAGAAAAGCTTAAAAAATACCCCAACGCTTTGATAGACGCTATGACGTAAAATAAAAACCAAAAATTAAATCAGAAATTCAAAACAAAAAAACCGGCCAAGTGCGTGTCGGGTCACGCGCAGTGTAGGGTTCCGTAGTTGCGAATGACAACTTTGAGTTCACATTGTTCACACTCGCACCTCATAGTTTAAGGACCAAAAAACATCTAACAATGAAAATTGTATGAAATTTTACATTTTCCAGTACTTTTTATAAGTTGGTTACCTATAACTTTTTAGTTTGCACTTAGTACTCAACTCTGATAGTTTTCCTTTCAACTTCAGTATATATACTACTCCTGTAATTTTTTTCACGTATCCATATATAACCGTTTAGCAGACAGAGGGGGGGACACTTACCTCTAACAAAAATTTGCACTTTAAAACCAAATATTTCGGAAACAGATCCCTAAATCGAAAAGTGGTGTTTCCAACCTTACAATATTTTTTAAAGACCTATTTAACGATACCCCACACAATGGGTAAGTAGAGAAAAAAGAATTACTCTCCCACTTTACCTGTATGGGAGCTATCCTAAAAAAAATTTTTTTCTATATCAAAACCACTTTTTTGCCATGATAAAAATACATACCAATACCAAATTACAGCTTTCTAGTACTTATAGTCTCTGAGTAAACCGCGGACGGACAGACAGACAGACATGGCGAAACTATAAGGGTTCCTAGTTTACTACGGAACCCTAAAAAGCCGAAAAATAAACTATTTTAAAGTATCAAATTAAAGGAAATTCAGTAAAATAAGGTCAGCGAAATTTACGCAAAGCAAATGATTTTAGGCCGGTACACAACCAGCAATTCAGTGACGCATTAATGTTTTTATACGTAATTCTTTTTTACGAATGCCAGTGAATTCGATTACACCTGTATATCGGTACATACAGGTAGCAAGGTACCATTTGCTTTAATGTTAAACGATGTTGTTGAAAATGGCAAAAAACATGTTTGTTGTATGGGAGCCCCCCTTAAATTTTTCTTTTTTTAGTATTTGTTGTTCTAGCGGCAACAGAAATACATCATCTATGAAAATTTCAAATGTCTAGCTATCACGGTTCATGAGATACGGCCTGGTGACAGACAGACAGACATAGAAATCTCGTGAATAGTATCCCGTTTTACCCTTTGGGAACGGAAGCCTAAAAATATTGTAATATTTTCAAATATCGGAACCTAGTTTACGAGTAGAATAATAAAAAAAGATTTTACAGGTGCATATATTGGTTACCATAAAAGGTTATTATAAAAGACGCCAGACGACGAACGGGTCATCCATCAGCAGGACCAAACAGTGCGTCATTTCTAAAAGTAACAAAGTGAAAAGCTCGAGGTATTCTATACTATCTTGTAGTGTATATCTTTACCTCTATTGAAAAATTGCTCTTGTAATTGCTGCACAACTTTCTAGCGCTTGTAACTGAAACCATTTTAACTTCAATGAATTTCAAACTAACAACGAGTACCAATACTTACACACATTGTTTACTGGGATAAATTAATAAGTTTTGTGGTTATTACTAATTAGAAATACATGACTAACAAAACACTCAAATGCAAATACCTGATTGACCGACATATCGCATTCATTTATGTATAAATATTATTTGCTCTGTTTTATATTCCGCCGCGGCGCGATGAGCAAAAAATCTTCATTCAGTAGAGCTTGATGTTATAAGTACAATTCGCAAAATGTACAAGTGATGCAAAATGTACAAGTGACGCAAAATATAAAAGTGACGCAACACATACAAGTGACGCAAAATATGCTTACATATCTTTTTCCAGAATACGCGAGAACAACAGTCTCGTTCAGTAAGATTTTTAGCCTACTGAGAAGCAACAGGTATGGTATGCTAGATGTACAAATTACGTCAATTCGCGTATAGAAAATGCTGTGGACCCGAAGGAGGAACAGTTAATCAAGATTTTTGATGAGTTAGTCTTATCGGTAACCAAAGACTAGTGTTTTTCCTAGTCTATAGCCTATCTGATATTCTGATGTGTGTGTCAGGTGGGTAGGTGTAACATGTAAAGTTTAACTTAAGCCATCGAGCAGCTTTTACGTTAGGAGTAGATAAGCAGCAAACATTTTTGCATCCTACAATCTTTCACATTTATAATATTATAATAATAAGAAAGCTCCTAAACAAACACTTTAATGAAATTTTACGATTTACGGATTAATTAAGCTCGAATTAACTGCCCATTACCAAAACCTGTTTTATTTTATTTTTTTTGCGGATGTCAATGAATTTGATAACACTCTGTAAACAATTTTATAAATTTAACGCTTATTCGCAAATTTTATGAAGTATCTATTCGTCGTAGAATGCACTTTTTGCGAATAGCACATTTTGCGCCAGGCCCATTGAATGGAGCACTCAGTAATTTTAACGACTGCCATACGGCATTCCTGCGCTCACACTCACAACGAATACGTTTTCAAATCGAGTTTTTAATATATCTTTTTGTTTCCTGTCCGTATAGCCGCACTGTCGATTGATGGCGGAATAAAAATAACGAAATGTTTCAATCATAATTTATGATGTTTGTGCCTACTGCCTACTAAACTACTCGTAAACCCGAAATGGATAAGTATTGACGAGCTCCGTGGCGCAGCGGTCAACACGCCAGCCTGTGACACGGAAGGTCCCGGGTTCGATCCCCGGTCAGATCAAGACGAAAAATGATCTTTTTCAGATTGTCCTGGGTCTTGGATGTTTATCTATATATGTATTTGTTATAAAATATAGCATCGTTGAGTTAGTATCCCATAACACAAGTCTTACTTAAGAACTTACTTTGGGGCTAGCTCAATCTGTGTGATTTGTCCGTATATATTTATATTTATTTATTTTATATTTATTTATTTGAAGTCGCATGCCATGTTTTACCACATAAGTAGGTATGCCTGTTCGGTACTTTCTTCTTGCTTGCTAGATAGTGATTACTAATGCTGATCATGAATCATTTTCATTAGTGACCATTTGGCTTCTATTGTTTTCTACAGATGATTTTTCCTTCACCGTTATTACAGATAAATACCTGCCTACTTAAATGCTAGTCTATAAAATTTACGCGAAAAAACTTTTTAAAGGGGAAATGAAAGGCACCGGATGAAGAGATACAGGAACCGGACGAAACCGAATGATGAGACACAGGAATCCGACAACACCGGATAATGTAAAACAGGAACCGGACGGCACCGGATGATGAAACACAGTAATCGGACTGTTGTCCGATTACTGTGTTTCATCTGGACTGGACAGCTTGACAGGGAACCGGACAGAATGGATGATGAGACACAGGAATCGGACAACACTTGATGGCTTGACAACGGAACGGGAGTTCACCGGATGATGAGACTCAGGAACCGGTCAGCACCGGATAATGTATAATCAGAACCAGACGACACCGGATGATGTGACACAGGAATCGGACAGCTTGATAGGGAACCGGATGGCACTGGATAGTGTGCCTTGGGAACCGGCAGGTACCGGATGATGAAACACAGGAACCGGACGGCACAAGATGATGAGACATAAGAACCGCACGGAACCGGATGATGTGAAATCGGTACCGGACGGTACCGGATGTCACATTATCCGGGAATCGGACAACACTGGACAGCTAGACAGGGAACCGCTAGGCACCGGATAGTGTGCCTTGGGAACAGGAAAGCAGCGGATGATGAAACACAGGAACCGGACGGCACCGGATGACGAGACACAGTAATATCAGATTACCGGAAAATGAGTAATCTCCGGTGTTAAAAATATTACCTATAACACCGGCTAATTAGGTATCGTAACCGGACGGCTCCGGATGATAAGACACAGCAATCGGATAGCTTGACAGGGAACCGGAAGGCACCCGATAGTGTACCTTAGGAACCTGCAGACACCGGATATTGAACCGGATGTTGTTGATGATGAGACACAGGAATCTGACAACAGCATATAATTTGTAATCGGAACCGGACGGTACCGGATGATGAGACACAGGAATCGGACGGCACCGGATAACATGAAATCCGAACCGGACGGCACTGGATCATGATACACATGAATCGGACAACACTGGATAGCTAGACATGGTAACCGGAAGGCACCGGATAGTGTAACTTGGGAACCGGAAGGCACCGGATGGTGAGTCACAGGAACCATATGGCACCGGATAGTGTGACATGGGAACCGGTAACGAGGGGTGTTCGAAGGCCGCAGACGTTTAGTAAATGGACAAACTGAAAAGTTTAAATTACAAATGCCAGCTTTGAAACGTCATAATTCAATATCAAATTCTTCACTACTACAATAACTGTCCTACACATAATCAAGGAATTTGACACAAAGCAAGTAATAGACTGGCAAAAACAAATTGTACGGAACCCTCATTGGGCGAGTCTGACTCTCACTTGTTCGGTCTTTTTTTTTCAAAACGACATTACGCACATGTTTTATACAGCGCACATTTAGTAAGGAACAAAGAAAATTCGTTTATTTGGTTTATAACATTAAATGATAAATTTACAGCTGATTGATCACGCACTAATTTGTACATAGGACATAGGTATACATTAAAAAAAATACAACTGAACAACTAATTTGTACGTTCCACTCATATTACTCCCAGTCTCAGTCCCCACTTGGATGGGTGACCGCAAATGCCATAAAAATATCTCGAGCTACTCCGTGCTTCATAAGGCACGTTAAGCCGTTGATCCCGGCTGTAATCATTGATGGCAGTCGTTTAGCAATGTCAGATGCCTGTAGGCAGCTTGAAAAATCTGACACCAGTGTTGGCCACTTACAAACACGAAAAACAAACAATATTACCGTCCCGGTACACTTACCTGCTGGCAACATACGAAAGTAGGCATGTTACGAATATTTGTATTTGCATTCGCATAAGCGAATGATTCGCATCAACATTTGCATTCGCATCGAACGATGCGAATGTTTTGCGAATGCGAATCTGTGCAAGTCGGTGCATGCTAGAAGTGGGCGGGGTCATATTTGGTGCAGCCGGGCTCATCGCTATGAGCCACTCAGAAATCGCCTTATAGGAGAAAAGGCTGCCAAATTACTTTTCATTAAATATAATTAGCCTGTGTTAAAAAAATCAATGTTTATCTACCTACTACCTATTAACTGTACCTTTATTACTATTAATATGTATAATTATTAATAAATATTGTGATTACGTACTTATCTTTTGTATTATTTGTTATTTTAATGATTTACCGGAATATTGGCATTCGAATTCGCATTCGCAAATTCGCATGACCAATATTCGCATTTGTCCCGCAATGTCGAAAATATGATATTCGTAACATCCCTATACAAAAGCAAGGCTTTGTGAAATTGGACTAAACGATTTCCTCTCATGTCGTTATATTAATTAAAAGCATTTTTTTGTTTTAAACTATCGTGAGATACAGACATAATTAAAATACGTAACAAAGGGTTACTTACGTAAATAGTCACATTTCTACCTCATCCGGAGGTCTTCCTCAGGGCGGGTGTGAATCGAGACGCGCGCACGATATCGTCCCAATCACAGAACTATATCAAGATAGAAGGAAGAAGTGTATGTACCTCGCGTGGAAAAATTAAGCCTCAATGGCTCAAATGTTCGGCGCGAAGCTCAGTCGGCGAGCGACCGCAGTCCGCGTGCGCCGTCAAGTTCTAGAAACAAAATGACTCGTAGTTCGGTAATTAACTCTGCAAACAACACCAATAAAGGTGGAGCTGGAGATCAAGGTATTTCCTTTCATTGGTTAGTACTATTTATTTTAAAATATCCGTAAATATTTAAAAAACTGTTATTTTGTTGCTCCGTATTACTTTTACCAAAATAAAAAAGAGCGATTATATATCGAATGCTAGTTTTCCATTGCTGCCATTGCCATAGCTGATTCCAAACTTACCTACTTATATAGATTAACATCAATTCAATGTTAACAAAATTTTATGTTTTCCTTATTAACTTGACGGGGAATCGAACCCGGGCGGGGCGGTTCAAATGTGCTTTAGGTACCACTGCGCCACAGAGGTCGTCGATATCGTAATTAATTAGATTCGAAGAAATTTTTTGGGTAACACGAATAAAGTAAAGTGTACTTTATTCTTTTCACTACAAATATGTAGATCGATATCTTAGACTTCGCTGCGCAGCGCGTACACAACCTCCCGCTTCCATATTTTGTTGGTATCGCGGGCGGGGCGGGACGAGGGCGATATTCTAAGGTATTATCGGTATTTCGTTTTTTAATCGATGGCTTGAAATCGTTTTCGCGCGGCTTATATTTCCCATCACTAAATTTAACTCGTGACGTCAAAATACCTACGCAAAATGTTACACGCTCGGTGTCGATACAAATCGACGAGCATTTTTCTTCTATCTTGATATAGTTCTGTGGTCCCAATACCGCACTACTCAACCAACCACAACTGTACAAAGACCGAGACCTCCGGATGGGGTCGAAACCTGTCGGCCAGTTGCTGACTATTTACGTGAGTAACCTGTTGTCACGTATTTTAATAATTAAAAGCAACCTGTTTCTACTATTAACTTGATTCAAATTATTATAGACTGATTTATCGCACAGCCAATCATAATAATTCCATCGATTAGCGTAGACCGCGCTCTCTCCCACAACTCACACTAGTTCGCTGTCACTCTGTAATAGACGTGCGATCGATGATTGATGCTTCGTAGGAAACCTGCATCCTGATTATTAAAAGGACTTTTGATTTGATATCGAAAATCAACTCTATTAATTTATTTGCTTAGAAGTCGTATTTAGTAATGTACCTAAAAACCTATCTCTCATCTGAGAGTTTCCCGGTTGCATCCTCGGCTGTGACGCTTCTGAGTCAATAACGGGGTGCGCAATTTATTTATTTATTTTTGGATTACACAATCATATTTACGCAGTTAGAAACTTCCTTATGCCTCATGTAGGAGTATAGCTACTTTTATAGAAAACCCTCTTTAAAGAAAACGACCGCACAAATTAAAGCCTGCGTCACCCGCAGATAATAGGTTTCTGTAGGTGGAAGAAATTTGATAAGCAGTCCAGTAGTTTCAAAATGCAAACAAACAATCGAATCTTTCCTCTTTATTATATAAGTATAGATTACCAACTATCCTAATCCCAATATAGGTATAGACTTCTAGGTGAAATTTTTTTGAAAATCAGACGAGTAATTAAGGCGCCTTTCGATGCAAATAAACTATCTTTATAATCCATACTAATACAGGATGTTAGTGTGAACAGTATAATCCTTTTAACCAACAAACCAGCCCGTCAAAATGAACAACTTTTTCTATGGTACCAATGCTAGTAACTTAAAAAAAAATTCGTCATTTCCATACAAGTGTTCGGCCGGCCCAGCACTTTGTATGAAAATGTTGAAAAAAAAATTGTGTTCCCAGCATTGGTTCTAAAGGAAAAGTTGTTCATTTTGACGGGCTGGTTTGTTGGTTCAAAGAATAGCACTGTTCACACTAACACCTTGTATTATTAATGCGAAAGTAACTCTGTGTCTGTTTGTCCCTCTTTCACGCCAAAACTACTGATCTCATTTAAATGAATTTGGTACACAGTTAGCCTAGAGTCTGAGAAAGGACATTTACTTTTTGATTCGATAAAGGCTACCCAAACTCACTTTTCCACGAGGACGAAGTCGCAGGCACAGCTAGTATTAGTATAGATGACATCATCCGTATTGCAGATTACTCTACACATAGGTCTCGTCGCATTGTTCCCACAAATCAAGCAAGTTAGCTGCCAGTCGATGATGAATGCGAGACTGATTTATAAGGAACGTTATTGAGGCCCTCGCGCTAATCCCATTGGTCCCGGTCGTGAGTAATCAAGATCAGCGTTTTATGTTCCATTCGAAAACGGCATTCCATTCTTAGGTATAATAAGAAAGTTATTACGGTAATATTACACTTTTTCAATAAGAAAAAAAGAAATGGAATATTTTGAAGAAAAAGCGTCCAGTGATCTCAAAGCGACTCATAATCGGAATCCATCATCCGGACTTTTATTTTACCACCGAATTCGAGATACCTACACTATCTACTTCATGTGTATATCGGTCATTTTCATTAACACTGCTTCAGGTAAAGATGCGGCATGATCCACATTGCAGTTTGCTATCGCACCTTTGATTATATACTCTCTAGGCGCCGTCATGCCTTTATTTCAATGTTTAAAAAACTGGCCAATTTTTCAGTGCTTGTGTGCGTGACAGCTTTGTGTTATCAGATCTACACATAAGTACGTCGTCGTCATACTCATCGTATTGTTTCCACAAATCAAGCGAGTTCGCTGCCAGTCGATGATGAATGCACTGATTGATTTATAAGGAACGCGCTAATCCCATTGGTCCCGGTCGTGGGTACCTAATCAAGATCAGCGTTTTCAGTTTCCGATTCGAAAACAGCATTGTCCGTTAATATGATAAAATGATGTTTTATTATTATGTTCACTACGGGACTTACCGCGATTATTTTTGAGTTCTGTCTGATATTTCGACAACATTGCAGCTGCCATTTTCACAGACTAACTGAAGAGACTGCGGTGGTGGATGTTGAGCTGTCAAGGGAAACCGTATCGGTCTACCCTCTTTCTTTGTCTTTTATTACACAGGTTTTTACACACAACACTGACGGTGTCCATTCGGGAATTGTTCACTGATGCGCGCGTACACTTTTTACACAACTCAATCACGGGATTCCATGTACCCGAAAGCTTGAAACCGTCTTCCCGATTGAAATTGGGATGCTTCTTAATTTCAATCGCTTCCCTAACTAGCCGGGGTATAAAATGGCGTTCAGTTGCAAGTACTTTTGGCTGGTGTAGCTCGATCCAGTGATTGGTCTCTGCTTGTGATAGATGCTCCGCTATGGCAGACTTCACAATATCCCTGTTTTTAACTGCGGTTATGTGCTCTTTGACCCGTTGAGCTATAGCCCTCTTAGTTTGTCCAATATACGAGCGACCACAACTACAGCCAATTTTATAGACACCAGATTTTTCCAAAGGCGTGCTATCCTTCGGTGACCGCATATAACTTGCCATTTTCTTGGCTGGGGTAAACGTGGCTCGAATAGAATATTTTCCTAATACTTTGCCGATTTTGTCTGTTACCCCTCTGACGTATGGTAAGTAAGCTGGCTGCCTGTCTACCGTCGGTGCTCGTTCACGCTTTGATGTTGGAGGTTGTCGGATCTTACCATCATAACCATTGCGTCTTAAAACCGCTTGCACATGCTTCAGCTCTCCCTCTAGGTGTTCCTGGTCACATAAATCATGAGCTCTTCGTACGAGAGATGCAGACACTGCTTGAAGATGTGAAGGGTGATGGTGAGAAGTCGCATGCAGGTATTTGTCCGTGTGAGTCGGTTTCCTGTATACCGTATGACTCAACGTCCCATCCTGGCGCACTGATATTTTGACGTCCAAGAAAGGCAAGCTCCTACTAGACTCCATTTCGAGAGTGAACCTCAGTTTTTCGTGAATGGAGTTTAGATGATCGAGGCAACGTTGAACTCCATTATTGCTACCCTCCAATATACAAAACACATCATCAACATACCTCTTCCAGATTTTCACTGACGTCGGGGCAGAGTGTAAGGCTATCTCTTCCACGTGTTCCATCCATAAATTGGCAACAACTGGAGCGACAGGACTGCCTATAGCCACACCATCAATCTGAAGGTAGTACTGACCATTGTATAAGAAATAGCTTGAGGTTAGACAAAATTCCAGTAACGTTAAAACATCCGTCGAAATATTATTGTCGATTAATTTCTCCTTTATGACATTTAAGCACTCAGATACGGGTACATTGGTAAACAGTGATTCGACATCAAAACTCACCATCACTTCCTCGCCCTCAATTCTGGTTTCGCTGATGATATCAATAAATTATCGAGAATCCTTGACGTATGATGTAGATTTGCCTGTTAAAGGAATCACATAATAGTGATTGTGACCGCGAAAGCTTAAAATCATATATAAAAAACTGATGTTTTATTATATCCACGGTAATTTAAAACTTTGTCAATAAGTTGATCGCTTTGGACTCTTCGAAAAATTTTCAGAAAAATTTCCGGTATTGATCCTATAGGAAAAGTTGTTCAAATTGACGGGCTGAATCACCCGTTAAGGTTCTAAAACGATTAATATTCCACCAGGTATTTAGATGCTAAAAGGTGTTAGCAGTCCAGTGTTGTGCTACCCATAATCGAAAGGTAGGTTATCAAACTACTAGCTGTTACCCGCGGCTTCACCCACGTGATATATCCTTCTCAGTACCCTAACCTATGTGCATGCAAAATTTTATGATGATCGGTTCAGTAGATACGGTGTGAAAGCGTAACATACAAACAAACTCACTTTCGCATTAATAATATTAGTTGGGATATCAATCCTGCTTTCAAACTTAATCGAAGTTCCTCACCCTACATTTCCCCGGTCGCATCCGCAATAAAATATTTAAAAGGAGAGATGTTTATTATATTTCGTCACCGAAAAAATAAACAACTCGTCCTTTTAAATATTTTATACAGTTAATCTAGAAGGTAATGAAAGAAACTCTGCGAACTACATTATATTAATAGGCTAGTTTCCCAAACAAAAATAATTATTTTTAAAATAATATACGGCGTCCTATAGTTTATCAAAAATATTAGATATGTATTTCTTCTTGTTAATCAAACATAAACCTAAACGTAAACAAACTAAATCATTGAGATAAAGTCCATTAAAGTGGACGAGTGGGGCTCATGCATAACGCAACAGGCCGGTAATAAGGGTATCGGTCAGTGACGTCATGCGGAACTTTAACGAGCTATATCTTTATATATTTTTTATACAAAAGAAAAATACGTGACCAATACTTTTCAGTAATCTACCAATCACCAAAACTAATTATTTTAAAAACAATTTATGTAGGATACTATCTTGTTCACGGTGTAAGCTTATTCACTGTGTAAGTGTAAGTAAGTGTTACGTAATAAGAAGACTTTTTTTAAATCTATTGTGTAACTCTCATGTTTGAATAAAACTACAATAAGTTCATTCATCGTATAATTTATTTCATTTGCGACTGGGTACGATCAAATCTCACTTAGACGTAAATTCGACTGTTCCCGTGCTACAGAACCCACACAAAACTTGTATTACCACTGTAATATAGACGCTCATAACATTTACCACCTTATTAATACCATAACTTGTGCCATATACATAACTTTGTACATTTATGAGGAACAAAGACATCAACAAAAACATACGAGATCTTAAGGTAAGTACTAACCATATGCAACGCTTGTATTTTTAGGGTTTCCGCGCGGTGTTTTCTGGGTTCCGTTAGATCTGTGTGTCTGTCTGACTGTCTGCGGTTTAGCTTAGAGACGATTAGTAATATATCACTTCACTACATAATATAAAAGTCGCTTCCCGATGTCCGTCTGTCCCTATGTATGCTTAGATAAAGAAACACGTAACGGATTTTGATGCGGTTTTTTTATAGTTTAAGGAAGGTTAAAATAAATGCCCGGGCACACCCGCATGCTGCTAACGCCAAAAAGTGGTAAAATAAAATTTGAAAAATGTAGGGTTTCTCCCATACACGTAAAATGGAGATATTTAATTCCTTGTTGTGGTTTTACACTGGATGAGGAGGGGCTTGTTTGGGGTTGGCTTTAGAATCGTGCGTCACGATTTATGGAACAAAAAATTTTTTGCTTCTGTCAATGACAGCAGGACATCAGACCCGACGATTAAGTGCTGCCACCTAGCGGTAAGCGGCTTCTTAGCGGTTCGAAAATATTTTGATTGCTTTGGCACTGATTAGTGCTCTATGAAATCGCCTAATTTTCAGGCGGGCGAATTTTAAAAGTTTACTATAAAATCACGAAATAAGGTTTATAATTTAACAAGCTATATACTAAAACCTTCCTCAAGAACCACTCTATTCATTAAAGAAAACCGCATGAAAATCGGTTCAGTAGTTTTTGAGTTTATCGCGAACAGACAGACAGACAGACGCGTCGGGGGACTTTGTTTTATAATATGTTATAGATGTTTCGATTTTTTTCGCAAGAAAAGAGTAAATTTCTTTGCCATTGAGCCATCGGATCGGAACCTTAATAAAACAAGCTTTGCATTATGAAATGGAAAAGTAATATATCATTTAATAACAAAAGTTTATAAAGAACATTTACACGCCTAATAAGCGCTACATACGCACGTTACGAATTTATATGTACGTTGTAAGGCCGTTGAGCAGTGTGGTACCAAAATAATTGATGTTTTTGGTCAGTATGTCCCTTTACACAAAAAAAATATTGTTCATCTCTATTAGTCATAAACTAAAATAGGATTATTTATCCTTTAGAGAATAAATTTAAAATTGTAATATAGGCTACAGAAAACGTTAAATAAAGACAATTTTTCTCTTTTAAATATAGCGCGGCTACTTTGTAGACTCTGTAGCACGAACAATGAGCGTCGTGCAACGTGTGAGCGAGCGCGCGCGTTTTTTGTCAGTCGCCGATCACTCGCACGTCGCGCGAGCCTTAACACTCACCAACTTATAGCCTTTATATATCACATAAAGATTAATTATAATAAATATATAACATTTTTCGCGTCATCTGTGTTTGTGGGGCCACTGCTAAATCATATTAAAGATAGGAAGCCGCACTTCAAACAACCAATATACAAAAATAACTGAAAAATAAATAGTTTTGACGGAATTTCAGAAAGGCGGCCAGTCTGATTTGAGATTGTGGTCAACTACATGTTCGCTCTCCGAACTAAAGGAGTTAATAATCACTTACTAGTAGTATAAAAAATCTTATGAAACTATTTCATTATATCTTTAAAGTATGCAAAATCTCAATTGTAAATGCTATGGTGCAAATAACACTCAATTCACTAATTTCTTGCAACCTATTTGAAACTGTATAGATTACGAAGATTGCATGCAATGTAAAATCCACAACTCACATTACAACTAGAGAAGACAGCTCGAAAAGCGAACAGAGAGCACCTTCAAAGTAAAAAATAAATTAGACTAATCAATAACTTACTCCACTCATTATAACTCGGAATGTTCGTCGTTGCCGTCGCTGAGCTGCGGCGGCGGCTCAATAGAGTCGGCGTCTTTTCCCGTGTCGCCGGATTCCGGCTCCGCAGCCGGAGTTTCCGGAGATTCCTCTTGGGTTTCCGGTTTGGACTCTGCCTCTCCGTCTCCTACCACCGACTCAGTTTTATTCTCAGACTCTTTCTTCGCTGGCTTCTTCGGCCGCCATATTTTCATTTTATTTAGTAAATACTTGACCTCCCTGTCCAAATTCTGCATTTTTTCTCGTATACTATCAATGGTCAACTTTATATCCTCATTTTTCTTGAGCGCGTCTTGTTCTTTGATAGACTTGTTTAGCCAAGTCTCAGTTTCAGTGATTTTCTTTTCTAATACTCCAATTTCTACTTCAGTGAATATATCCTTATCGACATTTACTTCCTTGGTAAAGTTCTTGGCCATTTTGAGGAATTCATTGGAACTGTTCAATAAATCGCGCATAGAGGCGATAGCGTCAGGTCTTTCCCTATGTTCCCAATTTTTGTAAAATATTGGGTTCGTTTTTTCCTTCAGTAAATTCAACTTTTGTTCAAACATTTCCGTTGGCGCATCGTATCCGTCGTCATACAACCATTCGGACACTTCGCTGCATAATTTTCTAATCTCTTCGATTTCTTCTGGAGTTCCACACTCTGAAAATTCTTCCATATCCATTTTCATTTGCGCGTCTACTACAAACGCTTCTAAAGTGTTCAGTGCTGATTCCCTTTCCGTTCGCTTGCTATCAATCAAATTCAGCTCGTTGATTTTTGCCTTGGAAGCCTTAAATTGATCAATGTTCAAGGGTTGTAAGTTCATCACTTGTACTTCAGTAGTAATCGGTTCCTTCAAGATCAGTATTTTAGGTTTAGGCTTCTCAGTTTCCGTCGTGTTCTGCTTTTCGGTGACCGTCTCATTAGCTTTCTGAGTGTCATTCTTTTCAGCTTCCTGCGGCGGTTCCTCAGTTTTCTCTTCTGGTTTTTCGATGGTTTCTGAGTCGGAGCTGAATAGTTTGCTGATCGTGCTGCCTATTTTAGACAGTGTGCTATCTTTGTCCTCGTCTTCCGCTGTGACCGTCTTCTCGGCTACGAATTCTACGTTGACTAGGTTAAGTATCCCGGAATCGTCCATGTTGAAGTGTGCTTTGATGCCCTTGTGTTCGATGTTGTCTCCCGTGTGCTTGGCGAGCGCGTCGCCCACGCCGGAGAGCATCACTTGCGTCAGGTTAAGCGAGCCGATGTACGCCAACTCGGAGGAAGGAATGTGGTCTAACTCAGCGTAATTTACGTTGAATGTGAAGTCGTCGATGTGTTTATTGAAAGTGATTACCTTCTTTTGCGGGTAGGGATTCATTGGGCTGAAGAGCGTGCGTTTTATCTGGAACAAAATAAGATTTGATGACGTTTGGTAGATATATAACAATAGGTAGTAGTAGGTAACAATATACTACATATAATAAATATAAATCTTTGTAAACACATTAGTGAATTTACCCAAAATGACATCCTCATTAAAATAGATAACATTAGCTTGACAAAATATAAAGCTCTTCTCCCATTGCAGCGCCCGTCAGGGTCCTTAATTGTTACTTTTGTTCAATATGCTAAGATCTGTATTACACATTAAGGAAGCAATAAATGATTGATTGATTGATATGAGTAACTAGGTATGCTGGTAATGAGAACGTGACCAATACCCAAAAAACAAACTATATAACACTGTTAGATTATAGAAGTATTCCGAAAATTTGCTATGGGAAATTTTACATTTAAATATTTAAACTGTACCTCTATTGACAATTTATGCAAACTACGTGTCTCCACTAATTATCTTACTGCCTATATACTATAACTTATCTACCTAATCTAGTAACTCAAAACCAGTTGATGTATTTTATCAGTTTTAAAAACAAAAATATTCATTGTCTAACAAAAAAACTTACTTGCAAACTAATTTATCCATTCTTACAAAGGATTTTCTATGATTGGTTATTAAAGGTGCATTACAACAATGTATCATTAGAAATTCGTCGAAACGCAATAAAAACTCTTTATTGTTTTTAATAAAGAGTTTTTATTGCGTTTCGACGAAAACAGTGCAAATTTTATCAAAATCAGTTCAGTAGTTTTTGAGGTCTTTACCTCGGAATCTTAAAAAACGATATTCAAAACTTTTTAGTTTGAATGTCGTTTTTAAGATTCCATACCCAAAGGGTAAAAACAGGACTCTGTTCACGAGACTTCACTGTCCGTCTGTCACCAGGCTGTATCTCAAGGACCGTGATACCTATACAGTTTAAATTTTCACAGATGATGTATTTTTGACTAAAAATACTTTGATTTTACTAAAAACAAAATAAAATATTTCAGGGGAGCTCCCATACAACAGTCGTGATTTTTTTAGAGGATAGGTTTGTTGTACTTTGTTGTAACTCAAAGTATTATTAGGGCTTTGTAGCCAACTGGCAAAAGACAGAATCCTTAAAAATTTGTCATAACCTTTCAGATAGTAGATAATCACCTGGTAAAACAGTTATCTTAAACAGTATAGCAAATTTAATTTATTGTGTGTGCAATAAGTATTTTCGGACCGACTTTTGAATATTTTGTTTGAAAAGGGTGATTAATAGTTTTAGAATTTAATTTATTTCGTGTGCATAATTAGTGTGCAAGTCAGTATTTTTGGTGCGACTTTTGAGTATTTTGTTTATAAAAGGTAATTTTTAGATGTAGGATTAAATACTACCCATTAGGGCCGCGCTACACTGAATTGGCAAGGGGTGCCATCAGAAGCGACGCGTCATTTCAAAACAAGCGTTATACTAAGTGACATAAGACGCATAACTGCTTGAACGTGGCGAGTCGGCCGGCGCTCTGGCGCGCACGCGTGCGGACTAGACGCCCGCAAGCGTGCAGCCGCCGTTTTGCATCTTATGTCACTAGACATGTAGCTTGTTTTGAAATGACGCGTCGCTTCCGATGCCATCCCATGCCAATCCAGTGTAGCGCGGCCCTTAGTTATTGTAAAGTGTATACATTAAAGTGTATCCCGGCAAATGATGTGCAGTACACCCACAAGAGATTTTGGAAAGAAAATAATAATTGAATTATTTAACTTGAAAATATTTTTAAAAGAGCATGCAAGCAATCAGAACAAGAAATGTTCAAAAAAATTACTTCCTAATCCCAGTCTTCCGAATCACTTCCTGTATTTATAATAAATGATTCTCGGTGGAGATCAACATCGTGATCACAGAAATATCTATTTTGCATGTTCGACATATCTATTCCATAAATCGGGTATCACATTTGATATAACCTGACGGCATTACTGTTTGTCGGATTGCAATTGCGCGCCCTTATGTCATGTTTGACTCTTGACCAAACTTGCTCTATTGGATTAAATATACAATGATATGGCGGAAAAAACACAACTTCGAAACATTCCTTGCCGCCATTTCGTCAATCACATACTTTTAGTGAATTTTATTAGTAAATTACACGAATAAAAAACATTTTTATTAGTGTAATTTATTAATAAAATTAAACGTCCGTTCCACGCGACGCACCAACGCACACTGCGTCTATACGGCGTCTTTGAAGCCGCCGATACCGCCTTTGATGGGCGCCGACACTGCTTCATCGGCGGCCGGCGTCGCCTTGACAAAGCGTGCACACCATTTCAGCGGATGAACTTTATCATAGTCCGGAAATGAAGGCCTTGTGGCTGCAGCACTATGTATCGTTTTTTAGTCACAAGACTCCGAAAATATATTTAAAATTATTTTGTGTAGCTATGTTCTAAAATGACGGTAGAAAATTCTTATTTTAAAGAATGTTACGGAACAAAACATCTTTATGCTTACCAAGCCCTGCAAAGAAACAAAAAAATATGCTGTATTTTAAGTACTTATATAAAATTCAATATTAAAATACAATAATAATAAAGAAGCTCTCGTTAGCCAGCTGGATCAAGGGCTTGATTCAGAAGGCGTTACTCTTGGACTCGGCCCGTATTGTTAGGTTCCTTTCCCTGACTGCCGGTAACCTCGACCCTGTTCCCGATACCGTTGGGCTACTATTTTTATATTTATAAACATTTAGTTTATTTTTTATATATTAAATATAATAAGCTCACCATCTTCTCGTTGCCGTCGACGATCCTGGAGAACACGACCTGCACGGGCAGAAGCACGGCGTCGCGCACGTTCAGCGGCGCCACCTTGTAGCCCGTCGCCAGCGATGCCGCCCTACCGACAAAATAGTAAGTTTTTCAATACATTGGCTATCCTTCTTCTATCGAGTCGTAGAATGGCAATATTTGTACATATTAAATATGTTATGACCGGCTCTTTGCAACTATGATTGCCCGTTTGTTTGCCTTATTGAGATCCTGCGTAGTGCAAGAAGTGTGGTTTTCCGGACACACCAAAAGGTGAGCCATAGACCAGCTAATAATACGGTCCTTATGGGATAGGCCTATTTTCTTTACACTAATCACATTTGCTTATTTTGTGATCGCAAATGTATTGGAAAACATCGTATGATGCTCGTACTCAATAAGCTCGCTATTATAGTCATCGGTTTATTATAAGCACTCGGCTTCACCTCATGCCTACGTTTATAAACACAATCTACGATTAGAAATGTATTCATTTCCATATGTAATATTATTTGTGTCTACGCTCGTTAATGAGTGGGTGTTAAGTATGTGATGGCGACACTAGAAAGGCACATACTGATGACGTCAAACCCGGCATGATCGAGTATCACAGCATTATTCAGAGGCTGAAAAACTGCTGGATGGAACAACTTAATGACAGTAGTGGTACAAGACCGACCACAAGGTATAAAACAATTACCTATAAGACAGCACCCAAGAGTGAGAACTTGTTAGTGATACTACACAGGCCACAAGCGACCAAACACAGCAAGACATATTACCTGTAGACAGCGCCCATGGTTGCAGCTTCGTCAGCATTGATAGACCAGGCTGGCTCGTGGCCCACAGCGTCCCTCAGAGCTTGAGCCCTAACAGTTTCGGTTAATGGTACTACCCAAGCCATAAGCGACCACACATCATACAAGTTACCTGTAGACTGCGCCCATAGTCGTAGCTTCATCTTCATAACAGCATCCCTCAAAGACTGATCAACAGTTGGAGTCCTAGCAGTTCCCGATACTACAAAGGCTTCAAGCGACCACACACAAGACAAATCACCTGTAGACAGCGCCCATGGTCGCAGCGTCTCTCAGAGCCTGAGAGACAGCTGGAGCCCTAGCAGTTACAGTTAGTGGTACTAAGCGGTAGCAAGACAAATTACCTGTAGACAGCGCCCATAGTCGCAGCTTCATCAGCATTGATAGACCTGGCTGGCTCGTGGCCCACAGCGTCTCTCAGAGCCTGATGGACAGCTGGAGCCCTAGCAGCGCCGCCAGCGAGGACCAGTTTAGCGCCAGCACCGGCTCCGCCTGCGGCCGACACGGCGCGTTGTACTACACCAGCTACACGAGCCCATAAGTCTGCGCATAGGTCTTCGAATTCTGCACGGGTTACCTGTGAAAAAGAGTAGATTAATTGACATTTAATACTTTGACCATATTTACTGAACTGTAAAGAAATTTGACGAAAGGACCTCAAGGAAGACCTAGAAAGCAGTAGAAGGAGGATCTGAAGATACAGGGAAAGAAAACATCTTGGAGGCAGGAGGCCAGCGAAATGGACGAAAATTTTAGAGAGTTTTGTAGCGTCCAGTAGGTAAGTATAATGAAAGATGCGTAAGCACTGTCTTCTACTAAAAAGTGTCTTATAGGAACTGTGAATTTGTAGCAGTAGACAAATTCAAACCAAAGAAATGTCTCTTTTAAAGATATTCTGCTTAACAAAAGGATGAGAATCTTTGCTCATAGCATACTTATAAATAGCCTTATTTATACCTATTCCCGTGACGACTTTTTTCCAAATACGCAATAGAACAGCTGGCATATTAAATCATTGGAGTAAATCATAACATTGGTATGGGCTTGCATGCAGTCCGTATGGAATTTGGTAAAAAGTTGTGAGTAGCTATGGATATTATCTAAAAAATTTAAGCAATTTGAACTTATAGGGTTATTAGACAAAAAATTTACTAAGATCACTTGTGAACTCTTGAATTATTTATTTCCCTTCAATACTATTCTTGCACGCCAAACTGGTGACCTTGACGTGAATGGACATTTGCAGATGAGAGAGAACACCAAAGCATGTTATCAGATGTCTTACCAATTGCTTGAAATCCTTATCATCCAGCAAGCTCTCAATCTGGGCATAGTGCTCTGTGTTGGCAGACAGCACGATCTTCAGCCTCTCGGCCTCCCTCAGCAACTTCTCCATGGCACGGGGGGACGCCCTGACGTCTCCTCCGCCGTTGGCTTCCCATCCTTTGATTAGGTGCTCGCGAAGACGTAACGTCATTTCGTGACCGCCCAATGTCCTAGAAAGGATTATTTTTTTTAATTTTATCTGCCTATTTTAGGCAAAGTAGCAACAAATCTAATTAAACTGCTGCATGCTTATATGCTTGAAGTGGTCCTATTCTTCTCTGCCATGTGGTTCCCGGAAGAGAAGAATAGGACCACTCCAAGTCTTCCCGTGGATGTCATAGAAGGCGATTTAGGATACACTAAGCTAAACAAAGCTTATAAACATCAAAGAGACGCGGGGGGACGCCCTGACGTCTCTTCCGCTGTTGGCTTCCCATCCTTTGATTAGGTGTCCGCGAAGACGGAACGTCATTTCGTGACCGCCCAATGTCCTAGAATAGAATTTTAAAAAGTTATAATGGCCTATAAATAACAAATATAATAAATGATGAATCACCTATCAAACCCAACGCCCAACACCTGAAGTTGTGGCACAGTCTCAACATATCCCCTCTCCTTTGTCTTAACAGTCTTGTACTCAACCAAAACCGCTTTCGTTGAAGCTGCTCCCATGTCGAAGAACAACGTGTGCCATGCGGTCTCGTTGATTTCCTGCAATCAGTAGTTATCATTATCCCAAGTTCTAATTAAGGTATATGATTTTTCTGACAGTTGCACATAGATGGCACCACTGGGATCGTCACAACTTTGTACCAACCATATTATGAGAAAAACAACAGAAATATTCATGAATTATAAAACATTTATAATTAAAACAATATTTCTGGCATAATATTTCAAAAATTATAGCTCAGTTCAAAATTATTATAAATTATAAATAAATATATATGGACAAATCACACAGATTGCTAGCTAGCCCCAAAGTTCGAGACTTGTGTTATGGGATACTAACTCAACGATACTATATTTTATAACAAATACATTATATAGATAAACATCCAGTTTGAGACTTGTGTTATGGGATACTAACTCAACGACACTTTATTTTACTAGCTGTTACCCGCGGCTTCGCCCGCGTGATATATAGCCTATGTCCTTCTCAGTACCCTAACCTATGTGTATGCAAAATTTTATGACGATCGGTTCAGTAGATTCGGCGTGAAAGCGTAACAAACAAACAAACAAATAAACAAACTCACTTTCGCATTTATAATATTAGTTAGGAATATTAGTTAGGATTAGGATAATAAATACATTATATAGATAAACATCCAAGACCCAGGTCAATCTGAAAAAGATCATTTTCCATCTTGACCTGACTGGGGTTTGAACCCAGGACCATCCGTGTCGCAGGCTGGCGTGTTGACCGCTGCGCCACGGAGCTCGTCGTCGCACACTATCTAGTTGTTGTTTTTCGCGTGTGTAAGTGGCTATACTGGTGTCAGATTTTTCTAACTACCTAGGGGCATCTGACCTACCCTAACGACGAGTGACGAGTGGAAAATAAATCTGCAGCGTCATCGTCACACTATGAGGCCTATCTTGTAACAGGCCTTCTTAATTACAAGCATTATAATGATTTCAAAGATATTATTTTTAAATTGAAGATTTGATGTTTACCTTAAATTAAAATATGAGTTCACTAGGGGGGAGAGGTCTATATTTCAAAAAAAATATTTGACGTAAATCATGGATATCCCCTATCAGCACCAATAACTTACCTTCCTCCTAAATATTCCATAGTTGATCGCTATGCCAGTGTAGTCATTGATCAACTGCAAAACGTTCAACCCGGCGAGCGCCGCCGCCTCTTTCATAGATCGGCGCTCCGCCTGGTTGAAGTAACCAGGCACAGTGATCACACATTCACTAATTTGATGCCCTGGAACAAAAATTTTATTTATTCAAATGTGAATTGAAATTTACAATCAATGTATACAGTGTTTTTCATGTGGCCATGATTCCTTTTAACATATATCCTGTTGATGTCTCATGTTGTCAGAGCTAATCACAAATAGTCATATTATCCAACCGATGGATATTATAAACTTAGGTCCTAAGGTTAATCCATTGGCTGGATAATAAATAGGAATAGATAGGAGCCTCTATAGCATCACCCTAAGGCTTAAGGTGATCCTATAGAGGCTCTTCCATGCTGGTTTGGGAGAAAGGAAGAAACAAAGAATATACCAGCTGCTTTACTTCCAGGGCAGACCGTAAAAGTTTAAGAGAATGGGCAAAAATCGAAGGAATCACATCAATAGGCGATGCGGCTGCAACCCATCATTATGTTGATTCCGCTTTCCACCTTTACACCCACTAAGATGCTAAATGTGGTCGGGTCTTATGATCTTTGACTCTGTCTACCTCACTAGGGATAATAAGTATGTATGGAGGGTCACATCGTTAGATGGCAGTAGGTACACTTCTTATTAACAAGACTAATTAAAATTTGTTAAGAGTCGCCTGGACGCGCATGTCTCCATACAAACGGAAAAAGGGAATTGTGGCAATATTTGATAGTTTTGGAGTAAAATTAAGCATCCAATCATTTTATCTCCTTATAATCTACCTACGTTCCTATACAGTTTGATTAAATTATCAATAGTTTGAGAATTATACGCCACTCAAGAATTCCATACATATTTAAAAATGCTTGTAATTCTCAAACCATTTGTATTTTAACCAAGCTGTATAGGAACGTACGTAGATTATAATGAGATTAATTGATTAAATGCTTAATTTTACTCCATAATTATCAAATATTGTCACAATTCCCTTTTTCCGTTTGTATGGAGACATGCATTTCTAGGCGACTCTTTAAAGGGTGAAAATAGATATTACGCATTTATTAAAAAATAGAAATCTAATCTTAATAATGTAAATACCAAATCAAATTGCTAACCCAATCGATAAATCAAAAATACCTAATTGAAAATGCTGTTCATTGTTAATTTAAGTATGATATTTGCAGTGCAAATGCAACAATACCGCCATGATAATAAATAATAAAATAAATACATAATACAAGAATTTAGATAATAAAATAAATTAATGTATCAATGATTAGGATATTAATTGATATCTTGATCCTTTGTCTGCAAATTAAGTCTTTAACTTTAAAAGAACATGCTAGATACATGAAGATAAAAAGACCTTTCTTTTAATACTCTACTAGCAGCCCTACCCGGCTGCGCCCGGGCATTATTATACCTTAAAACCTTCCTCTTGAATCACTCTATCTATTGATGAAAACCGTATGAAAATCCGTGGAGTAGTTTTGAGTTTATCGCGAACAGACAGACAGACAGACAGACGCGGCGGAGGACTTTGTTTTATAATATGTAGTGATGTTCTTGTATTTTCTTTCATGAATCTTTACCATCATATTGCAGAATGAATGCTATCATAATAGCCGATACTGCAATCTAACTCATCACAACTGAGAATGTAATTGAAAAAATACTCGGATGAAGAGAATTGTGACAACTCACTGAAATATAAAACAACTGCTTGTGTTCTAATAGTTTCTGGTAGAATCCACAGCAGCTTAAATCATCCCTTGTTATAAGTCATTATTGGAAACTTATCAAAAATGTAGGATAATTTTTAAATACTTGTGACCGATACACCAATAAACAAATTACACAATGTTTGAATTTCACTGTTGATTACTGACCACTATTACATTTCCGAGTTAACAATAAACGATTTTCCGAAATAATTGTAAAAAGTAATTATAAATTCAATTACTAAGTGTACAAATTACATTGCAATCACAATTTACTGTTACTATAACCAACTATGAAGACTTTTGCTTTTAGTAAATTAATAACCAAGTGGTTAAATCACTAAAATTACCAAAAAATTGATAATCACCAAATTTAATCAGCAAAAAGTTTTTATGCTCATAAACATACCAGTAATAAAAAAAGAATTGTAATTAACATATGTTGAATCAAATTGTATTTTTGAAATCACAACATGATTCCATAATTTTGGATATTTCCTTCTTTAATAGCATTGAAAGAGAAAAGAGCATAGAAAAGTCATCTTGTAGCTTTGCCATAGATAAAAAAGAATAAACAATTGTATATCTCACCATGATTGATTTCTGCAAATTCCTTGGCCTTAGCCAGCAATTGGGCAATCAGCTCCTCTGGAGTAAACCTGGTGTTTTCATCATGAATGAACTCAGGAATGCCTCGTTCATTTGCCACTATATTGTAATATGGGTAGCGGGCCCTGTAAAAGAAGTACAGGATTTAGAAGAATTAGAAATGGTGCTATGTGCTGCATAGTTATTCAAAACCAGACAAGTTTGTAGATCTTATACATTTCTTGTAGATGAAACGGTCGATCTCATTTGGATCTATACCCAAATAAAAAAGTGTCATAATGCAGTATTTCTTATTGGTGTCCGAAGGGTGAGTGTGTGTTATTGATTAATAGGATAGGATAACTACAAAGAGACAGATGATGTCGAAATATAGAAACTGCTCAGTTTAAGAGAATCATAAGCAAACTTACATCTTACTTGACAAATTATGTATTAAGTTGAGAAATTACGAAATACATAACATACCTCAATATTTTGTACTAGCCATTTTCCCACAACTTTATCTGCATAAATTTAAGCATTTCTCACCGGCAGATAAATTAGCAATCTACAGGTGAAAGAATTTTGAAAGTCTGTCATGTAATTTCGGAGCCTATTCAATGCAAACAAACAAACAATAAAATCTTTTCTCTTTATAATATTCGTATAGATGAACTAAACCACAGAGTAGCACAAGAGAAAGTTGATTAGTTTCATCACTATTACTATCTCACTGACTTGAATAATAGTAAAACTAGGTTTATTCCAAAGATAAGCATGTACTTACTTATAGGCCTGTACCAAAGGATGGTCATAAGACTTCCCAAGTAGGTCTAAAAGATACTTGTAAGAGTTTTTAGGGAATCGCACGCCAACAGTCACTGCGTCTTCTCCGAACGTCCGCACGCCGTCCCTGAAGGCCACGACAGCTGGAGTCTTCCTCTTAGACTCCTTGTTCAATACAATTTCCATTGGCACACCGGGAGATACGATTCCCACCTTCATCCATTCTGACCCCAAATCAATGGATATTACGGCGGCGGCGTCCGTGTATTGACTTAAAAATAATGGTAACAACACCAAACTCAACACTCCATACATCTTCTGCAAAATATAAAACGAAAAACGGGATCAATAAGAATATTTAATACATCGACGATTCCGGAAAAAAGGTTGTAGAAAACTCTCGTATTCAAGAGAAGTATGTACTCACAGTATTTAAAATCATTTTCTCTGTTATGAATTCTCATTTAACTTCTAATAACGCGTGTCTTTTCACTTTAATATGGATAGAACAAATAAATTAATTGTATTATTTTCAGCAAATTGAGCCAGCTACTTTAGTCCACGTCAAGTTTAACGTGTTTTCTTCTTTTTGGTTAGAGACGTAGTTGCCAGATCAAATTATGCCACGAAGTCTGCTGCAGAAGATTTTGGAAATACAATTTTTGTCCAAAATAAAGATATGATAAGAAAATATTTTCTATTCATTAACTCGATTATTATATTTTGGTTTATTTCTATGAAATTGAATAACAAGTTTAGAATGTAAAAAATAAAGGGTTAACTAAAACTACTTCATATTTACTAATAAAACAGGCCTGGCAATCAATATTTTGAGTCAATGGTAGAAATAGAAAAAAAAGTTACAGTAGAAATTAGTAGAAATACATAAAGGTTGCATCACACTTGGATGAAATCTGACAGAAGAAAGAATAGACAATAGTAGAGTAGCGTCCGGTTATCAAATCATATGTTTATTTATGTAGGTTACTCTTTGTTTATGGTTTGATTGGGTGTCGCGAACGTCGCGAAGGTGTTTGTTGCGTGTTGATTTGATTGCAAGTGCGGAGGTCGCGTAATGCTGTTTATTGTTATTAATTATTAATTAGTGTGATCACGAAACTTATCATCTGAAAGGTGAGTACGATTTTCAATTCTAACACCATTTGTTGTCGTAATCAAATGTTGCATTAGGTGGTCAAAGAGGTGGCGTAAATATGTTTTCTAAAGCGATATTTTATTACGCATTTTGGATTTTGATCCCTGAAATAACGAAAGCGGTGTATCACTTTGCGCCCAATTGATTCTTTAGCGTGGGGTGTACAGTATCGTTTACATGCGGTTCTAAAAATGTGACTAGACGCGCATGAGGACAGCGAGACGCATTCGGTGGCGCTCCTTCTAAATATGGAACGGGGTGTTAGTGAGCGTCGTGTGGCGTCTTCAACGTCGTGTCGGCGTCCGTCCCTGCAGTTATGTAATGGCCCTTCGAGCTCCGCGTGGACACGTGCAGGGGAAGTGCACGCGGGCGCTTCCACGTCGGAAGCTCGCGCACGACGCAATCGCGCACGCGGTCGTGCTAGAGCCGCGCTGGCCACCGCTCACCAACAACCCGCAGTTTCCTAGCAACACATTGTTGACGCCACTGCTGACCCGATGAATACAAAAACACATGGTAACTGAGTGTTACATCACCGTGACCATACCGCGGTATTTTCGCTGCTTACGTTGCTAAGGAGTCAAGACCATAACATAATTAACTGTGTAAAGTGGCAGACCTTTGCGGAGTGAACTTTGCTTGTTGATCAACTGTACTCTGATAGCGTTAGAATCTTGTTTATGTAAACTTCCTGCTTTTTGTGACCTTGATTTCCCAGTGAGTACCTCTAATTTGCTGTTTGTAGGATGAATATAGTTTTTAGCTAAAAATAAGTATGCAGTTGTGTGGGCTATAAATAGCGCCTAGACCTTTACGTGACCTAGTTTAAACTCGGTACTTCCTGTAGGATAGCTATATTTATTTGAATCGTATACACAATGTCCTCTAAACTACTATCATTCAGTTCAAGCTTTGCTTTTGTTACAATTAATATTTTTTCCCCATTTGATTGTTAATATTCTATTTCCTACTTCTAAGAAATGTTAATTTCAATCAAGTTGTTTTCATAAATAAACAATCCTTAGAAACTATTCAGGCTTCTTATAGTATTATAAGTATGTAGGTATATTCATAATCAGATAACAAGGCCTTGTAATCTCTGAAATGATAGCAGAGATACCACAAAAATGTGTTACACTTTTTGTTGCCTAAGTGTACAGGCAACAATTAAGATTTGTGTTTAGTGATAAACTGATTACTGTATGTAAATAGTTTTGGCTAAAAAATTATTTATTACTTATCAACTTTTAGCGAGAACTTAATCTGTTTAATTTATGGCATAGGTATGTGATAATCTAATGTGGGTTTAAGCTATAACCCTGTAACATTTCGTCAAAACCCAAGAGTTTTAGCATATAGGGGTAACAAACATCTTTACACCCACACAAACTTTCACAAAAATAATCTTAGTAGCAAGCAAGCTGTTCTAGCTTTGTCCAGTCGTTCACTTTAGGAAGAAATTATTTAGGAAAGTTCTTTAAAACAGGTTCTTCAGCAGAAGAAATTCTAGTTATTTAGAGATAATACTTTTTACTACAGTCACTGTCTCTTGAAATTAATTTATTGAACTAAAATCACTAAATAGTAGATTTTTTAACTTTAATATAAATTCAATTATATCATAATACTTATTTCTATTTTATTATTCAATTCATTTCTGTTTTTCTTAACATTTTAATGCATCAATATACATAATTTGACCGACAGAGAAAAACCTTAAGGCTTATTGCTTTAAGGTTTTTCTCTGTCAGTCCAGTTATTTGTACATTGCATACAATAAAGTTAAAATACATACAAACATAGTCAGTACAAACAACAAGATTCATTATTTTCTGCCCCTAAAAAGCAGTCATCATCAGGTCTTTCTAGTCTCCACTGCAGGAGCACGACCCTCTCTGTACTACCAGAGCCATATACTAGCCTGAGTAGTCAGAGGATTTGGCCTACACTCTCCACGCTGGCCAGACGGGTTGGAGAGGTCTCTCTGATGTTAATAAGCTTTCTTTAGCTTGTGTTTCCTTAGTCGCCTTTTACAACATCCACGGGATGACTTGGAGTGGTCCTATTCTACTCTGCCGGGAACCACACGGCGAAAAAACAGTAAGTATTATTATGTTTATTTAACACTACAACACTAAACAGACCCACAACCACAAACACACCAGTGAGTCAATCAAAACATGTTGATTTGTGCTGACATCATTAATTTTCAAATCCTCTGACTCTTCTTGCTTAGTATATGGCTCTGATAGTAATACAAAGAAGGTCGTGCTCCTGCAGTGAAGACAAAACAACAAGCTGACGATGATGTTAAACAATGTACAAAATGGCATACAAATATGTTCTCCCATTTTGAGGCTTACACAGATTTAAACGAAGATTACTTCTCTTTCCTGGTGAAGGCTTAAAAAGGCTTTTTTTGCGAGTACCTATAAAACTCGATCAAACAATAAAAGGAAATGCATGAGCGTAAATCCCAGCCAGCTGTCTGCCTCCTTTAAAGGTATCTCCAGAAGAAAATAGCTGTTCCAATACTAAAGCCATAATTTTGTGTCTTCTAGTCCTCAATACTATCTACATTCAGGAAGTATTTATTGAAGAGCTCGATGGCCCAGTGGGCGTAAGCACTGTAAGCGCTTACGTATGTAAAGCAAACGCGGGTACGGTCTCCACTTGGATGGGTGATCACAAGTGGCAATAAAAAATATCCCGAGCTCCTCCGTGCTTCGGAAGGCACGTTAAGCCGTTGGTCCCGGCTGTCGTCATTGGTGGCAATCGTTAAGCTAGGTCAGATGCCTTTAGGCAGCTTAAAAATCTGACACCAGTGTTGGCCACTTACACACAAGAAAAACAAAGTATTTATTTGGGTGTTTTTACAAAATAGGAAGATTAAAGGCATTTGTGTCTCACTGCAGGGCAGGCTAAGGACATCCCCCATCTGCTTCCACATTTCTCTGTGGGTATAGCAATTTGCTGCCAACCATTTACAAAGGCGTGCATATAATAATAGTATTTTGGTGTAACTAATATTATCTCATTCACAATCAGTGTTTCCCAAAGTGGTGTATATCGAGAACGACCCTCTGAAAACAATGATGACGTAAAATATAATCTGTACTAAGTAGGATCTGTGGTCGACATTTTTTTTATCGCGGTCTAGTTTGTCGACTTAGCTTGCTATAAGGACAATGTAAGCAGGATTAGAACAGTCTATTACGTAAACATGTTTATTTCCTCTAATGTGATTACTCAGAAGCCGATCAGTCTTGTTACTTACCTGATTATAATGTAGTATATAGGTACTGTGTATTACAACTAGCAGTGGATGAGCTTTAGAAAAACTTAGATCTAATAGCATAGAAGAACCAAGGTCACTGACATAGCCCAGCGGATTAGCTCTTTTAAGTGGCAGTGGGCGGGGCACATAGCGCGAAGAACCTATGGCCGATGGGGCAGAAAGGTTCTTGAATGGCGACACCCACCGATCAGGTGGTCGGACGATCTGTCTGATAAAGGTCGCAGGAAGGCGCTGGAAGCAGGCCGGTTTCAACTGGTTGTATTGGAAATCCTTGGGGGAGGCCTATGTCCAGCAGTAGACTTTTTGTGGCTGGGATAATGATGACGATGAGATTTATTAGAACGTTTTACACGTCTCGACTAAAATATGATTTAAGTGCGGAGAAGAAATAAAAATATTCATACAAAAAAGCATTATTTTATGAAAGGGAACACAAAAGTTGGGTTTTGCCCCAACTTGGGGATGCTCACTCGCTCTTTTTTGGTCACAATGAAACATAACGAACCTTACTTAACGTCTGTGATACCGTCCGTGACCAACATTACGTATAGCCAAAGTATAAAAGTTAAAAAGCTTATAATTTGAAAATGGCGGTACTCCGCACATTAAAAATGGTGTCTTGATAAAGAGGAAAGTCAGTTCTACCGATTCCAGTCCAAAGAATATCTAAATTCATGCTAAGCTATGATTCCAGTCCAAAGAATATCTAAATTCATGCTAAGCTATTCTAAAGCCTATCCCAAAATTTAAATAAAATAACGATCACACCGTGATTAAACTGCCATCGCGTATACCCAGTTGTAACCCTACGGACGTATAGATTGGTGTTCAATGGACGTGGGTGTGTCGTAGACTGAACTTTGCCTCATTAGGCTTCCGCGTATAGTCAGGCCAAAGTGTAGATACTGGAATGTTCGCCGGTGTATCTACGTGGCGCATTGGTAACTAGCTAGTCCATCATCGACTTTGGGATCTCTACATTGATATCTTTATCCCATGCGTGTAGACAGAGCCTTAGGTCATAAGACCCAAAGGCCACATGAAAAGGCGGAAAGCGGAATCAAAATAGTTATGGGTTTCTAGCCGCATCGCCTATTGCTGTGATTTCTTAGATTTTCGTCCAATCTCTTCCGTTCGATCCGACCCGTTCGATTTCTAATGTGGATATTTCACGTAGACTGACATTGACGATGGTTTACTAAGCTATGGACGCTACGCGTCCGCGTGGTAGCATGGCAAACAGCCTATCTTCTTCCCAATTTCATTATCGTTTCATTCATATCTCGATCCAAAGTTGGTCAAAACCAGATCATGATGTATTCTTCAAAAAATAATTCTGGTTCTTAATCTCATTCTCAAGAATAGAACTGTGTGTATAATTAAATACCGCACAAAGTGACAGACTGTAACCCGTTGTAATGATTCCGTACTTCTTAATTTGTATGACTGATGCATAAACAGTTAAATTACAGAGTTTAAGTAGACGTGGGTGTGTCATAGACTGAACTTTGCTTCGTGTCTTAAACTTCCGCATGTTGCGTGAGGACTATCGATTGGTGACCAAGCTGAAATGTACTGAACAACTGTTCAGACTCGCCATTGTTGAATTGAGAAGGAGCGATTAAAGGAACTGCCGGACAACCTTCAGTGATGAAGTAGCACCTAGCATACGAGAGGGTGTACCCATCCTTACTCAAACGCGAGTTACGTATGACTTTTACTCGGTAGCGAAGGGATGTCACTTTATGTCAAATACCTACCTATGTCGTATTGCAAGCTTTTTGATATCCATTTGATTGGATATAATCACTAAAAACGTGTTATCTTAAACCCATTCAATGCACTACAGTTGAAGATACAACCGGAATACATTGAAATGAGGAGAAAGAGTAATCTTTAAAATTAATTACAGTTCAGGCGCGCAAACCGCTCTATCTTCCTAAAATCCCTGAAAATGCTTAGCTGATAATTGTACAATTATAGAGATTAAGTAAATCGTCGTCTAGAGTACGTTGTACATCCCACCCCACCTACAAGCGGTTGCATGTCAACTATTTAATGACAACGCGGCGTTTATTTTGAAACTGTCCCATGGGCTGTCGACTTACGCGTTATTTAGCGAGGTGCCGCTAGTGATGCGCTGCTAATTTGGGTCAGTGTATTTGTGTTACGCGACGCTCTGTTGTTATCTCAGTTCGGCATTCCCGGACGCAGCGTCAGTATCGGAAAACTTAGCGATTTTTTCGCATTAATGAAAATAAACCCTGCTTTTATTACTGTGAATGAGTAACGGTGAATAATAGAAGTTTATATAATATTATTTTTTCGCGAAATATTAAGACTAATCTTTCAATTATAGATAACATCATGAGGAAAACTACAAACTACTTGGGGAAATAGAAGAAACAATAGGTGAAATAATGGAGTAGCTATTATTTCGGCCAAAAACAGTTTAGTAGAGTGAGTGCTTTTTTTCCACAAGGCGAAATCGAAAACAGCCTATCTTTGATATGAACAGACACAAGAATAGTGAAAATAGTCAGTGATGATAAGTTTTTTACTTGTCTACATTGATGTGAATCATCTACGTCAAGCCAAATTACAATATGAGAGTGATAGGAGGAAATGAATCCCTTCTCAATTAAATTGAAAATTCAACCATGTGCGAAATATTGTAATGGAGTTAATAATAGACAGAATATTAAAATAGATTTACATATTATAATAAGAGCTTTGAGACACCCGACAGGCAACAGCATTCTGACAGCGAATGCCTCTTTCAGTATTACGATGAAGAGCTTATCATCTGATGGCCAAATTGAAACTTCTGTTAGATGATTTGATATCTTATATAGTCCAATACTGTGACATGGATAGCAATTGTCCACAACGCTATCAAATTGTTGTCCAATTATAGTTTACTATACCATTATTTATTACATGATTTTTCAATACTTCTGACATGTATTTATAATATAATTAGCTTTCGATGGCAGCTCCGCACGCCTTAAAAACTGTCTGCAAAATTTCATTATGATCGGTTCAGTATAGGCATGAAAGCGTAACAAACAAACTCACTTTCGCATTTATAATATTAGTTGGAATTTTTACATGAAAACAAAAGCGTAATTGACAGGAATTTCGTGCCCCGCTTCCTATCCCCAAAAATACAAAAGTTGCTTGATATCGGGTGTATTTCTGCTATATGCGATATTTTTGCGATTTGTGCCTTGGCTACGCTTCTTGTGTTTTATTGGAGTCAAATGGAGGGCAAAGATTTCATAATAGTAACACTGGCGCGGGTGTCAATCAGAGATCGTAATTTCGTTTGCGGTATTTTTTTTAGGATTCCGTATCCAAAGTTTAAAACGGAACCCTATTTTGCACAGATGTATTTTTGTTGCCGCTATAACAACAAAATAAACTTGTTTAAAATTTGTATGCCATTTGTAAATCACTGAATAAAGATTTTCTTATTATATTCTAAATACTAAAAACAGAATCAAATAAATATTTAAGTACATTAAACGTGATTTTTTGCAGTTTTGTGCTCGATTGTCTATTTTGTAACTGTAGATAATGGTACGGAACCAATCATGCATGATTCCGACTCGCACTTGGCTGATTTTTTAAACATTCGCGTCTTTATCACTTTCAGATATGATAATGAAGGCACCACTTAGTAAATATCTGGAGCTATTTTGTTGCGCAGTTGTTATAAATTATTTTAGCTGATTAAATAATCTTACAAATGCTACTCGTAGCCGTAGCGTTGACGCCAATAAATATAACTAACTAGCTGTTACCCGCGGCTTCGCCCGCGTAATTTATAGCCTATGTCCTTCTCGGTACCCTAACCTATGTGTATGCAAAATTTCATGATGATCGGTTCAGTAGATACGGCGTGAAAGCGTAACAAACAAACAAACAAACTCACTTTCGCATTTATAATATTAGTACAACACGCGGCGTATAAGTTGAACTAAGTGTGAGCGAGACACACCTATATTAATCAGTGGCAATGTATTGCGGTGTCCTACTCACACTTAGTTCAACTTATTTGCCGGGCACTGTAGGGATGGTGTAGTTAGTCCTGTCATCTTTTAGCTCAATTCAGTAAAATAAATTATAATCTATCTATTATAATATATATTACTTTGAATCCATCTGTATGTATATTGTTCTGTTGTTGTTTTTGGTCTGTTTGTAGCAGAAGATAGAGAGGTATGCATGGCATGGCGCATAGCCGCATACATCTACAAGGGTTGCAAAGTTCAATACAAAAGAAAAGATATGGTTTATAAATAATATGTCTAGCTATCACGGTTCATGACCTACAACCTGGTGACAGACGGATTGACGGACAGACGGACGGACAGTGACGTCTCGTGGATAGTGTCCCGTTACGGAACCCCTTAAAAACGTGTAATTACACTAATAACTAACAAGGTGATGGTCCGAAACAGTAGATACCGTTCATAGAAACCTTCGATATTACGTATATACATATATATATATATATATATTAGTAATTTGCTGCTGCGCAGTGGCGTTTTACCGGTATCACCCGGTACGTATTTACCTAGCGGAAAAATAAACACCAAAAATATACAGGCGCTGCGCTCTCAAGGCAACGAGACTCGCCAGCTTTTTTACCGTAAGGCTGAGGCTTTCAAACGTTTTTGTTTAGTATACGTAGACGATTTTCGGCTATCAACATCTGATGACGGAGGAGGGAAGTTTAATTATAAGACATTACTAACTTGATAATAATACGGGCTGGCTGACCACCGCGACTGGCAATAGTTTCGCGGAACTATCCAGCAGGCCTATTTGCTTACTTTTGACAACTATCATTTTCATGGTAACTTCAATATTCATTATGGCTTCGGTATGAATGACTATTTTTATTTATGATATGAAAACCGTAATGGATGCTAAAGTGACAATCAATTCGTTGTACGGTTCGGGTACACCGAGTTAGCAAATCGGCCTGCAGGTCGTGGACTGCCGCAGGCCTTCTGAACTCCATAGACAAATCAAATTGCAGGGTGGGTTTAACCAGGACTTTAATTAAAGTGATTAATGTAAAAAGCGCAGTCAGTTTTGCCGAACATGTAGGCCGGGCCCTTCATTTTTCGGGCTCCGCGCCCAAGAAATGTTTACAGTTCAGTTGCTGCTACAACAATAAATACTAAAAACAATACTTTGAAGTGGGTCTCCCATACTTATTTTTGCCGATTTTTAGTCTGTTATATGGCATCAGATTGATAACATAGGCCACTTTGGCAAACACTGGAAAGCAACATCTTGTATTACGCTGCCAGAGAAAGATGTACTATTCCTAGCATGATTTGCAACATTTTCGATTCAACGACCTGTAGGCTTGCTTGCAAACTGATTCGCATATCAATAGTAGTTCGTTGGATACCATTCTTGTTCTAGTTATTACGGAAGCTGTATTTTTTCAATTCAGTTTGATTCAAGTCAATCACTTACGGATTTAGGACTAGATATATCTAAGCGTATCTGGCCTCACACAGCCGGTATTCAGACTTTGATGAAAACACCCCACAACCAGGCACGAATGGAGAGAGAGGTAACGTAATGCGGCGTCCCTTTTCAGAATCTGATTGCCGACTGTGTAAGGCCGGCCTTAGGTTGTGAACTGCTATGAAAGGTCCTATCCTGGCTTTGGTTATTTCAGAAGCTAGTTTTATCTATTGTATTGAAGAAAATATGTTTCAATCTATTCTATGGAGAGAGAGAGAGAGAGATCTTGAGCTTAGCCATAAGCTAAGGATATTTCTCTTTATCTGTTTGTTGCACAATTGAAACAAAAGTGTAGAAATGGTGGACTTTACGCGGTATGGCATTCTCTGACAGTCGACCTCATTATCTATATCACATATTGTACAATAGTTTAGGTCCAACCTCGGTGATTCGTGTAATTTTTCTATTTTATTGAAAAAATACAATTCTTTACTGTTTCATCTTTACATATTTTTTCATGTCAACATACTTCTACTATTTAACAAAATCATAGAGTTTTATGGCTCACTAAAAAAGAGTTCTTATTTAACCACATTTCATTAATCATTAGACCAGAACCTTTTTTTATATACAACTGAGTTACCAAACAGGCATACGTATACTCAATGTTTCATTAGTATTTACAAGTTCAAACGATCATATAGCGGGCAAGTTCAAACTAAAACATAATATTATGTGCGAGCTAAACTGCTCTATCGATCAAATTGTTGTATTATGTAACGTTGTTGTTAAAACGGTTACTAGCGGCGCAAATTAGTCCAACTTTGCTTTTCGCTAAACTACGCGTAATGGATATTAGCTTAATTCAATTCTATAAATCTTTTTAATTTAGTATAAAAGACGGCGGAAACAATCGCATATACAGTTCGATCGAACTGGAACATGTTATGTGCTAGCTAAAAAATACGCTATTGATCAAATTGTATAATGTAATTGTTGCAGCGTAAATAGCGTCAGAAACAATCTCGGTCGGAATTAGTACAATTTTGCTAGTCTGCGTGTAATCAATATATACCTCTATAATAGTTACTTTACTGACCCTCATTGTTTGTGAGTTGATTCCTATAAATATATTTGGAGACAAAATTTGCAAATGAATCATTGAAGTATAAGAATAACAAATCTTACTGTATATTTCGTAAAACTATTTTTTATTTTTGTTAGCTACTTATGTCCTACTGCTCACTTTCGCTGGACAACATCACTCTTACAGTCCTTTTCATAATTTAATAAATCTTTCGACCCACAGACAGACAGATATAAAACTAGTATTAGATATAACACACACAACATAAAAATTAAACACTTATTTTCAAACCTGATGTTGTTGCTAGGCTGACATGAGACGGATGCAAAAGTGCATAGCCATCTTTATAACATCCCACGTGACATAATTAACTAGGTCAGAGGTCAACCAGCAAACAGTAAATAAATAGTAATAGTAAGTTATCAATACATAGTATTTTCACACAAACAATATTCAAATCTAATACTTTTCTCAAACCTGATGTTGCTTGAAACTTACTGTTGTTGCTAGGCTGACATGAGTGAGGAAAGCAAAAGTGCATAGCCACCTTTATAACATCTAACGTGGCCTAATTAACAAGGTCAACCAGCACATAGTAAATAAAAAGTAATAAATCAACGCGATCTCAACCACTTGTCGCGTAGCTCAATATAAGTCTGTGCTACTCCAAGGCCGCGATTAAATGCGATTATGCCAAAGTATCCGATAACAATATGACACAAGATGTGGTTATATGCCCTCTGTTGCGTTCACGTGAGTTTTCTACAGATAACAACACGATTTTTAGGAATCAACTTTCATAGATCTCTTATCTGGGGGCACGGCAGTGCCCCCGCCAAGTCGAGTATTAATATATAAAATAAATCGCTACTATTCGGTAGAAATACTCCAAACAGAAATGTTGCTTAAATAGTAACTTGCACAGTTTGCCTTTACAACATCCCACGTGACGTGACCTAATTAACAAGGTCATAGGTCAACCAGCAAATAGTAAATAAATAGTAATAGTAAGTAATCAACGCGATCTCCACCACTTGTCGCGTAGCTTAATATAAGTCTGTACTGCTCCAATGCCGCGTTTAATGCGACATCCAATAAATTGTGACGATAACAATATAACACAAGATGTGGCCACATGCCCTCTGTTGCGTTCACGTGAGTTTTCTAGAGATAACAACACTACTTTTAGGAGATAACGCACTTTTTTATATAATGTATCTTTGTAACATCCCACGTGACCTAATTAACAAAGTCCTAGGTCAACCAGCAAATAGTAAATAAATAGTAAGTAGTCAACGCGATCTCAACCGCTTGTCGCGTAGCTCAATAAGTCTGTGCTACGCCAAGGCCGCGTTTAATGCGTTTATGCCACAGTATCCGATAAATTGTGACGATAACAATATAACACAAGATGTGGCCATTTACTTATTCGTAGGGCCATATGCTTTTTGTTGCGTTCACGTGAGTTTTCTAGAGATAACAACATGATTTTTGGAGACAATAGAATCAACTTTCATAGATCTCTATATAATAAACTAGCTGTTACCCGCGGCTCCGCCCGCGTAATATATAGCCTATGTCCTTCTCAGTACCCTAACCTATGAGTATGCAAAAATTCATGATGATCGGTTCAGAAGATAGGGCGAACTAATATTAGTTGGGACAAACCGCTACTATTCGGAAGAAATACTCCAAACAGAAATGCTGCTTCAATGGTAACTGTTACACAGCTCGTATTTAAAACTTTAAATTGGGCTGCATTTGTACTCTGAATCGATTTAGTGCTGCGCGCTCATGATGCGTATTTTTATCTGTATGTTCCTAGGCGTTCCTAGTGCTATTTCTTTAGTCTAGATTTTCCGGAGCCGACTTTATTTCCCGAGGGACGTCACGTAATGTCGTCTCGAAATGAAGGCTAGTTTGATCACAATGAAGTCGGATTATTCTCTTTCGCCGTACTTGGTTGGTTTATTTTGTCATTAGAACTGTATTGAGCTAAATAAAGAATACTTTTAACCGTAATTTTGTTTAATCAATCTTATTTATAATCTGAGAAATGAAATTTAAGCAAATATCGATCAAATATTGAAATTATTTTTTATTCACCAGATAAACATATTCAGATTCTCTTCATATTTTTTGAGACGTCACTGATCGTAGCATTATAGAAACCATAAAAATGCAACTAAGACTGTAAAAATAATATGGTAGATCTTGTTTTGATAGAGACGCTGTCAACGTTTCGATATTGTTTTAAATTGTTCAAAGGTAAAACCGGATAGTCTAGCATTTATTTATGATTTTTATCGTATGATTGATACTATATCTACTATCATACTATATAATCTAACAAATATATGTTCAATTTATTATGTGCATTGCTGATAAAAGTGAGAACAAATAATTCGTGACCGAAGTTTTGGGCTTGACACACTAACGCAACACTCGACCCTGTGACCATCGTTACTGTTTCATGAAAAAATTGTCATGTTATTGTCTTCAGTTAGATTCTTCGTTTAAGATTATAGTTTGATACTTGTTTTGAATTTTATAGCAAACCAAACATAGTAGATACTCGATGGAACTTATTGAAATAGGTTGTAGTACCAAATTTTTTTGAAAAATTTTGAAAATAAATCACGTGAAAATTTATATCGTCCTATAATAAGTTTAATCTTATCGTGTTCTTACAAGCTGTCGTTTGTACAATAATTTAATTCCTCAAACAAAAGTGTATATGACGTGCAATGTTCAATATGTGTTGGTGATTCGAACAGTTGTAACAAAACAAATCAGTGTAAATCTATGTTGGAAATATAATATACAGAAAGCCCTTCTAAATAGGTAACAAAGGAATCGCATATAGGTAGATTAGTATGAATGTTATTTCTAACATTATAATTAGCATATAAATTGTCCTTATTTCTATAAATTGTGTACATCGATCGCTCATAACAGTGTCTGTTGAACGCTTTCCGAGATAAACCTGTCATGTTTTATCAGCGTAATGAGGTCGAGCAAATTGATACAAATCTGAGTAGCTTACAGTTCTTATTAAACGGAGCTTTATTAGAGAAGTTAATTAGTAATTAATAAAGATGTTTTCTTGTTAAATATAGGAATTAACTTTGAGGTCTTGCTATCTTTCAAAATTACCATAAAGTAAAATACTATTTTTTTCTTGGATTTTTCAGGTTCTGAAAACATGTGTTTTTGTGAGAGCCTGTTATCCTTTAAAGTTCTAGCAGTCTGTAAGTTCTACTTTTGGCTATATGTTAAGTTAAAGACAAAAAAATAGTTTTAGCATAAATATGACCTTAACGTTGCTCTGAAATCATTAACAAGTTTTGATTTTTTTAAATAAATACAGCAGTGGAATAACTTAAAGATTTTAGGTATTATTGTCTATAAATAATTAAGCGTCCTTGATATTTCAATATTCTCATTTTAACAAACTGTAAAAGACAATACATTTTTAATGTGCAAACATCACTCATCCTTGAACACTGGCGAAATGATATGTTGATTTCCATTGTACCGTTTCACGTTTTACGCATTACAGTGCGTCATTGGTCGTTTAAACAAGCCTATATTATCAAACAACGTTAACAGTAATATATGTGTCTGTGGGGCAGATTGTTTCTTTTACTGATCTCAGTTTAGTCGGGCAATTTTAGATTTCGATAGTTCTTTTAAACGTAAAATAAAAATTTGTTGTGGGACCCCCAATATTTTCATGTTTTCATAGCTGATTGATAGCATCGCTGGGTACAATCATCTGCTGCATGGAAGCCACGTTGGCCACGGTTATCTTTGGCTTAAAAACAGTCCTGTGGTTCAGTTTTTTTTTTTTAATTTTTCTAAGCCAGGTAAAAATTATTAAAATTTGTGCCTAGAAAGTCTCATTTCAAACATATTCAGATAAAGTACATAATTTTTGTGTTTATGTATTGTAAGGTACATAATTCATAACTCAAACAAAACTCTTATAAATCTTAAAAAAATATATATTTATATAGTTTACATTCGGATTGAAAATTTCATCAAAATCGATTCAGTAGTTTGGTTAATGTCGGTTTTTCGGTTTGAAAGATTCGCTATTCTAGTATCACGATTAGTGACCGACCAGTGCAATACTAAATCGTCCTAACCTATTAAATTATTATCTACCTTACTTTTGCCACATACCGCAATAAAACCGAATTTTTCAAGATATTTCGCAATGTTTTCAATATGCATAGCTATAAACGGAACTAGTGACGTGGTATGACATAATAAGCTTGGAATACACGAGACGGCGATTAATGACGTGTTTATATGCGCTATATTCTACAGTAAGATACCGGTTTGTAAGGACACGTAATGCGATATGAGATGTAAATACCGATATTGACTTTGTTCCGACGATTGCGTATAATGGATTCAACTGGAACAGCTTGCAATAAACAGATTTTTTTAAAAACTGTAACAAAAACTGTTTTGATGTTAGGTACAGGCCGAATAAATGGCGGCTTTATGGCGGTTCGGAACATCGCGCGAGTCCATGCGCAGTACGCAATATTAGGTTCAGCAGAACGCGCGCGGGGAGGCGGGGCGCGTACTGCGCAGCTCGCAGCTAATATTATAATAGCCATAGAGTTTGATTCGGACTGTAACTACTATCTAAAAAAAAATGGTTTCAAGACTGCTGGAAAATTTGGAAAATCGAATTTAAACAAAAACAGCCTTTATACTTTTTAATTTTTAATTCTATAAACAAATTTCCTTTTCTGTGAGTTTTTACAAATCTTGTCTTAAAAGGGGGACGTTCTTGCACATGTCTATCTGGGTCGAACGTCATTTGCAAAGTTAATCTAGGTACAGTCCACAGTACAGTCCAATTAACTTGATTTTATTAAAAGCAAATGTGAATAGGCTGCTATTTCAAAACCTGCTTCATCTTAGATCTCATCTCAGTATCCACAAGGGTCAATTACTGCTCCATATCTACATTTTATCTAACAAAGACGTTATTTTTGACAGGAAATAAATCCCTGTCAAAAATTACAATTGCTCTGTCAGACAGATCAGTTTCAGTTATCCTGTTTCTCAGTTCCCACATAATTTCCACAGCATCGATTGTATGAGAGACAATAGGGCTTGTTTGTAAATCAATCTATACTCAAGTAGGTTTTCATGACTGACGATCGACAAATAACCAAAATTACCTAGTCAATCAGACTCAGTAGTGTAAACTTTCTCATATGAGCGTATTCCAGATGCATCCTCAGCTGGAATGCTTCTACAGGATCTGCTGATTAGACGGAAACTTCGATGGGGTAATTTTTAAGAATAATAAGCATGTTGTTTCCTAAAATAATTCATTTCAAAATAATTAGCTCGTCTTAGAGATTGTCGAGAAATATTAGATACGTATATTTTTTTTCAATCAAACAAAAAATCATTAAGATAAAGCGCATCAAAGTGGGGTCTGGGGCTCATGACACAACAGGCCGGTAAAGTGTATCGGTCAGTGACGTCACGCGAAATTTTAAAGGGCTAAATTATAATTTTTTTGTTGATTCACAAATGACGAAATGTGTCCAATGTTTTTCATTGATCTACTAGAAGAGAATTTTTTAAGGAATTATTTTGGAAACAAACCCTTAGGGAACAGTATTCAATATATCCATTATATTTTATGTTTTTGTCCGCTAGATGGCGCCAATGCGAGGTGAGAGGGGCGGTTCCCCCGCGCGCGGCGCTCGGGCTTCCCTGCCGCTACCCCGACGCCTCATCAGACAAATCGCCAGGCACGTGGCATCCAACGGGCGCTCCCTGCGGCGGCTCGAAGTCTCCGGCCGCGTCATAGACAACTTTGATGACCTTGACGATATGTCAGATGAGTCTGATATGGAGGTGCCACAGCCAGCGTAAGTATAACATTCACATTTGAACGGGTCCCTTCTCCCATGAAACATATGCATGCACTGCACATATCAGTAGATTAACTATTGTCCTTTGTGTCTTATTTATGTACAGTGTTCCATAGAGTATTATTGGTGGTTTACTTTTCTATTTGGCCCACTCTACTACGAAAGGGTTAATTTTCGAAATTATAATACTACAGCACCGAAAACATATCTTTCTTGTGAAGGACCCCATAAGTAAGAATACTTTGAGAATCACTGGTGCAAAATGTGTGATCTCTTCGATTCTCGTGGACTCACTCGAAATTCTCGTTGTACCTATTTGACATGTCTTAGCGTAAAAGTTTTTTTTTAAATAAACGAGCATTATTCTGTTTATTGAGGTGTCTGATGAGTATAAGACTGTTTCAAAGGATCACCTAGTTATTAAATTTTAGCTTGATAAATATTAGACACGGTAAAAAAATATTTCATGAGTGACATGGCAAAATTCCCAAGGCGCGCCAAACCTCAGTACATCAATTATCAAAATCTGCTGCAAAACGGTCGCGTCCGATCAATCAATGCCACGCAAGCTATGGTCGATAAGGCGTCTGTTATCACCAGGTAGGTTAGTGGGTAAGACAATGTGATAAACACTGTGAAAATGATAACAGGGGATTTCAAAATTGCGTGGTTGGCGCCTGTGTTACAGTGTCGCTAAGATGATATTGATAACTCGGAACAATAACTATAATAGATAAGCTTACTGCAATATACAATGACACATGACTAATGCATATGTATAAAACCTTGTTAAGGCGCTCATCATCATTTCGAGTAGGTGACACGGTCAGTCGACCATGCACACCCTGGTGTCAGAGTTCTTCGGAACCGCCTCTCGGCCTCTGACGTGGATCCTTTAACGACTGCCAGATGGCAGCCGGGACCACCGGCTTAACGTGCCTTCCGAAGCACGGAATCATCTTTCTTATCAGACAATCAGGTGATTCATGCCTGCAATGTCTTAGCCAAACTGGAAACAACTTAATAAAGTATGCTTCCCGTGGGAATCGAACCCACAACCCCCGGGTCAACAAGGCAAACGCCTTAACCACTGGACCACGGAGGCGCTGTTATAGCGACACTAGCGCCGCCCAGCAATTAAATTCTTTTAATCCTAATTTATATCGAATTTAAAAAATCTTTGTACATAACTAGTAAATTACTCGTCGTATTTTGGAATTCATCATCATTAGGTCTTTTTAGTCTCCACTGCAGGAGCATCTCTCTGTACTACCAAAGTCATATATTAGCCAGAGCCACAGAACAACAAGTGGCCAGAGCCACAGAACAACAAGTGGCCAGAGCAGTCAGAGGATTTTGGTATTATGCACTACAAGTTATTTACTAATGCATTATTTAAAGAGAAATATACCGTTTTTCCTCTTAATTTGATTCCGGTCTCGTGTCTCCCCTGATGGCTCCCCTGGGGGAGTTTATCAAACGAATAATAGTGTTTTTACTTTTTTTTTACCAAAATACTACAAGTACCTATGACATAAAAAATAATAATAATAATTAATTAGTTATGTACATGATTGATTTTTTAAATTAGATATTATTTAGGATTAAAAAAAATAATTGCTGGGTGGCGTAAGTGGCACTATAAGAGCGCCTTAAGTTCCTTAAAAAGACTTTTTTTACTTTCTCCTGACCCAGTCTGAATGAAATATTGCAAGTTAAATTGGACCAACTTTTAGGTGTCGAATTAAGATGTTTAACAAGTAATGGGATGAAAATGCAATAAAATGTGTCTTTTATCTGTACTGATCATGGAGTATTTAATGCTTGCCTCGAAAATTACCATTTTAACCAATACTGTTTTAATATGAAGCTGTAAAAAAGTGTGAAGGTCACACACTACGTGTACATTCATGATGATCATGACCGAGTAACATTGCCCTTTGAAAACAAAATAGCGAGATACAAAAAAAGGGTGGATATAAATACCATACTTTTGTAAACTTTATTTTTAAAAAAATTACATAATGCAATACAAATTGATCAGAGGTTATGGTATAATAACAAAATATTTCTTTTATTTAAGTAAAATTCAATAATAATTTAAAAAAAAATAGATCAATTGAACCGTTGTGTCTTGTGTTCTTGCAAGTATGGAAAATAAAGCGTTAAGATAAAAATAAATGCTTGTAAAAACTGCCTTTAAAAAACATTTGTGTAAGAGTCCTTATCAGCATGTAAATGTAATTATCTGTTGTCCTAAGATCTCTGGCCAGCACCTCAAACGTAACGCTGCAACTCGACGATGGACTCTACTCCAACGAAATAAGGCTGGCACAAAGGTCGGGCAGTAACGCTTCTTATATTTACTAGATACCTATATATTTTCTAAGGGATCGCCTCCACAAGTGAGAGAATCGCGACGAGTCCACGCTCTTATGTTCTATTCTGTAAGCGATACGGTTGACATTCGCTCGCACTCGGCCACTCGTCACATCGCGGCGATAACATCGCTGTGTGTTGTAACATGCTAAGGGATTTTATGTAAATAGATGGTAAGAAGATAAAAGCGTTGCGATTCTCGCGCACGTGGATGTGATGCCTTAGAGATTGACCCATCTAAAATTGAACTACCTTCCATTGCATTTACGCTATCGTACAAAGTAAAAGGATTTACAAAATCAATCATTTTAAAAAGTCTTGTCAAATTCCCAGATAGCCGGATTTGTTGACAAACTAGTGCTGTCTCTTATCTGTGCGTTTTCCCTGGAGAGCTTCGAAACTCGGGGTCCGCCCTCCGGCTTTTTCTTCTCCACTATACGGTCTTCGGTATGCTTGGTTGAGACTCCATTGGCACGCGTGTCAGCTTTAACAGCATAAAGCCGGCACTTATTGAGTTTTCCCTTTTGCCAGGGCCGGGCCGTGGTGGCATAGCCAGGCTTGCGTAAATCAGCATTTAATATAGGGAACAAATCCCCATATAATTTGCCGATTTACGCAAGCCGTGGCCGCAGCTGCGTTGGCTGTTCTAGAGTGTCTGTTATGTCAGCACAGTACAAGAAATTTCAATGTAGATCGCTGAGCGTCAATCAAGGAAGACAAGTCATTCCTTGCTCTGTGTTTGTCATGGTTATATGGTGTGCCTCAAATTCGGGAGATTCTCACGCGGTCTTTTCGCAAAACTCCGCCCATCCAGCGCATGACAAACAGAAACAAGTGACAGAACGAATATGTCACCCAATCTATTCGCACGCTCCTTGCATTCGTAGAAGCTAGATTTGTTCTTATTTAAATGCATGGGCTTATCCGAATTGACAATGCAGTGTTGCTATTAGTACAAGTACCTATTTCCTCTCACACCTTGAAATAATCATAATTAGAGGAGGAGAGTTCATTTTTAGATGAGGCAATATCCACAATTGTATCTGGTATGAAAATTGATTGTTTTTTATTGTCCAGGGTGGCGATTGGAGGCAACGCTGGTAACCTTCCACCGGCAGATGACGATGACCTCACCAGCCTCAGCTGGTTGCAGGACAGAAATCTACTTAGAGGTAAGAAACTTCTGTTGTCTGTGATGGTAGCCTAACGCCTGTAGCACACAGCCGCGAATGCGGCACGGAAGTGTTCCAGAACGGAACGTTGGCGAAACCGCGAAACACTGTCTTGTATGATTTTGGTTGGTGCGTCTCACACTGCAAGCGGAACGAAACCGAAACGGAATCATACAACAGCGTTTCGCAGTTTCGCCAGTGTTTCATTCCGGAACGCTTCCGTTCCGCATTCGCGGCAGTGTGCTACAGGCGTAATGCTGACTATATGTGCGAAACAAACGCACGAGTGATCATGGCGAAGAGGCAATTTTACATTATAATGTAGTAATATCAGCTTTCGCATGCCCGCTTTTATTTCGAGTTCTGGGGAATAGTACTTTCTTCCAGGGTTAGAAGGTTCCTATTGTCCTTCTCCATATCTCAGACATTTGTGTGCAAAATTATATCCTAATCTTGTTCTAATCCTAACTAATATTATAAATGCGAAAGTGAGTTTGTTTGTTTGTTTATTTATTTGTTTGTTTCGCTTTCACGCCCTGGCTACTGAACCGATCATCATGAAATTTTGCATACACTGAGAAGGACATAGGCTATATAACACGCGGGCGAAGCCGTGGGTAACAGCTAGTAAACTATATAAACAAATACCTTAACCACTTTCACATTTATAATATTGGTTATAGGATATGATTTTCACAATGATAGAGCGATATTTATTATACGAACTACGTAAACTCAACATAGACTGTAGGCACGTGTACCAATAGAATAATAGTAGAAACAATCCGAGGTTATAAAACTTTGTTATTGAAAAGTTGGACAGTTTAAAACAGTTGTAAACAATATAGGTAGAAATGAATCATATCCACTGCCATTGTCCGAGGTAAATATGAGTACAGTGCCCGGAAAATAAGTTGAACTAAGTGTGAGTAGGACACCGCAATACATTGCCACTGATTAATATTGGTGTGTCTCGCTCACACTTAGTTCAACTTATACGCCGCGTGTTGTACCTATGTATTGCTATTTTGCTACTTTCCCTGATTGCTCTGGCTGATATATGGCTTTGGTAGTATCTACAGAGAGGGTCAATCTCCTGCAGTAGAGACAAAAGACCTGATGATGATGATTGCTATTTAACAACTTAGGTTTACTGACCAAATAGTTTCTTCCGAACAACTATGAAGGAACCATATTGTTACTGACAGTAACAGTATGGTTACCTTTTATTTTTGATCTCTACAGTAACTTACTGTAGAGATCCATACTATATATACTATATTTACTATATTATTATTATTATTATTTAATTTAATATATATATATTATATATATATATTATAAATGCGAAAGTAACTCTGTCTGTCTGTCTGTCACGCTTTCACGCCTTAACTACTGAACGAATCATCATAAAATTTGGCATACATGTTCTCTAAAGTACGAAGAAGGACATAGGATACGTTACATCCGGGAAAAATGAACTGTTCCCGAGGGATCGACATTAACGCAGGCTAAGCCGCGGGAAAAAGCTAGTCAAAAATAAAAGGACCACATCAAAATCAGTAGTTTGCTAAAGCATGGTTGATTGGACTTCGTCGTACTCCATGATCTACTATCAAGGGAGTTTTGAAGATATCCTCTAGCAACTATACAATGCGACTAGTTTATATAAATTTAGGTTAGACAGCGTGTAAATTTACTTCTGACATTCCCTTGAAGTAGCGACTCAGCCCATCAATATGAGACACTTTTTCAATGTAACCAATGCTTGAAACGGGGAAAAAAAATCATTTTCATACAAATTGCCGGGGCAGCTGAACTTTTTTGTTTGAGTTGCCAGTATTGGTTTCAAAGAAAAAGATGTTCATTTGCATGGGCTGTGTCAACCCTTCAAGGGAATGTTGAAGGTCAATTTACAGGCTGTATATTGCTCCCATGTGAGAGAAAGGGGGAAGAGGACAAAAGCATGACATCTCTAAAGTGACAACTATGTATGTCTATTCATAAATCACTACATATTATAAAACAAAGTCCTCTGCCGCGTCTGTCTGTCTGTCTGTTCGCGATAAACTCAAACACTACTCCACGGATTTTCATACGGTTTTCACCAATAGATAGAGTGATTCACGAGGAAGGTTTTAAGGTATAATACATGCCCGGGCGCAGCCGGGTAGGGCTGCTAGTTCATCAAAATCTTGAAATCTAGTTAACCTGGAAGCTAACTGTAAGAACTAAATATTTATCCACTGACTATTGTTTTTTCTTTCAGGTATCAACCTAACAAAAGGCGACGTCGAGGACAGCAAAATGATCGGCAGTCAAGTTATAATAAAGGTGCGTAATAAAATAATGTGATAGATAAGTGATAACGCTGTCACGATGTTCACGAGTAATTCACTTATGTAGGGTTCCGTACTAACCAAACGGTAAAAACGGGATCCTATTCTACTAGGGACTTCACATGTCGGCCTGTCACCAGGATGTATCTCATGTACCATAATAGATAGGCAGCTGAAATCATGACGTATTTCTACCAAAAACAAAATAAAATAAAAATTTAAGGAGAGCTTCCCTATACAACAAATGTGATTATTTTTGGCTTTTTTTTTTGTCGATATTAATTTGACTTACCAGCATTGGTCCCATAGGAAAAGTTGTTCATTTTCAAGGGAATGTCGAGGGTAAATTTACACCCTGTATAAGCTATATTCGTGTCGGCACGTGTATCAATATATTACAGCACAATCTTAAAACAATCAGAACTTTGAGAGGGCAATTTATAACTATTAAAACGCTACTCGACAGTGACCGTGATTCTATTAAGATACCACTAGTATTTACTAGATACAGTCCGATGCAAACTTTATAGAGGCTCGGAACATCACGCGATTCTTAGCGCAGTACACAATAATAGGTTCAGCGGGGCGCGCGCGGGGAGGCGGGGCGCGCGCGGGGAGGCGGAGCGCACACTGCGCTGTTAGCAGCTAATATCCGAGACACCATATAGTTTGCATAGGACTGTAGATCAGTACACGGTAGTAATGACACTGGATACAGACAAGACGCAAAGTCCAGGAATGTGATAAGAACTCGTTAGTTCGGCCAGTACACATCAACATTCACGCCATGTGGTTCCCGGCATAGTAAAATAGGACCACTCCAAGTCATCCCGTGGATGTCGTAGAAGGCGACTGAGGAAACAAGCTAAACAAAGCTTATAAACTTGTACGAACTATCGCACAATCATATTTTAAGTAGGTCAGGCAGATGTCGACTCAGCCGTTTACGCGCGACCATCCATATCATTTGCATTCAATAAATCAGACTATTTTTAGTACTCAACCTGGGTGGTATTATTCATCTCTCCCCCTACATCATCAAGAGCAATCAGCTCACACTATCATCAAGTGTAGGAGGCAATCAGCCCCTACATTTTGTTTTGGTCCTTCGACGGTTCAGAAGAACGGGGCCAGTCGCGAGTGAATTTTTGTGATCAACAAACTATAATTCGTGACTCAGTGGTGCCGTGGACTTTGGACTTTAATCAGCACCTTCATCATCAAGCGGTTTGACAATCAGTCTCCAGCAGCGACTTGATAAATCAGTCAGGTCATATTCATCGCCAACACAAGTAAGATCTTTCCAATACTTACTTCTCATTATGGAATCAAAAACTGTATTATCTGATGTCAGCATCCGTCAAGCAGAAATTATTGCCAAAATCAATAAGCTTCAGATCAATTTTAGCAAAGACTCCGCGTCCAGGAAGACACCGGAGTACATATCAGGCAAAATCGAACTTTTAGATAGCCTCTGGGACGAGTTTGATAAGAATCATGAGCTCTTGCTGAAATATCCAAAGGAGGCTGAGCAGTACATGGCAGGAGGTTCATATCAGGCTTGTCATGATACTTATCAGGCACTTCGTAGTCGTATTTTGGCATTTGGCAATCAGGAGCAAGCGGTTCAGTCTGGTAAAGTTGAAAAGGCAATTCAGCCCAGTGGGGAGCTTGACGAGCTTCTCACTTTACAGCGTACGCAATTTAGGGCACTAAGTAGGATAATTAAGAGCATAGATTTGAACACCATATCCGAAAAGTGGGAGATAGAGGACGAGTTGCGTAATATTCAAACCAGATGGACGACAATCGATAACACTCATTTAAAAATCGATAATATCCTTGCTGGCGGCGATATAGGTTATGAGAGTGAATTTAGTAGGCATGAGAATCAGTACAAAAATATCAAACGTCTATTAAATAGCAAATTATCGTCTAATAATCATACTCAACAATCAGTCCCAAAATTAGAATTGCCAGTTTTCACTGGAAAGTACAGTGAATGGCCTTCCTTTTACGACCTTTTTTCTGAAAGTATTCATAAAAATAACTCTATCAGCAAGGCCCAGAAAATGCAGCATTTAAAGGGCAAGGTCAGTGGTGAAGCAGAGCGGCTCATAAGGCATCTACATATCTCCGCTGACAACTACGATACGGCGTGGGATATATTATTGCATCGTTATAACAACCCCCAGGTTCTATTTGCTCATCAGATAGAATTATTCTTAAATCAAAACAATATCACTAAACAATCATCATACGAACTTAAGAAGCTATATGACACCACTACAGAGTGTATCCATGCCATTCATAATTTGGGTTTGGACACCACAAGTTGGGATCCTCTGTTAGTTCATTTGTTATGCAAAAAATTGGATCCCGTAACGTACTCTGATTACAAGGAGTCCCGAAAATCACCGCGAGATTTAGCTTCTTTAGAAGAATTCATGACCTTTATTGAGGCCAAATTCATGGCTCTCGAACCTATCACAAAAAATTTTTATCAAAAGGACAATCTAAGCTCATTAAATAATAAACGTTACTTTAATTCTAATCAGTCAAAATTACCTAATTCTAAACCTTATTATCAATCTAACAAAACCTATCAAACGGTTAATCACACGAATACTAACAAATGCACAATCTGCAATTTCAGTCATAATAATAATTTATTTAATTGTAAAAAATTTATGAGCATGCAACCGGATGCGCAATTGGAGGCGGTTGCGAAATTCCGTATTTGTCCGAATTGCTTATATCGTCATAATGACAAGGAATGTATGTCAAATAAACGCTGTAGGGAATGCAATAGAAAGCATAATACTTTGCTTCATGAGGCATATGCACGATCAGGATCACATTCAGTGACGGTCACCCCATCTCAACCATCCACATCAACCTCTATATCACCTAACTTTCCCCGCGAGATGAATGTTAACAATGTAACTGCGCCAGATGAGGAGATTTTGCTAGCCACCATACTCTTAGACGTTCGTTCAGCTGATGGCACGTTTGTGACTCTTCGCGCGTTATGTGATCAGGGTAGTCAGGTTTGTCTCGTCACTGAGAACGCGACTCAGTTGCTAGGGTTGCCTCGCCGACATTGTCAGGCTACAGTCACAGGTGTCGGCCCAAACACCGAGCAAACAAGGGCCGCGGTATAAAGACAACTAAGGGTTACATCGCCGTCTTTATATGCTTCGCGACTAAGGCCGTACATCTAGAATTAGTGTCAGACTTAAGTACGCCTACGTTCTTAGCGGCATTTCGCCGATTTTGTGCACGTCGAGGTACCCCTGCTCACATGTATAGCGACAACGGTACTAACTTTGTGGGTGCTAATCGTTTATTAAAAAAAGAATATATGGAAATCATTCAAAATATCAATCCAGATTTCGTAAATAGCATCAAAGACCTCCATTTAGAATGGCATTTCAACGCAGCAAGATGGCCGAACGCTGGGGGACTATGGGAAGCTGCAGTTAAAAGCATGAAATACCATTTGAAGCGCGCATTAGGCGACCAAAAGTTAACTTTTGAAGAGTTCTCTACGCTACTCAATCAAATAGAGGCGTGCCTCAACTCGCGTCCCTTGTGCCAACTCACTGAGAATTCAGATGACGAATGTCTCACCCCTGGTCATTTCCTTGTAGGTGGCTCTTTACTGTCAAGGCCACAAACGGATCCAGAATCAGTTACTCTGTCGAAACGCTGGCAAATGGTTCAAGCCATCAACAAACAATTTTGGAAACGTTGGTCCTCCGAGTATTTACAACAACTTCAGAGTAGGTCTAAATGGCGGACGCCAACTCAAAATCTAAAGGTAGGAGATGTTGTCATTATCAAGGAAGACAACTTGCCCCCGGGGAAGTGGGCTCTTGGTAGAGTTCAGGAAGTTTTTCCGGGCAAGGACGGATATGTGCGAGTCGTGTCCTTAAAAAGTCATAATAAAATAATCAAGCGACCTACTAGTAAACTCATTTTGTTACCTGTGCAGGAATCAGATCCTGCATTAGGGGAGAAAAAATCAATAAAACCCCCTATAACATCAGATCAATCAGATCCACAGGAGCAAGGTAGTAGGGCTGAAGTCACGAAGGACCAACGCGGTCGTCGAGGCTTAAACTTAAAAAACTTCATCATTCATATTTTACTGTTATTTACTTTATTTATTCCACCCAGCATTCAGCAATCACCTAATCAGTCGTCATCATTTAATATTACGTCTTTAAAAGAAAATCAAGGATTGTTTTTTGATAAAATAGCCGATCTAAGATACATCAAGGACGATTGGAAGTTGATTGTTTATTATAATATGACAACATACTGGGATACTATATCTAATACAAAAAATTATGTCAAAAGAATCAAAGAATTATGTACACAGGTCACGGAACAATACTCGGATATCATTTTTCAAATTCAAAATGAATTAAACGAAATTGAACATTATAACTTACTTCTTAAAACTCACGGTTCCTTGCGGCAAAAACGAGGATTGATCAATGGAGTAGGCTATCTAGCTAATACTTTATTTGGTGTGCTAGATGAAAGATTTGCAAATGAGTACAAGGAAAACATAGAGAAGATTGCCGCCAATGAAAATCATCTTCAGTTATTGCTGAAAAATCAAACTTCAGTTTTAGAGTCGGAGTACAACATTTTACAACGAAATGAAAAGGCTATGAAAAGTCAGTTTTACTCCGTTAGTCAGCGTCTGAGAAGCCTAGCAGACGATTTGATCAAGGTTAAAGGTGGATCAGTTTTATCATCATCAATCTTGGAAGCAACCATTCTATTGTCACAAGTAAGGAAGATCCAAGAAACGCTCATCAACACCGTCACAGACATCACTCACGGTCATATCGATTCAAGACTTCTACCCCCTGAACAACTGCAACATCAGCTCAATATCATCTCAGGGCAGCTGCACGGAGACCTGACCTTACCCGTCGATAATGATAGCATCAGAAATATTTACCAGCTGCTAAAGGTTGCTGTTAGAGTTATTTCGAACTATCTCATTATCGAAATTAAGATTCCTCTTATTAGTACCGATACCTTCGAACTTGATAAAGTTATTCCCATTCCTCATACTCAAGGTAATTCCTACATTCGTATCATGCCAATTCAGCCCTATATCGCTTACAACATGGAAAAGGACCATGCCTTTCTTATATCAGATATAGACATTCAATCATGCGTTCACGCCTCAGACTTCAAACTCTTATGCTCTTTAGAATTGCCTATCTACGATCTGACGGCAACATCATCATATTGTGATATACATGCACTCGCTACTACCACTCAGTCGAAAACATGCAAGTTAGAAACCCATCCTTGTGAAAATAATTGGAGTAAACTACACCACAACAACGACTGGCTGTATTCATGTTGTTCCACTTGCTCTATACGTATATATTGCGCGTCTCAGATTACAGTGCAACACTTATCTGGCAACGGTATCGTCACCATCGGCAAGGGCTGTACGTTAAAGGGAGATTCGTTCAGTTTATATGCTCACAACAACTATTTCCGAAGTATGAACGTTCAACCAAATATCATTATGCCAAAGGTTTCTATCCTAAATTCTATTTTAAATACTTCAGTGCCTGATATTAGCCTGGGAACATACGAGAATAATCAATCCTTTGTACAATTGAAAAGCCAGCTTGATGATTTAAGAGCTCAGGAGATTCAACCTCTTGTTATTCACAATATTCACCATTATGCGCTAATCTACTCCCTCATCGGAATATTGATCATTTTGGCTATTATATTCGCATCGTTAAGAATACGACAAAGACGTCGGAATCACCGTGTCAGTTCGGATCCTCTCAGCGGCACTTCTCCTGCGGATACGTCAGAAGTTGTGGCGAGTGTCAGTGATAGTGCTACTAAAATGATTAAATTAAATACAGTGAATAGTAGATCGGTTCAATCAATGCAAAGTGTAGGCAGTGTAGATATAGGCACCTCGCCTAGTTTTCCGCGTAGAAATATTAATGTGAACAGTTAATAATTTCCATGTTAAATTGTAATTTCACTCTTGGATCATCTTACTATAAATTATATCATCTAAACTAAGTTCCATTAGACATTGTTTAGCTTCATTCGTTGAGCTATCCCGGTGGACATCTTCCTGGCTGAGATGGCAGCATGTACGAACTATCGCACAATCATATTTTAAGTAGGTCAGGCAGATGTCGACTCAGCCGTTTACGCGCGACCATCCATATCATTTGCATTCAATAAATCAGACTATTTTTAGTACTCAACCTGGGTGGTATTATTCATCTCTCCCCCTACATCATCAAGAGCAATCAGCTCACACTATCATCAAGTGTAGGAGGCAATCAGCCCCTACAAAACTTCAAAGAGACCCCTCCAAACCGTCGGGCCAGCGTGGAGAGTATAGTCAAATTCTCTGACTGCTCTGGCTTAGATTATCGGCTAATATATCGTTCTGGTAATACAGAGAGGGCCGTGCTCCTGCAGTGAAGGCGAAAAAATTATGATGACATCAACATTTATATTAATTAGTCTAGATACTTATTTCCGTGTGAAAAGTAAACATGGATATACCTTGGTCAAATCGTGCAATATTTTTAGCACATTAAAGGCGCTCCTATAGTAACACTAGCGCCACCCAGCAATTCTTTTAATTTTTATTATATCGAATTTTAAAAATGTAACAAGTACAAAACTAGTAAATTACTTGTAGTATTTTTGTATTCATTTTCATTAATATTCGCTTGGTAAAATAAGAGAAAAAAGGTTAACGCCAAAAGTGGCCACTTTTGGCGTTAACCTGTTTTTCTCTTTAAATATGGCACTAGTAAATTACTTGTAATAAACAAAAAATACTATAAGTAATTTAGTAGTTTTGTACTTGTTAGATTTTAAAATTCGATACAATTTAAGGAATTTAATTGCTGGGTGGCGCTAGTGTTACTATAAGAGCGCCTTAATCCAATGACATAATCCCAATAAAGTATACCTCACGTCACGCTAGTATGTGGAACAGTTTTGACTTTTGGCACAGAACATGTTTTTTACTTCTATATCTGAGTGACGTGGGGAAGTCAAGAATGCTGTGATATGGGGCTGCGACCCGGTATTGATTTTGATGGTCTGGTACCGGGTTGCCTCCCACCAAATGGGAAGCGCTGGTTATTATATTCCGACCGGAACGACCGATTCGGTGTAGATTTAGAACAATTGTTTGACGAGCTCCGTGGCGCAGCGGTCAACACGCCGGTCTGTGACACGGATGGTCCCGGGTTCGATCCCCAGTCAGGTCAAGATGAAAAATGATATTTTTCAGATTGATCTGGGTCTTGGATGTTTATCTATACATGTATTTGTTATAAAATATAGTATCGTTGAGTTAGTATCCCATAACACAAGTCTTACATAAGAACTTACTTTGGGGCTAGCTCAATCTGTGTGATTTGTCCGTATATATTTATTTATTATTTATTTATTTAGCCTAATTATAGTAGAGGCGATTCGTGTCTATTCTGTACATTTCATCACATCATCAGGTTTTTTAGTCTTTACTGCAGGAGCACGACCCTCTCTGTACTACTAGCAGTATGCCTACTATCAATCAAGAGAGGCTACACTCTCCACGCTGCCAGGCGGATTGAAGAGGTCTCTTTGATGTTTATAAGCTTTATTTAGCTTGAGTTTCCTAAGTTGCCTTCTACGACCACGGGAAAGCTTGGAGTGGTCCTATTGAACCACACGGCTACTGTACATTTATAATTTAATTATTCCCTCCCGCGCAAATAATTTTATCTTTATGTTGTTATACTTGCTATGTTTGCTATACTTGACTTTTTATTGGTTTTCATGATTACGTGGAGCGGGCCTCTTTGCACAAGTGCTAAGCTGTTACTCAATGTCACTTAGCGTAGTATTTAAAAAGGAAACTTCAATTTACTCTGACCTCTTTTTTAATGTAAATATTTGAATGCATTCGTTACATGCTGCTTGCTCATAGTTAAGTGCAACTGACTGAATCGAAACATGGCGTTGTATAAACAATGTATTGTATTGTTTAAGACGTTCATAGTTAATTTGTAACTACTAAAACAAATGAACAAGAACACTTGGTTTTTGAAATTTTGTTTCTTAAAGTATGGAATACTCACTATATGAAATTATGTTTAAGTTGGTTCTGTTTACCCACAACTTATGTGTACACTTGTAATAGAGAATAAGAATGTAACTATAGATATCTGACTCGGCTAAAATTGAGAATTGAATACATAGGTAGTTGATCCTACTGATAGCTGATATAAGGTTGTGAGTTGGGTGTATTGTAGGATGCTAAGGTATATTGAGATAACCACACGCAGTCTGCGTGTGGTTATCTCAATATTTTATTGCAGACTGAATTTTTAATTCATGCAAGGATGCGTATAAACAAAATAAACGTTATCGATCGAACAGTGGTTATAATTAGCGAAATAAATTGTGTTTTACTATTTCGAATCAATTTTGTTTCAGACCGAATCGAAGACGCCTCCCCCCGTCGCCCGCGCGCCGTCCCCCCCGCGCACGCCCTGCAAGGCGCCGCCGTCGCCCCCCGCTACCACACACACCAAACCCCCTTACTCCTTCTCTTGCCTCATCTTCATGGCCATTGAAGCGGCCCCAGCCAGGGCCCTGCCCGTCAAAGAAATATATGCTTGGATCGTCCGACACTTCCCATACTTCAAACACGCGCCACAGGGTTGGAAGAACAGTGTGCGACATAACCTATCTTTGAACAAGTGCTTCCATAAGGTGAGTTGGTAAATAGTTCACTTTTGAATTTCACTCTAGATGCAGCCCCATCAATGGTAATTATACATTGTACAGATAACTCCGTCTCCGAAGATAGTCGAGCTCCGTGGCGCAGCGGTCAACACGCCAGCCTGCGACACGGAGGTCCCGGGTTCGATCCCCGGCCAGGTCAAGATGGGAAACGATCTTTTTCAAATTGGCCTGGGTCTTGGATGTTTATCTATATAAGTTTATGTTATAAAATATAGTATCCCACGACACAAGTTCACAACTTACTGTGGGGCTAGCTTAATTTGTGTGATATGTCCCTATATATTTATTTAACTAGTTATATAAAAGAGTTCCTGCCCCCATAGCATGTGTCCCGCGACGCCGTTTATATCGCGCGATAAACTATCTACTTCTCGCTCTTCATTATTGCGAAAAACAAGATCACGATAGTCGATAAACGGTGTCGCGTATGCCATGCTACGGGGCTGTGTAGTTTGTGTTGGGTGCCATAGTTTAAGTTGATTGTAAAATTATCAATATCTTCTTTTTTTATTATATATCAAAGTAAATCATACGAAAGCAGATGTGATTTATTTTTTTATTAATTTTACTGCAGGTGGCAGCTGCGCCCGGCCTCGGCAAAGGGTCATTGTGGACAGTGGATCCCCAACATCGTGCATCGTTACTTCAGGTACTTGACATATCCTAACTTCCTTAGTAATGTTATTTGTAAATGTCAAACTCAGTTATTATATTTGACATGACAAATCAATTATCATAAAATGTTGCATACAAAACTGAAAGCCGTACTTATAGTTGACAAACTGAAAAGCCAGCACTTGTTTATGGTATGGACATGTAGAGAGGAGAGATGCCGATTTTCTTGCAAAGAGAATGGTTCAGTTAGAAGAAGAGAGATGTAGAGAACGAGGGAAGCCGAAATAGACGTGGATGTGTTAGATCACACATGAGGAAATTCGGGTTGAATATTGATATGTTAAACAAAAAAAAAATGATGGAGAGAGACGACATACATAGCCGATTCCAAGTAGGGATAAGGCAAGGAAGAAGAAGATTGCATACAATGTCAAGGGTGCTAAAGACATAGTGAATACAAAAACACGTGAAGAGCTGTGGGCTAAAAGTAGTTTACTTAAGAAATAGGAGATAATACTGCAATGTTCTCCCGCCAGAGGGCAGCATTAGCAGAGACAGTAAACAAATGTTTGACAATGACAAGTCTGTCAAAGTCGCAATAAATTGCCTATATTTTACAAACAAATACGCAGCACAAATATGTTTTTATATTTAAATACTCATAGGAGTATTTAAAAATCAAATAAATAAAGGAATAATGTATAATTTTATAAATTAATTGCGACTTTAACATTTTCAAGTACATACTTTAGTGTCAAACCTCTTTTACTGTATGTGCTAGTGGTGCACTCTGGCGGCACAGCTTTCAGTAATATGTCCTATTGTGGTAATCTGAATGAAAGTAAACCTACAAGTCGGTTATTTTATTACATTTGTTTTTTGTCCCAGCGTAATTTATATGAAGTGCTAGCTGTGCCCGTGAATTTCGCCGTATAAAACTTCAACCCGGGTTGAAGTTTTATGCGGAGGAAGTCAAGGATTTGAAATAGGGGTATTTCAACTCCTTAAGAGGTAGAATTTCTAAAAATCCTCTAGTGCTCACTTACATCATGTACCAAATTTCAAGTTTCTAGGTACACTAGTTTCGGCTGTGCGTTGATATATAAGTCAGGTTTGCCTTTGATATAACTAGTTTATAGTATTTGACTTTCCAACAGGCATTCGGCCGTCAGCCCATCCCAGCATCCCCACCATTACCGCCGGAGTCGCCGCCCCCCACCAAGAACTCTCCCGACCCGGTGCTGTTCCCGTTCCTGGCGCGCCGCCTGGCCGGTCCGGCGCCGGAGCCCGCGCCCGGCGCCGACGAGTATCTGGCTGCGGCCACCGTGCTCGCCATGAAGTATGGACCCAAGGTGTTGGATCAGGTGAGCCATTCGTATATTCATATTCGTTTATTCGCATTTATAGATAGTGTTTACAGTGTATTTTTTCAATGCTACATTCTAATAGTTTTAAAACCTTATTGATATGAATGATTCATATCAATAAGGTTTTAAAACTATTTATAAATATATAATATAACCGATGAGGAGCCCGATGGCCCAGTGGCAAGGACTTCTACATAAACTGAGGTAGATGAGCCGTACGTGCCGAATTCTGCGTAGCGTTTACCTCACCCCCAAACTCTGTACTGCGAAGACGTCTTGCACGTCACGTGACACGATTGCTTTTAAATGCCTGTTTCTTGGAGTAGGGCGCGTTTACCTCAGTTTATATAGAACTGTTAGTTTGTATGTTATTATACGCCCAAAGCCGAAGTCCGACCCTCCTGGGGGCTTTTTGGTGATGTCAGCCTTATAGGTTATGGGCACTCTGCTCTCACCTCAAAAAGTCCAGTGAAGTAGCGAAAGCTCTCTTAGAGCTAACTGCATAGTCCATTCAAAACTTTCCTTCTCACTTCCCAGTGTTCAAGGCTGAGTGTAAACGTGGCTTTACATGTTATTAATCGGCACTGTCTGGTCGTAGCTGCCGCCAGCAGCGCACCTGGTGATCTCGCGCTGCGCGCGCGACGAGCACTCGTACTCGGGCGGCTGCGAGGAGCGGCGCACGGCCGAGGCGCTGCTCAACCTGGCCGGCGTCGCGCCCGAGCCCGCGCGCGCGCACGCGCCCAGCTAGCGCACACATACTGGTGCGTAGCTCGCTGACTAGTTTCACTTCCTTTCTCTAACGACGGCGGAGCGTGTCGTGTTTCGACCGATTATAAGAATGTCTAGTTCGCACACGACAATAGTCCATTTTGTTTAAGTACCAAAAAAAAATTACACAATCTTAATACAGCGGCCGAGACGCTGCTGCGCCGCACGCCCCCAGCTAACGCAAAAATACTGGTGCGTAGCTCGCTATATCTTAGTTTCACTCTTCACTCTCTTCATTGTCGGCGGAGCGTGTGAGCATGTTCACCGAAAGGGTACAAGTAGTCCTTTTGTTAAGGTACCTAAAAATGAAAACAATCTTGATACTCGAGCGGCGCACGGCCAGCGTGAGCGCTAAAACCCGCGTGTGCGCACACGCCCAACTAACGCCGCCGTGACGGTACATAGCTTGCTCTAACCTAGTTTCACTTCTCTTCATGACCGCAGAGCGTATTCACTTTGTTTGTTCCGAACAACAAGAATGTCTAGTCCGCAACAACTAATAACTAAACAAATGGACTATAGTTTACTCAATTAGCAAGTGTTTAAATATATTTATTCATAAAAACGTGAAATAGGCTTTATTTAAATACGCAACGGGTTTAGTGCCAACATTATTTTTTTTATATATGGCTGGTGTTCCAGTAGGCAGTGACGATGGTGGGAGACGCTACTCACTCACAAAGGAAATAGACTAGATTATATCGGCCTGATTAAATTTTTAAAAAATCGACCCTACTAAAATATTGGTGTTCGAAGAGGGCGAGTCACTAAGATACTCGCTATTCGATTAAAATACTAGCCGTGTGCGAACTAGGTTTATATGCATGGTAAACTTAATTTTGCCAGGTGCCGTTAAACGCTAACGCTTTCGCATGGGATTAGAATGCCGTGAATCATTGAAGTTTGACATCCATCTAATTCTTTTACTCTTGTTCAATCGGGAAAGAAATAAAATCACGTATTTGACCGGGTGAAGGCGTTTACGAGTACGGCCCTATGTACTTGAAAATACAAACTATTGTGTTAATCTTAATGAAATGACATATTGTAATTTTCTTTCGCTTTCTTTATGAGGTTCAGTAGTTCTTGAATTGATATACATTTGTAAAGAGTACTATTAGAAGCAAAATCATTCTTATTAAAAATGTCACGTCTCATACGCTCCGTCGTTCAGAATATTCGGCCTTTTCTATTTAAACAATATAGATTAAGTGGTTCCGCATTTCTCTGTCGAAAGCGGACTAATCTAGCTTCATTTACAACAAAGACGTTTTGTAGTAGTTAATTTTATTTAAGTGTTTGTGTGTTTATTTCATTAAGGAAGTGATTGGGCTTTGGCGGGGTGAGGTGAAACGATAGTTCGAATTAGTGTTCTTGAGTAGTTTAGTGATTCCGATCGCGTTGTGCTCAATCGATCGATTAGATTACGCGATAGTCAATAAGTTTTAAAACATCATTTGAAATTTCTGAAAGAAAATTGGTTTTACCAGAGCTAAGCCCTGGGGAACAGTGATTCGTTGTTGACATATAAGTTCTTAGAACGACATAGCGATTTGTTGCTTATGAATTTCTATTATGTCTATGGTTTCAATAGAATATAGACAAAAATGTTTACCAGTCTCTAGTCCAATAAAGACATGCATATTGTTTTCAATGACGTGTTCAAACGAATGTGTCATTAAAATTGATAATTCAATTATTATTTATAGCAATTTCAGACCAAGAATGTCTGTACATCACATTTTAATTTATTATTTGTCAACCTGATCACTTAGGACCCATAAGCCTCATTTATATTTCTTGGAAATAGCACTATTAGTCCAATTTTAAAATAAAATTTTATCGCGAATAAAAATGGTTCGTTTGCGAACACCTTTAATGAATTCATCGATGAAGTTTATATCGCGGGAGAGAGAATTTCTATCGCTCCCTGCTATTGCAAGTCAAAAACAATCGTAGCGATTGTTTCTGACTATAGCTAAAGGTCAGCACGCAATATGTACTTCGCAGCTACACTGCTTTTACAAAATGTTGGCAAATCGTTACAATATTCTTGTATAAAAGTGCCGATATTGTGAACGGTATCGTGACGATGTCGTATCGACGACTTTCATTAAAAGATTATTGCAAACTGTCGTGCAGTGCGATGCTACATAATGCAGCCAGTTTTAGTTTCAAATTGTCGTAGGCGTCCTTATTTGCGAATAACATTTCATCAATTGACAAAGTAAAGAATGCCGATGGTATTAAGGAAAGTTCTGTGTATAAGTGAGGCATAATAGTAGTGACTATAGTGATAGTCGTGATACTTAAAAAAAAGAACAGAATATTGTTTTAAAATATTCAAAGATAGTTACATAGTACTCCCGACATGCATTTAGGTTTTTCGTTTGTACTAATAATAGTCAATCTTTTTTAATGTAAGGACCCTTTTTTTTCGATTTACATAGTGTTGCGACGTTTCCTTTTTTTTATTTTTGTTAGTAATGTCTGACTAAAATACCTGAAACTGTTTGAGGGTATTCAGACTAAACCACTGAATAACTTTTCTGAACGGCATAAACGTGTGAGGATAGGTCGTTTCTGGGAATTTGCCTATCGATCAATAATTATATGTAGTATATTTTTTCAATCTTGGACATAAAACAGTCTCATGCAAATAATTAATCTCAAATAAATCATCCTCGTTTTTATCCATTTGGACGGAAACGCGCAACATAGATTTAAGATGTACTTTTAGTTGTATTTATTCGCTTCGCCTATGGTCACGACCATATTTTCTAGCTGAATTTTAATTTAAGTACTTCACTGTAACTGTCTCTTAAATAATAATTATGCAAATAATTCTAAACTGAGCAATATAAATTTATATTATATACAATATATGTGTGATCTGAACGCTAACATAAATATACAAATATTGTATACAGAGCGATCAAAATGTATTTTATCTATTCAATCTTCCTTACTTTAAAAGTGATACATATGTGTATATAATAAAATCTAATAGCCAATAGCATTAGTGTTAAGGAAACCGTTTTTTGTGTTCAAAACAAGTGATCTACTTCAAACAATCGCCTACAGTTAACGAAATTTTATTTATTTAATTATATAACAGTAATATAAGGATTAATAGGACTGTGACAGAATTGGTTTACTGATTTTCAAATATATATCTTAATTCTACCGGAGCGATAAAGTTTATGTCGCGGTACAGATCGACAGCAGATCGACATGAGATGAGACATAAAATTCCAAAAGAAGCTTCAGATTGTTCCAATGCAAAAAGCAACTTGTATTGAAATCGAATTTTACACAACTGTAAAAGTGCTTTTAACAGTTGCAATCGCTTGTTAAAAAGGTATTTTATCGATGCTTATAAAGTAATATGACGACCGTAGCGCGACATAATCCTTATCCACAACTTAGTGATATATCTCCATCTCAAATAGATTGCGGTAGCTCTGTCACAGACTAGTAAGTAACGGCAGTTGCCAGGATATTAGTAAAATCTTAATTGTTGATAGACATAGTTACTTTCCGAGATATAACGTGACGTAGCTCTACCTCTCTTAGGCCGGAAGGCTTCCAATGTAAATACAATTTGGAGAAGCTTAACAGTTTTTTTCTGATTCAATCATTACTTTCAAAAGTGTAACCAGTTAATGTTAAGAAGAAAGAATTAATGTTACGTGTAAGGGTACGAGGTGGTTTTCTCTCAAGTGCCTACTAAAATGCTTCTATCTATTAAATGTTAGCAAAATTAAGATTGGATGAAGTTGATTTGCATGGATGGGTACCGAGATTTTTATAGAGCAAGAAAATGTATGAACCGTATTCTATCATTTTTTTTTTCTTTTTTTCATTTTAGTGGGATCGATCCCCGGCCAGCCGGCCTATTTACTAACTCGGATGACAGGTGTCGATGCCTATCGATCTAGGATTTGCTGTTACACTGCGGTTTTTGTATTTCAAATAAAAAGTTCGAGCTAGCAAAACCCGCATTGTAATTGTAAATTCTAGATTCATAGGCATCGACACCTGTCATCTGAGTTAGTAAATAGGGGGGCAGGTCATGATGGAAAACAATCTTTATCAGATTGGCCTGGGTCTTGGATGTTTATCTATATGTATAAATATCTATTATAAAATATAGTATCGTTGAGTTAGTACCCTAGGACACAAGTTCACAACTTACTGTATGGCTAGCTAGCTCAATTTGTGATGTATTCAAAGAAAACCGAAACAAAGTCATTACAAATTCTTGCCTGTCTTTTAAATTTACAAAACACATTTTTTTTTATCTCGGTACTTACGGAAAGCCTTGAAAGATACACCAAGTAGCGATTTGTGATAAGAAAATCTTCCCAAAAATATCTACCGTGTAAATCATCAAAATTCTTTCTGTACTTTCCCGTTAATCACCCGTCATCACATTTTTTTTTATACCTATTACGTTTTCAAATTGTCGATTAGATCAATTACACATGCTTTTAGGCCTAAAAATTGAATTGGAATTAGTAACAATGCATTTTATCATACATTTGTGCTACTGCGATGTTCATTCTGATACCTTCGTTAATGGTATTAGAAGCATAATTTATAAATGCGCATAGTAACAATAACTAGACTGATGTAAGGACTGATTTGTGATGAAGCAATATTATTTATTAGTGAAAAGTATATTTTTATTTAATGGGAGCCCGCGTACGATTTCATTGTATCGTATATGGTGTATAAAAGCCACTCATTATTTCGAAGTTTTGCGTTTGAATTTAAGTAATGAGAGTACTTTATTAAGGATTAAATATATTTTTGGAACAGTTGTGGTTATGGCTTACAATAATGCATAATCAGCTTTATCATACCAAAGCAAAGATTTATTTTAAACAAATTATATAGCGGGCCGTCTATATTTATCATGGTATACAATCAAATCAAATGCCTTTATTTATTTTGACTTTCCTCTTTCACGACAGTTTTGTAGGCATAGAGAGGTCGCTGTGTGCCAAATGTTAAATCAATATTACCTGATTCATACCAGTAATATGAGTGTATTTATGATGAATAGATTAGGTAATAAGTGATATTATGGTAATATGTAATTGCTAATGAAATACATACATTTTGCTGTATTTAGGAGCGTCTTCCATCTTATTCGTATTGTTTTCTCTTAGATATTCGCGGTCGGCGAAGAGAGTCTATGTCCCACGTATGCTACGCCGCACTTGAAAAGTGCACATCGAAGGCTTTCGCAATATTAATTATAAGTATAAAATGTTATCCCTGCATGCGCTTGAATCGTACATTTTCAAAATGTATTTCCCATAGACTTTTTTCGCCGACTGTACCAACTAGCCTTTCTTTCGGTGGTATAATGAAACGTAGATGAAATTTACAGCAATAATTAGTACCTAATTGTAGTAATTTGCTGGTAGATGCTAATATAATTATGTGTGATAACTTGCGGTTTATTTATTTAAGAATGTTTAAATTTTGTATTCATAAACCATCTTGAGTGATTTGAAGTGAAAAGATGTTTATGAATGCAAAGATGCTTTTTAAAAGTTATATCCTATGATATTAAAATTGTTGCGGCTCATGTTTATGTCAAAAACAAATCATATTTTATCGATTAATTTATTCTTAGGTTAATGATGCTGTTATTTGATTTCGTGTTGTATTTTGTTTTTAAAACGAGTAATTTTAAAAATTATGGGTAATCGTTTGAAGTGCTTGATGTATCCACTGGTCATTGTCAACCCCATATTCCCGTTTGTATCCTCAGCGGCAACGCTTCAGATACAGGGGCCTGCTACCTAACCATTAATAAAATTAATATCATTCTAAAATATTTGTCTACAACAATGACATGAATCCTTATGTTTTAAAGGACAACAGATATTGACAGTGGTTATATCAATGCTTTAAAACCTAGTTATACTTGGTATGTCCGAACTATATTTAAGTATGAAATTATTGTTGTTGTTGATATTTTGCCGGCTTTGAAACGAAACCACTCTTTATTAATGCTATTGTTGAGAGTTATTGCCAAATTTTTATTTGTCCTAAAATCTTTTTGTCTTTGTACATATCCATTAAATAAATTATGTACCGAGAATCATTTTGTGTTTAATTTCTAGTGCAGCCATTTTTTTCCTATTAGTGCATTACAAACATATTCATTAGATATCATAGACATGACAGCCATATAAAAAGAGTAAACTGATTTCGATCCAACATACGACTTTTACTGTAGACTATAAGAACACTATATTAATTTACCTCTCAATTATAAAAATCTTCAGAATCCTTCAGCTGTTCGGGAGGTACGGAGACGCAGAGCACGACCCTCTGTGCTACCAGAGCAGTCAAGAGAATTTGGCCGACACTCTCCACGCTGGTCAGACGGGTTGGAGTGGTGTCTTTGATGTTTATAAGCTTTGTTTAGCTTGTTTCGTAAGTCGCCTTCTATGACATTCATACTCTGCCTAGAACCACATGGCAGCATACATAAGTTTAATGGGACTCATAGTTCTGTATATGTGGGACTTCGAGCGATAAGATCAGGAGAAGAACAAAATACAGAACCCAGTTTTATAATTTTTTATTACAAAAAGAACAAACTACAGTCCAGTTAATATACAACGATAATATTTATCTTATAATTATAATAAGGGTCGCTTTACACTAGGCGAGAAAATGTTAGAGCATTGACTACAGGAAGAAAAAGAAAATAGGCTTGACGAAAAGGGATTTCATACTATGAATACAAAGCAACCTAATTCGGACGTTTATCCGAATAAATATTATTTCGTGGTTGAATGTCTTGTTGTTCTCCTGTGATTTTAGTTCAAAATCAAGTCGAAAAGGTGTAAAAGCCTTACGCAAAGGAAAAACAGTGCTCCCAAAATTCCATCCCTTATTCTTCGTTGTCTTGTAAATAAAATCACAATAATAATGCCCAACATTTATCCGCCTAGTGTGAAGCATGCTGCCTAGTCCGTCTATGTCGAATATGTATGTTAACTCTAACATAGTCTGTTGCGCACACTTTACTCATACTGTTAGGAATAGTCGTTGGCTTCAAGAGAAATATATCTGTCTCGCTTCGGCTGGAGCTTGCTCCATGGGGCAATACGGGCATTTCAATCTGAAACAAATAGCAATGAATTAATTTATTACATAAGACACTAGCAAATTTACCGCGACTTCGTCCGCGTAAATTATAAGCCTATGTCAACCGCAGATAAGCTATCTATAGAATTTTAAAAATTGGTGGAGTTTGTGGTGGGAAGTCAAGGGGTACAGTTGAAGTTTGCCTTAGACATTTTTGCAAATTGATTTTAGTGGACTTTATAGTATGAAATTGGTGTAGTTTGGTGTTATAAATGCTCGTGCTCATGAACAATTTGTGATAAATGGACTCGCATAGATTTGCCGCCAGAAACTCCCACGAGGCATCAAAGAACATACGCCATCTTTGATGCTACTTGGAAAAACTTTACCGTACAACACCGATACTTAGTATCTCATTTATACTAGACATTGGCAGAATAACTGAATTTTCGGTGGAGGCCATAATATAAAACAGAAGAAGAAGAAAAATCGGTCCAGTAATTTCGGAGCCTATTCAATCCAAACCAAACAATCAAATCTTTTAAATAATATTAGGCTTAGAACAAGGCTCGGGATGCAGCTAAAAACGATAAAATATTTCTCTTGTCTAGCTATATGTCGGCTACTATTTGTTTGCATTATTTTTCACAGAACTAGTAACAGTCCGATTCGTCGACTCGAAGTCAAACTTTATGGCGGCTCGGAACATCGAGCGAGTCGACGCGTGTACACAATATAAGGTTCAGGGGGTGCGCGCGGGGAGGCGGGGCGCGTACTGCGCAGTGAACAGTTAAGAGTCGCCTGGAAGCGCATGTCTCCATACAAACGGAAAAGGGGAATTGTAGCAATATTTGATAATTTTGGTATAAAATTTCGCATTCAATCAATTAATCTTATTATAATCTACGTCCGTTCCTATACAGCTTGGTAAAATTGTCAATGGTTTGAGAATTATACGCCTCTCAAGATTTCCATACAAATCTGAAGAGGCTTGTAATTATCAAACCATTGATATTTTAAGCAAGCTGAATAGGAACGTACGTAGATCATAATGAGATTAATTGATTGAATGCATAATTTTATACCAAAATTATCAAATATTGCTACAATTCCCTTTTTCCGTTTGTATGGAGCGCGTTTTTTACATGCGCGTCCAGTCGACTCTTAATATCCGAGACACCATAAAGTTTACATTGGTCTGTGCTGTTCGAATCAAACTTTTCATCTCACCTACCCTTAATCAGTGTCATTAAATGCAAGCAAAGTGGGCCGGATGATCGCTATTACGACCACGGGCCATAAGATTTCATACAAATTCCATTGAGCCCAAGAGCGCGTAAAGTAATTTTTAAAATTTAATCGGGCACTATACTATGCACAAGTGTCAATCTTCTACATCCAAAAAGTTTTCTAGTCGAATATTCAAATTTGGAATTGCTAGTGGACCCGATAAAAACATTTGAACTATACTGCGAGATTTTTGTCCTTAATTCAAATTTGGAACTTTTAATGGCTGTGGTAGCTGACTGTTTATATTCATCGATCTTTGACTTCCACTTTTTGGATAAAACATTTTCATTATCTGTGGAATCCTTGGATACATTTTCTGCTTACTGCAGTTTGCCGCTATTTATTTTTAGCAAAATATTTATAAGTAATCGTAATCTTCATTAATTTGCATGACATACATTTCCTATGATAAATTAATAGATGGTCAATAATGTTGATATAGGTAATATAATCAGCCATATTACTATTTACTAGGTGAGATAAAAAACATTGTGTGTATCACAGCCGGTATTAGACATTACAAACTCGGACTACTAAAAGCACTCTGCTGCGCCTTGTGCTTGTTAGTAGTCGCTCGTTTGACGTAATGTCTTCTGTACCGCCCTTGATACACAATGAACTATTATGGCGGCTCGGATATTAGCTGCAAGCTGCGCAGTACCCGCCCCGCCTCCTCGCGCGCGTCCTCTGAACCTAACATTGTGTAATATTATGTGTGTATAATAATTTTCGTGATAGTCGCCAATACACAGTAACACTCACTTGGCCCCCATGGCCAGCTTGTTGAGCGCGTCGCGGGAGATGACGTGTCCGCACAGCAGCCGCATGGGCGGGTTCTGCTCCGACGCCTGCTGGCGCAGGATGGGGCATGCGAACACAGAGTGGTAGCCGCCGCCATCTTCGCCTAGGTCCACCTGCAGAAACAAACACATTATAGATATCCGTCATTTTCGGGGGCATAATATCAGCGATTTATTTATTTAAAAAAAAATCCATAACTCCTAGCGGGACGACCATAGGTGAGAAGAGTGAGCAGAAAGAGAATCAATCCATCGAGTTTATTAAATAAAATTTAATATTGGTAGCTTGAAAAATCTGACACCAGTGTTGGCCACTTACACAAACGAAAAACGAAACGAAAAAATTAAATAAATATGGCGACTTGCCTCTAGCGGGAGCTCGTCGTCGGCCCAGGCGGCGATGACGTGCGGATGCGTCATCTTGGCGCGGATGTCGTGCAGCGCCGGCAGCACGCGCGCGCCCGCCAGCACGGCGCCCGCCAGCGGCGACAGCGGCGCCAGCCGCAGCAGCGCGCACGCCTCGCGGATGAACAGCTCCGCCGCCTCCGCGCCTGCAACACAGTGAAATTCAATATATCATCATCATCAGGTCTTTTTAAGGCTCCACTGCAAATTTGCACGACCTCCTGTACTACCAAAGCCTTGGCCTACACTCTCCAACTGGCCAGACGGGTTGGAGAGGTTTTTTTCATGTTCATAAGCTTTGTTTAGCTTGTCTCTTAGGTCGGCTTCCACTACTTCCACAGGATGACTTGGAGAGGTCCTATTCTACTCTGCCAAGAACAACACGGCACAAAATAAAAAAACAGTATCATTCAATCAAGGATTAAAATTTTTTGATATACAACATTTACCGTTATAGTTCTTATAATATCCCTATTATAAGAACTATAATGCATAGTTCTGTGCAAAGATTTATGTCTGACTGTGAGACAGATACTATAGGATGGTGTCCCACTCGCATATGCAACTGTAAGATAAGATAAGATAAGATAAGATAAATTTATTTGCATAAACATGTGTACATAATATAGGTGATAAATACATTTATAGTTCAACATGTTTTACCGTCAAGTGTGCAAATTTTCATTCAAGTTATAGTAATTGACAACAAAGTCAAGTCAAGAGTAAAAACATTAATATACATAAAATTCCAAAGTTAAAACAAGTAAATACTGGATAAAATTAAATTAAAATTTATCATTCAGAAAATCGTCAATTCTATAGTAACATTTGTCAGTTAGAAACATTTTAAAGTGTCTTTTAAATAGGTTTATATTCATTTCTCTAAATTGCCTAGGTATTTTATTATAAATTCTCGGCGCCATGCCAACAACGCTATTAAATAAAAGTGTAGTCTTTGCTGAGTGCATGTATGTATTATATACATGCGTATAGGACGCCCCGACGCCTCGTTGGTCGTCGATACTAGTTTCCTAGTGAAATATAAGTCCTAGTAATAAAAGCGTACCAATGGCTTACACGAAGCCAGCGCGCAGATGCAGGCGTGCAGCTGCAGCAGCTCGTGTCGCTATCTAGTTCAGGCCCCTCTTACCCACTGGGCACTCTGGGCACATGCCAAGGGCTCCGCAATCGATAAGGGCCCCCAGTTACTGCTACATCATCATCAGTGATCGGATAATGGTGTGCTAATAGGTATACCTAAACTTCAATTTTATTCCTACGAAAGAATAATACGGACATGCTTTTCAAATGTTACCTGATTACAAAATATAGTTAGATCTCATTGTAAAAATGATTTATTTTTATTGTAAAATGCTAACATACCCTTTCGCATTACTAAGTAATCCCGGGAATCTGAAATTACTTAGTAATTCAGAAAGGAATATCCAAATTATTCTTTTGAGGAAAAGAAGCTCCGTGGCGCAGCGGTCAACACGCTAGCCTGCGACACGGGGGTCCCGGGTTCGATCCCCGGTCAGGTCAGGATGAAAAAAGATCTTTTTCATATTGACCTGGGTCTTGGATGTTTATCTATATAAGTATATATTATAAAATATACTTATATATATAACTTACTGTGGGGCTAGCTCAATTTGTGTGATATGTCCCTATATATTTATTTATATAAGCACCCGATTATCCGATCATTGATCATCATGCACTCACACAACACAGAACAGTTATCTATATTTGTTACCAAAAACGTACTTTCTAACAAAAAAAATCAACGCTATTAATATTTGATTGATGATTATAAGGTATACCTATAATGCATAAGTTTAGCTTTCCGTGCGCGGACTCGCGGACCTTGAACTCTCGTTGGAATCGGACCAATTAAAGCGATAAAGAACGAAAATATATATTGAAACAAAATAGAAAAAAACCGGCCAAGTGTGAGTCAAACTCGCGCAATGAGGGTTCCGTACAAACACACACACAATGTGCAAAAAATGTTTTATTCAATTGACTAGCGCCATCTAGTGGTGTTTTAGTGAACTATTTCCCTAGATGAACTTATTATTGTGAGTTTACCACTTAATTTTCAAGTGATAGAATTCTTATTATTTTTCCTGTAATCTTCAAGGAATGAACTACATTATGTAATTTTTTCGAAATTTTCGGCTCAGTAGTTTCGGAGATCAGGGGGGGGGAATGGTCAATTTTTGCCTTCTTTCGTGAATAAAATCAAAAGTATTGATTTTACCCGAACAAAAAAAAATATTTTTGAGATCCTCATAATGAGCCCTTTCATTTGATATATGACACAGTAAGGTTTGCAAAACTTTCTTTTAAAATTTTGTAATTGGGCCCCTCAAAAAGACCCTTATTTCAAAAAAATCTTTATTTACTTTGCACATCCGTGTTTGGGTCATAGGATTACACTATCTTACCAAATTTCATCTAATTTGGTTCAGTAGATTCGGAGAAAATCGGCTGTGACAGACGGACGGACGGACAGACAGACGCTCGAGTGATCCTATAAGGGTTCCGTTTTTCAACATTTGTACGGAACCCTAATGAGCCAAACACTTCATTTTGTATATTTTTATTACCAATACTTTTTTAATAGTGTTTGTCAAGGTTATATTCCCCCATTATCTTTATGCCCAGGGTCTCCAATAGGTTTAAGACAGCCCAGAACTAGTTTGGTATTGCTAGAAGCACGTGACTCACCGAGCGCCTTGGGGTCGAGCAGGTGCCGGTAGTTGTGCGGCGCGGGCGGCGCGTGCGGCGTGCACCACGCCAGCGCGCAGATGCAGGCCTGCAGCTGCCGCTCGTGGCGCTCTGCGTGCGCCGGGAACACCGCGCGCGCGTACTCTATCGCAGCACCCACGCCTTTCTCGCGGCCCAGCTGGAAACGACATTTATTTCATTCTTCTTCTCAAAGACAAAATACATTACAAACAGGGGTTTAACGCTTGGATACCTGCGGAGAAATGGCGTCACATAAGAATATTTTATTTACACAATGCTTCGATCACATGTTTTAACATGTGATCGGAGATATAATGGTACTTTTTTTGCGAATATTCGCATTCGCAATTGTGGTAATTCATATCAATTCATGCAGACGTCTCAAATCTTAGTAAAAATTGGACGGGCCGGCGAGTTGCGGTTGACTTACACGCAAGAGTCGACCGTTAATATCCATTGTTGTGCATCACTTGTTTTTCTAAAATTATTATTTACTTACGTGTTGGTGCGTGGTCTCCACTTAAAATATGGCAAGGGGCACAAGTACACGCACGGTAAGCTTAGATACGCAAAAAGGCTTGTAATAGAGAGACAGAGATAATCTCTTTTAAAAAAAAATCAAGATCCGCATCCGCAACTGAAGATGTGAGCCCTCGGAAATCTACATCCGCTTCCGCAACCGCGAATGTAAGAAAAAAATAACAGTATTCACAACATCCCTTGTACACATTTACCTTTAAAGCTTGCATCCTATGCAGGGTAAATGGCAATGGTGAATGCACCAAGTCCTGCGCGCGACGCTCCGCCCACTCTAGCGCAGCGGAGGGATCACCTTCCATTAAGGCAGCCGCACAACGTTGCAGTAGTGCGAATGTGCATGTACGTTCTACGGCCGGAATCTTAGCTTCGGACACGAAGGCATCCCCGACATCCTCTAGACCCTGGGAGATTTTATTTGGATGATTAGTATGACTTACAAATCATTAAAAAATGTAAAGGTGCATTTACACGCAAGCCAGTTGCCGAGCCAGACTGGAAAGCCAGAGATTGCTATTGGTTGGTTAGTTACTGTGCCTGGTTAGGTTAATAATAATAATAAATAACTTAAGACTTGCTTTCTGTTTGGCTCTGCATCTTGGTTGCGTGTAAATGGGCCTTAAACAAGTTAGAAAGTCATCTAACTATCTCATAACTAAAAGTACATGTAAAATGAAAAAGTTAAACTCGAGTGTTGTAGATTCATGTGTTGTTGTACATTCAGAAATTGACAGAGTAATAGAATCCTCATAGTAATCAGTAAATAAATCACTATCACTATTATAAAACAAAGTCCTCCGCCGCGTCTGTCTGTCCGCGATAATCTTAAAAACTACAGCAAGGATTTTCAATTGGTTTTCACCAATAGGTGATTCATGATGAATTTTTATATGCAATCATTTTTATTACCCAAGCTGTGAAGTTTCTTACAATTATGTAACAAATGCTATTAACATGTATGTTTTTTACATTAAGTATTTTGACACCATTCTTTGATATGACTTTTGAACATAGATTTTAAAAAAATCCCTTTTGGAGTGCCAATGGTTTACAAGACCAAAATTTCACATTAACAACAGATAAAACTAACAGTTTATGTGTGATTAGCAGAAATACAGACTTTACACACATACAGATTGTCTTATGTACCTCTAGAAAAGCTTGAATATAGTTAATTTTACTATTCTTAAAGCATATTGTAAATGTGCCATACCTGTCTGTATAAGTGTTGAGCTACAGCCTGCTCCATAATGGGTCTGTTTGTGTCGGAGCAGAATGACTCAGCTTTAGGCGCCACAGAGCCGTAGTCTGCTATGAAATGTCTGTCAATTGATTTGCCAACTCGGGACACTGTGGCATGGAGTTCTCGATGTTCTGGGAAGTTAAACATTATTATACATTGATAATGGCATAATAAAGAAGAAATGTATGCATTCTGCTTTACATAAGGAGTACACTGACAATAAGTAAAATTTGAAGTATGTAAACAGCAAAAACATTTTGAATATGTAATCAAAGTGTTTTTTTACGAGTCAAGGTGTTTCCAATGCAGACCCAGTTTCTTTATTACTGAAAAGGTATAGTAAAAAAAATCTTAAATGGTTTTTAAATAGCATTACAATGCTCGGAATATTATTAAAATTGAAAATATGTGATGAAAAAGAATTCGCCACAGGTAGGATTCAAACCCACGAGTCTTAGGTCTGCGCCCTAAGTGTGTTGATTGAAGAAATATGCATGCTTTGAATGCGTTGTACCCCACGGGGTAATATGTGATGAGAAAATTTGACGCGGTGATTCGAAGTCACGGTGGTGTAGTTGGTAACACACTTAGGGCGCAGACCTAAGACTCGTGGGTTCGAATCCTACCTGTGGTGAATTCTTTTTCATCACATATTTTCAATTTTAATAAAAAACGCTAAATTTTATGGATCATTTGTACAGTCTTCATTTTCAACATAAATAAAAAATAAATATATAGACAGATCACACATATTGAGCTGGCCCCACACTAAGTTGCAAACTTGTATCATGGGATTTTTACTGAACAATGCCATACAAATATTATAAATGCGAAAGTAACTGTCTCTCTGTCTCACTGTCACTCCAAAACTGCTGAACCAATTTAAATGAAATTTTAATCTAGAACCTGAGAAAGGACATAAGATACTTCTTTCTATTTGGACAAAGTTGCAGACACAGCTAGTATATAAATATATGTATTGATAAATATTCAAGACCAGACCAATATGAGAAAGATGATTTCCATCTTGACCTGACCAGGGATTAAACTTGGTACCCTGTGGTTTAAAGGTACTTGCGGTACCACTAAGCCCCAGAGGTTGAAACACACATACACACCCACCTGACGATATTAAAATTTGTATCAAGTGAGTATTACAATATCATGCTGAATAAAATAAAAGCTAATAACATTTTACCTGCAGACATCTGAAAAACAGTCTGTTTAACTCTAGCTGCCAGGTCACCCACCACCATCGCCTGTGTCTGACTGAGAGGAGTGTTGGGAGCCTCTGAAATATGCAAATAGCAATCAATGTCTATTATGACTTTTCTACATATTCCAAATAATAAACCAAATTAAGACAAGTTGAAATATATTTAACAGGAGTAACATAAGACTTAAAGCATATACCCAAACAAAATAGCAGTACGTTAAATTACATTTTTACTATGTAGTTAGCTTTCACTTTGTCGTGATAAACGACAATGAGACGTAGTATTCGTAATTGAAGGAAAACTTACGTTTGGCTATTTCTCTCTTTAAATTCTGCACCTGTTCGATCACATCATGTAAAACTCTGTCTGTATGGTCATTCAGAGCATTAAATTTTGATAGGGCTTTGTCTAAATCTTGTTCAACACCAATGCATGAATCCATGGTTCCAGGGTTGTATAGTGCCAATTCAGTGAAAATGTATATAATTAATTGGACTACGAATTGTGAATCTTATTCAATTTCATATGAAAACAAGCAGTATTTTATTGATAAATAACAATAATCACACGAAAACAGACATTTTGATCGGCTAATAATAATCATCAAATGTCAAAAACGAAAATGTCAATTTCATCATTTTCTTATTTCCTGTCTTTCCTAATGGTTTTGGTTGGCAGTACTGAAGCAGTACAACTTCCGGCAAGGTACTACAAGCAATCTGAACAAGCAATCAAGTTGCGTGATTAAGCACGTACCTAGATAATCTACGTGCTTGATGAGGCTTGATGGCTTGATCAATCGTCTGTGGCCTTGTTTGATTTCACGAACTTGATTACAAGGTTTCTCGATAGTTATCGATTTTTTTAAATATCGATTAATTAGTGTCTGTCAGATATTCCCTGCTCTTGAGCCTCTTGATGTCTATGGTAGTTGCACAACTCGGTCCTCTTTTTACTTTGCCGAAAAAATTGTGAGGTTAGGTTGTAATTTTATAAGAAAGTTCCAGTAAAATTATTTGGAATATAAAGTTTATCCCCTAATAATAATGGCGCAAAGTAAGCTGAACGATATGGCGGGTAAATTTGCGAAGGGTGGACCACCGGGACTTGGTATCGGCTTGAAATTGGTGGCTGTCGTTGGAGCTGCGGCCTACGGTATCTCACAATCTTTGTTTACCGTGGAGGGAGGTCATCGTGCCATCATGTTCAACAGAATAGGAGGTGTTCAACAGCACGTCATGACGGAAGGCTTGCATTTCCGGGTTCCTTGGTTCCAGTATCCGATCATTTACGATATCCGATCTCGCCCTCGAAAAATTTCATCACCTACAGGTTCCAAAGATTTACAAATGGTCAACATTTCTTTACGTGTGTTGTCTCGACCTGATGCAAAAAACTTGGCCATTATGTACCGACAGCTTGGCACAGACTATGATGAAAAAGTATTGCCATCAATTTGTAATGAAGTTCTAAAGTCAGTTGTTGCTAAATTCAATGCTTCCCAACTCATCACACAGCGTCAACAGGTGTCTCTGCTGATTAGGAGAGAATTAGTAGAGCGTGCAGCTGATTTCAATATAATATTGGACGATGTGTCCTTGACTGAATTAAGCTTTGGCAAAGAATACACAGCTGCAGTAGAAGCGAAGCAAGTAGCTCAACAAGAAGCTCAACGTGCTGCTTTCGTAGTGGAAAGAGCTAAACAAGAGCGCCAACAGAAGATTGTCCAAGCAGAGGGAGAAGCTGAAGCAGCTGAGATGTTGGGAAAAGCCATGGGCATGAACCCTGGTTACCTCAAGCTGCGTAAGATTCGTGCTGCCCAAAGTATTTCTAGAATGATTGCGCAATCTCAAAACAGAGTCTTCCTCCCTGGCAACAGCTTGATGATCAACTTGCAGGATCCCACCTTTGACGACTTATCTGAGAAACTTACCAAGAAGAAGTAACATTCAGTTACGGTTGAGTGTGTTGAGGGCTTGGGGCAGGCCACCACTCTAACCGAAGATGAAGCTGCTGTCATAATCAGTGGTGCTGCTTCCATCGCTATTTAGTGCATTTGTGTCAGCATTTCACAAAGTGTAAAGTCAAGAACTGTTGTCTTGTTGTGGCCTGTTTATGTTTATTAGTTGTAGATTTATAGTATGTATGGAATCATATGTCAATAAAGTTGTTAAAAAATGCTTTTTGTTATTAACACTTACTCATAATGTCTAATCTAATATGTCTGTTTACTAATAAATTTCTCAGCACTCTTAACAACACCAATAAGTTAAAAAAAATGATTGGTTACAAAAACCATGGTCCGTAATTGGTTTCATGATACAATAGTTTGTCAATGTCATGAACCATTCCATTGAGAAAGCAATATATCCATCAGTAGGATTAAGAGGTTGTTGTGGATAATATTATAATAAACAATTAAGGGTTATACAGTTTTAACTAACAGCCCTATGCGGCTGTGCCCACGGATGTTATATTTATAAAACCATACTGGAAAAATGCTCTACAATTAAGTAAAAACCCCATTAAAACAACACTAGTAGTTTCCAAGATCCCATACCACAATTAAACCAACTTTTTTTTTTTTTTTTATATTAATTGGGTTTGCTCTTGACCATCATCTAGCCCAAAGGCAAAGATATGGCCTAAGATGAAGCGAGCTTACCCAGAAGAAGCCTATTCACTCTATTTTTAAAAAGATTGAGGTTATATGCACTCGGAAATACAGACGCAGGCAATGCGTTCCAATCCCTAGCTGTGCGCATAAAAAATGATGAGGAGAAGCGCTTGGCCAACTTGCCTAGTCGGACAGATGGCTTCAGTTTATACTATGATGATACTATGTACCTATCTTAAATGATTCTAAACTGATCTAAGGTACCTATTGAAGATGAAACAATCATTCCAAAGTAGGCTAAGATTATTTTATCATTAAAATTAACATTCCACACTATCATCAATTTGCACTGCTTTATAGTTCTATATTCTTTCATAGCCTCTACATTTCCAGATTACCACATATGTTGCCGATATAATAGAATGAAATGGTGAGTTCAGGATACAGTGAGTAAGATAAAGCACCAAAGATTGGAGTATTACATACAAGCAAGATTGTCAATTGCTTCATTTTATTTTGGCTCTACATGACTTAGACATCTTAGACTTATGAGAGACCTATGTCTGTATTCTATTCAGATAGAATTATGCACTATCTTAAATAATGTCACCCTAGTGAATAAAGCCATAATTCAACAAACAAGCCCAAAATGATATGAGAGCAAGGGCATCACTAGCCTTTGAGTCAGAGAGTGACAGACATGGTGAGGAAGGGTGGTGATAAAAAGCCCAGGAGGGAGGGGTGATATTTTAGTTAATATAAACAGCTGCTCTGAAAGGATTAAAAAGTTACCTTTATTCATTGCTGAATGAAGGTTTCTTTCCAACTGAAAATAGGCTGTGCCTCTTAAGAAAGCGCACTATGACCCATGGGTTGAAGGGGAGATAGTGCACTAGGAGGAGAATAAAAAGAATAATCAAAATATTCAAGCAGATGGCGAGCTTCTTGCTGAACTATTTCCTTAACTACTATTGCAACTGATGTTATTTAATTGACAAAGCTTGAAGAAATAAAATTATGACACACCTAATTTACATATCATATGTTAAATTTAACATGTAGTAGAAAACTATAATTCCAAAATATTATAATCTAGGGGTATATAATAAATTATTGTAGTAATTATATCCAGCATTTTATTCATCCATGTCCATGCATCCTTTGAATATTTTTTTGACAAGGGGACACAAAATTAGGTAAGTAAATACTACAAAATGACTACAGCAAAAATTATAATTCAACAATTTATTCACAGTTCAATTCATAACATTAAATAAACTAAATTTGTCTATATTATAAAACACCACTTTAATTTTGTTTGAGAGCTGAGGGCTGGGGTAGTCTGTACTTGGCCATTTCAACTTCAGCTTCGAAGTAGCTCATACTATCGTAACAGAAATACTCTGGAACTTTGTACGCTCCAGATTTAGCAGGGTCAACGTTAGGGCCAACCGGCTGCGATGCTGGAAGGATGCAAGCAGCGCTCAATCCTGGGACATCGACTTTAGGCTGCGAAGTGGGTGCTGATGAAGAAGCAGACGACGTCTGGTTCTGGCCAGTTCCTTCACTGTAATATCTTGCAAAATTCCTGATCACGGCGGTTCTGAGAATTTGCCTCACCATGATTATTTATTACACAACCAGCCACACAAAGATATTTCTTGAATTTATTGTCAATCAAAATGTCAATCAATGATCAACTGGCTGCGTCAATTTTGACAGATTTGACGTTATTATTGCCATAGACAAGCATTTGTTTCCTTTATTTATTGTGCTTGCGTGCTATATAAATTGCTATGCTTAGTGAGCTCGTGTTTTACACGATACCCAAAAAAGAGTGTCATCATCATTCATCATTGAATTCATAATGCTTCAACGGATTTGGGAGTGTATATAATCAATTCTAACAACACTTACCTATCCTACCCCGCACTACAGAATTAATAATAGTACTCCCGTACGTCCGAATAGTCCCGATTGTGTCATCCAAGTTTTAAAAAATATTGGAAATGACAATATTATGGCATTTTAATTCACTATTTAAATCCTCGATTCCGCGAACTTAATAACGACCCCTTGTATCATCATCAGACACCACCAATAATAATAACGATTATCACCGAATGTCACCTAGATAAATAATAATAACGATTATCACCGAATGTCACCTAGATAAATTAAACCTTCGTAAATTGACAACATATACTTAAGTGGTACTTTTTATATATGCAATCGAAAGTACCTTGTACGCATATACTTCCATATTTTTGGTAATTTTTTTTAAACCAGTATTTATTTTAGTATGAAAAAAGGTCGCAAACGTAGGATTTATAAACAAATATCTGTGCCTTACTCTCTGTCATTGTCAATCTGACGTAAAAATAATGACATTGACAGGACTTTGACAATCTGCCAGATTTGGGAAATTTTACCCGGGAGTCTGGAAATTTTCTAAAGGCCTTCTCAATATGAATGATAAATATCGTATCCGTTTTCGCTGTTTTTTTTTTTTAATGTAAATGCCGGCCAGTATATTTTTCAATGTAATAATGATTTGGATTTGCTTACTTCTTTTACGAATTAAAGGGGCCTCCGTCTATCTCGCTCACCGACCGAAGCATAGAAGCGGTAAAGCTACTACTTGAAAATCGTTTTTCTGTGAGAGTGTGGTACTTCCCCGGACGAGCCGGCCCATTCATGCTACTAGCAATATTGAATTTTGCCCGTAGCGTGGCTCTACCACGAATAAAATCTCGATCGCAACTAAACTAAAATAAAACCGATAATTACGCGGACAAAGTCGCGGGAAGCAGCAAGTCGTAAATAGGTACTGTAGGTACCTATTTAAGACTTGCTGCAGGCCACACCAAACTTTATTGCGAGTCAGAACATCGCACGAGTCGATGCGCAGTACACTATATAAGGATAAGCTGGGCGCGCGCGGGGAGGTGGGGCACGTACTGCGCAGCTCGCAACTAATATCCGTTCCGAAATAGTTTGGCACGACTTGTACCTGTCTCTTACTGAGTAAAAAAATGCTAATGCTCATGCCTATAGGAAGCTTGATTTGACACCAGTGTTGGCCCCTTACACACACGACACAACAAATCTTCCCTCTGTGTAGAGGGAAGATTTAATTGTTTGTTTGTTTGCGATAAATAGGCTCCTAAACTACTGGACCGATTTTCTAAATTCTTTCACCGATTTAAAACTAATTTATCTACGGGAGACATAAGCTATAATTTACGTGGCCGAAGTCGCGGGAAAATAGCTAGTTGAAAATAATTACGTAGCAAGAAGGCGCTGGGATAGGGATAAAATAATTGCTGATATAACGGAAATTCTTGAGAGAAGAGAGACGTACGTAGCCTATGTTCAGCCACTTATAATATAACTTTAGCTAATAAAAACAGGCACATTTGTAAAGCCATAGAATGAATATGTGAAGCTTATAAAATATTAACTAATTATCGATTACATTGGTGTATTACAGTACAAGTTCCATGGAGGAACATATTTATGGCGACGCTACGACACGGACCGGACGGATCGTTATTTTGGTTCTGTCTTGGCTTGGAATTTCTACCTCCTCCCTCCCACTTCACTGCTCCTCTAGACTCTATGGTTCTTTTTCACGACTGTTTTGGATAGTTTACCTACCTTGCTTATTTCGCCGAATTTTCGGTATTGAAGTGGAATAATGTGTATGATTTAACATTTTATTCATGATAATAAGTGCAATAATGTATTTGAACCTTAGCTAGGTATATTTAAACATAAGAATATCCTATAACGCTAGTTCAGCCATTTACATGAAAGGTGAGTACAAAAAATTGGTAGTACCTCTAGTGTTTTTTTTTATTCTTATTGTAGACTTAGATTTTCTTGTAGGAACCTTAATATATCCATTATTCTTTTGATATACTATATCGTTTAATATTTTATACGAACATGTTCTAAGAAAATATGCATACATCGTCATAGATATATATTATAGTTCGTGTATATACCTATTTGCCGCTATTTTGTACTATACATTTGTATGTAGTTGAAATGAACCGACCAAGTTGAAGAGCACATGCGGGATCTCACGTTCCTTTCCAAGGAACGCGATGTCCGATGTATTGAACTACATTAATATTATAGTGAAAAATCAATAGCTGCATGATTTATTTGTCCGAAATAACTTTATTTTAAAATTAATTCAAACATAATGATTATTATTTATAATAAATGAGAATTCCGGGTATAAAGCCGAATACCTATTATCTTTTTGTAATTTTTTTTCCGTGAGGAAAGGAATGGAATGGATTTTTTACTCTATGGTTTTTTTATTTCTGTTTCGTTCTGTCTGCGTTAGCGTTTTTATCGTATTTTGTGTCGTAATTTCAACTAAATGTTGATACATTGTGTTTATTTAGTTTTGCTATTCCATATACACATGAGAAGTTCATAGTTTATCGAACCATCCGTGTAAATATCTTACAAACGGGAAATGGCGGCGGCGGGCGAAGTACCAGTTTACGATGTACTCAACGAGGCTATGGAATATCTTTGTAAATTGGGATCCAATTTACGTGTTCGTTCGGAAACACTAAAGAACAAAAAGATACGAAGAGAAAAGCTAAGAAACTCTCATGCCGTGCAAAAAGCCGCCAATAAGGTACTTCTTATCTGTGAACTCTCCAAAAAGTCGCTTCAGAATGTTGAGACTGGAGTAAAAAAAGTACTGTCACTTGTCGAACAAGCTCAATCATCAAGTGGCGGGAATTTGATGTCATCGCCTAGGAGGAATTATGAATACTTTGAGTATGAATCCAAAAGATTACGGATAGCCAAGAAAGTTCCTTTGAAACATTACATGTCTATGAAGGTTCTGGCGCGCAGCATGCCTTCTGCTTTGGTTGAAAAATATCCTGTTTATTATGACTGCAAGTTGTACAGACTACGAAAGAAAGCAAACAATGTTCAAAGACAAGCTGATGAAGAAACAATGATCAGAAGTGAAAATGAGTTATCACCTGAACGAGACTTAGGAAATAAATGTGAGATTGCTGCGGAATGCTTTGCAAAAGGGGCTAAGAAATCTGACACAGAATATGAAAAGAATTCTGGCAACTTGGAAGTGAAAAATAAAACTGGAGATGGATTGCATGGAAGTGAAAGTGTTCACTTCGAAAATAATGTTAAAGAACCAAAAGAAAAAGAAAGCACAAATAAGGAAAGCGTCTCTGATCATGATACATCTCGAGAATCTTACAGTAAAAAAAAGAAAAAAATCATGTCTGATGATGAATCTCCATATGTATCTGGCAGAAAAAGTAAAAGCATCCCATCTGATAATGATTCCCATAAATCTGAAAGAAAGAATGAAGTCCCATCTGACAATGAGTCAACTCATGAATCTCCCCATAAAAAAAGTAATGAAAGGAATGAACGGCGAAGATCCTCAGGTTCTTACAAAAAGAAAAGGAGAATAATAGATAATGACAGCTCTGATGATGACCAGTCTCAGAGACTGAAATCAGAACAAAGTAGTAGTACAGAAATAGACAACTTAAACAAACAAAATAGTGATGATAACGAAAGCAATAAAGACAAGCATGAGTCTAAGAAAAGAAAGAAAATTAGAGTAGTTGATGAGAATAGCTCTGAAGAAGAGTCTCACAACTCAAAGATTAAATCCTGCGCAAGTAATAAATTGGAAAGCACCTTAAGTGAAAAGGTTGGACAGGAAGAAAAGCTTGACAAAGACATGAGGATTGAAAAATCTGATGTAAATGACAAAGAAAACCATCAGTGTGAAACACAAAGTCAAGAAGACAGTAACTCGAGTGTGACTTCCAAGCCAGTTAAACCCTTAATTAAATGTGTTAATCTTAGTAAATTACTTAAACCTAGCTTAATAGAAAAAGTTGTACTGAAAAATCTTGATGAACAAAAGAAGTTAACTAAAAAAAATCAGAGAACAGGCATGACAGAGGAGGAAAGTATAAAAGACAGAAATAAGAAGGCATTGGAAAAAAAAACTGCTAAAGATAAGCTTGATGAAGAATACTGGGAGGGGAAAAGAAAGGAAGTCAAATCTTTTAAGGCTAAAAAGTTTGTTATTAATGTGACTAGGTTACCAAAAATAACAGAATTTTTTTTAGTTGAACATAACTTGAATAAAATAACCCAAAGTGGTTCTATTATATGTGAAAAATTAAAAAGCCCGTTAGAAAAACTAGCAAATGAAGTGATGGGTGATGAAAGTATTAATAGTGATGGCTTGGATAAAAGAAAAACAAGTGAATGTAATATAAATAAAGTAAAGAATGCCTTATTATATGATTCGGACTCAGATGATGTAGAACCAAAAATACCTGATACGGCAGGAGAAGCAGCCAAAGTAAAAAATGCATTACTTCAAGAATCAGACTCTGATAAAAATGAAAACTCTCCAAAAAAAGAAGCACATGATGCTGACCAATTAACTAGTATGGAAAAACAAAGTCGACAAAGTAGCCCTATTGAAAATATACATGAGGTCGCTCGGAAAACAAAGAATGCACTTTTATCTAGTTCTGATTCTGACAATGCTGCAGGGGAAACAACAAAGGATGAGAATGGAAGATCACCTGCAGTTTGCAATGATAAAATACAGGAAGATGCATTGAATGAGCAAGTTTCACCTAAAAATGATAAAACTGAACAAGATCCAGCTAAAAATGATAACAATGAACAAGATCCAGCTAAAAATGATAAAACTGACCAAGATCCAGCTGAAAATGATAAATCTGAGCAAGATCCAGCTAAAAATGATACAACTGAACAAGATCCAGCTAAAAATAATAAATCTGAGCAAGATCCAGCTAGTAATGATAACACACGACAAGATCCAATTAATGATTATAATAAAGAAGAAGATGAAAGGGTTGAAAAGGAGGATGAGGAAAGTAATCATCAAAATGTGAATAACAACCAAAATAAGAAAAGTAACAGTCAAAATGAGAATGAAAATTCAGTTGACCAAACAGAAGCAGTAAAAAGTCCTGATGAAGTTAAAACAGCTTTGCTAAACTCGTCTGATGACAACAATCAAAAAACTCCACCTGATAAGAAAAGAAGAGATAGTCATGGCACAACACCTAGATCCAAAAGAAAGCATATCATGGAAAGCATGCATGCTAAGAAAATGTTATTGACATATTCTTCTAGCTCTGAAACAGAGGATGAACAGTTGCGCAGTGCTTTGAAGGAGATTAAAGATGATCTCCTTAAAGGGATTTCTTCAGATGATGAGAAAGAATATCAAAGAAAAAAAAAGAGCCATCGGAGAAAATTAGTTACGACATCAGACTCTGAAGATGAGTCAAAAAAGCCAAAAGAATTGCCACCAAAGCCTGAGTTGACTGACAAAAAGAGTGGTGACGAAAAGGCGGACAAGTCTGGGAGTGAATCTACAACTAGGACTAAAGATCAATCAGCAGATGCAGACTCTGACAAATCTAATTCCAGAAGTAGCAAGGTTAGGATATAATAACTTTCATGTTCATTACAAAAGTAACACTAATCAAATGTATAGTTCAAGTACAGTTGCAGTTGCGCCATATTATAGTCGCGTTTTTTTAATGTAAAAATGCATTTCTAGGATTAGGAACAAAATAAAATATTCCTTCTAGTATTAAGAATTACTTACCTGCTTGAATGTATGTTCAGTGTAATTAAATGTGCAATGAAAAATAATTAGCTTGTTTCATTTGGTAACATAAAATCAGTACTATTTAGGTATTTTTTGTTCATCTTTTAAAAGGCTTATTACGTAGGTTAACAGAGGCTCTGAATTGTGAGGAATAAAGGACTTCAAAATAATTACAGATCGGGCGTACAAAGACGAATAGTTCGAGCAGTGGTAGCAGTAAATCAGACTCCCCGGACAGTGACAAAGATATTAATGGGTAAATATTGTGTTAGGGTTAAGGGCATGTTTTGGGAAGATCGAAAAAGATTCCATTTGTGAACTATACAAATTGGAACAGTTTTTTGCTCAACAGAATATATATTCTTAGCAATTCTGTTTAGTGTCATTTGCATGTAGTAAGAGTTCTATGGTGGAGGTGGGTTTTAAATGTGTAATTTCAATTTCTTAAGCAACCAGGTGGACCATACAATATAGGAATGTCCTAACCTATTCCAAGTAGCAGAGCTAGTAAGTCAACAACAAACATATTTTGTACAGTATAAATATTTTTTCAATACATTTGCTAATAATACGGTTCTTATGACATCGAAATCTGTATCGTAATGATGTATTTTACAACACTAGTGCTTTTTACTTTTCACCAATCACAACCGCTCAATAGCCCAATGCCACAGATGCAAAATTTAAACATTTTCATAGAATCCGAGCAAAGAGTTTCAAGTTCAGCATGAAAACTTTTTTCTGATTTGTGAGGTGTGATTTTTTAACTGAATTTGAAAAGTAGAAGGTTATCAATGTACTTTTTGGAGAAAAGAAACCTGAGTAAATGTACCTGATTATTATAAAATTAAATGTATTTTTACAAACTGCTTTAGTTCCTAACTTTTATAAATTCCTTATTTGCTGAACTTCAATCTTGTTTTATTTAGTTTAAGGTAATTGCTAATGTATTGAAAAATGTCATCGGTTTATTATAAGCACTCGGCTTCGCCTCGTGCCTATAAACACCTCGACTATAATATCCAGCTTACCGTACTTGTATCATAAATCATAATTCATAATGTACTATTAACATCCACCAGTTACTACATATTAGTCTTCCTTTTTTCTTTTTTTTTCCTTCAGAAAACTTTGACAGCGATTTTAGTAATTTTTTTTTGTTCGATAGGTAATGCTCCAGAGGTGGTCCCATAAAATTTTGTCGCAATGTATCAAGTACTTTTTGAAAATATAAACAAAACCCCAAAAACATTTTTAAAGTATGCCGTTTGGTAAATGATTTAAAAAAATCGTCTTCCTTATTTTATTATACGAATCAAGACAAATTGATGAGAAAGTAAGTCCTCTGTTTTGACTGTACTTCAAAGATGGTCCTATAATTTTTTTATCGAAATGTATCCAGTCCTTTTAGAGAAAATCAACAAAAACCAAAAAAAATTGTACAAGTATGCCGTTTGGTTTAATTTTTTCGCGAATCAAGACGATCAGTTGATGACGACATGGTCCCTCTATTTTGATTGAACTACCACATCCACTAAAAACTAATTTTTAGTTCAAGTTGGTACATTTACGTATAGGGTTGAAGTCGGTTTTTACTTTTTTGTTAAAAATAATTATTCACTTTACAAATCAAACAAATTAATATATCACATAACCCACCAAAATTTTATACCAATACTTTTTCACAGACGAAAAACCTGTAAAATATCTGTGGAAGACTCATGACTGCCTAATTTCTTTTATTAAAATTTTGTTTTGTATCGATTTTTTTTGTGTATTTAGGTAAGTATATTAAGATCTGAAATTATGTGTGATTTGCCCGTAAATATTTATTTAAAAAAAAATCGTAGTGGCCCCCATCGCATTCTAGAAAAAATTACAAATTAATAAATAGATATTTAAAGGACATATATTTCGAATAAAACTTTTGGCGGCTCGGAACATTGCGCGAGTCGTTGCGCAGTACATATATTAGTCAGAAATGTGTCAAAATTCTTGCCAAGGGACAAGTCAGGAGTACCCGAAACCGGCGAGCATGTACGAAAAGAGTGATGGATGTAGATGAAGCGAGAGAGTTTTGTAAGGATCGTAGCAAGTGGGTCCTTGGTCTCTGCCTACCCCCATGGAAAAGAGGCGTGCGTGATAGTATGTATGTATGAGTCAACCAAACTAAAATATTTAAGAGGCTCCCATATACAAATGTGATTTTTTTGTCGTTTTTTGCTTGATTTCAATAACGGCAACAGGTAGACTTTTGAAATATTCACAGAATATTTAGTTGTATATTCCCTTTAAAATCAAAATAAATTAACCAACATAAAATAAATGTATTGATCTCCCATATAACAAACATGTTTTTTTTTTGCCGTTTTTGCTCGATTGTCTACTGTTGTATAGATAATGGTATGAAACCCATCGTGCGCGAGTCGTCCTCGCACTTGGCCGACTATTTTACTCGTACATTACAAGACATTCATACACTCAAGACTTAAAATTTATTATCCAGTACATTCCAATGTCAAAAAACCTGGAAATACTGAATTTGACTGGACTAAATTCTTATTGAAATCGGATGGTATTAGTAATTTCCTTTTAATATTAACCATAACTACAAAAATCCCAATATGCACATACCTAAATAATTTACGTGGGCCAGTCTAAAAAATCATATGCAGCTATATTCCTAATTCCTATGTAGTTAATATAGTGGCGTATTGAGCGTACAGGTAAGTCGGCGTGTATGTGTGCATTATCTGAACGTGCTTGCACACGCAACAGAGGAAGTATTTATGCGGAATTTAATAAACATACATAGTATCACGTCTTTTTCCCTTGCGGGGTAGACAGAGCCCAGGTCTGTAAACCCTCAAAGCCATTTTTAGCATGTTGGTGGGCTTGTTGGTGAGAACGGAATCAAAACAGTGATGTGTTGCTAGCCGCATCGCCTTATTGACATGATTGCTGTCGCCCATTCCCTCGATCGATTGTTACGATGTACGCGGGAAGAGAAGCAGCTGGTACATTCTACGTTTTTTCTTTTCTCCCAGACCAGCATGGAAGATGCAGAATTTAAATTCCTTTTTTATCCATGTTGGCTGCTAGCGCCCCTCTTTAAGAGGGCCCTGGATGAGCATGTCTCCATACAAACGGAAAAAGGGAATTGTGACAATATTTCATAATTTTGGTATAAAATTAAGCTTTCAATCAATTAATTTCATGAAAATTTACGTACGTTCCTATACAGCTTGGTTAAAATATCATAGGTTTGAGAATTATAAGCCTCTTAAAATCTGTATGGAAATGTGCAAGGCTTATAATTATCAAACCATTTATCATTTTACCAAGCTGTATAGGAACGTACGTAGATTATAACGAAATTGATTGATTGAACGCTTAATTTTGAACCAAAACTATCAAATTTTAACACAATTCCTTTAACCGTTTGTATGGAGACGTGCGCGTTCAGGGCCCTTTTAACTCCAGGCTTTTGTTGATGTTTCTCTTAAAATAAATTGGAAACAAAAAAACCCGCAAAGGAGGGGTAAATTTTCGACCTTAACAGACTGACCTCCGGCCAGTTTAAGAAGACTCCAGGGATGAAACAGTTCAGATAATAATCTAGGTCTAATTAAGAAAATAACCGGTGATTTAATTCAAATGTCCTAGTATCGAAGGTTCGATTTCCAAATTCTGCTTAGTCCAAACTTTAAAATAGTGATAATTAACAGGCCAAACCCTCTTTTTTTTTTGAATGGACTACGTAGCTAGCTCCAAATGAGCTTTCGCTACTTCACCGGACTTTTTGAGGTGAGGACAGAGTGCCCTCAACCTGTAAGGCAAAGTTCACCAAAGGGTTCCCAGGAGGGATGAACCTCGGCTTTGGGCGTTGCCTGGGTGCGCAAGGCTTGGAGAGACAGCAAACTCTCATATGCCTGATGGGCCGCGATTTGCATGCATGACCTGAAGAGCCGAACTGAAGCCAAATCCTCTGACGGCTCTGGCTTAATATATGGCTCTGGTAGTTCAGAGAGGGTCATGCTGATGCAGTAGAGATTTAAAAGAAAGACCTTTTAGATTACATTAAAATAATGCGGAGAGGTTTTATGAGGATACATTTTGGCATTCATTACTCTCGGTCCAATGACTATAAGCCACTAAGTTGTTACTCAGTCAGACAAGCAACTATTTCGTAATCTGTGGTCAGACGTCCTAGGATATACGAGTACAATTATGCAGCGTTACTTGTGAAACACAAGTAACCTGCAGGAGTAGATAGATGTCATAAAACAATGTTGTTGTTTATGTCTACTCCTGAGGGTTTGGCTGGTGTTTTACAAGTATTTTCATTCATCATCAGGTCTTTTTTAGTCTCCACTGTAGGAGCACGATCCTCTCTGTACTATCAGATCCATATATTAGCCAGAGTAGTCAGAGGATTTGGCCTTCACTCTCCACGCTGGCCAGACGGGTTGGAGAGGCATTTTTGGTGTTTATAAGCTTTGTTTAGCTTGTGTTTCCTAAGTCGCCTTCTACGACATCCACGGGAAGACTTAGAGTGGTCCTATTCTACTCTGCTGGGAACCGAGCGTGTCAGGGGGCGGTACGTTTATTGTGGACTAGCTGTTACCCGCGGCTTCGCCCGCGTGATTTATATGCCTATGTCCTTCTCAGTACCCTAACCTATGTGTATGCAAAATTTCATGATGATCGGTTCAGTAGATACGGCGTGAAAGCGTAACAAACAAACTCACTTTCGCATTTATAATATTATAAACTCCCCGCCACGAGAAGCTATAAATTAAGTACATCAATAAACTTCTACTGAGTTGTAGTTACCTAGCGACAATATTATGAGTTAACCAAATACCTTCAGACACCGTGAGCCAATACTGCGTACATCCGGAACGTTATCAATAAATATTTTAGGTGGTAGATTTTGCAGTTCTTATAAAATACTAGACAAATGTCAACTTAGTCTACCTGCGACCACGAACACTGTAAAGTGCTTGAAACGTTAGGTGAATAAATAATGTAATAAACGCGATAAAAACCGTATTAAAATAATTTTATTTATATGTGTAACAATCGCGAAAACATAAGAAAACATTACAATTTGAATTAAATTACTATACGGGTAATACGAAACTAAAGACCAATTCTAATTAGTCGGGTTATAATTTAACGATACAAAACGCTGTCACTCAATGTTTTTTGGTACAGGAACGAGTCCGACTCCGTGAATATAAACATTTAGCGCATTTCTGCGATATAATAAAGTTTCTGTAGCAGTTTTTGCTATAAGTTGTTTTTTTTAGCTATTGATTCTTACTGATTAATAAAAAAGTTTCAGTAACAGTTTTTGGTATAAATTGTTTTTTTTTTTAAATTAGCTATTGAGAGATTTTTTACGTTGCCAAATAATTACTTCACCTGCAAACTCCCTCCCTTCTTTATGGAAAAATATTTCTATCCGTCTCTTCTTTGGTTTATTTTTTTACACAAAAAACAACAATATTATTTTTTATTTCATCCAAATATTGCGAACCCCTGAACATTTATTTACATAATTTATAGCTTCTTATGAAAGGGACTTTAGTTAGGATTAGGATTTGGGTTTCAAAGTTATGGTAGATATGCAACAACTTGCTATTTTCTACTTACTGTGAGGCAGGTTACATCAGAATTTTGTTAATTACCCCTTTTTACTGTAAAATCATATACCATATCATAGCATATTGGGTAAGCACGAATTGACAGCACGACGTAAGCGACTTTCGCCTACATGCCGGTAATCTTTTTAGGGTTCCGTAGTAAACTAGGAACCCTTATAGTTTCGCCATGTCTGTCTGTCTGTCTGTCTGTCTGTCTGTCTGTCTGTCTGTCTGTCTGTCTGTCTGTCTGTCTGTCTGTCTGTCCGTCCGCGGTTTTACTCAGAGACTATAAGTACTAGAAAGCTGTAATTTGGTATGGGTGTGTATATTAATCATGGCAAAAAAGTCGTAGAAAAAAACCTTGAAAAAATATTTTTTTTTGGGTAGCTCCCATACAAGTAAAGTGGGGGAGTAATTTTTTTTTCTCTATTTACCAATCGTGTGGGGTATCGTTAAAAAGGTCTTTCAAAAATATTGTGAGGTTAAGAACACCATTTTTCGATTTAGGGATCCGTTTCCGAAATATTTGGTTTTAAAGTGCAAAATTTTGTTAGAGGTACGTGTCCCCCCCCTCTATCTGCTAAACGGTTATATATGGATACGTGAAAAAAATTACAGCAATAGTATATATACTGAAGTTGAAAGGAAAACTATCAGAGCTGGGTACTAAGTGCAAACTAAAAAGTTATAGGCAACCAACTTATAAAATGTACTGGAAAATGTAAAATTTCATACAATCTTCATTGTTAGATGTTTTTGGTCGTTAGACTGTGAGGTGCGAGTGTAAACAGTGTGAACTCAAAGTTGTCATTCGCAACTACGGAACCCTACACTGCGCGTGGCCCGACACGCACTTGGCCGGTTTTTTTTCTCTAGTATGATCCCAAGTCTAGTATATTCCAAGATACAGGGCCACCCTAGTTTGGGAACCTTTGTAAATTCATGTACTACCTCATTTATTTGGTTCATAAATGCATTTATTTATGAGTCAGATTTTGATGATTTTTTATTTTTGGAAAGGGTTGAAATGAAGGGGCATATACATACATATTATCAAGTCTTTATCCCTTGCGTAGTAGGCCACACAGGCCAGGTTTAGCGTGTTAGTGGGCGTTAAGGTGAAAACCGGAATCAAAATAGTGATGGGTTGCTAGCCGCAACGCCTATAACGTGATTCCTTAGATTTTCGCCCAATCCCTTGACCGGCTTTTACAGTCTGCGCGGGAAGAAAAGCATCTAGTATATTTTATATTTTTACTTTTCTCCCAAAACAGCATGGAAGAAAATAATTAAAAAAAAAATCTAACGCTAAGGAAGGGAAAACATAAATGTTTTTTTGCCATCTTGGCGGTAATTTTTTTTTATATTAAGCTTAGCATGTCTCTATCAACAGGCTAACGAATCTCCGCTCCCTAATCAAGATCCGTCGGCGACGGGGGTCGACGTCGACCGCGTCCAAATCGTCCAGGTCGCTCAGGAATCGGAGGAAGATGCCGAAGTCGCCGCTCATCAGTGCGGAGAACATGCTGCAGGCGGAGACCAGCTCCGAAGGCGGCTCGGGGGCGGAGAGCGAGGCGGGGGAAGGTACGTCACATTAGGGCTCATCATTATCAGGTCGTTTTTTAGTTTCCACTATAGGAGCACAACCCTCTCTGAATACCAGAGCCATATATTAGCCAGAGCAGTCAGAGGATTTGGCTTACAATCTCCACGCTGGCCAGACGGGTTGGAAGGATTCTTTGATGGTTGTCTAAGTCGCTTCTTACAACATCCACGAGAAGACTTGGAGTGGTCTTATTCTACTCTGCCGGGAACCACATGGCAGGCAAATCTCAGATGAAAAATCGCGAATCTCGGGCGGGGGAGGTTATTTGGCCCCTTTGAGGGTTTAGTGTGAAGATGTGTGCCGAAACACAAGCCCCATCTGAGCATGTTCCCGGTTGCTCTTTGAGGAGCGACGGAGCCCGAGATCCGCTATTATGAAGACTATTCATGTTGTTATTGATTCGGCAAGGTTTTTACGGCCACCTGCCTGCCAGCTACCTTCTTGGTTAGTTCCAGAACCTAAGGCAATAACCTGTGAAAATGGAGTTTAAGTACAGTGCACTCTGTGCTAAAACCAACAGTTTTTTTCCACATCTAGTCAGCAGCACTTTCCTAGGGGATATAATGAAGCAAACGGAAAAATTGCCAGACCCCAGGAGCAGCCTCTGAATATCGCATTATGATTTTTGGGTCCCTAAATGCTGACGCCCGGGACCTACGCCCGTAGGTCCAGGGCTGCAATTGGGACTGAAACACGTTGTCTATTGAGTGTGTTTCCGGTTGTATCCTCCGTCAGCATTTCAAATCAAATCATTTCAAATCATTTATTCATCAACAAAATTTGCATCATACAAAGAATGCTGGAGCCCTGTGCTAAGTTAAAAACTTGTGTTACAGGAGCTCCACTCTTTACACATGTTACATTTTTACATTAATAATCTTACTAAGTTATTCGCTCTTTATATAAACTTCATAGCACATTAAAAATAAAAATAAAATACCATTAAAACTAAGAAAACGAAGAAAAAGTACATTTATTTAATGCTAGTATTACGTGTGTACATTTATATATTTATTGTTTGGTGTACGTGTGTGTGTGTGGTAATTATATGAGTTTGCATGATTATAATAAAAAAAAAAAATGATGTAAAGGTACATAAAATACTTAAATTAATTTAGTCTGTCTAGAAGCGATTCAGTGTTGTCGTAGTCAAGGGTCTTAAGCCAGGTAGTGACAGCGTTTTTGCATTCCTTAAGATTCATTGGGTAAATAGTAAGTTTCCTGTTTATCTTGTTATACAGGTAGCGTGACAAAATGGCATATTGTCTGCTTGCAAAAACAGTGTTGTTAGCAATATTCCTGAAAACTAAATCATTTCTTCTTCTATTAAGTACAGCATTGTCCAGGGAAAGCCCTTTGTGTTGATAAAGGATGACTCTGAGTATATAGATTTGTCTTACTGTCAAAAGATTGCTTAATTTGTACAACTCATACGTAGGGAACCGATAGGGTTTGAAAAATATCACTTTTAGAAGTAATCGCTGAGCCCTCTCCAACTCAATTAGTTTGGTTTTGCAAGCACCACCCCACGACGTAATACAATAATTGATAACTGATTGAGCCAGCGCTAAGTAGATGGTGATTAGCAGATCCGGTGGGGCAACATCGCGAAGTTGACGGAAGATGTATATAAGTTTACGGACTCTCGTTGTAAGTTGGTCAATATGTTTGGACCAGTTTAGCTTAGAGTCAATTGTTACGCCAAGACATAGACATAGACAAGTATGGAAGATAAGTGCTTTCTGAAATTTAAGGACGAAGGTAGAATTTATTGAAGTGTTGCGGCTGCCTCGTTTCTGCAGCACATCTTATTGATGACTTCTATGCCATCAGACGCAAACGAGTCGCTACTTTATTGAACATATTGCGAGGCAGCAACAGCAGCATTCTGCAGGCATTCTGTGGAAACACTGACGGCACACTCCACTCCTTCTGGAGTGGCAGTGTAATTGGTGTAGTCAAGTGCTACTAACATAGAAGTTAAATTGTTATTAACAAATAAAATAGACTGAGTTATCTGAATGAAAATCAATTTAATTATTATTTTTTGTTTTCAGATTTGCCTCCAGTAACGTTGTCAGTGGCACCAATCAACGGAGGCCTCGGCGATTTGACCAAGGAAGATTTGCTTGGGGAGAGTGACTCGTCAAGTTCTAAGAACGACTCTGATGTAAGATTTCGTATTGTTATAAAATTATAATATTAAGCCGTATAAGTTTAATCCTAAAACTTCTCGTATTATTGCTCTACATGTAAAGGAAAACTGTAAAAATAGTTTCTAAGTTAAGAATAGATAGTTGGGGGCTACTGAACAATCAATATACTCTTCATCTCATTAATATCTGAAGGTTTTCAAATTATATAGATGCGGAGCCCGTGATCATCATCATGATGATGGAGCTCGGGCTCCGCTAAATGACGTGAAAAATTGCCTGAAGACATATTTTCGGAATAAGTATTTGAATCTTTGCTATTATGACATTATTCATGTAATATGATTTGATGTAAGTTTTAACGGCCGGCTGTCTGTCCGATGCCAATAGTAGAAATGTTAGTAAAATTATTGTTTTATTTATTTAATAAATGGTATTTATCACAAAGTAATGTGGGTAGGACTTGTTTTCAGATGCGAAGTGAAATTGTTGTATTGAATTTTAATAAAATGTTTTTTTTTTCAGGGCAAAGATTCAGATGAAAAGTAAGTATGAATTTAACGTTTTACTATAGTTTGTAATGTAGCGTTTTATATGTAACTAGCAGCCCTACCCGGCTGTGCCCGGGCATGTATTATACCTTAAAACCTTCCTCGTGAATCACTCTATCTATTGGTGAAAACCGTATGAAAATCCGTGGAGTAGTTTTTGAGTTTATCGCGAACAGACAGACAGACGCGGCAGAGGACTTTGTTTCATAATATGTAGTGATTCAATTTTGAAGCTGAGGCGAACGTACCCTCGTATCGCTTTCATGATATTATTGCGAAGTGTAATCTATCTCTACATTATGCCTTTGTCAAGTTTGGCATTTAAGCTTATCACAAATATGTTCCGTCAATGAAAAAAAATCGTAGCCTGAATGAAGTACGAACTGACGTACAGACATATTACAATACATATCGGGCCATCTGCACTTGCGTTGCTACCATGAAGAAATGTTAATAAAAACCAGTAAGCTAGCTTCCTGGGTAATGAGCTATATCTTTATTTTTTTTTGTTTACTTGATAACAAAAATATAAGTAAGTATCCAATATTTTTTCAGCAAAATATCAATATGGCGGATGTAAAATTTCATAAACAGCAATCGGATATTTTATTATTTTTGTTAATGCTATTTGTTTAGAAACTAGCCTTTTGCATATGTTATTCGAATTTACGTCTAACTGACATAGGTCCAGCGATTCGACAACCTGTACAACACAGTACAGTACACGTTTAACAGTAGGTTATAAAACGCGATTTTGACATTTTATGTTATTCCAGCGTCAAATCCAAGCGCCGCAAAGCGATCGCCATATCATCCGACTCGGAAGCCGGCTCGTCGCGACGGAAGGACGCGACTGTGAAACTGAGCGACTTCGAGGATTCCGAAGACGAAAGCTCTGAACCGGCGAAGAAAAGTAAGAGAAAGAAGATCGTTGAAAGCGATGCCTCGGCTGGATCTTCGGATAGTGGGTAAGTTTCCCGGTTGTGTTCTTAGCTGTGAAGCGTTGGAGTAATGCTGTCCACAAACACACTATCTCCCCTATACTATATCCCTCCTTTTTTAACACATTTCATACGAAACAAGCGTATCAGAGGGCAGTCGCTGATGTTGGTCGTAAATATTGTAAATTAATTAAAAATAATGCAGACATATTATGAACATACATGAGGTTTTGGGTTTCAAGGTACCTAATGGGCATGTTGACTAAATTTTTTTCATGTCGCTATGTAAAGACCTGCCAAAAATAAACAATAGTGACAGAAATACATTTCTAAACAAAAAACTCTTTCAGTTATAAACGTTTTAAAGACACATGTTTGTAGACGTAAATTTTTAAGACGTGAAAACGCGCCGCTGAAATGCCTACATATTTGTGACGTCACAAGCTTGTATTTTGTATGGGTGGCGTGAGAACTTTGTTTGGTAGCTATACGAAATATTTCGTTTATGGTAATGGTTTCATAAGAAAAGTTGCTATAAATTTTACTGACTTACTTTTGCAGACTAAAATACAGTATAATTGTAATTAAAGATTTTCATACTTTAAAAAATGGTCCTATTCACCCAACTTTAAAGAAGCTTTAAGATCACTTAACGAATCGATATCAAATTAAAAGTGTTCTTTATAGTGTTTTTAGATTTTTATATAATCTTAACATTAGGCAACTAAAATGCGAAATCAAAAAGTAATGGGTAGCCGCATCGCCTATACCGTGATTCTTTCCATTTTCGCTCAATCCCTTGACCTTTACTTTTACGGTCTGCGCGGAAAGAAAAGCAGCTTGTATATTCTATGTCCTTTCCCTTTCTCCAAACCAGCATATTGAGAGAACTCTTAATATTATCATAGTGGTATCATCTTTGACGTGTTCATGAATTTCCATACAAACGGAAGTTGTACTCTAACTATACATAGATGGCGCTTCGTGCTATACTTAATAGATATTAATTACTACAACTAACTAAAAAAGCATTTTTGATTATTGCATAAATCAGAATTACACTTTTATCTTCCAAATAAATGCGTACTTTTGACGCTTAATAACATTCTAATTAGTCTAGTTGACTAGTAGTGAACCTTCTGCCATCTAACGGTGGCTTCTTAAAACTGAGTTTGCCAGAGCGTATGCCTCCGGATGAGACATCTATTCCTGTAGAATTATAGTATCTATGATATTATCATATTGTTTTGTTTAGCAAAAAGAAACGCCGTCGCATCAAGCAGGTGGACAGTGAGGGCTCTGGCTCGGACACAGAAAACGAGGGCCGCAACAAGCATGGAAGGAAAAATATTCGAAAGGTACATTTATTCTTATTTGTTACTAGCTGTTATACCCGCGGCTTTGCCTGCGTAATATAAAGCATATGTCCTTCTCAGTACCCTAACCTATGTGTACGCAAAATTTCATGATGTTTGGTTCAGTAGATAGGGCGTAACAAACAAACTCACTTTCGCATTTATAATATTAAAGTTAGGAAGTTAGGATTATTATATTGCCCTTGCTCCGTACCTATAATAGTGTAAAAAATAGGTCGACGAGACACTTCTACGAGGATTAATATTTTTTTCTTTGCATATACTACAATGGCCAAATCGAAAAAACTTTATTTCTAAATGAGATAACTAAGTAGATAGATTTACATGTACCAATGTGATAGACGCTGAATATTGGTCTTTTGTTTTCTAATAGATTTTTGTGAATCCTTATAAATATTTCAAACTACTTCAAAGAATGGAGGTACAGGATTCGTCGGAATATTGCGGTATTCTTTTTTATTTATTTTTATCATTCATTGATGATTAAACCAATTTGAAAAAATCTCATTGTATTTAGAAGGATATAGGTACTTCCTTTCAAATTGTTCCTATTTTCATGAATTTCCAAAAAATTGGTTCAGTACTTTGGTTGAAGTCTGTTTCTTTTTGTCTGAAAGATTATCAATAGTTTCAACAAAGCAAGTTATTATCGACAAAGAAAATAAAAGTAATATGTTCGTGGTATTTCAGGTTATGGGCAAGAACCAGCTAGAGGAAGCTACTAAGAAGGCGGCCCGAGAGGAAAAGGAGAGGATCGCTCGTATCGCGGAGAGGCAGAAATTGGTAAGATATACTTAGACTAGTTTTTACCTAGCCTTTTTGCAAAAAATAACTTACAGCAACAAACAATTGTTGTGCTTTTAGTTTTATGTAGATTTGTTAATTAAGGGTGCGCTAGTCAGGTGTTTCGCCATACAAATTCTGTAGGGTAATGACTCCGTTGTTCGGTATCGTCTGTTTAAAGTTTTTAATTCTATCGATTTGTTTTGTCGTTATCTATGCTTGTATGGAATCATAATTGTAAAATTATAAGTACTTTAAAAGTTATGAGTCTCAAAACATTCCGTTTTAACACGTAATTTTAACGCAACTTTGGGCGCAATTAAATACCGGAAGGAGTATAAAATCTCTAAAACAAAATTCATACAAGCATAGTTTGGTTATTAAAAAATATAAATTATTTTACTTTTAATTAAAACATTCAGCTGTTTTATCACAAAAACACTTCTCCCAAACGCATACTCGCGAATTTTTAGACGACGAAGATTTAGTTTTTCAACAATATTTGTGTTTGCACACACTAGACTGTAGTTCCGATGTGCTTATACATCAGTGTAAATAGTTCCGCACTGTTCAAAATCGAATCTATCCCTTTCTCAGCGAAATAGCACGCATTTTAGCCACGTGCGCTGACGCGTTTGAGTTTCCGACCGACTAGCGCATCCTTAAGAAGTTGAATTGAAAAGACTACGCCAGGCTTTTCGCACAAGATAACCTACAGCAACAAATAATTGTTGTGCTTATATTAGTACGGTCACCTGCAAAAGTCCATACATAGCCTAAGGGTGAAAATCAATTAGGAAGACATCAATATTTAGCAATATTATGAACCTTATGCATAATACATAAGGTTTAAATTGCTACTATCTTTTATACAAGGCGACTTGTAAATGGTATATAAAGCCGTGACAAGGCCATACCCCGAGGGTTATGAAAATCATATGGCGGTGGAAAGAAACGAATATCTTGTAAAAATATTTTCCATACAAAAGTAGAAAAACATTTTTTTTTTATTTTGGTCACACCCCTAATTATGCATAATATTAGAGAGAAAAAAAAGACTCATTGATAAATTTCGTTACGCGCAGCAAAGCCCTTGAATGTCATATGTTCCTAGTACTTTTGTAGACACATCCTATTATTTCTAAACACAAACACAGCTGAAAGCATTTCGAACTCTTGCTATGTTCTGCCAGCCTAGTACAATTCAGACACCTACCCCTTTGTTGACACCGCACCGGCCGCCGCGCCGCTCTTTCAATGAAGCCGCCTTCCCTTGGCGGCAAATCGCTTTGTGGAACTTAGCAACAACATTGTTTCACAAATTTGACATAACACAAATAACCATATCATAATATTCCGAATTTGAGTAGTTCATGTTCGAAAAAGTCGATATTTGTTAAAATAAAAGTCCGCACGTCACTTTACACTATTTATTCTAAACGTTTTATGAAAACTAATAGCAACAAAATTCAAAATTTCGCTCCGCGCGCACGTTCACAAAAAAATTACAATCAACACAATGACGTTTTCATAGAGTCAAAACTCTAGGTGTTCGCGCACGCGCGGAACGACGTGCCGATGGCAAAGAGGTTGATGGCGATACTTCCACGATAGTGTTGTCAAAGTGACCTCTTTCATCTATCCTGTATGCCTAGTACTTAATTGGTTCCGCAATGCAATAAGGAAAAACCTTTTTTAAAGTATTTTTTCTTCATCTCGTGTAGGTAAGTTACCGTCGTGTTTACCGAAGTTTATGGACAGCAGCTGCGATATCAAAAATCTTTTGAAGATGTGAAAAATCTTACAACTTCTTTACGCAATTTTTTGTATCTGAGGTATCTGTTGTAATTTATGAATCAGTATTCTCTTTAGTGCAAAACAAATCCTATTAAAAAAAATTGTTTTTATGTGAAGAGCGAAAAATTAAAAATAATAATTCGTGATGACTGCTTTTTCTGGTCAGTGGGATTCCAACATTGCGCTTGGCGGTACGTGGTCGTTATGAGAGAACTTTATTACCCCAATGGCTGTCAGTCTTGCGCGTTAGTGTCTCGCCCACTGATACTTTAAGGATCTTAATTAATTCAATTCATGTACGAATAATGTTTTACAAAGCTAAGTTAACATTTAGTTCATCGTTCCAGTAACAGTTAAAGAAAACTTATTTATCTGATAGCAAAAAACGGAATTTAAAAAAATTTATACGGAACCATGCCTAAAATATCAAAAAATAAAGCAAATAATGAGAGAGCGAGACAGAAAATTACGTGCATGAAGATGAATAATATTTGCAGAAGAGATAATGCATTGCATCTCGGTAAATTGTTTCTACTTTGGAAATTACATGAATGTTTTTTTGTCTTTTGAAATTTAATTTTAAGTCGATAGAATTTAATCGTTTATTGTTAATTCAAGCATTAATTTATGTCAAGATTTTACATACCTACTGATATCAGCTGTTTTTACTTTAAATGATGGGCTTCTACTCTGTAAGAAGATTTAACTTTACCCGTAATACCTGTGACATTATGAGGATTTTTTTTATTATTATTGTTATTGATATGTAATAAAAGCAAAACCAACTAGCAAGTTTGTCAGAAATCCACCCATATTAAATCCAATTGTTTGATTCACCGTTAAATTATTTTTAAAAATTACGATGCAGTCTGCTGATTATGGTTTACGTAAGTAAATTATTTCATTTAGCGATAATCACTAATTGACAGATTTTAAATTTAAGTGATTGAACTACCACTTAAATTAAAAATCTGTCTCTCAGAGACACAAGGATCTTAGGCAATGATTATTCGTTATGGTCGTTGTTTAGTCTTTGTAATTGTAACCTGGTATTCAAGGTCATTTGTCAAATGATAGTAAAAATTGTAGATTTTCGTAATGATGAATGAAACAGCTGATCCAGGGTTGGTACCTTAAGATTTTTGTCTAATTATGAAATGTTAATTAACTCGGTATTGTGACGCTTTTCTTACAAGATGTTATTTTATCTAGCATGTCCATATAATACCTTAACTTCGCTTTATATACGTCTTACCAGTCACATTGTATAATCTCCGAAGCAACAAGCGATTTTTTAAGAAAATGTACTTTTGCAGGTGACCATACATTCGTTAATTAAAAAGTTGAATTTAAAGCTAACAAGATTTAATTTTTCCAAATTTTAACAATTCTCATTGTAGCCAACCATACATGGAAAAGATAATCGTTACAATTGAATGTTTTTTATTGCAGTATAACAATTTGGAGTTTGACGAATCTGGAAAGCCAGATGAGGTGGTGTTGGAGAAAGTGGTGCTTGACTTCGACCCTGATACTAAAGAGCCGCTGATACAAGTCGACAGAGGACTTGTCAAGAAGTTAAAACCCCATCAGGTAAGATGATTTTTAGGGTTCCGTACAAAAAATGAAAAACGGAACCCTTATAGGATCACTCGTGCGTCTGTCTGTCCGTCCGTCTGTCACAGTCGATTTTCTCCGAATCTACTAAACCAAATTAAATGAAATTTGGTAAGATGGTGTAAAGCTATGACCCAAACACGCATGTGCAAAGTAAATATATATTTTTTTTAAATAAGGGTCAGTTTAGGAGGTCCAAATAAAAAATGTAAAAAAAAAAGTTTTGCAAACCTTACCGTGTTATATATCAAATGAAAGGGCTTGTTATGAGGATTTCAAAAATATTTTTTTTTGTTCGGGAAAAATCAATACTTTTGATTTTATTCACGAAAGAAGGCAAAATTTGACCATTCCCCCTGATCTCCAAAACTACTGGGTCTAAAATTTCGAAAAAATTACAATATGTAGTTCATTGCTTGAAGATTACAAGAAAAATAATAAAAATTCTATCAGTTGAAAATAAAGTGGTAAACTCACTATAATAAGTTCACCTAGGGAAATAGTTCACTAAAACACCACTAAATAGCGTTAGTCAATTGAATAAAACATTTTTGCACATTGTGTGTGTGTGTGTTCACGAAGCATATTGTACGGAACCCTCATTGCGCGAGTTTAACTCACACTTGGCCGGTTTTATTTTATATTGTGTATTGTAAGATGACGGTAGTTCAAATTCAGCAGAGTATTGCGCCGTCCAACGTTGTTCTAACTTCTTCTAAGACGAAAAAAGATAGAATGTGGTTATAGGGTCATATCCAGATTCTTTGTTTTCCACGGTGACAATATAACTTCCCGCAATCACACTTTGTTTCAACAACAAATTCTTTCTTTATAAAAAATAAAAATAAAGAAAGAATTTTTATTGTTTGTTTGTTTGTTTTTCGTATGTGTAAGTGGCCAACACTGGTGTCAGATTTTTCAAGCTGCCTTAAGGCATCTGACATAGCTTAACGACTGCCATTAACGATGACAGCCGGGACCAACGGCTTAACGTGCCTTCCGAAGCACGGAGGAGCTCGAGATATTTTTATGCCACTTGCGGTCACCCATCCAAGTAGGGACTGCACCAGGGGTTGCTTAACATATGTAAGCGCTCTTAGAGCTCACACCCACTGGACCATCGGGCTCCTCATTTTTATACATGGTCATATCCTGAGTTCCTAGGTCCTGAGGTCAAAGTTCCTAAAACACATTTTTTCATTATTTTAACCGATTCTTTTTTCTCCAGGCAAACGGCATAAAATTCATGTGGGACGCGTGCTTCGAGAGCGTCAAACGCATCAAGAAGGATAAGGGGTCTGGCTGCATTCTGGCGCACTGCATGGGTCTCGGCAAGACACTGCAGGTGGGTTTGAAAATGTGCAATGTGACACAAACATAAATTTACAACATGTGAAAGACATTACGCATAATAAATCAGACCACAGGGTAATATTTATATGTTATATTTAAACTGAAATAATATTTCAAAATTCAACATTTGCATACAAAAAACCTGGGCTGCACACTTTTGTATCGAAATGTCAAGTTTTTGGTTGTTTGACTGTTTTGATATTGCGTTATACAATGTGATGCTCGAAGAGTAAATTTTTTAATGTAGTAGTAGCAATTGGCTGTATGAGAAGTTTCATAATTCAAGTTACAGAGATGAATTGAAAAGTTTGAGCAGTGGCCAGTAATGAATTTTCATATTAACTTTCCAAACCTAGGCCGGTAAAATAATGCATGAGCCAAGAATTATATTTTTATTTTATTTTTTCTACAATAATGCCTACATTTCCGAGCATGTTTGAGAAAATGTGATATAAGTAGGTATGTATTCACCATTCAGGTGGTGTCCCTAACGCATACGTTGCTGATTCACGGCGATCTGACCGGTGTGAACCGCGTGTTGGTGGTGTGTCCACTGTCCACCGTGCTCAACTGGGTGAACGAGTTCAAGATGTGGCTCAAACACGCCGAGACAGAGTTCGCAGTGGACGTCTACGAGCTCTCCAGGTATTTATAGCTATATCCAACTGTTGACATTAAATTGTATAGCAATCTGACCGGTGTGAACTGTGTGTTGGTGGTGCGTCCACTGTCCACCGTGCTCAACTGGGTGAACGAGTTCAAGATGTGGCTCAAACACGCCGAGACAGAGTTCGCAGTGGACGTCTACGAGCTCTCCAGGTATTTATAGCTATATCCAACTGTTGACATTAAATTGTATAGCAATCTGACTGGTGTGAACTGTGTGTTGGTGGTGCGTCCACTGTCCACCGTGCTCAACTGGGTGAACGAGTTCAAGATGTGGCTCAAACACGCCGAGACAGAGTTCGCAGTGGACGTCTACGAGCTCTCCAGGTATTTATAGCTATATCCAACTGTTGACATTAAATTGTATAGCAATCTGACTGGTTTGAACTGTGTGTTGGTGGTGCGTCCGCTGTCCACCGTGCTCATCTGGGTGAACGGGTTCAAGATGTGGCTCAACCACGCCGAGACAGAGTTCGCAGTGGATGTCTACGATCTCTCCAAGTAAGTATTCTACCGTTTGCTCTACGTGTGTACCGGAGGATATACTCATAGCATATGGTCCCAACCTCTTAAATTCGTACGATCTTTTCTGACTGTTTTCCATAGATGGCACAAGTGGTATCGTCAAGACTTTTTACCATATCATGAGAAAATAACAGTTTTATTACTGTAGTTTAAGCATAATATTTATAAATGATGTCGCAGTTTTAGCAAGTATAGGCTAAAGCAGATTAACGCCATCTAGTGATAATAATAATAAATCGTTTCTTTTTCTCTTCACAATACAAGCAAAATGATACATTGTATGCTTATCACTAGTGTATAGATATGAGTTTCGCTTATCCAATTGTGAAGAGGCTAGCTCCTGAAATAGGTTCCTGAGGAACCTGTGCCACAGGTAGCTAGGTCGCTCCCGCCAATGAGACAATAAGGGATATACCTACTAGTTTTTAGTGTGAAACATATCTATTAAATATTGTGAGATAAAATACTTAATGACTACCAAAGGAAAAGGTTATTAAAGTTAACTAGAAGTAAAAGGAAGAGTGATGAGTGGAGAACAACTCTGCAGCGCTGTCGTTTGGTCTGACTATGACGCCTACCATATTTTTGAATGAGGTTGACAGTCACGTTAATATTTTATTGTCTCTGCTCGCAGGTACAAACAAAACTCGGAGCGAGCATTCCAGCTGCAGCAGTGGTTCGAGCACGGCGGCGTGTGCGTGCTCGGCTATGAGATGTTCCGCAACCTGTCCGCCGACAATTCCAAGAAGTTCAAGAAGAAGATGCTGAGCAAATTCCAGGAGAGCCTCGTCGACCCAGGTCTGTTGATACTCTAAATAAAACTTGCAGCGAGCATTCCAGATGCAACAGTGGCAAAAAATATATACACTCACTACGCGAAAACGACACTTAGCATGTGTGCACGGAAAATAGCTTGCGGCTATGTGTGGGGGTCTGGACGTGTGCAGACACCCTAACTTATTTTTATTATAAGTATGATTAAATATAATTATCAAGGATTTTTACGAAGATTAGCTGTTTTTTTGTTTTCTTGACATAATCATCATCATCATGAGGTCTTTCTTTATCTCCACCGCACGAGCACGACCCTCTCTGTACAACCAAAGCCATATATTAGCCAGAGCAGTCAGAGGATTTAGCCTACACTCTTCACGCTGGCCAAACGAGTTGGAGAGGGCTCTTTTACGTTTATAAGCTTTGTTCAGCTAGTGTTTCCTAAGTCGCCTTCTAAGACATCTACGGGAGACTTGGAGTGTTACTATTCTACTCTGCCGGGAACCACACGACTAATTATTCTGTGTCGATCTCCATATTCTAAGTCATATCATTATTCTCTGTCTATCTCCACATTCTAAGTCATAAATATTATTGACAGGTCCAGACCTGGTGGTCTGTGACGAAGGCCATCTCCTCAAGAACGAGAAGACGAGCCTGTCACAATCCATGAACCGCGTCAAGACGCGTCGCCGAATCGTGCTCACTGGTACTCCACTGCAGAACAATCTCAAAGAATGTAAGTTTTTATTCATAAATACATACATACATACTATCACGTGTTTTTCCCTTGCGGGGTAGACAGAGCCTAAGTTTGCAAAACCTTAAGGCCATATTTAGCATGTTGGTGGGCTTGTAGGTGAGAACGGAATCAAAATAGTAATAGGTTGATAGCCGCCTCGCCTATTGACATGATTCCTGACGCCCATTCCCTCGATCGGCTTTTACGATCTGCGCGGGAAGAGAAGCAGCTGGTGCATTCTACGTTTTTTCTTTTCTCCCAGATCAACATTCTTCTATGAATTTATCGACAAAAAAAAGGAACGAAAGAAAGACGTTACCACATCCACGCGTATATTTTTTTATGTAGATCACGCATAACCTTTTACAGAGTAGTCCAATTTTTAATATTTTTTATTGGAAAAAGTATAATTCGAAGTTGGTCCCATATAATCTGTTTTTCATAAAATCCAACCCTGCAAGGTTAGATAAACAGGGAATGATGTAAAATTCAGCCATATAGGGGAAGATAAGCAGGGAATGCAGCTTGCGACATGATGGGTCCCGAGTTCAATCCCTGGTCAGGTCATGATTTCACTCATCTGTGTCTTGGATGATTATCTATATACATAAGTATCTATTATAAAATATAGTTTCGTTGTTAGTATTCCAAGGCAAACGTTCACAAGTGGTTTTAAAAAAGAATAAAAGTTACAGACTGAGTTATCTCTGATTCAATTCGAAATATCCGAAAATAAACATCAATTCAAACATTTTAACAAAGTTAACACCTTAGAAATTTCTGGTGATTCCCTATATAATTCCATAAAACTTTATTTACAGACTACTGCATGGTACAATTCGTGAAGCCTAATCTGCTCGGAAAGTACAACGAGTACCTCAATCGTTTCGTGAACCCCATCACCAACGGCCAGTACACAGACTCCACGGAACACGACATCCGCGTCATGAAGCGACGCTCACACGTTCTCCACAAAATGCTGGATGGAGCGGTGCAGGTAAACACCATTTACGTCCTTATTCTTTAAGCTATAGGGTCGATATTTCTCCACCATTCCTGAAGCCCAACGAAAGGATATGAGTACCTTCAATTCGTGAACCCCATCACCAACGGCCAGAACACGGACTCCACGGAACACGACATCCGCGTCATGAAGCGACGCTCACACGTACTGCACAAAATGCTGGACGGAGCGATGCGGTAAACACCATTTACGACCTTATTTCAGAAGTTATAGGGTCGATATTTCTCTTCTCCACAAAATACTGGACGGTACGTTGCAGGTAAACACCATTCACGTCCTTACGCCCATAGCTATAGGGTTGATATTTCTCCGTAATTCCTGAAGCCCAAAGGACGATGAGTACCTTCGATTAGTATACTCCATCACCAACGGACTCCACGGACCATTGCATCGGCGTCATGAAGTTACGCCAGTGGCGAATACAGAAAAAGCTCATGGAGAGGGCGCTAATATCTTGAGCTACCTCTACTTTTATGGTATTAAAAATCAAATCACATGGAAAGCATAAATAAGTTGTGTTTTTCTCTTCCTTAAATGATGAATTCTATGCGCCTATTCTTCCTGGCAAATTGGTTAATTAATTACTAATTACTGATCGGCGCGCGCGGTTCATTCGCTGGAGAAATTCGACGTGTAGGACCGAAACGCCTTTCTTCAGTCTTTGTAAGGTAACCTACAAAGACTGAAGGCAGGCGTTAGTCATACCAAAGACAATATAATACTAACGTAATAGACTGCCCACCTCATACAAAAATATTAAACCAAATTAAGGTTGCGAAAAGCAGGCGAATGTATGGCGCAGGAGAGTTGCTTGGTAGTCGATACTAGATGGCGGTAATCTGCGTTAGCCTTTAACTTACTAAATATACGGTGTCATTTTAAAATATTATGCCTAAAATATTGTTTTGATTTTTAATAAGATATGTTTTGTGAATCATGTTTTTATATTCTCATAATACGGTAGATACAATGTTGTGTAGTTTCGAGTAGCGCCATCTATGCGAGTCTCTGAGAACAAATCGTACGATTAAGGCGTTGAGACCACATGGTCATACCAAGACTAATGACTGCTGGTTCGAATCCTGCCCGCGTGGAAGTTCTTCCAATGTTATTTCTTAATTTAATTGTTATCAAAGTGGCATTGTGAATGCATTAAGCACCTATAAAAATATATTGATTAATGTTACGGGAATATCGCTTGGAAATAATGCTGGAAAGAGTGTCTTTTTTTTTAAGATAACAAAATGTCTACTAAATTCTAGTGTAACGTTTTTCAATTGTTTTCCAGAGAAGAGACTACGGGGTGCTGGCGCCCTTCCTGCCTCCGAAGCACGAGTACGTGCTGTTCATCACGCTCACCGAGCTCCAGATTAAACTGTACCAGCATTACTTGGATAACTACTCCAGACGGTGAGTCACATTTCATTTTGGTACAAGAAGAATTCTGGTTTTATAGTGCGCGCATTTATCAGGGCCGGTGTAGAGATTAGCAGACTGTATATAGGCGATAAATTAAACTTGGTTCTTGAGGAAACACACAAACACGAGAAGAAGCAAAAAACTGTGTTTGAAAAGTTAAAATGTCACTTATATGTCAAACTGACAGTATTTTTCTTAATTCTAATGTGGCATTGTCAACAGCCTGACCCTCAAGCTCTAGTCTGGCCCATAATTTATGAATTTAGGCTTTATTAAGGCGGCGGAATAAATTTAGGCCTATTAGCTAACTTTGAGTGTACAGCATTCTGATGGTCAGTTGATCATCGATTACGGATTTTTTAAAGATTATAAACCATACTGAATGTTATGGTGACTAAAAAATAAAAAACGGCCAAGTGTGAGTCAAACTCGCGCAATGAGGGTTCCGTACAATATGCTTCGTGAACACACACACACAATGTGCAAAAAATGTTTTATTCAATTGACTGGCGCCATCTAGTGGTGTTTTAGTGAACTATTTCCCTAGATGAACTTATTATTGTGAGTTTACCACTTAATTTTCAAGTTATAGAATTCTTATTATTTTTCCTGTAATCTTCAAGGAATGAACTATATTTTGTAATTTTTTCAAAAAGTTCTGCCCTGTAGTTTCGGAGATCAGGGGGGGGGAATGGTCAATTTTTGTCTTCTTTCGTGAATAAAATCAAAAGTATTGATTTTACCCGAACAAAACAAAATATTTTTGAGATCCTCATAATGAGCCCTTTCATTTGATATATGACACAGCAAGGTTTGCAAAACTTTCTTTTATAATTTTGTAATTGGGCCCCTCAAAATGACCTTTATTTCAAAAAAATCTTTATTTACTTTGCACATCCGTGTTTGGGTCATAGGATTACACTATCTTACCAAATTTCATCTAATTTGGTTCAGTAGATTCGGAGAAAATCGGCTGTGACAGACGGACGGACGGACAGACAGACGCTCGAGTGATCCTATAAGGGTTCCGTTTTTCAACTTTTGTACGGAACCCTAAAAAACAAAACTTTTTACGCCATAGTTGTCAAAAGTTAGCAATTCTTGTCGCCTTTATCATTCGGTATTGGTGCCTGATGTGTAGCGCCGTGTGGTTCCCGGCAGAGTAGAATAGGACCACTCCAAGTCTTCCCGTGGATGTCGTAGAAGGCGACTTAGGAAACACAAGCTAAACAAAGCTTACACACATCAAAAGCCTCTCCAACCCGTCTGGCCAGCGTGGAGAGTGTAAGCCAAATCCTCTGACAGCTATGGCCACTATATGGCTCGGTAGTACAGAGAGGGTCGAGCTTCTGCCTTTCATCAATATTATCATTTCAAATTGAGAAAATCACTCATTACCGCCAAAAGTGGCCGCTTTTGGCGTTAATGAGTAGTTCTTTTGATTAACCAAATGTAAATAAATATATATATATACGGACAAATCACACAGATTGAGCTAGCCCCAAAGTAAGTTCTTATGAAAGACTTGTGTTATGGGATACTAACTCAACGATAGAATATTTTATAACAAATACATATATAGATAAACATCCAAGACCCAGGTCAATCTGAAAAAGATCGTTTTCCATCTTGACCTGACCGGGAATCGAACCCGGGACCATCCGTGTCGCAGGCAGGCGTGATGACCGCTGCGCCACGGAGCTCGACCGTAATGTAATATAATGTAAAGCAATACAAAAAATGCTACAAGTCATTTACTAGTGAAGTACTTACATAGATTTTTTTAAATGTGATCTTATTTAGTAGTAAAAGAAATAAAACCAGGGGCGGCGCTAGTTGGCTGGTGTAAGCGCCTTAAGACTTAAATTCATTATGTAGCTGACATGAATTAAGTTTACTTTCTCTTACGAAACTTCGTATTTTTGTGCTAATTTTATGATATTTCCCAGGCCCCTGCCCGGCAAGTCGTCGGGCTTCCTGTTCCCGGACTTCCAGTCGCTGCAGCGGATATGGACGCATCCGCTCGTGCTCAAGTACAACTCTGAGCGCTACGAGATCATGCAGCAGAAGAAGGCAAGTACCACTTCCGCTAGAAGTTTACACATGAATTAGCACTACCCCTTTTTGAACCCCTAAGTAAAGAGGGGTGTAATTAGGAGTACAGGCCGCGCCAAACTTAATTGCGAGTCAGAACATCGCGCGAGTCTTAGCGCAGTACACAATATTAGCTCTGCGCGCGCTAGAAGATACATGAATTATCACCACAGTACCCCTTTTTTAACCCCCAATGCAAAAAGTGTGTTTCTAAGCCTACTTTTGTCACCATAGCTCCCAAACGGCTGAACTGATTTTATTTTTTACCCGACTGACCCACCCAGATTGAGGGTAATGCATTTGGGCGTATCTATTTTTCCATCTAAGTATGTCTGTTCCATTGTTGCCTCCTATAGCCTAAACGGCTTGACCGATTTTGAAGTGTGAGGTGTCATAAGATTCGTATTCTTCGCGGGCGTGACATAGGCTAAGTAACGTCAGCAAAAAATCAATATAGCGTTTTCCCGCGACTAAGTAAAGAATAGCCTATGTTGTCCGCTAATAATGTAGCTTCTATAAAGGTGAAAGAAATTTTAAAATCAGTAAGGTGAAAGAAATTTTAAAATCAGTTTATCTTATTTTTTTCATAATAGACACATTTTTACTTCATTCGGGAAATCTCTTATTGTGTATCAAGTCTCGAGAGTATGCTGGTCTCTCCTATATCCATATAGGTATGTTCATAAATTAGTTTCCGTTCTGGGATATTGGACCAAGTTTCTCTACAAAGATCCTTTTGTATGCTTGCTTTTGTAGAATACAAACTCCATTGGTGTTCTGACTTGTTAATGTATTTTTTTCACAGAGGGAAAGAGAAGAAGAAGAAGACTCAGAAGGCTCTCTAGCAGACTTCATCGACGATGACTCTACGCCAGATGTAAGTGGGCATTTTTTTATTTAATTTTTTTAAGCCCACCACCATGCTTAACATTGCTTTAGGTCTTATAGACCAGAGCTCTGTCTACCCCGCAAGGGAAAAAGACGTGACAGCCAGTATTTTTCAAGGCTTCAGTTCACTTGGTGTGATTATGTCAGCTTCATAACGAAGTTTAAAAACTTGTTTTCAACCTCTAGTGAAGTGGGCATTTTAGTTTGCAGTATCTGACTCCCGACTACTCAAAAGAATCTTGAATGACATTCTAATTAGTCGCTAGTTAGTTAGTCGTGTTGTCATTGTCACTGGCCGGGCGAATTTCCAGACAGTGATGAGAGTACAGTTACTACCACTTTAATAAGTTACATCGGCATTGTTCGATGGCGCAGAATAGCGCAACCTACCGCCGACTCAAGCCGAATGAAAACATCAATCAAATAACGAACTTATTGCTACAAAATAAGATTTTAAATCCAAAAACAACAGGACTCGTGCTATCTCGCTCGCAATACTCGTACGACTGCCGATGTCGATAGGCCGCATGGCGCGTACACATCAGCCAATAGCGGACGGGTATTTTCGCGCCATGCAAAAATTTGACTTCTGCGCACGTACATCGATGTAACTTATAAAAGTGGAAGTACTGTATTCAGGTATATATGTATGTGCAACTTTATTATAAAAAGGTAAGAACATCTTCTTGACTCGTGTTAGATAGCCAATTATTTATATATATTTTATTTCTTGAATATTTTATATAGGAATCGTCGACAGAAGAATCGTCGGATGATTCGTCAGGCTTGAGCGATGACAGCCGGAAGAAGAACAAGAAGAAAAAGTCGCCCAAGAAGAGTAAAGCCAAGGACGGCAAGGCGTCGACGCGGCGCGGCACGAGAGCTAATCCAGGTTTGTTTTACAGTACTATTCGCGCTAATACAGTAAACGCTATTTTTAGGGCATATTTTGACATAACTAGTCTATATCGACTTCTCTTTCTAATTGAAACTTTAAAGTATAGCATCTTCGTCGCCTTTTACTTATCTTGTGTCTTCCTTGACAGTGGAAATGGTAGAGGAAGAAAAGAACGAGGTTCTTGAGCAGAAGTACGAGAACCCGACCGAGTGGTGGATGAAGTTGGTGACGGAGGAAGAGCTCGAGGACATACGGAACTCTTCCAAACTGCTGCTGCTGTTCGACATACTGCGGCAGTGCGAGGCTATTGGGGATAAACTGTGAGTTTTAATCGAGATATGTGACTACATCACATTAGTACTTTATGTAACTGTTAAGTAAAAAGGGTCCTTAAAATACGACGAATGTGGGTTTATGAAACTAGCTGCAGGCGAGTTCTAAGGAATCATATTATAGACGATGCGGCTAACAACCCATCACTATTTCGATTCCGCACCTTAACGTCCTGTGGGACGTAGCGTGTTAGTGAACACGCAACGTGACCGTTGGTCTTATGCTATCAGGCTCTGTCTACCCTGTTAAGGAAAAATACGTGATAAAATGTATGTATGTTACAAAGCCTCAATGTTAATCATTAAGTTTTTTATTGAGTTTATGATTTTATTTTTTTTTATTTAGGAGTCGCCTGGAAGCGCATGTCTCCATACAAATGGAAAAAGGGAATTGTGGCAATATTTGATAATTTTGGGGCAAAATTAAGCATCCAATCAATTAATCTCATTATAATCTACGTACGTTCTTATACAGTTTGGTTAAAATACCAATGGTTTGAGATATATAATACATGATTTTTTTTTCAATATTATATTTTGTGACTCTTAATCTCACTCATCACTCTTGTTATTTCAGGTTGGTGTTCTCGCAATCATTATATTCCCTAGACCTTATAGAACATTTCCTGGGCAAAGTGGACGAGGCGACGCAGGAGGGACGCATCGACGACAAACTCGCGGGACACGTAGGTAAGTCTCGGGTTTGTCGTTAAATAAATAAATAATAATAAATATATATGGACAAATCACACAGATTTAGCTAGCCCCAAAGTAAGTTCGAGACTTGTGTTATATACTAACTCAACGATACTATATCTTATTACAAATACAACAGGTCAATTTGAAAAAGATCATTTTTCATCTTGACCTGACCGGCGATCGAACCCGGGAACATTCGTGTCGCAGGCCCCGTGTTGACCGCTGCGCCACGGAGCTCGTCAACATTTTTTGCTGTGGGGAAGTCACCAACCCAAGCCAATTAACCCAATATTCATTATCACAAACTCTTAATGCGATATGATAAACGGGCAAGACTTCCTATACTTGCAAAGGCTGCTGTCTTCTCTGAAAGGAACACAGCTTACTCCTCATCCACGCATAGTCAATAACTAATCTCAGATAGTGGAACAAAAAAGTATGTTTTGTCTGTATTTCTAAAAACGCTGACACTATTCACACTTATTTTGAATTCAATACACAAACTTTAAGAGATGACTCGGCCCATTAACATGAACAACTTTTGTTATGGGACCAATGGTGAAAATTAAATTTTATTTGTACCTTTTCCATACATTTGATCCGATCAGCTGGACACTTTTATATGGGTATGTCAATTTTTTTTGAGTTCCCAGCTTTGAAAAGTTGTTCATGTTGATGGGTTGTTAAAGTTGTGTACTGTGTAAAAAATAAGGGTGAATAAGAAGCATTCTTATAAAACAACAGGCTGTCAAGTCAACTATCTAACTCCTAACCCATAACTGTCTCTACTACCAACAATTGCATATTCGTAGCTTATTTAAGTACTCTTTATTTGCAGGCTCATGGTCTCCGGGCATAGATTACTTCAGATTGGACGGGTCCACGTCGTGTGAAAATAGATCTATTTGGTGCAAGAATTTCAACAGAGAAGACAACCCTAGAGCAAGGTAAGAAAGTAATCTTGATGTACATTCGGGGACAAATAAACCTGACCTACAATTTAAAATCATTTGTATCAGGTTTTTGTTGTGGTTGGGCTTATCAGCCCCCGTGTCGCTGCAAGCTTCGGCTACGACACGAGAAAATGGTTCAAACTTCAAACAAGTGCTCAATGCAAAAAACTGTTTATTTTGTACTTTCCTATGCACAATTTCTATGCTAATCTAGCTTAGGTTAATATGCACTCCCTTTACACACGAACCTTTTAATTGTTGAAAATATTATTTGAAACACTTGCGAAAATGGGAAACGAATTGTCATGGCGGACGTTGCTGGAGAGAGAGTGAAAAAAATTTATAGTCTTTGGAACAGGGCACTTCACCGGAACCGGACGAACGTGACAAGGTGCTGCTGTCTGCCATAATCTTGATTTTCATTGGCCCTCGCGCTGCCGTCTTCCGATCATTGGTTGCTATGTGGGATTCTGTTCCAAAGATTGTTAATTTCATAGACTAAGCGTCGACACCCCAACTACACATCTTTCATAGCCGTATAGTTTCCTGCAGAGTAGAATAGGACTGGTGCTGGCAACACTCGCACCATCGACAAAGCCGAGCGGAGGGCTGCGCAGGCGCCGCTAACTTCAACACGATTCATACGGAAGCACTTCACTTCTATTGCGCTCCGAGCGAGTACGCGTCGTAGATTTTGTCCTTGTATTTTAATTAGTTAGTTAATTCACATTATATACAGTCCTCTGATACATTGAGTTATTATTTTGCATCGCAGTAGGGATTCCTAGTATCTGCAGTAATACGGGCACCTACTCAAACAGGACCACTCCATGTCTTCCCGTGGATGACGTAGAAAGCGACTTAGGGAACACAAGCTATACTTACTAAAGCTTATGAACATCAAAGAGACTCCTCCAACCCGTGTAGCCAGCATGGAGACTGTAGGCCAAATCCTCTGACTGCTCCGGCTAGTATATGGCACTGGTAGTACAGAGAGGTTCGTGCTCCTGCAGTGGAGACTTAGACCTGATGATGATGACATTCTTCAATGACTTAGTGATATCAATTTTTTTTCCAGATTCTTTATGTCTTATTACGTCAGGAGTGTGTGTCGTATAACAAAACGTATCCGTTTTCTTCCAAAAATATTTTTATAATGTAGTCAGCACTGGACCTTGCAAAAATCATAATATGGTCTTATCTATAAGTGAGGTGGTGGCCAATTAAATAACTATATAAAGTCAAGTTGCTGTGATATTGTTCCCAGATTATTCTTAATATCAACGCGAGCTGGCGGTCTCGGCATCAACCTGGTGGCCGCGAATCGAGTGGTCATATTCGACGTGTCGTGGAACCCGTCCCACGACGTGCAGAGTATATTCAGGGTCTACCGTTTTGGACAGAAGAAACCCTGCTACATCTACCGATTTCTCGCTATGGTAAGTGGCATAGACAATTGCATAGTTTTTTGGATTCAATATTATAACAATCAAATTACTCCGTAGTTAAAAAATATTGGACACGTATTAGCGACCCCATGGTGCACCGGCCAACACGCTAGCCTGCGACACGAGTGGTTCGGGATTCGATCCCCGGTCAGGTCATGATAAAAAACCTTTTTTAGATTGGCATGTTTTTCTATGTAATCGTTGGGTTTGTATCCTATGACAAACTTCTCAACTTACTTTGAGGCTAGTTCAATCTGTATGATTTTTTTTCTTTAATCAATTTAACAGTTAATCAAAGTTAACCTGTAACATTTGGGAACCCCGCGCTCTTGTGGCCTCGGTTCTAGAAAAGGCAGGGAAATTATAACAAGATAGACGCCCGTGTTGAGGCAGTTACGTTTGACGCCATGCAACCCCGTACGTCTCTCACATTTTTTTTACGATGCAGAAATCAGTATATTGACTATTTGTTTTTAGAATATTTACCTCTTGTAATGATTTTGCCATAAGTTATAAGTTTTCTTGACTTGATATGGATTCACGTTATACAGATATTTTTGAATAAAAAGTTAAGTCGTTGTGTCCTCAGTTTGTGGTGATATTAAAAATTAAATCGCCAACTAAATTTATCTATCCCTATTAAATCTACGTAATGGGATAATGGCAATTTTTTTTGGGATCACGCGACTTATGTCTAAGACTAAATGTCAAAGAAACGAAGAAAACATGATCGTTATAGTGTATTTGCGATTCGCATCTTTTCAATATATGATGATGACTGTATCAAGACAACATTAGTATTCTAGTAACACTATAAACTTTCTAATTCCCAGGGCACAATGGAAGAGAAAATCTACGAGCGGCAAGTGACAAAGCAGGCTATCTCAAAACGAGTGATCGACGAGCAGCAGATCGACCGGCATTACGCTGAGAATGACCTCGCGGAGCTGTACAAGTTCGAGGCACACCCCCCTACCCCGCGCCCCATACCCCCGCTGCCCAAGGACAGGCTGTTCGCGGAGATGTTGCGGGAACACGAGGCACAAGTGAGTAACGACAGCAGTAGATGTGTAGGCCGTGTGCTGAGAATGACCTCGCGGAGCTGTAAAATTATTGATAGCTGTAGATATGTAAGAACCTACACGTCGAATTTTTCCACCATATCCCATTCCTCTTATGAGCATTATTGCTTGCGTCATTTACAATTGTGCTCATTTTATCCGCATTTCACTGCCCGCGTGGAATTTTTCCCATATCTCATTTCTTTATAAGAGCTATTGTAAACATCCCCAGATCTACAAGTACCACGAGCACGACTCGCTGCTAGAGAACAAGGAGGAGGAGACGCTGTCGGAGGAGGAGCGCAAGGCGGCGTGGGAGGACTTCGAGAACGAGAAGAACCGCCCGCCGCCCGCGCCCGCGCCCATGGCCTGGCCCGGCATGGGTGAGTGCACCGCATCACTATCGACACAATGCATCCCTCCCCTCAGGTTTACCTTACACTCAGCCTTATTAGGCATGGAGTCAGCAAGGAAATGGTTCGGCCCATAAAGCAAAACATGAGAGTTACTGCTCTCCAAAGGCTTATTGTTTCTTAGTTCGGCCCTTCAGGCTATGCATGCATCGCGGCTTATCACTGGCCCGGCATGGGTGAGTGCACCACATTACTATCAACACAATGCATCTCTCCCCTTAGAATTTACCTTATGCCACATTAACACTCAGCCTTATTGGGCAGGGAAGTGAGCAAGGAAGTGGTTTAGCCCATATGGCAAAACATGAGAGTTGCTGCTCTCCAAAGGCTTATTGTTTCTTAGTTCGGCCCTTCAGGCTATGCATGCATCGCGGCTTATCACTGGCCCGTCATGGGTGAGTGCACCACATCACTATCAACACAATGCATCCTTCCCTCATTTATACTCATAAATGTGGCATAAAGTAAATGCTAAAGGAAGGATAAGCCCAATAAGACTGAGTAGCCTTATTGGGCAGGGAAGTGATTAAGGAAGTGGTTCAGCCCATACGGCAAAACACGAGAGTTGCTGCTCTCCAAAAGCGTATTGTTTCTCAGTTCGGCCCTTCAGGCTATGTATGCAAATCGCAGCACATCAGGCGTATAAGAGTTAGCTGTCTCTCCAAGCCTTGCGCACACAGGTAACGCCCAAAGCCGAGGTCCGTCCCTCCTGGGGGGCTTTTGGTGATGTTCACGTTGCAGGTTGTGGTCAATAAGTCCGATGAAGTAACACAAGCACTCTTGGATGGAGCTAGCTACATAGTCCAAACATTTTTTTATGTAGAAGTATTTAGGGAAATATTTTCCGCAGCAGGAGCAGTGGCAATGGCTGACTGTAAATATGGTATTATTACCTGGAGGAGACTGCATCCAGCGGCTTTATATGACCTTGGTCAGATCAAAGACAAAAGAATACTAACATAGACTGCCAACCTCATATAAAAATATTGGACCTAGGCCTGCTATAAGATAGGCGGCCTAGTCAGGTGACGGTAATGCAGAGTCCTTTTGTGCCATATTTACACTCAGCTACTGCCACTGTTCCTTTCGCTACCGGAAATATTTCCCTAAATACTTCTGCGGTAATAACGATGACCCAAGCAAGTATTTATACTCGGTTTTCACACTTCTTTATTTACCAACTCACAATTATGACTAAACACTCGCTCGTGCTCGCCTTGTCCTATGACAATTGGTGTAAAACAACATTGCGAACCAAGTTTCGATGCCATAAGGCATATAAATAAATAAATAATAAATAAATATATAGGGACATATCACACAAATTGAGCTAGCCCCACAGTAAGTTGTGAACTTGTGTCGCAGGATACTAACTCAACGATACTATATTTTATAATAGATACTTATATAGATAAACATCCAAGACCCAGGTCAATATGAAAAAGATCTTTTTCCATCTTGACCTGACCGGGGATCGAACCCGGGACCCCCGTGTCGCAGGCTAGCGTGTTGACCGCTGCGCCACGGAGCTCGACCATATAATAGCTTAGCAACTGTATTCCATCCCAACTAATAATATAAATGCGAAAGTGAGTTTGTTTGTTTGATGTGCTTTCACGCTCTATCTACTGAATCGATCACCATGAAATTTAGCATAAACGTTGCCTGGAGTACGTAAAAGGATATAGGTAGAAAATCCCGAAGAAAAGTACTGTTCCCGAGGGATCGACACTAACGCGGCCGAAGCCGCTAGCGAAAGCAAATAGTAAATGTTTCGCTGAATAGTAGTCTCACTGATACTTTCCTCCCAGTGCCCAGTATCCTGCAGCAGCAACAACTGGCGTACGCAGCTCTGGCGTCCATGCTGCGGAAGGACATGAAATCTTTTTTTTTTTTGTATTGTTTTACGGCCCTGGATACAAGTCCTTTAGAGCCTTTCTTCATTTATTTCGCCAGCTGGCGAGTTCTTCTGCTTGGTTGTCAACGAAATGATGGTGTAATTCATTTCGCTGTTTTCACGGAGCCCCTGGCGACAACTCTTCGCGAATCCACTGGTTCCATCATTGACGACGCAGCAAGGCGGACAACCACCAGCCCGCTATGTAAATCTCACTACAGCCGCACAATGACAGACTATTTTAGTTCTTCTACACATTGTTCATAAATATGGGCATTTATAACACAAAATAACACCAATTTCACATTATAAAGTCCACTATAATCAATTTGCGGAACAATCCAAAACAGACACCGTGTAGACCGCTAAAATTCCCGCCAAGAACTCGACATGAAATCTCTTAAATATTATACGTCATTACATAGTAGTAAATGTTTGAGCGCTAAATTTCACTGATACTCTCCCTCCCAGTGCCCGGAATCCTGCAGCAGCAACAGCTGGCGTACGCAGCGTTAGCGTCCATGCTGCGGAAGGACATGCCCAACATCAACGACCAGCAGATACGAGACATGTTGCCGCTCATCTACAACGCCAACCCAGGGGTATGTAATCAACTACTATACCAAGCGACTTATATATAGTATCCAAAATTTTTACAGCGATTTCAATAACTGATACAGAATAACGTTCCATCAAAACATTTCGGGAAAAACAAAGTTCTTCTTCCCATAAATATTCGCCGATTAGCCGCCATAACATATACAAAGTGGAAGGGACATACCCGTAATAAATCGAACCACGGGCTACGGACTAGATCACTTTAGTATAATGAAATTAAAATATCAGTAAAAAAACCGAAAAAAAATTTCGACGTTCCCATACAAATTGCGCGGCGCTTGCACACTTTTGTATGGAAACGCCGAAATTTATTTTTGTTCTTTGGCTGTTGTTTTAATTTCATTATACTATAATGATCTAGAATAGACCGTGTTTCGATTTATTACGGGTATGTCCCTTCCACGTCGTATATTCGCCAAGTTAGTAACTTTAACAACGAATCACTCACTTTCATGCATTCCATTATAATTATTATTTTTGCCTTTCTCTTACAATAAAACAGCTTGTGGCTTAATTTCCATTAGTTTTCAGATTTTGTTATTACAATAATAAAAATATTTTCAGTAAATAGACATTTTTGTAAAAAAAAACACTGCTTTGTGATGGCATGCGAAGATTAATAAAATCTCTAATTTATTGAAGTTCCAAATAGGAATGTGGTACTTTTCTTACAAAGCAAAAACCCCGAATATTTAAAATAATCTTAACTAGTGACAAGCTAGTAATAATCTTAAATCTTAGACTGTCTTTATCTTGCCAGGTTATCTAGACAGTAACAGAACGATACTTGAGGACGATTTTAGTTAAGATGCCTTTTGAGTATTTGGGTCGTAAACAATTCAAAATTGAGGGATAGATTCACTTCGCTCGCTCAAACAAGCAGAGTGTTTCATTGATTGACGAAGATAGGCGATGTTACATTAAAATTGAGGATTGATTAATAATTTTTGAAACTCCTATGCTTCTAAATACAGAATTAGGTAATGCAAATCGCTAAGATTGACATATTTTGTTACACAAATGATGTATAATGTTTTGTTGTTGCACCAAATACACAAGTACACTATTATAATAAATTATAATTCACACAATATTACAATAAATATTGGACAAATAACGAAATAACACATACATTTATTTGTCCAGATGTTCGGTGGATATGACTATGGCGTAAGTTCAATGTGGATCTTTATAGTGCCCGTTTATTTACTTTTACGCCATAAATATGTACTCACCCTTATTTTATTTTAGCATGGCCTGTACTTCTAACGTGGACGGGAAGTTTTTAATCTGTTTAAATAGTTTTTTTGTTTTGTAAATGTACGTCAATTGATAAAACAAAAGCATGCGCTTTGTCTGTGAAAAGAATAAGGCGGATGAAAAATTCATGCAATGTCTTTACGTCTGAGGGGTTGTAGTTTTGTTTTTATTAGGTGCAAAGCACACAGAAAAGACGTGTAAGACTAGGCGAGGCGCGGACATATCTCTACCGCGTCCCTTTCATAGCAAATGTATAGAAATTAACGGACACGAAACATACAGGGAGTACGGGGTGCACGTTCACTCGTTTCGGCGTCGCGTCACGTCTTTTCTGTGTGTTTTGCGCCTTTAGAGGATTAACAACACTCTACATACAAAAACTATATAAACATGCAACAAAAGAAATCGATATATGTGCAAGCGGCGGATGTACAGTTGTTATATTTCATATGGAATGAAACAAACAAAACTTTGTTTGTTGAAGACGAATGTCTTGTTATTTTTCTACTATTTTAAGGTCCAATTTCGTTTGTTGCATGTAACAACCGCTCGGTCGCAACATCGATAGTTTAATAAATTGTCAAAAATAGTACCCCAGTTCTAATAACTGTTTTTGAAAGCGTGACTTACAAAAACAAGCGAATTTTCCATATAAAAATTATGCGTCCGGTCACTATCAAAAATTACACTACTGGGCGAGTTTTGCTCCAGATAACGTGTTTTAATTACTCGTATATTACATCTAGGTACACAAATTTTCCTTCCCCAACAACAGAAATCGTTACGAGCCTTTGAAATCAAACAAAAACAGTAAATGAATGATGTCTCATGTAAACCAGTGAGATATTCAGATTAAAAACTTGCCTCCTATGTAATCGTCTATCTAGATATCATAGATATGTTTTTGTACAGTAGTCGAACTATTGCAATGATTAACATGTTGTTTTCTTTGGGTAGTTGATGCAGAAAATGGGAGAGATATACAAATACGCGCAGCCTGGCATGATGAACCCCGGAATGATGAATCCTCTTATGGCTGGTAAGTGAAACTAAGTTAATAAAAGAAAATAAGATTTAAAGAATATGACTGCACTTCCAAAGATATTATAGCCGTTATTATAACTCAGGAAGGTGTAAGGATTCCAACAAAATATTCATACGGCCAAATCTGTTTAGGCAATTACAAATTACAGTGGAGTGAAAGAGACCCGAGTATACATAATCAACCAAAACGAATACACTATTTTTGGACATTCATGTAAAATAGACGTCATCATTGATCTGTAGATAAAAAGAAATGCATAGATTGAAGTACCCCTAAGATGAATACTTTTTCCGAAGTTACATATAAATTTTACGGATTTTGCGCTGTGTGTTTGAGACTATTCTTCACACCATAATCGTTATATGTAAACGTGCTCCCACACAGCTGTTATACAACGTTATATAACAATGTGTAACAACGATAACATTCTATAACACCATAAAATATCAAGAATGTTATTGTGTTAGACCTTAAAATAAAACTTGAAAAAATAATAATCAGCATTTTATCAAATTCAGCATTTTAAAACAAACAGTGGCCAAAAACAACAATTTGAGAAGTCAATTAGACAGACGAGTTATATCTCGAAAGCTCCACAACATGTTATTTAACCTTGGCTTTATTGTGCACTGTGCACACTTGCATCTAACGCAATAAGTTGGGTGTGCTTGTGACTTCCTCGGGCTCGGTCCATATTTCAAGGTGTATGTTATAAATTAGGATTTAGAGTTCGTAAATTGACACCAAGGACCTCATACATATATTTTGATAGAAGGAGTGAGTACCCATAGTAACTTTTGGTATAGAAAGAGACAGTAATACTTTGGTGTCCCGCTTGCACATATGCAATTGAAAAAAACCCATAGATATGTGTATATTATATACCATTGCACATGTGCGAGCAGTACACCAACCTGTAGTATTTCCGTCTCTTATTAAGACAAAAATCTTTGCACAGAATTATGCGCTCTATTATAAGAGCAGTAAGGCTCAAATCACACCGAAACGACAACGAGTTCTTACACTGTAATAGGATTTTAAGCCTTATTTGCATAGCCAAAATTACCAGCATCGCGAGAAAAAATTTCGTCACCGGCGGCCGAAAGATGCCTCGAGCGGCCTCGAGCAGCCAAAGGAGGCGACGAATTTTTAACACGTTTTGAGTTAGCAGAAGAATTTTGTTGTGGGAATCAAGGGGTACAGTTAAAGTTTGCCTTAGACAATTTTGCTAATTGATTTTAGTGGACTTTATAATATGAAATTGGTGTAGTTTGGTGTTATAAATGCTCGTGCTCATGAACAATTTGTGAAATAGTTTAAGTGGACTGATAAATGGACTCGTCTAGATTTGCCGCCAGAAACTCCCACGAGGCATCAAAGAACATACGCCATCTTTGAAGCTACTTGGAAAAACACCGTACAACACCGATACTTAGTATCTCATTATATACTGGACATTGGCAGAATCACTGAAATTTCGGTGGAAGCCATAATATAAAACAGAAGAAGAAGAGTTAGCAGAAAAGGCTAAAACTTCTATCACAATAAAAGTGTTCGCCGCGTCGTACGGTTATATCGATCGTTTATTAAAAAATAGTATTAGGGTGCTAAGGAGAAGCACGCTTACAATATAGATGATTGTCACACAGGGTCGGGCGGCGGCGGCATGGGCGGCGGCACGAGCGGGCTGCAGTACGAGCCGCCGTGGCAGCGGCAGCACCAGCAGCAGCAGCAGATGCGGCTGCAGCAGATACTGCAGCAGCAGCAGAACGTAACGTTACCCTTTCCTTTGTAGTACGATTTGGCACAGGTTCGGGCGGCGCGGGGATGGGCAGCGGTGAGCATGGGTGGCGACACGAGCGGGCTGTAGTACGAACCGCTGTGGCAGCAGCAAAACAAGCAGCAGCAGCAGCAGATGCAGCTGCAGCAGCAGCAGAACGTAACGTTATCCTTTCCTTTGTAGCTTTATTTGGGTCTTTCGACCACGTTACGAAGCACTTGCTAGTGATGAGTCTTGCGGCTTATTTTGTTATAATGATTTTTACATCAAAACAGATGAGGCTGCAGCAGATACTGCAGCAGCAGGAGACCGTAATGTTACTCTTTCCTTTGTAGTACGATTTGGGGATATTAATTCAAACTCGTGAATACGCGCTTTCCAGTGAAGTGTCTTACAGATTAACATTTGTAATCATGATAAGTACACCAAAACTAAGGCCTATTCAATCATCAGCTGCTTTACTATACCAGATTATAGCAGAGGATTCGGTATTGGCGGGCAAAGGCTGCGAAGAATTCCTAGGTTCGAATCGAATGCCACTAAACACTGATTCTGAACTTGATTCCACTTTTCAACTCATGACATGAAGAATGGAGTCAAATTCAGTTGCTGACAGAGCATAAGTTTCGAGGTCCGAGTTGAATGACTGGCTGGTGGAAGAGAACAGAGGCCTTTATTCAATTTAGGGCTGAGATTTTGACCTTGATTTTTTGTTTTTTATTTTCGTCAATTTGAACCTTATTATAAATATCGCAATTTTTGACAATAATTAACTTTGCAACAGCAGCAAATGGGCGCGAAGTACTACGCGGGCGGGCTGGGCAGCCGCGACCCCGTGGCGATGGCCCTGCAGCAGCAGCGCGCGCGCGAGATCATGGTGGGCGGCGAGCGAGGCCGGCCCCGGGGCCGCCCGCCGCTGCAGCCGCGCCCCGCGCCGCGCCAGGCGCCCGGCGACGTCGTCAACCTGGACTCTGACTAGGTGCGTACATGGCTACAGCTACAACGAGACCATGGGGGCGGCGAGCGACAATTAGGTTTCGAAATCAGCGATTGCGGGGGGACCTCCGCGGCAACGCAAGCCCGTTCTCGAAGTCAGCGGGCAGATCGCTCAGTTTCATCATCATCATCATCATCAGGTCTTTGTTAGTCTCCACTGCAGGAGCATGACCCTCTCTGTTCTACCAGAGCCGTATATTAGCCAGGGCAGTCAGATGATTTGGCCTACTCTCTCCACGCTGGCCAGACGGTTTGGAGAGGTCAAGCTCATTCACTCAGTTTCAATAAAAAATTAAATCACAATACTACGACAGCGTAGACGCGCGCATCGCTCGTACGCCGCTCCCGCACAGCAATCTTCGAGAACAACACAATTTAAATCTATGCAATTGAACGCGACGCTCCCGCCCCCTCGCCGCCGCCGCTGTCTTCGAGTTCGGGGCCTACCAGCTACATCGCGCGCTTGGATGAGGTGACACTTTATATCATTTTATGCCACACGGCTAAATCATCACCACATGGTTGCGTTTAGCGCCATAAAACTATTCCCGTAAACTGCTGACGGTTGGCGGGAATTCGAAATAATAAAAAGCAGTTTTAACTTTTATACAATGCTTTGAAAAAAAAAATACTCCGCCAGTTACGTTAAGTGATTTCGGTGAGCACTGATCAATGATTCCAAGGCTGAGGGGTCTGTTTTGTCTGTTGTTTTTCGTATGTGTATAAGTGGCCAACACTGGCGTGAGATTTTCAAGCTACCTCAAGGCATCTGATAGCTTAACGAACCAATGATAGCCGTGATCAACGGCATAACATGCCTTCCGATGCGTGGAAGAGCTTTAGACATGTAAACATGTCAAGTCAAGCAAATAACGTCGGATATTGTTCCAGGTGCGGTGTATAGTGAACAGTGTACAGTGAACGATACAAGGTGCTACGCGCCGCGGGGCGGCCGCGGCCCTGGCCAAAGCGGAGTGATACAACTCGGTAGACCTAGCTGCTCCGGGCTTACGCTCCCGCACACATATCATGAATCTCGCTTCCTTTACTTTACGCTATTGGCAATAACTACTATTACACAACCCTAGCTCTAGCTAGAGTAACTCTAGTTTACTTTATTGGCAATGGCTACAATTTGACAACCCTAGGTCTAGAGTAGCTCTAGTTTACTCTATTGACAATGGCTACAATTTGACAACCCTAGGTCTAGAGTAACTCTAGTTTACTATTGCAATGGCTACATTCTGATTACCCTATGTGTAGAGTACACCTTACTCTTCTGGTTATAAAAATACCGTCGGGTTCTAAGACAGGGGGTAAAGACAGTTTGGAGACGTACCTAATTCGAGTGGTTAAATAGTGACAACAGTAAAGAAACGTCAAGAGATCATATCATCATCATCATTTCGAGTAGGTAACACGGTCAGTCGACCATGCTCACCCTGGTGTCGAGACTTCTTCGGAACCGCCTCTCGGCCTCTGACGTGGTTCCTTTAACGACTACCAATTGGCAGCCGGGAGGGACCAACGACTTAACGTGCCTTCCGAAGCACGAATTCATCTTTCTTATCAGACAATCAGGTGATTCAAGCCTGCATTGTCCTAACCAAACTGGAAACAACTTAACAAACTATGCTTCCCGTGGGAACTATGCTTCCCGTGGGAATCGAACCCACGACCCTCGGGTCAGTAAAGCAAACGCCTTAACCACTGGACCACAGAGGCTGTTATCATATGAAGAGCCCAAAGCCTGGTTCAACGTGGCGAGTAGATCCAGGCCTTAACACATCATTGGTAGATCTCCGCAATAGACTTAAAAAAGGTTAAACGAAGGTTAAGTAAATAGGAATGTTTTCTTTCTTCTTTTAAATTATGACTTCCACCGAGATTTCAGTGATTCTGCCAATGTCCAGTATAATGAGATACTAAGTATCGGTGTTGTACGGTATGTGGCATCAAAGATGGCGTATGTTCTTTGGCAGCCTCGTGGGAGCTTATGGCGACAAATGTATACGAGTCCATTTAACAGTCTACTTTAACTATTTCACAAATTGTTCTCGAGCACGAGCATTTATAACACCAAACTACACCAATTTCATATTATAAAGTCCACTTAAATAAATTTGCAAAATTGTATAAGGCAAACGACAACTGAACCCCTTGACTTCTCACCAAAAACTATAGGAATGTTTGTTCTTCTCTGTTTAACAAACGTCAAAACCTTAATAGGCGAGTTGTCACACGGTTAAACTTACCTCCGAATAATCTTAAATCTTAGACTGTCTTTGTTTTGCTAGGTAAGTCTTAACAGTGAAAAAAACAAGATTTGAGAACATTTAGTTACGATGCCTTTGAGCATTCGGGCGTTAAACTCTTTTTATGCTTCGAGAGTAATAACTTCAGATCTATTTAAGTAGATTGCCAATAGTTGACATTAAGAATAATAGTAGACTATTTTACTTTATTTTGAGAATTTCGCGGTCACATATCAAAGAATCTCTCGTTTTATTTATATCTATTTGATAGTGCGAGCGCAAGCCCAGGGCGTAGACTTAATATTAGTCGCACCGCAGTCACGTTTTAAGCCACATTCAGTACAAAACACAGTGCAGGAGAACTATTTTTGAACAGATGACTTCACCAAAACCGTGCAATCACTACAACATATTATAAAACAAAGTCCTCCGCCGCGTCTGTCTGTCTGTCTGTTCGTGTTCGCGATAAACTCAAAAACTACTCCACGGATTTTCATACGGTTTTCACCAATAGATAGAGTAATTCATGAGGAAGGTTTTAAGGTATAAAACATGCCCGGGCGCAGCCGGGTAGGGCTGCTAGTTTTTGATATAAAAGTCGCTCGTTAAGTAAGGTTGCCTTTTTAAACATAACCTCGTAACTATTTACATGTAGTATATAATAACATATTATGTTAACATAGACAGTGCTTGTTGACACTTAGTCTCGAAGGATATTCTTTGGTAACTGATTAAAAAACAATTGCGAAAGCTCATTTGGAGCTAACTACCTACATAGTTCATAAAATGTATTTTATGCAAATGATTACTTTTCGACTAAATTGAGAAATCTTTTTTATGTTCTATAAGTTATATAGCTGTTTAAGCCCAATTCGAAAATTCGGTTTAAATAGAAAAAAATATCATATTGTGAGAGCCCCCGGATGTCTATGATACAATTATTATCTACATATTTTAATTTTGGTAATGTAAGTGTGGTATAATCGTGAGTGCTCTGTGTTTTGTGCGTCCGATGTTGTGCTCAAACTTAACACGTGACGCGCGTGCCCGAGGTATTAGACATTCTACGATCTGGCACTTGGCTACATCCCGAGAAGCATCCAACAGATGTGAATACCGTGTGTTGTAGACACTAATCTTTTTATAAGTTGCTGAAGCCACATACTTATATAGTAATAGAATTATATACACAAAACTCTACATAGGTACTCTGGAAATACCGGATGATTTTTTTGCAGCAGTTTTAGTATCTGATACAGAACTACTCTCCATAAAAAGATTTTGGGAAAACATAAAAACAAATTTTTGCCTTTCCACACAAATTGACCGATAAGCTAATCGGACTAAGTATGGAAAGGCAACTTTTTTTGCATATTTCATTAAATGTTTTTTTTGGTAATAAGTTCAGTATCTGGTTCAATAACTGCTGTAAAAATTTAGATACTGTTTAAAAAATCAGCCAGCATATTAAGTTTTTATCATTTTGGTTATTGAACATCTGTGCAATTTATGTATGATACAGTATGTAAACATTAGGCGTATAATATCTTTTACAAGCATTAAAAACTTATATCTGTTGGTTGCTAAGTGTCAGATTATTAATTTTTAAATATATCTCTCAGTACAGGAACTTAGTGGTAAGGTATGTTAAATGTCAGTAGGTAGATCTTTGCGTGTTGACGTCGTATAGGAGAGACTACGAGCGGCACGGTATCGCCTAATCGAGGTATTCCTCGTAGCGCAAACCTTTTGAAGCGCAACTAAATTATTCCTTGGAGCGCACCTTTAGTTTCGCTCACGATAGCAATTTTAAATATAAAAATTTTATTCCGCGAAGCGTCGGTTTGCATCGCGGAATGAAATTTTCCAAATAAAGAATGTGCACTACTTGTTATCGATAATTTTAGTTCGTACCCAGCTCTATTCAATAGGAGCGCTTCGTAAAATACATTTTAATATTTAAAATTGCTATCGTGGGCGCAACTAAAAGGTGCGCTCCCAGGAATAATTTATTTGCGCTTCAAAATGGTTGCGCTACAAGATATACCTCACCTAATCGCCTATTGCACTTACACCCATGTCTACGTACAGATAGTGATATGATAAGTAGAACAGGAACACCAATCTATCGTATAATATACTTCTATGTGTTTCGGTTCCAAAATTAATAATTTGTGTGTACATACACTCATTTTTAAAACTAAGAAACTTATAACGCAAATATAATTACTTTGAAGTGAATATGAAGGTAAGAGCTAAATTTTATGCGTATTGGAAGAATGGAAGTATATTTCTCATGTGGCGAGTTTTGTGAGCATAAAAAGCGAAAATATTCGCTTACTCTGACATTTCTGATATGGTATAATTTGGTTTAAGTATTTATGTTAAGTTACTTGCTACGTTGTTACAGTACTATTCAGCGACAAAAGGATATTTTTATAGGAAATGTATCAAACTGGTACGAAATTGGTTCCATGCGTTGTAGCTGCATTTACTGTATAGTACTGTTATAATTGTTGTCCGAGTGGTAACACATTGTCAAACAATGTGTGTGTGAGTGAACCGCAGCAGCACAAAGCCTAGAGATGGGCAATGCTAATAATCTGGTTAATAACCTTTTGGTTAATAACCTGTTAAATGCAGTTAATAGCCATTAATAGCCAGTTTTGGCTAATAACCCTGCTGTTAATGTTATTCTAGTGATTGAAAATTTCCCTTCATGGTTTTCAGGCTTAGGACTGTCAGATTAGATTTTAACTTTCATTATCTTACTTCATAGTAAATTAATCTGTAATCATCAGTAGATGATAGTGATAACTGCCGATTTTTACTTAAGGGTGCGCTAGTCAGGTGTTTCGCCATACAAATTCTGTAGGGTGATGACTCCGTTGTTCGGTATCGTCTGTTTAAAGTTTTTAATTCTATCGATTTGTTTTGTCGTTCTCTATGCTTGTATGGAATCATAATTGTAAAATTATAAGTGCTTTAAAAGTTATGAGTCTCAAAACATTCCGTTTTAACACGTCATTTAAACGCAACTTTGGGCACAATTAAATACCGGAAGGAGTATAAAATCTCTAAAACAAAATTCATACAAGCATAGTTTGGTTATTAAAAAATATTAATTATTTTACTTTTAATAAAAACATTCAGCTGTTTTATCACAAGAACACTTCTCCCAAACGCATGCTCGCGAATTTTTAGACGACGAAGATTTAGATTTTCAACAATATTTGTGTTTGCACACACTAGACTGTTGTTCCGATGTGCTTATACATCAGTGTAAATAGTTCCGCACTGTTCAAAACCGAGTCTATCCCTTTCTCAGCGAAATAGCACGCATTTTAGCCACGTGCGCTGACGAGTTCGAGTTCCCGACTAGCGCATCCTTAAAAGTTTTGGTTGGCTTGAAATTTGTCCTTGTTCTCGGTCCCGGGAAGGTTCTCGGTCTGTTGTCTGGGCAGCATTGGAAGTTGAGGTACCCTGCGATATATCACTTTTTATGTCAACTGGACATTTAAAACACTTAATTAAATGCAGAGACATTCTTTTTAAATTTGCGTGAACCAGATCACAGTGTTTACATTTCACAGATTTATCTTCCAAACGTTTATAATTATTCCACACAAGATTGTTCTTTGGTCTAACCCTTTTGTCTTACACAGAAAGTAGGAACTTACGAAAACGCTCTTCCGTCTGAAACATATCAAGCGACCGACTGATTCAACTGACTTCGCTGCAATGCATTGTTTTAGTTGCGTAAACACACATTATTACCGGATCGTGCCATCTCATTCTGGCATAAACATAAATAGAAAGAGAAGTTCAGTCTACGAGGATTGCAGGTGACTCAGGCACTCAGGTATCCTCTATTGTCAATTATTATCTGCCAGCTATTAAAATAATATACTTTATTTGTGAAAACGAAAATAATCGGTTAAAGTTTATATATACTACTACTACAGTTAAACCAACTTTATAAGTCGTATCGGCATTATTCGATATCGCAGACTAGCCTAACGCCGACTTAAACCGAATGAAAACACCAATGCAATAACGAACTTGTTGCTACGACATACGATTCTAAATCAAAAACAGCATGAGCTAACAGGAATCACGCTATCTCGCTCGCACGTTTAAGGAGCGGCGTTTCATTCAATAGCAGACGGCTATTTTCGCGGTATGCCAAAAATTCGTTTTCTGCGCAATGTTTTGTTTCATACAATGCGACAGCGCAGCGCTGTTCCCTACGGAGAGCATTGTCGGATTTACGAGTCATACTAGTCATCATAAACATCTGTATATTATAGCAAATAAATGTATTTGTATTTGTAGTCGGTCCGTGAACTGTGACGCGCCTATGACGGTCATAGGCGTACGGATGTGTTTGTTGTTCTGTGCGGATCACAGTTCACGGAGCAGTCGACGCTCTCACACAGATGAGTGTCGTTATTAATATTTGCACTCGCACATCGAAATCAACTAATTATGTAGTGGGGCGCGTCATTTCAGGCTTTACATCGGTGTAATTTATAAACCTCCATCTTGAAAATTTAGCCTTGATATGTCAAGTAATGAAGAAGGTAGATTGTTAAATCACAATGTAGGTTGTAACGTACCTCAAAATATGCGGCAATTATTTAATTACAGACTTTTATGCACCAAGTTTTGCTCACACTTACAGATTTTATAATAAAACTAAAAAAAAACCCTTATTTCCTTGGAATACATTAATAGCAGGGTTATTAGCCATCTCATGGCTATTAATGGTTACTAACGGATAATAATCGCTAATAATCCAAACCATCCGGTTATTAACCCATCTCTAACAAAGCCTGATCTATTGTGAACCTTATATCAATGGGAATAGGGCTCCAAACACATTACACAATGTGAAATCAATGTCATTTATTTGTATGCAAGTAATTTTCATTTTTGGTGATATTTTGACGTGTCAGTCAGGAATCATTGCTATTTCAAACATGTAATAGTGATTGCTGAGTGACACATTTATTTATTTGGCCTGGTAATCTCAGGTGGTTTAGTTGTGATATTGCCTTATCTTAAAATTTTTGTATACGTTTATTTTAATTGGTCACCATTGTGACGTTAATTTTAGATGCAGCAATTATAGGAATTAAAGTTTAATTTTAGAGTAAATTTTACGTATTTTACCTACCAGTGTGACAGAAAATGTGCATTTGAATGTGAAGGGTTATTTTCCTGCTAGAGGAGCAATCAGAAAATTGATTTATTATAATTGTCATAGAATATGCTTATGTTATTTATAGTTATATATTGATATGTAGTATAAAACAAAGTCTGCTATTTCTGTGAGAGTATGGAATGGGTTTTGACAAACTCGTAAGCCTAAAGTATACAGGTACAAAATACACTGACTGCACCATTCACTTGGCGATATCAATAGTCCAGCATATGTGCTAACGCATGTAAAGGAACACCACGTCTGGTTCATCTTTGGATTGGTGACTACTTCTTTATTGATCCTGGTAGAAATCATTTGATGCGATCTGAATTTGATGACAATCATACTTAGAGACCATTTACTCTTCCTGTGTACTTGAAGCTTCGACGTTATTGAGAATTTCTACTGTTACGTGTAATACACAAACGGGCGAAGCCGAAGCGGGCGCTAGATTTTTATATAATATAAACAAACAAACAGTATTTCAGTTAGTATAAGTTGTTTTTATATTTTTACCTGCACCAATCTGTATGTCTCCTGCTGGCGCAATATTGTGGCTATAAGTATAGTTATTGTGAGGTTGCATATGGAGCGAGGACTGCTGTAATTGTTTCATTATTTATGTAATATATAAACTGTAGAAAACTTCCTATTATTTTGTAGTACAATCAAAGTATAATAAATGATTTTGAAATGTGGACTTGACTTTTTTATTACATACAGTGCGAATCAAACTTTATGGCGGCTCGGATATTAGCTGCGAGCTGCGCAGAACTGCCTGCGACACGGATGGTCCCGGGTTCGATCCCCGGTCAGGTCAAGATGGAAAATGATCTTTTTCAGATTGACCTGGGACTTGGATATATCGACTCGGGCGAATTATATTTGTGTTGACCAGAAATTTGCCACTGACACAGCGTTATCAGTAGCATTGTAAAGGTCCTCGTGTGCGGGTGGTAGGACACGCAGGGCAAGACAGAAGGTGTGCCATGGTCTGAGGAGTGGTACCACACGGACAGGAGATTTCCGAGCTGTAACCCCACCTGTTCATATTCTCCTTACTTCGGCCGACTTGGGTCCGAAGTCTGTTTAAGGACTTCCATGTCGGCCAAGGTAGATCATGGCCAGGAGGGAGATGCTCTGATAGTGGGATGATGGACGCTGTTGGATATCTCTCCTTCCAGATGTTAAGCCTAGATTTAGAGACTTCTCCAGACAGTGGGGGTACTTCTTTTATGAAGCTATGCCGGCTCTTCAATCTTTGAGGAACCGGCATGTGATGGTGCAAAGGGTGTCGTCGGTCATTCTCTTTTTTTCATTCTCATTAAATGTGTATTCAAATATCTTCACCAAGCAGCAATAACGGTGATCCAAAGGGCGACAGCAGCAGTCATGTATTTTACATGAAACAAATGAATTTCCCGCGACTTCGCCAGCGTAAATTGTGGCCATGTCACCGCAGATAAATTAGCTTTCTAAGAATTTTAAAAATCGAATTTTAAAAAGGCCCGACGACATAACTCTTATCCTTTGGAAAAACGGATGGTCGTTTATTTGGGATGCAACATCTGTAGACACTAGTTTTATCTCACCTACAAGCAACATCCCATAGAGCGTGTGCAGCTGAAGCAACAGCAGAAGGCATTAAGAGGCACAAATATGCTGTTCTAGATGAGCCCTAAATATTTGTGACTTTCGCCATGGGGTGCAGAGGCTCATCAATTGTACAGAGAGATCTCACCGCGTCGACGTCCCTAGGGACCCAAGACTTGGCTTAGCCTAGTGGTTCAATGCAGAAATGTGGCCAGTCACCTGAGATATTTTGGGTCTTTAGTTGATTTGCACCACAAGCAATTCAAATCGCAGTGCGAATGGCCCAGTAGCTCTTTTTGAATGGGTTATTTCACACATATTTTATGCCACATGTGATCGATCACCAATCAAACATCAGTATCAGCTTTTTCCTCACTATCACACCATCCCTATATCTTAATCTCACCATCCATTATTAATATGTAAAATACGGGTCACAACAACATTTGAAAATATTGTAAAACATGTAACTTAGAATGTGTTGAAGGCTTGATTAAATTTTGTCTTTCCTGTATGTGGTAAATCTGATACCTACCACTTGTGGAATATAAAGGTGTAATGTTATGTGCAGTATAAAGACAACCCTCTCTGTCCTACCAGAGCCATATATTAACCAGAGCAGTCAGAGGATTTGACACACAATTACATTTTAAATATTTCATCATCATCATCAGGTCTTTCTAGTCTCCAATGCAGGAGCACGACCCTCTCTGTACTACCAGAGCCATATACTAGCCTGAGTAGTCAGAGGATTTGGCCTACACTCTCCTCACTGGCTAGACAGGTTGTAGAGGCTGGTCTCTTTGATGTTTATAATGTTTGTTTAGCTTGTGCTTCTTAGTCTCCTTCTACATCATCCGCAGGAAGACTTGGAGTGGGCTTATTCTACAAAAATAAAGAACTAAAAAATATAAGAATTGCATAAATTCAATATTATTTGTGTGATAACCTATTTACTATCTATAGTCAGACGAAATGACCAAGCAATCATGAATATCCATTATCTCATTTATTCATAAAGTCAACAAAATCATACAAAACTTAATATTTATAGTTACTGTCATACATTTATATTAGGTATACCAGTTCTAATTCCTAAAGAAACTTCCATATATTTAATCAGTCTCCGTCCCAGAGCTACAGCTTCTTCAGTCTTGAAAACATTTGCTGACAACATATCCAACTTGAGGTCAGTGTGAAAACTTATTAAATCACCAGCATTTACAGCCATAGCATTTGCAGGCAAGCCACTAGCGTTGACGAGCACTGTTCGACGAGTCAGTAAGTCAGGGTGAACTTGACCAAGTACCTTCTTTGCCCATTCTAAACAAAATATTCTACTTGTATCTATCGCTAGTACCACAAAGTCGATAGCTATTTTGCCGGTCAAGTCAGATTGCTTCACTACTTCTCCCAAATGAAACGACCGCAGTATTATCAGTTTCCATCGGAAATTCCCTTTAGCATGAACTTCTGTAAGTGCTTCAGACACTTTTTGAATAATATCAACATTAGATGATAAAACGATTACAGATAGACTATTTCTGCAGCACGTAGGTCCCACCCACGGCGCAATTATTGTCTCCTCTTCAATTGCCGACATATTTTGCTGTATGTTCACACGTAAATTACTTGTAATCCGAAATTTCAAATACACTACACCGTTGATTTGTTTGTTTGTTTTCAAAATCTTTGACAGATTTTGATTAATTTTAAGTTTTATGTTGGCAATAATGAGAATAATGTCTATGCCATGCAACTTATTGTAGATGTCGCTGCATACGACCTATCCTTCAAAAATATAAATATCTTTATCTCTAGCCTTTATAAATAAAATAGTGATAAATCATTACATAAACCTTTTCTTAAAAATGTATAAAATAAAAGTCATATTTGACGAAGCATGTCGCGGATATTGTTTGTACAAAATGACGAAGCATGTTGCGGATAAACGATTGTAAGTTCTGACGAAGCATGTTGCAGATGAAACTTGTAATTTCAAATAAATATATATATATTTTCTTATTATATATATTAATTGTTCCTATACCAAAAGTTTTTAAGTATTTTGCAAACATAATCTATGAAAATACTTTCAGTTTTAGTTGAGTAAAACAATAAATATGTCAATATGCCGGAAACTTTAAACATTTCAAAAGTTTGTTTCACGCATGAAGATATATTTGGTCAGTTTATGAAACAGACTGTAGACATGAAAAATTTCAAATATCAAAAGCGGTGCCGTGGCCCGTGAAGGAAACCGGAAAAGGAGGAAACAGAATAAAAAAAAACAGCAATGACATTTTGTTTTTTTTTTTTCAAAACTGTCAAAATTGGTGAAACAAAAACATAAACATGAAACTGAGACATGAAAACAAACATGAAGAGGTTATGCTTAAATACGGGTACCTACCTTGGCTTGTCGATTGAACGAAACTAATGTTTGTAAAAAGAGTAGAAGATTATTAATTTTCTATGGTTTGTCTTCTGTGTTTTGATTAATATGAGGCGAAGAGATGAAAAGTTTCCTGACAATGGATTTGAAGCTTGGGGCGGTTATATGCAAGCGAAAATCGCCAAATTAGAGGAGCAATATACGTCGCGAGCCGGCAATGAAGCGAAGGAGACTGATGTCTTTAATGGAGTGAGTATTTTCGTGAACGGATTTACTATTCCATCTGCAGATGAGTTAAAGGCTCTTATGGCTAAGCATGGTGGTGTTTATCATACTTACCAAAGAAGCAATGACTATATTATTGCGTCTAATTTGCCCGATACAAAAGTGAAGAAAATGTCGCTCTCAAGAGTTGTCAAGCCAGAATGGATTACGGACAGTATTGCCTCCAATCGCCTGCTAGATTATAGAGATTACTTATTGTATAGAAATTCGAAAACACAACCTCAATTAAACTTTGTTAAACTTAAAGATGAGTATGTTAAGAGTGAAAGCAACATTTCAGCGAGTGATGTTGGAAACTTAGAACATGACCCTGTAAAAACTGTTAAGGAATGTATTGACATGGTGGTGAAAAATAAAGTTATTTCTGACATAAGCCCTATTATAAGTACAGAAACATCTCCATTGAAGGATTCAAAGCATATTAACTTGCCTAGTAATGAAGCTCCTGGATTACATACAAAAAAAGATAATGTTAAACCTTTGCAAAGTGATGGTGTCACTAAAACTGCAGCCGATCCTAATTTTATTTCAGAATACTATAACAACTCTCGACTACATCACATTTCCCAACTTGGTGCAATGTTCAAGCAACATATTAATGATTTGAGAGAAAACAGTAATTTCACATTTCCAGCACGATCACAATTAAAAGAAAAAATATTATCTTGCACTGAAACAAGTAATCTATCTCCTTTGATTTTTGAAAAGGGAAAGACTATAATGCATATTGATATGGATTGTTTTTTTGTATCAGTGGGCTTACGAAATAAGCCAGAACTACAGGGAAAGCCTATAGCAGTCACACACTCTAAAGGTGGACAAGGTAGAGCGAAGAGACCAGGTGTGGATAGAAATACTGAATTCAAACTTTATAGGCAAAAACAGGCTGAAAAGATTGGTAAAGCCACTGGAAAACCTGAAGAAGAAGTAGAATTCGAAAGTAGAGTAGATAATATTGCAGATGAAGATGATAAATATGGCTCTATGAGTGAAATTGCATCATGTTCTTATGAAGCAAGAGCTAAAGGTATTAGCAATGGAATGTTCATGGGAGCTGCTCTGAGACTTTGTCCAGATTTGACAACAATTCCATATGATTTTGAAGGATATAAAGAGGTGGCATTTACCCTCTACAATACAATAGCTCAGTATACCTTAGATATAGAAGCAGTGTCCTGTGATGAAATGTATGTAGACTGTTCTGACATTCTGAAAGAATTAGGCATAAGTGTCCAAGATTTTGCAACAATTCTCAGAGCAGAAATTAAAAGCAAGACTGGTTGTCCATGCTCCACAGGCTTTGGAGGTAATCGTTTGCAAGCAAGATTAGCTACAAAACGCGCAAAACCAGATGGGCAGTTCTTCCTTACTGCTGAACTTGTGGAAGATTTTATGTTTGATATCAAGCTCAAAGATTTACCAGGAGTTGGCAGACAGACAATGCAAAAATTAGAATCTTTAGGACATCAAACTTGCGGATCACTGCAAAGTTTACCATTAGTTACTATACAACGCCATTTAGGCAATAAAACTGGCGCTCAATTATTAGACCAGTGTCGCGGGCGCGACGATAATCCTTTGACATTCATAACTGTGAGAAAATCTGTATCAGCAGAAGTTAACTATGGCATTAGATTTGACAATAATGACCAATGTCTAGAATTTCTCAAACAACTGGCAGCTGAAGTTCATTCAAGAATGCAGCAATTTAAAGTTATAGGTAAATGTATAACTTTGAAACTTATGGTGAGGGCAGAGGAAGCACCAGTGGAGACTGCAAAGTTTATGGGTCATGGCTTTTGTGATATCATCAACAAATCTTGTAATTTGACTTCTGCAACAAATGATGTTGAAATTATCACAAAAGAAGTAATATCCCTTTGTAAAAAACAAAATATTGATCCTAAAGAAATGAGAGGAATAGGAATTCAAATTACTAAACTTGAAACGATTACTTCCAACAAACAATCCAAGGGAGCAATAAGTAAATTTTTATCTAATACAAAAGTAGTGAAGACAGAAATTAGAGCAGAACCTAGTGAACCAGTTATACCTTTTAATTTAAGCCATAATAAACCTGGTACTACTCCTCGAGCTGTCACACCTAAAAAAGTTAAAGTAGCCTCACCTCCAAAACAAAAATCTCCAATTTTAGGGCTAGTAAAATCTCCCACAGTAAAAAGGAGAGGCCGTCCGCCCAAGGGATCTCGACTACTGCAGTCTACATCTAGGAATCTCATGAATAGATTTCTGCATGGACAAAATACAACAGTAAGGGATACTCCATTTAAATGCCCTATGATTAAAGAGGAAAAGTTTGTTCCCAAAGAGGTTGTTCCTAGAGATAGAGAGGAAGAGAAAAAGGTCCTAAGACAAGAAGGTCTGTTGGGGCTTCCTTGGGAGAAAGTAAGAGAACTTCTTAGAGCATGGCTTGAAAGTGGCCAAACCCCTTTGCCATGCGACATCGAAATGATTTCCGATTATTTGAGAGAAATGGTCATAAATAAGAATATAGATAAATTACAAATCCTTTTAAATTTTCTACTACGACGCATTAAGGAAATGGACAGCGAAACTTGGAGAAATGTGAATGATCATGTTGTGGAGCAGGTACAAAATGCTATGATAGCTGTATATGGAAAGAAATTGTATATCGAGATAAGTAAATAATTAATAAATTAAGTAAAGAATGAAAAAACTAATTTTGATTTGATGTTATGCATCAGAGGCAATCTGGGGACAAAAATTAAACAAGTACTTCAATACATTTCATTTATTTCATTTTGATAGGTACTATTATCTAGGACTAAAAAGAAAATATTATTACATAGTTAAATTTTGTGTCAAACAATATTATTGCATTCATCTCTTTCATTGCTCCGCCATACACCGAATCGCTAGTCAGTCTGTGTAACCCTTAATTTGGCAGCTTCAGGGATCACAGTCGACATCACATACCATGCTTGCCTTGGCAACAGTCCAAAATACTTCTCTGATCCCTAACTATCGTATATTGTTTAATACTATAAGTAATTTGAAGACACATGTGTATATAATTCGCAAAATGGCAGTTAGTATCACTTGTCGTTTTGTTAATAAGCACTTTACGAAATTACAACACCTAGCGAATCGAAATTGGTATCATTAATGATGATTTCTAGTTCTGATCAGCGTCACTAAGTTGAATGTAAAAAAATATAAGTGATGTTACATGATAAGTAGTTTAATTTCAGATTAAGCCATAATTTATTATCACAGTTCCTCATTGCAAATAAAAAAATATAATAATTTATTTCAGTAAGTAGTATATGCAAAAAACAGCGCCGAATTCATAAGCATTTTTAGTCATTTGTTTTTAATAAATATTAATTAGGTTTGTCTTGTGCTACGAAGTAACATGTCTGTACAGATTTCTACCTCAAACTTGTAGCAAAACTTAAAAACTAAATGCTTTGTGACAACCTTTCAAAAGACTAAATATTTCTATTATTAATACTTCGTGACTAAGGGCAAAAAATTAAAGTCACTTCAGGGAAACATAAATGTGATCTCTTAAAAAATAAACTAAAAGTCAATCTTGCTAAAACATTACGTTAGTATGAAAACATTCAACAGACATAACATATGAAACTCACTATAACATGAAAAAATAAATGGCAATGGTGGCTCTGCCTTTGTGAAGTTAGTTACATTTCTTTCGATTACTTAAATCTTAAACAGCCCTATATTCAAGAAGAAATGATTTTATACTTACTACAATATGTGGTATCATGACAAAAAAACCACAGCCTATTTAATGATTCTGAATAACTGTACCTACTTGGACTTAGAAATGGACCTAACTTCACTCTCTACAGTGGTAGACTCATGCAGCTGAATGGACTTGCGGGAGTATGTTGTGAATCATTTTGGATTGGATGATGATCTCGTCACCCGACCTGATGTTGTAGGAGTAGAGCTGCTTGGTTGGGAACTTCATCTCTTCGGGACCCTGGAAATACTCCATAAATAAAATATACGGGTTAAACGAAATAAAATAAACGGCTTAAATTACGTGAAATAACTTAAGGAATAAAGAAATAAAATCATGCTTTTTCCATTATCAGACAGAGCTGCAGGGTCCTAAGCCTCAAGGAAAATATATATAAAAGACGGATTTATTGTAGTTTTCAGGTGACGTTTCAGGTTTCCCGATGTTGTTTTGGTCAAATTATATGTTCTGTACTCTTAGTGATGTGCTGAGTCGGCTTAATTTGGTATCCGAATGTTTCGGTACTCAATGAAAAAAGATTCCGAGTCAAAACTCGAGTCAGAGGACTCAGGTATTCGAGTACCTGGATGATCACTCGAATACTTCTTAGGTATCGAGTACTTTGATTATTTTAGTTTTAAAACAGTTTAGGCAAAAAATGAGTTAGGATAGGTATCGTCATTATCATAATAGTATAATTAATTACGCATTTTATATAAGTCAATAATTAATAAAACAATTCTTTAAATAATCAGTAAGTATTTTATTCCAAAATACACCACAGGCACACTTTTAACGTATTTATGTCGACTTTCCGACTGACGTAATCACGAAAATAACAAAAGAGTACAAAACTAAATTTTGTTTGTATTGACAAAAACAAAAATAAGTGTTGACTTAACCTCATCAATGTAATTTTTCGCGACTTACTTCATGATGGTGCAAACAGACATTCAAAACTAAACTTTATTGAAACAGAATAGGGTTGCTATTTGTTTACTCGACTTTATATATGCATATTTTTGCGACTAACCTCATGACATAACGGTACAAGTAAGTATTAAAAAAATAGACTTTATTTGAACGAAATAGGGTTGCTTTTTGTTTACTCGATTTTGTATTCGAATACTTTAAGTACTCGAATCCTGTACTTGAAATCCTGTAATATCCTGTAATCGAGTACCCTGTATCCGAAATCTATATTTTCAATACTCGAATACATGAGTACCTGTCTGGTATTCGAGTCGTTACTCGAGTCAGGCTGACTCGGCACATCTCTACTCTGCTACCGTGGTGTCTCAAACCTCATGGTTTTCTCAGACGTTTTCTCAGATCATCATAAGATCATCTATGTAGAAAACAATCTACATTTTTCCAGGGACCCATTAGTGTAAATAGGTCAGGTCATGATGTTACATTTACCTGTGTATCTCGTAATTCTTGGTCGACATAAAAAAGTCTCATCTTGGACGCAGGAAAGCCGGCTAGTCGCTCCAGTCGCGTCTTCAGGTCCGATACAGTTCTGAAAAGAGTGCTAGATGAGAGAAAAATTCTAGTAAAATAAAAAATTTCTTCCCATTATTTTATCGTAACATGCACGTATTGCACGTTTTTTTTTTATAAAAACATTGCAAACAGGCGTAAAGCCCACCTGATGGAAAGCGTTTACCGAAGTCTATCGACGCCTGCTACACCAGGGGTGCCACTCGCGCGTTGTGCGATCTCTCTCAAAATCTTTTCACGCCCTTTTTGAAGAACCCCAACTTAGTAGTTTCTTGGGAAAACTGTCCCTTTTTTCACCAAATGCTGATCGCACGACACACATATTATTTGATCTCCTTACCTGTAAACATCGACTGTCCTGACTTCGCTGTTGTCTCCGCAAGTGAACGTGATTTGCACGCGTTTCTCTGGCCGAAGATCCACTGACACCAGGGGGTCGAGCTTGCCGTGCACGCCAACCAACTCCCAGTATCTGAAAACAATAAATGACATGAGATGAAGGTCATGAGAGATTATTTTATTGGTGTTTTTATACATTCAAAATTCTGTTCTGATATACATACTTAAATAAGATATGGGAAAGGAATTCCATGCGCGCAGGCTTTGAAGCAGCAGTCTTATGTGTTTGTAAGGCTTATCAATTAGGTCTAATTGGTAAGTCGTTTGTCGTACAAATACTTACCAACTAGTACTTGAATTAATTTTGCAGTGGCGACCCTGATTTTTACTCAGATATATACGTGTGCGGGGATGCAACTTTTTAATAGTATGAGGCGTAAATATACGCTAGAATAATTGTTTCAAAAATGTATCGCTATACCTGTGTCGAAACATTGGTTTACAGTTTCAAAGACAAGGTTGTGGAATTTTCCTTGACTTCATTATAGAATAAGAAATTGCTTTTTACATTAAGGAGGCATTCTATTCCGATTTAAGCGAAATTTTATCTTCATTGACACCCAGTAAAGGCTTCTGATATGAAGTTTGTCTCATTAGCATCCTCATTTAGCCATTTAGGCGAGGTTGATGCAAATCTCGCCCACACCGCTCCTTATGGAAAGGACCTTCGGAATGTTATATGTAGCGATCATAATTGATTTCAATTCGAGTGATTGGGCCATTCATTACATGTGGAATTCGTGAGAATTTTGGCTGGCCCTGATACAGCGCCCATTTTGTATTAAAAGGCTCATTCTCATTTCATATTTCGGAACTTTTTCTGGAAAGGACATCCTTGTTTTTAAAACTTTTTAGTCAGATGAACAGTGGATTTACTTGGCGTTTACGCTATTTATGGTTACGTAGCGATTAGAAAACGCTTATATTTTGCTTTTGATGTTCTCCCCAAACTCTTCAGACCCTGCTCAGTCAGTATGCTCAGTCTTTTGATAAAATCCGACGCTAATTGAACCTGTTTTATTAGCGGTCAAATGATCATCTTGAGCTTTCATTGTTTTTAAACTTTACATATTTTAACGCTGGCGGGATGTAGGAACAGATGTGGAAATGGCAGTTAATTATACTCACCTGTCAGGTCGGTCGGACTCTGGCTTCTCCATGTAGTATCTGATGAAGGCCCTCTCTGCCGCCTCTCGTTCCTCCGGCGGCACGGCGCCGCCGCCGTTCAGGGTTCTGACATGCGGCAACCGCGCCACCAGCAGCAGCCGTCGCTCGTGCTCTGTCGACTCGAAGCGCTCCCATAGTGGCCAGCCCTGGAAAAATAAATTAATAATGCTAAGTCACCGCAGATGACTAACGATATAATATTAACACATGGCAATCTATTTTACATGGTACAACTTATACATAACATTATCACGTGTTTATCCCTTGCGGGGTAGACAGAGCCCAAATTCATAAAACCTACAGGCCGTTTAGCATCGTCTGATCGTAGTGGGCGTAAAGATGGAAAGCGGAATCAAAATAGTGATGGGTTGCTAGCCGCATCGCCTATCAATGTGATTGCTTAGATTTTCGCCCAATCCCTTGACCGACTTACGGTCTGCGCGGGAACAAAAGCGGCTGGTAGGTATATTCTATGTTTTTCTCTTCTCCCGAACCAGCACGGAAGAGTACAACTATATAACTAGAGTACGGTACAACTTATATCTAGAGGAAAAGATTTACTCCGGGTTCAGTCCTACCGCTCCACATGGTATGACGGAATGTAATGTGGAATTATCTACAAAAGTCTTTTTTATAGATTTCGTCAGTGGCACGCATGTCGCGAATATATTACCTACTTAGGTAGAGAGGTGTAGAGCTGAAGGAAAGTACTGATTTATTTGCCATTAAAAAAATGCGTTCTCTTGTGATTAGCAGGCCTATTTGCTAACTTTTACAACTACAGTGTAGGTTTTACGTTTTGATGGTTACTTCAACATCCATTACGGTTTCATATATCTTAAAAATATTGTCAGTCATACGAAAGCCGTAAAGGATGTTGAAGTCACCATCAAAGGTTGTACTGTACACCGTTGTTGTCAGGCCTGCTGGGATGGATGAAGGTAATTCAGGGAAAATAGACCCTAGTCACAATAGGACAGCTTAGATACAAATAAATAGTACAAGGCCTTCTTTTCATCATCATCAGGTCATTTTTTGTCTTCACTGCAGGAGCACGACCCTCTCTGTACTACCAGAGCCATATATTAGCCAGAGCAGTCAGAGGATTTGGCCTACACTCTCCACGCTTTGTTTAGCTTGTGTTTCCTAAGTCGCCTTCTACGACATCCACGGGAAGACTTGGAGTTTTCATATTCTACTCTGCCGGTCGCCACACGGCCTTCTTTACTTACTCTATATTAGTGTATGTAGTATACACTCACTTTATTAATATTAGGGTAGGTAGGCACAGTAAATGTTTCTGATATACTAACTTGGACTGTATGTTACAGCAGCTGTTCCGTATAAACACCAAATCGGGTTACGTAAACCTACACTGCATTTATAGCAGATTTACAGAATGTTCATTATAATTCATAGTTTGGTGAACATAATTATGTCATATAAATAGACTGAGATGCATCATCGCTTGCTGCATTACCAATGTGTTCAATACGAATGTACCGCTACAGACAGGTCTATTTCTAAATTATTTGTTCTGAGTCTAAAGTATATGGTAGTAGACATTATTTATTTTGTTGGAATGTACCTAAAATTTCCTGCTGTCGGTACCTATCTACTTTGGAGCAGAGTACTGTAAATGTAAAAATATATGTACTATACAACTATGCACCTAAATATATCATTCGGTGGTGCTTTACTATAGAAAACCATTTCATTCATTAATGTACATATGCTATAGTTATAAATTCTACCAAGTACCTATTAATATTTATTTCTTTAGTACCTACATAAGTATATCTTCTAAATGATTTACTTACATTTTCTAGTTCGCTAAAAAGATAATGAACCAATAATTTTAGCTTTACGTAACTCACAGAGCAAGGATATGTCTTGGCGCTCGCGCTGCGAAATATATTCAAATTGCCTGCTCTATGACTCTGGCGTAGCTAAACTTACGTAAGCAAGCAAGTACAATACTTACTGCTTATTCACTGAGAGTACCGAGACTCACTACGCAAATAATGCGAAGGACCAGGAATTGCATCCGAAAAGGATTGTAATAATTGATTTCATCCGATCTCAAGGTTTTCGAGGAGCAAGATTCCTTGTACGGTATCTTCGAGACAGACGGGTATCTACTCAAGGGTACCAAGGCGTTTTATTTGTGCGGAAGGTCTTTCGAGTCATCGGCTAGACTATGCTCAGACAAGAACAAAGAATAAAGAATCTTGCGAGTCAATAAATAGAGATTAAATTTAATTACTAACAATATGCTTCGCGGCTTCTTTGTTGAATGAAGGATTGCAATTGCTGTTCGTACTTTGTTGCTGTTTTACTGTTCACGGAAGGCGGAACAGTATTTGTCCTTGGTCATCCCTCCATAAGTTCGTTTTTTCTCGTTAATATAAAATGTCCGTATGACGAGTTCGATAGCCAAGCAGGTCTGTGCATTATTCACACTAACGTTCAACAAACTTGGGGTTGTCTTTTCCACACTTGACAAATACAGGGTGTCTAACTGATGGGTCAGTTGGTGTTATATATATCATTTATATCTATAAGTCTTTTACTAAAATTATTTGTGTCGTAAAAGAGGCCGCCCAAGGACAAGATGGTCTGACGATCTATCGGCTTCTGATCCAAATTGGTCATCAATCGCAGGAGATAGAGATGAGTGGCGGAAGAGAGGGGAGGCCTTTGCCCAGCAGTGGGACAATATAGGCTAATAAAAAATGCCTTGCATGCAGGTGGTAATATATTCCCGCCAAAAAATAAAACCTTACAAGTACCAAGGTGATAAGGTCCAAAAAGAATGATTATTGAATACACCTAAACTGCCTTATAAAGGGTTAATTATGGGAGGCAGAGCTATAAGAGTCAAAGAGATTAAAATGTATTAGCCGTGCTTCGGAAAGTACGTTTAGTCATCGGTTATTATCATTATAAAAGATGAGTGACGGACTTAGCGTCTTCATACTTAGTCTTCTTAAGAAATCTAGCACTAGAGTTAGCCACTAACAACATAGGAATAAAATCATAAAATACCGTTATTGAGCTGATATTTGTGATGCAGGTGACGACTGCGTCCCACTCTGTAACGGCACCGTTCTGAATCATTGATTTTATTTATCGATTTCATGTTTTCATGCATCGGTGACGGGGTAAACATACGTGGCATATCAAGTTTAATGTGCTCTAAGAAAAGGGATCGGAAAACTAGCCTTAACTGAGCAAACACAAATATTTTTTCAAAGACTCTAAGTTAATTAAGACGACTAATAATAAATAAATAAATAATAAATAAATATATACGGACAAATCACACAGATTGACCTAGCCCCAAAGTAAGTTCTTAAGTAAGACTTGTGTTATGGGATACTAACCCAACGATACTATATTTTATAACAAATACATATATAGATAAACATCCAAGACCCAGGTCAATCTGAAAAAGATCATTTTTCATCTTGACCTGACCGGGGATCGAACCCGGGACCATCCGTGTCACAGGCCGGCGTGTTGACCGCTGCGCCACGGAGCTCGTCTACGTCGTACGTACGTACTACGTCGACTAACTCTATGACGCAGTTCCTAAATACAGCTACCTTTTATTATATAAGTAACTAGCAGCCTTCTCCGGCTGCGCCCGGGCATTAACCTTCCTCGTGAATCCCTCTATCTATTGGTAAAAACCCCCATAAAAATCAGTGCAGTAGTTTTTGAGTTTATCGAGAACAGACAAGACAGACACAGACAGACGCAGCGGGGGACTTTGTCACGTTACGTTTGCTCGTGACGTAACATAGTTTTCAATACCTTTGCTAATAATACTGTTCTCATGACATCGAAATCTGTATCGTAATGATGTATTTTACGGCACTTGTGCTTTTTACTTTACACCAATCACAACCGCTCAATAGCCCAATGCCACAGATGCAAAATTTAAACATTTTCATAGAATCCGAGCAAAGAGTTGCAAGTTCAGCATGAAAACTTTTTTCTGATTCGTAAGATGTGATTTTTTTACCGACTTCGAAAGGAGAAGGTTATCAATGTACTTTTTTGGAGAAAATAAACTTGAGTAAAAGTACCTGATTATTATAAATGTATTTTTACAAACTGTTTTAGTTCCTAACTTTTATAAATTCCTTATTTGCTAAACTTCAATCTTGTTTTAGTTTAAGGTAATCGCAAATGTATTGAAAAACGTCGTATGATACTCGTACGGTAAGCTGTCTATTATAGTCGTCGGTTTATTATAAACACTCGGCTTTGCCTCGTGCCTATAAACACCTCGACTATAATATCCAGCTTACCGTACTTGTATCATAATGTACTATTATCTATCACATACACTGTCTCCTCATCTGAAGTACGTATTGTTTCTAAGCAGACGCGCAAAACGAATTGCGTTTTACAGAATTTGTGCAACAAAGCGTGTGTGTGTGGATTCAGAGTCAGACTGCGCCACTCAGTTATTGTTTGATTAGTCATAGTCATGGTTAGAAGGGTATTGAATCATTACAGCTAGTGTGAAGTAATTTTGGGATATATATATATACCTATATATACAGTGCCCGGCAAATAAGTTGAACTAAGTGTGAGTAAGACACCGCAATACATTGCCACTGATTAATATAGGTGTGTCTCGCTCACACTTAGTTCAACTTATACGCCGCGTGTTGTATATATATATACCGTGAAATATTGACCGTTTTGGATCATTAAATGGTTGATTCAGCCCGTCGATAAAAACAACTTTTCGTAAGGAACCAAAGCAGGAAATTAAAAAAATGACATTGCTTTTACAAAAATATATTTTAATATCAACCACTGCTGCAGCTCGACTGTCTCTATACACCGTTTGGGCACCATTGAGGGTCTAAAAAGGAGGTAAAATATCGAATCGTTGTAGAAGCAGAATTTGTCTGCTTAAATTTATACGATAATATAATATAAGGGTTTCTGTAAAAGCACTAAAAACAGATAATATTTGGAAAAAATGGGGACAGATTTCTTATTTTATTTTGAGAAGGGGGCGATTCGTTTTCACTTGAATATAACCCTTAAATGATTGGCAAAACATATTAAGCATTACTTAACACTCTTTAAAATCTCACACGGCAATAATTTACGACAACCTGGTTGTGAGTGCTAGGGATAATCCTATTTACCGCTAGTACAACTAGCGGACTCCGCAGAGCAACGGTGGGAAACAGTTGCTAAAAGGAAATGCGTTGCGTGCAGCTGGAAGCCACAATTTGCAACAATTACGAAATGATGCAGCTTGCTTATTACAGAAACTGGCAGTAAACTTCGGAGCCCGAATAAACAAATTTTACCTAGATAGATCACTCGTCACAATAATAAATACGAAGACTTAACTGTCAAGACGGCAACACAAGAAATAACAAGACTTCTCACAACAATGGCACTGAACGATTTTAAAACGCGCATTTCTTTGATTCCGGCACATAAATAGAACCTCCGATCTAGCCTATCTCTTTCTAAGGAAGAGGGATCTTACAACATCTTAATTTAAAACGTATCAAGCTGTTTAAGCTACAAAACAAACAAATTAAAATGCACTTAAAAATCATAATTTATAACTCTGTAAGTAACGCATGGTATTTTTTAACTGAGACGTAATCGGGTGAAAAGTAAGAATTTTCGTAAGTAATTTTCGCATAATTTATAAGAGCAACCTTTTACGCACCTTCCTAACCCTAACTCCTTTATTTACTGTGACGGCGACCAAGCCATGAACAAGGGAACTTTCTACGGCAATTTATAAACCATAAATTGAGGACAAAGATAGAGCGGCGACGGAGCTCTACAAAGGATTTCTCCCTTCGCATTTACCTCGTAAGATTGAGAACGCACGTGGTGGCTCGACCATGTGGTCGTTATTTGTATAGCGATGTTTTAATTGGTCACGACATTACATATTACTGCTAGGTGGACGGGACAAAGGGCAATTAGGAAACTGCATGAGGTCTATACTACGTAAGAACTAAGCATGATAGATACAAAGACGAACTTGATTTAGTTGTTTTCAGAACTTAAATTAGTTCTGAAAATGGGTTAACTTTTAAAAGTCGAGAGTAATGCACAGATCTGTATATTTTTATGCACGACCTCAAACGCTTTACGTTATGAGGCGTACCAATAAAATTGAACGAAGAAAGGTATCAAAACAAAATCTTTCTCCATTTACTAAAGGACACGTGAACAATGCTGAGCTAACCTACAGCAATTCCTATGGTAATGCAACCGGTCGCGTCACGACTTTATCTACCGCAGTCTGACAACACAAAGACGTAGATATTAGCCGTTTGCTTCTACAGCATTACTTACTATTCAGTTCACAAATTGGATTTGCTGACACGGATTATTTAGAAAGAGACCCCTGCAAGATCATAGCGGTATAGATATTCTCCCTACGTTCCCTACGTACGTTGTTGGATGATGGATGCTAGAAATGTGAATAACGTTATTATAATATCTGCATATTATTGTTTGTTCAATAACAATGCGATTTTAAAAATACTATATAGTTAACTGTTTTCCACAAATTCGTCCGCATAAATTATAGCCTATGTTTTCACTGAGATAATTTATTTTACAAATGTGGAATTAAAAAAAAATATTGTTAAAATTTTGATTTTATCCAATTCAAACAACGCAAACGTCCAATCAAATCTTTCCACCACAGAAATAGATCGAGCTTTCCACTTAGTAATAGGTGCCATTCTAATAAAACTTCATATTGAAAAAAAAAAAGGTTTGTCATCAACTTTAATAAAGAATCGAAGATTCAAAACTTTTTAAATAGTTTGGAAAAGTAAATAACATACGAAAAGTTGTCGTAAAGATGTAGATGTATTATGGATGACGTAATAACGGAATAACACCAAGTTAAATAGGACAATCGGTCATCGGGGAGGCGTTGGGTATATATCCATAAAAGATTTATAGACTCATGGCTTACGAATAACCGAAATATTCCATAACAAGCATCTTACAAACCAACAATGTATTTCTTTTTAAATCTTTGACTGAACATATTGAAACCTTACAAATATTTGTTGAAAACTGAAACCACTACAAGATATAAGTAGTTTAACTAAACTACAAATAATAATTTTCTACTTTGAATTTAACAAATCATAACATAAATACTTGTGACAAAAACTAAAACATAAAATATGTTCAAAGTTATAATCCCTTTGATACACGCGACCAAAAGTGTCATAACAATCATAGAACAGCTCTAAGTGTCAAATAATGCTACCTAGGTGTTCATGCTGCATCCAGCAGTGGCGCATAGTGGCGTTTCTGGGTCATCAGCTGACCCGCGACCTGGCTTCTCCATCGATATCCCTGCATTTTGTATTACTCCCAAGACGTTTGTAGAGTAAGTATATAGATGTACACCATTCAGGAGATATTTTTTTTTTCTTTCGTTTTGTTTCAGATACTTATATCAAAACTGAACAGTTATTACAGGATAGGCAGTCTTTTTATATGGCCATGAAAAAATATTGATGTGTAAATAATCCCGACAGGGATTATGTTATGTATGACTGCGTTTCGTGAAACATTTTAAAACTTTTTATAATTGTTTATGTTCTGAATATAAGTTCGACTTGACCTCTCGACAGACTCCTCAGGCACTGTTCCAAATAAACCTTTTAGTTTTTTGTATAAGGTAGATAAATACATTTATGTGATTACATATTATCGTTATAAATGCTTTTCGCAACCGACCACAGCCGAGTAGAACCGTCAAAGGAATCACTTCTAAACAGTATTGAACGCCCCATTATTTTCTGTGTTGAAAATTGATAAAGAATTTTCATAACATAATGTCGATTGCATAATATGGGCCAGTGGTATATCAACGAACAAAGAGTTCCAGACGACAAACAAACAAAAAATGAATAATAAGTTCCGACTTGCCACGAGGCAAACAAGGCCGCAAAAAGAAGCGCAAAACGCGTGGGCTGGAGGAATAAAAACCGTTGCCGCTTATGAATCATAAGATCTGATCCGTCGGTTATTGTCCTGGCCAGGTAATCTTTCAATTTGAATACTGACTTTAGTCATACAAAGATTTAAACCGACGAACAGTCAATGAAATTTAAAAGATCGTGAGCCAAATTCCGTTTTCATAAGATATTGTAAGATTGAAAAGCCTATGCCTATGTTCCCAAGTTCCTAAGGTATTAGGTATGTTCACATTTCGAAGGCAGGTCATCTTTGTTTTTATAATCGTAAATGTATCAAACAAATAAGATTATAAAAACAAAGATGACGATGTCGGTTGACAAGTATATATTTACCCTTTTTGGCAAGAAAAGAAAATCTACAAACATAACGTCTAGTCTGAGTGATTAAAATATGCTAAATAAATATCGTACTCGATCTGTTATCTTTATGTAATTTCCAAGTCTTTCTTTGTCGTAACGTCGACAAATATAAGAAGCTAGGTAATATTGGTAGCGGAAAAGCAAACTTTATTTTACAACTGGGAAAAATTGCGGTTGTTTCGGCAAAATATTAGCACTGAGGCCGCCATCCTGAACCCGCCAGATCCCCCGGGATGAGAATAGACGACCGTATCTGCTCTGAAACGGCGCAGAGTCAAGCAGGTTTTAGGTAGCAGATCTAATATTACCGAGATGTGCGCAAGCAGATGAAAGCTCTGTAATCTAATAAATACTTATATCCATTGACCAAAAAATGATTCTTTTTATTGCTAAATCTCTTTCTTTTATTACTATGTATGTATATAAAATTACACAAAAATGAAAGGGAAGTTGATGTTACTGAAATACATTAGACGCTTAAAAATATGAATGCGCTTTCTAGAGACATGATCGGAATGTATGGAATGATTACAAAGGATAGAGCAAAATCCTTTAGTGATGATGGCATCCATAGTGGAAACATAAAAAAGAGACAAATAAATCAATTAGATTTAGAAACTAAAAATACCATTAAAATGAATATAAAACTAAAGCTTCATGAAAGATGGAAACTTCTACGGTTGGCAAGATTAGTAGGTTTGCGAATGCAGTTGCTAATGGCACAATGCAAGGAACATACATTGCACTAGCTAATGGAAGTACAAACGAAAACGAACGACGACGATTGAGAAATAACTCCACGCAATTACTATTACAAAATATCTAGACTGCAAACTGCATACCTCGTTTGGGTAACACTGATTTGCAAGTTAAAGTAATTAAGACCGATGACGAATCACTGTAGAAGACAAAACAAATTTCCGTTTCCAATAAATTCAAGCCGGTTCGAGTCTTTCTAAAGACACGCTAAAATATATGATAAAATCTATTCCATACTATCTACATATAAACTAGTTTCAAAACATCACGTTTTAAACGAATACGTGCCGTATTGGATGTCGTGCGCGTCATGATTTGGGATTTCGTAACTTTTTAGTAGCTTCCCAGTTTTTATTATGCATAAGAATACAATTCGTGCGCTTCTATGTAAATGATAATGTAAATTTTATTCATATTTTACTTAAATGCAAGCTTAGAATAGTAAAAAGCAAAGTTAGTCTTTTTTTTTGTAATTCTTTTAGTATGGACTGATTTCCATTCGGAACTTGGCCTTGTTATGTCAGAAAGAGTATCAAATAAAATTCTACGTCGGGCTAGAAATCCATAGCCATGGCTGCTCATTGATAATAGTATCAGGGGTGCGTAATCCTGTCAGGAAATATTATAATCTATGTATGATGTCCGTGTGGTTTCCGGCAGAGTAGAATAGGACTACTCGATGTCTTCCCGTGGATGTCGTAGAAGACGACTTAGGGAACACTAGCTGAACAAAGCTAATAAACATCAAAGAGACCTCTGAAGCCCGTGTGGCCGGCGTGGAGAGTGTAGGCCAAATCCTCTGACTGCTATGGCTAATATATGGCTCTGGACCAGAGCCTCTGGTAGACCTGATGATAATGATAATATGTATGATGATGATTATGATATCTACACTGTCACAATGTGCACGAAATACATAAATCAATTGGAATTTAATAACGATACACACGACATCACAGACATTTTATTTTTCTCGATATTAGGACCTTAATTTTACTGAAGTCAACGGAAGCGTTGTCGAATTGAATGAAGGTCATGAAACCTGTGAATTTAAGTTCGAGACAATGACAAAGCTCAATATTATCCGGTCATTTGGCAAGGTCGGCGATTCACCGGCAACGGACGACTGTGGGCAATTCAAACGGGTTATATCAATTATTGCTGCACTTCATGAATCATCAGGCGAACCCTTCCTTTTGGTTTGGGACTTCGTGCGTAGCAAGAATTAAGTGATACACTCAAAAAAGAATTAACAACTTAATTCAATCATTGAGATCATGGTAACATTTAATGTTACCATGATCTCATACCACGGAGTAGATAGAGCCCGCCTTAGACCCTAGCGTATTGGTGCGGGTAAGGGAACAGATGGATTGTTGACCACATCACCTAGTTGATAAGAATCCTAAACCTAATTAATATTTTTATAAATACGAAGACAATCTGTTTTATGCTTCGAGCAACACGGCCTCCGTACCGGACGGTTTTATGTGCCTTTATATAAAATAAAATAAATCCTTAGATTTTGAAAACATTCCTTCAGTCGACTTCTTTAACGGGAAGAAACACGCTGGTAATTTGAAAAAACCGAGAGTTAAGCATAAGCCTAATTCAATGTTTGAAATATCGACAACGCTCAATCAATTACCTACATTACATTGTAGTAGTTAAAAAAAAAATCTCTCATTTAGCAAGGGCGCAGATTCACAGAGTATTCACAGGGAAATATGAACAACAAACTGCGTTCAAGAGATTATATAGGTATAGATATATTGATTGGTGCATTTTGTGAATCATAAACTCTTGAGCTGATAATTTTATGTTTTGCTGATCATTTTAAAATCTTTTCGCGTGTAAGAAAACATTATGAACGCCAGTAACCGATGTTTAGGCTATAAATTATAATTCTCAAAGCATCCAGTCACTCGTCTAAAGAAATTACGCGTTATTTATTAGGTGACAACAATGTTTAGAAAACTAAGTATGATGAATTTAATACCTACGAAAAAATTGCTTTAATTGTTTAAACATTCAATGTTTTTATGTAATGAGGTTGTGTTGTGAATTGTGATTGATACATTATGTTAAGGATAGTTTCAATCTTATACCTACTATATTACATATGTACTTGCAACAAAGGCACAGTACATCTTCTGCATATATACTCGTACGTATATGATGATTTTGAACAGTCGTCAATATCTGATTAAGAAAATTGCATTTTTTCCATACAAATTCCCCAACCAGTTGGTAGAATTATTATGGGAGGTATATTTCTTTTAATTTTTACCTTCTTTTCTAGCGATTTTTTATTCAATTTATCTGCCTCGAAACGGATTAAAACGTAGTAAATATTTATGTATATAGAATAGAATAGGACCACTCCAAGTCTTCCCGTGGATGTCGTAGAAGGCGACTTAGGAAACACAGCTTACAAACATCAACCCGTCTTGGCCAGCGTGAAGAGTAAAGGGCAATTCTTCTGACTCCTCTGGCTAATAATGGCTCTCTCGGTCAGTATACTCGTCCTCCATAGTACAGAAAGTGTGGTAATTCAAGAGATGAACGATTTTTTGTAAAACTTGAAACGTGAACATGCCAAAAAGCATATAATAGCTTTGAAACATGACAACAAACATAGGCATGTGCGTGCGCACGTCATGTTGGCATTTAGATAACTGACTTGCATTGGCTTGGCACCCTTCCTGTATCGTGTCATGTATGACAGTTTATCGCTCGGCCGCCGTCGTCATAGTGATCCGATATGTTCAAACAAACCGACGCGGCTGTCAGACACACTTTCACATTCCTCGTTGCGTGACGGTCAGAGCAAATGCGGCACGAAAATAGGAAAATTGCTTCTATAGGGTAGAATGTAAGGACTTTAATCGCTTGCCACGACGGCAGAAGTACGAGAGGATAAATTGCGCGAAGGGAACTAGGAATTAAATACAGATTACAGCATGGGGTGATCTGTTGTTGGTACACTTAGTAATCATATGAGGGGTCAAAAAGCCATAAGCAATGTCATCAGATCACTGAGAAGGATTCGAATTAAACCTTTTAATAATTTGTTCTGGATCGTACGTAGCAGCTCCAAAAAATAATTTTTGAATATACATCAATCTTTATCATAAATATGTTTCTCCTTTGACTGCGCTGACTCAACGCGAGAAACGCAGAAAACATTAGCTTATCACTTCAAAGATGAAAACGATCATAAACGAAACATTAATAAACAAGGCCACCGCACCAAGGCTGCATATCTCCCAGAAGGAAAACAGATGTTCCCGATACAACATTGCGAACTCGCGAACGTGTTGAAATTATGCGTGGATCAGCGCCGCTCGCATTGTGTAATCACAAGCGTTATGTAGGCCGACACTAAATCGGGAAGACCTTAACCTGCATATATCTACAGAGCTCCCGAGGGACGCTAAGCGGACAAATTGAGACGACGAGCAACCGAAAATAACAGCAGCGGTATCTCCGAATTTTCAAGTCGGAAGGATTGTCAATTCTATTGTTGCAAGTTGGCCGCCGTTAAACTTGGCAAACATCGAGATTGAAAGACTCGATCTATTAATTAACATTGTTACATCATTCGCTGTAAGAAACTGTTGATGATAATAACCTCGATGACTATTCACAAGAACGTGTATGCGTTGAAGCTTAACAAAAACCACAGCAATCAATGGCTGTTGGTTATCCGCAAGACTCACATCAGCGTAACCCTTTTATGATGCAATGCAGTACATATCCATATGAGGCAATATGCATAGGTTTCTTTTCTAAATTAATTAATTGTAGAGTTACCTCACTCAAGTACACAAATAATTTCTGCTTCAATGCTTCAATATTTGGCAATCGCTAGTTTTATCTACAACGGCTAACTAAATTTTAGACTGTGAGTGTAGTCCTCCATTTGTACACTTATTTTTAGCTGTGCAATAGAGTATATAAAAAAAATATTTACCTACAAGTAGGTACATTGTAATGAGATTAGTAAACCTAACTAAGCGAGATATGTATTTTCGATTCCATTTTTCACGTCTAAGCCCAGTCAAGATTTGATGCTTAAATTCACATTATGAGTCAAATATTGGAGCAGTCAAATCATATGCGCAATTGATGATTTTTTTACTTGCGCCCTGACATCCCCTTAAAGTTTTGAATGCCTAAGTTTCTTTTCCCAAGTTTATTTTTACCCTGTAGCAACTATAATCTAAGGTTCTTATAATTTTTAACAGCAACTCACCTGTACTCGTAAACTCTTCAACGCCGGAAACCGCGCCAAACGGTCCACCTCGTCCCACGTGGCCAGCCCGGTGTTGTTCAGGTTTAAAAACCGGAGGCGACTGAAACCGCAAAGTCTCTGTTTACTATGGCGCTGATAGTAAGTTAGTAACACAATAGGCCGCTGAGGTTCAGTAGGTCAATGGCAAGACGCACATTAAAGATAAGTCGCGTCGTAAATGTCGTAATAATTGTACGGTTTTTGTGTTCGAAACTAACGGCGCTATTATATTAGCGAGGATATTTAACAAAGATAAAATTTAAATAAAAAATACTTACGCGAAGGCATCGTGACTCTTTTTATTTCCATTGCCATCTTCACATTTTTCGCACGGGTCTGGCTCGAGGGTTGTTATAGGACAGTCATTCACCAATAGCGTCTCCAAATTAGGAAAACAGTAGCCAAGTTTCGATATTTCTCTCCAACTGCTCACAGGGTTACCAGAGAAATGGAGTTTCTTCAGTTTATCATGAATAGGCTCAGTGAAATCAATGTTTAGACGAGAGCATTCTTCACATCGGTCTTTTTCATCTATCTCTTTTCCACTTAAGTCCACATAGGAATACTCGTTGAGGCTCAAATGCAGCTCTTCGAGAGCTGGTAGAGCTTTGAGTAGTGAGTTAACACTAGGCCAGCCCACAAACGTGGAATTTAAGACGAGATGGCTAAGACTGTCCCACCGGGGCCGAAGAGCTTGTGCTGCTTGGATTTGGGCAGATAAGCGATTGAAGCTTAGATTGAGGAAGCGCACACGTGGCGTCTGCTCCAGCACTGCGAACACCTACAAGAGATTTCATAACACCGCTGAAGAATTGATCTACTTTTAGCAGTCTAGTAATTGGCTGTCTGACGCGTGGGAAAATTGTAACGGTGTTGTGCTATGTTATTGTTCAAATGCAGTGCCTATCTCATCATTTACAATTACATCATGCGTTACCTAGAGAGAGTATATTAGATTAGAACTTTACCTCTTGCCATTCAGTAAGCTTGTTGTTGGCAATGTCGAGTTCGACGACGTCTGCGCATTTGTCGGCCAGACCACACGGATCCCCGGCGCAGTCGATGTCGCAATCGTTTAAAACGAGTAATGTAGGTACACTGAGCCTAGGTGACCGCTTGGGTACGAAGATGGCAACCGGCAGTTCATCTATTGGAGGGTTTACTTCACCCTTCGCGCCATATTTGCGTTCCAGGGCTTCTAGCAGTGACGGCATCTTTCTGTAACAATAGCATACGAAAACTTGATAATTTGGAAATGTTTGGCTGTCAAAAGTATATGCAGATAAGTAATAGAGCAAAGAAACAAATCTATGAAAGGAGGTTTGAAATATATTTGCATCGAATATTGGCAGTTGTCCTCGTCATTTTATTGCTTGGTTGCTGATGCGGATGCGTTTCGAAAAGATGCCCTATCGAGCGAGTTTCATATTCGCACTGTGATGAAACATGCCAATAGTTCGGAAAGAACGAGAATAAAAAATAAGACATCTTTGCAATAAATAATACCAGCTTCGGAAATAATATGTAATAAAAATCTTAATAATCTGATGATGATTAAATCAATTAAGGTGACAAGAATATAAAATAAATAAACAAACGAAAGTTTACATTATTACGAAGAATAAATAACACGTGAAGGGATTATTTCCTTATGACCATTGTAATCGCGATGGGTTTCCACACGTTCACGTTGCACTTGACGTGATCAAGTGCAGATGAGCTAATAAAAACATTAATATTGATAGTGACGTCTTACAAACGTGCTAAGATAACAAAGTAACCTACCCAGGCATTTACTACGCGTCATGTGAGAGAGAACTTTGTTCCGCAGCTATGATATTGCATTTATGGGAGCTATAACAATTTCGTTTTTGAATTGAAATTTTTTAACAAAGATGTGATGATTATATGCTAGCTTAGATTAATTGGGTATTATTGTAAAACTTATTTAGGTTCGAAGGAGAAAGAGGAGAAACCTCTAAGCAGTTACCAAAACAGAGAAATTGCTAGGAACACCCCAGGAAGTCATAATAGTTTATATTTGTTTTGTACTTATCATATTTTGATTTGACATTAAATTTACATTTATTTAATAATTCATTTTTCGAAAATTATTATTTGACATCTCTCATTGAATTTTAAATTATTATTTGACATATTTAATTGAATTTTAAATTATCACATTACAATGTAAGCTCACGTACACATATTAGTTCTAAGTAGGTACTTGTATGTCGTAGATTGAAAGTTGACGTCATTTTGAGAAAATGCGTTGTGCAGTTTGTTGCTGCTTCTTCTGCACTCCGCCTTGGAAGCGGTGTAAACTAAGCTTATTGACGTCAACAATAACATAACATTGTAAACCAATTGTAAATGTAAAGTGACGTTCACCAAATGATATTTAAAATATCTTAAGATGAATAAAATTTTTGACTATTGACTATAGTGATATCTTAGGAGACTAAATTAGATCAAACTTTACATGTGTAGTTTAATAAAGTAAACTGCTAAGTACATACAGAATCAACGATACAGATGATATTTGAAGGTCCCATAAGACTGGATTTGTAGGTTAAGTTGAAGTTTACTGTGGTTAGTAATTTAGAAACATAGATTAGAGATTTCGATAGAAGGCATTGAGGCATTTCAGTTTCGACAATGAGCCAGGAACAACCGATGTTAGAAGGGTGTTGCACAACGGATTGCGCTATATCGTGACTGCTCTCAAGGTTCTCCGTATGCACTTAATGAATATACGTAATTAGGTTTGTCTCGTGTCCCGTTCGTGCCTTTGAAAATATCGTGACTTTGAGATACATAATTATATTTTTATTTATTTTCAATACTTAATAATTTATGAACTTTAATATTTTTTATTGAATTCCAGAGTAAGCAGAACATGGCGACCTGTATTTGTATTGTAACATCTCATATTACCTGTGTTCTCTGTGTTCTACAATAAAGAGATTTGTATTTGAATAAGCAAGTATAGGAAAGTTAAAAAATAAATTAATATTTTAATCGTCATTCATTATTTCAATCATTCTGTCAGGTCCGGTGGTAAACCAGCAAAGCTATCGGTATATTTTGTTTTATAGAAGTGGAAACGATAAAAACATTCGTAAACCTATACTACAGTAATTATCTTAGATAATTATTCAAGGAAAAACTGAATTACACCGCCAAACAAAAAATATGCGCTTGATTTTTTGTTTTCAGTTATTTGGATTTTATCTATAGCTGCAAAAATAATAATGTTTTAAATTATAAATTATAATTGATGATTCTCTATTTTAAGTGTATTGGTGCTAAGAATCATTAAAATGATTCAAATCAGATAAGTACTTATTAATAAATAAATATATTACATTTAGTAGAGTACTCTAGAAGAATCAACACGAAGAATATAAAGTGGTATTACAGTCACAATATACTTAGTTAAAGTCGTGGTGTCAATTGTCATGGAGTCTTCTCCAGAATGAGACCACATCACATACTATTTCAGCCTCTATGGTTAGAACTTATTGTCTTAGGCAGCACATACCTAATGACAGTGACGAGTGACGCCAGACAGAAGGAGACCTATTCTCAGCAATGTTAAGCAGAGATGACGACGAATCAATGGTTTTGATTAGGATCTAAGTAGGTAATTAATATTTTTTTGTTACTTTTGCAGCCACAGATTGAAATCGCTAATGTGGCAAGTTAACAACTAATGATACTTATTAAACTTGAATAACGTGTACATTTTATTATTATTACACGCATCGACGGGTATCCGCGACCATTAAAAGATTGTTATCAAGTTTGTTTGATTGCGTTCATTGCTGACCTTCGCTTTATCTACTCACTTAGCCCATAATATTTCAATTACCATTTAGTTAATTGAATTCTTCTTTGTTTGAAACAAGTGTTGTACTGCTATATAGACTAATTAATCAAAATCATATTTTTAGGTACAACCTATATGGATGTCATCTGGCAAAATTGATTTTCAAAACTAATCACGGTATCAAACATACGTTTTGCCATCTACATAGAATCAAAACTCCTGATGGTTCTAAAACTCATCCTTGCGAGTTCCTTGTTTCAAATGCTCAGAATATGATTTAACTGTTGTTTTATAATATCATTTTATCTTTATTTCTGTTTTTATTACTAAGCTGTGCCTGTGCTTACATACGCCGCTCTATCCGTAGTATTAGCATTTACGATATTACGCAATAGAAAATCCGTAACAGCCGTGAATGCTTCACTATCCACATAAACGCGATATGACACATAAATCCCGCTCCAGATTTGAAACAGCGCGTATAATATTATTGCATTGCGTTTGGCAACGATGACCGCCATTGTGCAAACTCTCATCATGATGCATAATCATCGAAAGTAATAGACAGTGTGCAAATGGGATTTAGTACAGAAGTCATTGGCATGGTTCTGCCACAGAATTAATAGTTCTTCCCTTAACTTGTTAGCAATGGCAGATTGTTTAAATTAAGTAAAGGGCATAATAAAAATTAACATTATTGGCAATGGTATACTATATTCACATGGAAAGTTCCGGGAGAGGTAGCCGATGTCCTTTTCTGTACTTCAGATTTAAGCAAAATTTCATTGATCGGTTCAGTAGTTAAGACGTCAATTTTGATAAACATTCTCACTTTCGCAATTATAATATTAGTTGAGATTAAGTCAAAAAATCAATTTTTACTTGCAGTACTTCAGACTTATGCAAAATTTCAATTGGCTCAGTAGTTAAGCCGTTAAATCTAACAAATAAACTTACTGTAGCATTTATAAAATTAGTTAGGATTAGGTCGGAAAACAATCTTTACTTGAAAAGTATCAAGCTTACCACTTTTTCTAGGCTAGGCTTTCAGCAGGCTAGATCCTACGAGCACCTAAGACAACATACAGGCAAAGACAATATATTGTCTTTGATACAGGTTAGTCGCCTACATAGATAAAAAAAATGCAATTCCTATTTCTATGGTCGCCTAAGATATCAAAGTCGACCGATTATCGTAATAATATCTGAGTAATTTTTCCATTACATACGAGTAATATTAGTGAGTAATCTATACAAATATTATAAAGCTGAAGAATTTGTTAGGTTAAACGCGGGTATTTGTTCATTCACGCGCGTTCTACCAAACTCAGAAACTATTGGACCGATTTCAAAAATTATTTAACCGTTGGATACGTACGATATCCCTGAGTGCCATAGGCTAAGTATGTACCACGAGAAAAGCCGGGGCGGACTGCCAGTAAAAAATAAAGTCAAACTAAATGGTAAAACAGTTACGCTAGCACGGTTGAGTGGTTCCTGAGCCTTGGTAGTGAAATACGACGAACGAAATGGAAATTAAATCAAGGCTGCGCCCATTCAGTCGGATAGAGGATGTGTGTTAATTAAAGAGGATATAATGGAGCATATTGAGGTGATCGCGATGCGTATTAAGGTTAATTACGCTATAGTTTGTAATATTTAAAAAAAATATATATACAGCTTTAACATTTTTGAAATATTGTACTGCAAATAGACTTATGTTTACTACAATTTTTCAAAAATGTTTAAGCGGTATATTTTTTTACTTAGTATTGTATAGAGTTGGAGACAGGCCCGGCCGTAAACAATTGTGCCATACATGTCACAGCTTTAATGCAGTCATAATAGCAAACCCCGGGCTCCAAAGCATGGAGACTAAGATGGAGACACATATGAGGACGCAATCGGGATAAACGCTCGGATGAAGAAAAAGACCTAAGTATTAAAGAGCGACGACATTTTATATTCTTTTTAAGCAAATGAAAGAAATAAACAACTAGACTACTTGGTAATTTTATTTTTCTAACAAACTTTTCCTATTGATAAAAAATAAAACATTGATGTATAGTTTTCATCAGAAGATTTTATCAATAGACATTGTTACAAGCCTGTAAGGACCATAGTGAAAATTTAAGGCGAATCAGAAAATACGAATTAAAAAATAAATAGGCTAAATGATAAATTCAATGTATATCGAAATTTTGGAGGAATTGTTGCAGTTGCAGACGAGCTAAGTCAAATTTGCTATGCAAGCAATGTAATACATTGACATACTAGATGTCTTCCGTCTTTGCAACGCAGATAATGTTGTTGAAATGGCTTGCATTGCAAGAAATAGGCATTAGACACCATTACGATTCAAAGGTTGCAAATCGGAATTTCCTACTTGCTGTAAGAACGAAACCAAAAAAGTTCTAATTTATTACATTTTATTAGAACTGGTCATAAACTAACAAAATGAAGAAACAAAAGAACTGGTGCATTGAAGAGGACAACAATAAAAAAGAAAATATAAACATCATCCATATAGGTAAATACCATAAATATTTTTTTTAAACGTAATCTATTGTAGGAAGTTCACACTTTACATGCACGATGATGCGTGAGCTTCATTAATGAAAATTAAAACTTGTTCAATATTCATCTGAGGTGAAGGGCAAGGCCGCTACGTTCAGAGCTAAGTGATGGACAGTGCATAATGCATTACAATTTGCATAAAGCTGAGCTGCCAACTACTCTTCAAGGTGAAGCAAGCCAGATGGATCAAACCAAACAAATGTTAGAAATATAAACAAAATATGCGTATATCTATACTAATAAATAAGAGCAAAGATTTGATCTTTTGCATTGATTAGGCTCCGAAATTACTGGACCGTTTTTCAAAACTCTGTAATCTATAGAAAGCTAATTTATCTGCCGGTGACATAGGCTATTATTTACGAAGACGCGGAAAAATTGCTAGTCGTCTATTTCTTGTCTTGGTTCTATAAATTCTTGATTCGAATGATGTAAGCAGCAAATCAAAAATTATTTGAAATGTTCAAAAAGGTGTCTGTCATAATTTTTTTGTTCGTCGTCTAATTGTTCGTATTTGATTATATACATTTTTGACAAATATGAGTGGTCTTTTAACACATAAACTAAAATAATTGGTCTTTACAATGTACTCAACTTAATAAAGAACACTAAATCATTTGGATCGATTAATATAAAATACAAAACAAAATAAGCAAAGTCAAAACCAAGAGACAAAATTAACATTCGCAGTCTAAACAACTATTTTAGAAAATCTTATAAATATTCCAAACATGCTAAAACCTTTGACCAGAACCGAACTGGAGGTCATAATCATAAACTATTATGAAATGAAATATACGTGGTTAAATTCCGCTCTGTTTCCAACGGTAGAGAAATTCATTAATAAAAAGAACTTCCATTAATTAAATACTATTCAGAGGTCAATTTCTCAATTGTACTGCTCAGGTTCATTTAATGTTGTTTATTAATATTAGTCCGTGTTGGCAAATGTAAGAGGCGTTTATTATAGGAAAGAATTATCAAGGCTGTCTGTCGGAGCATTTAGTTCCATTAACGCTTTATTGGATTAAGTGCTGTTTATTATAGCCTATGTAAAAATATTTATTGACTAAAGCAAAGTCTCAGTAAATGTCTTTTTCGTAAATTAAAAAGTCAGATGTTCAATTAGATTGGTTAGAACATTTTTTTTTTATCTCTTTAGCTCGGGTGGTATATTCTGTCGAATTAGGAGTTTCAAAAATATTATTCGGGCATTCATTTCTAAAAAATATTCTGACTAGCTTTTCCTGCGACTTGGTAAGCATAATTTTGTGCTATTAGTTGTAAACTCCATCTAGTAGTTGCAGGCGTAAAGAAGTACCAAACATCTTCACATGTATACGAACTTTCACATTTATAATATATATAGGAGATACATAAAAGACTTAACGAGATATTAATAAATCACCTAGTTTATTCTCCAGCTCGAAAACTGCTAATATATATGATGGACCCTTCACATTGGCGAATGGCGACACACCCTGTCGAGACGTCTGGTCTTGAAGGGGCAGCGAACCGAAAGTCTGGATTCCCTATACCTTGGTACATAAAGATATAAAACCTCTCACGTACCACGTCTGAAGCATAAAATATTCCTTCTTTGTGGTCTGGCTTTGTTGATTTTCTGTGTTTGCTTTTCTGCGATATTGTTCTACACAATTTGCTCATCATCTGTTTGCTATTCAAATGTTGTTTTTACCGAATGAAAAAACATCGATACGTAATTGCTGTTGGATAACATATCCAAGTTCAAGATCGCCAAATTCGACGCAAAAAAATAAAGTTCTAATAAATGATTGAAGGCCACCAGTGTCTATAACATTTATACTTCCTCTAGACACGCGATTAGTATGAAGGTATAAAATTAAGCTGACAACAATAGGCGCGCGACGGTTTTGTCACGTGTGATGGCTGTGATGACAATCGCTCGTATCCAAATTGCCCGAACGTCCTTCAGCCGTGTCAACAGAACAGGTCAATTGACAAAAAACGCTTGTGAATTCCAAAACGATAATGAACTGCGCGTTTCGGACAATTGCGCAGTTGCGATTTGTGTTTCTGTAATTGTATAGTCGCTTATTTCCTTCTCATATAATTGTTATTGCTTTGTGAGATATTCACCAAGTTTTAAAATCTCGGTTTTTAGTATTAAATATTTTTTGCCTATTAAAATATTTTTGGCTTAATAGGTATATAAAGATTGAAACTATGATATAAGTAGATTTGAGTAATTTCAACATCATAAAATATTCGCGAGTTAATACTTAATGACTTTTTTCTTAGGTCATTAATTGGCCATAACAATTAATAACCTAATTTGCACTGTTGTTGAACCTCAGTAGGTACATATAATCAATAATAAAGTCTAGGCGTAGCTTGGTATTTTTCCTCCGTAGGACGTAGTAAATATTGTTACCCGGAAGATTCTTAATCAGAACGCGTCAGTCATCCCGGCCATTAAGGAGATTTTATTGATGTTCTATCTTGAACTACAGATTAAACTTCTAATGAGATCGGAAGGTCAGCTGATCATCTGTCTGGAATACTTTTAATCAGTGTTTTATTACTTTGTTGAAATTCCTAAAGTTTTCTCTATCTAGCTAAGTATGTATTTTGCAAAACAAAATGTTCTCATTCTCAGAGTAAAGGTTCATTTTTCCTCGAAGGAAAAATGTGACCCGGAAAATAATCAATCAGGCTACGTCCAAAACGATGATTTTATTGATGTTCGTGAACTAGAGATAACTCCCAATATGATCCGCTGGTCAGGCGATATCCGTCTGGAAAACTATTCAGAAATCACTCGTGGCTTCACTCCATAGGTATATCGTTTCATTTCCGGGCATAAAATGATACAAACAAACTTACGAATTCTTTCACTTTTTCAGGTTTTTCTCATTGTTGCAAATTATGCTGTTTGCATCATTGTCTCATCATCAATTTATTTATTTCAAGTACATTCCCTGTTATTTAGTGTTACTTTAGCAAAGATACCTGTTGTACTTATTCTATTACCTTATATTGAAGCGAATTATAAGTTAATAATATTAATCAAATAATAGTTAAGTCAATGTCACAAACAATAAGTTAAATGTTACATTAAACGTCTTTAATAAAGGTTAGATAGTACCAACTCTTGGCATTGGTGTGAAATTGAAAAGGATTACATTTTACGTGCTATAAATAAAATTGATCCTTCGTTGACGTATTCCTCCTGAAAAGGCAGAGATCGAAATGTTTTCTATTCGTCTGAACTATTTTATGTACTTAAACATATAAATTCCTTATGATACCATATGAAATAGGAATGCTTACCATATTAAAACTGATTTATTTTATAAACCGTCGTGTCATCGATTCAGCGTGAAGGACCACCAAACAGGTAGAAACTGCGTATTGCGTAGGTACAATGGATTTGCGCGAGATCCGGCTCAGTAATTGTAAATATACGTAACAACATTCGTACCACAGTTTGTTGTTGACAAATTATTTGTATCCTTCACGAATCATTTATATGTTTTTAATATAAGTACTTATTTCATATGTTTGGGGCACTGTGGCACAATGGCTCCTAATTTATTTGTGAACTATAGGTACTTTCAATTAATGATTGATAGAAAACCGATATCAAGGTCGGGTAAAAAAGGTGTTTGATGGTATTTTTCATGAATATGATTTTATTAAATTCATAAATTATGAAATTTTCAATTATCTAAGGCTCTAAAATTCAAAGACTAGCTTAGAGAAACTCGTCAGGGGGAGTTATACGCAGTCAGTGCTTTTTTATTTAATTTTGTTCTTGTATTATATTTTTATTTAAAGTGGCGTCTGTTAATTTTAGCGGCGCGTTGCAAGGACAGCTCTATCTATTTCTGAACGGTGCGGTGTTGTAATGCGCGGGAACGTAATTATCGTTGCCATTTTGACATTGTAATCAGGTACTTAATCAGCCTATTTTTAATTAATAATTTAACCGTAAGTATAATTTATTGTCATTGACAAGAGCCGTGCAGTTACGAAAAACTTCCTTTTAAGTTACGGAAATCTTATCCATTCTTAAAAATATGTTTGCCTATTAGTACCTACCTAGTACCTTGGTATGAGGAGCCCGATGGTCCAGTGGGTGTGAGCTCTATGAGCGCTTACGTATGTTAAGCAACCCCTGGTGCAGTCCCTACTTGGATGGGTGACCGCAAGTGGCATAAAAATATCTGGAGCTCCTCCGTGCTTCGGAAGGCACGTTAAGCCGTTGGTCCCGGCTGTCATCGTTGATGGCAGTCGTTAAGCTATGTCAGATGCCTGAAGGCAGCTTGAAAAATCTGACACCAGTGTTGGCCACTTACACATACGAAAAACAACAAACCTTGGTATTGTGTGATTTTAATGTAGGAAATAAGTAACTTACAATACCAAACCAAACCTAAATTGGTTCATGCATGCCTCGCTTAAATAAAGTAGGTCACGGTCAAAATCGATAACAGCACGTATGTTTGAATATCTACGATCATGTTTGTTAGATAAAAATATGGGTCCAGCCCTAAACTACGAAAAATTCGTAGGATATTAAAAAATATTTTTAGAGCTTTAAAAATATTGACGAAACGTGTTGTGGAAAGATTTATGTTTTTGACGAAGCTTATTGCGGATATTTTTTTGTAATTTAATATTTATTCTCATAAAATGATTTAAAAAATAATTAATACGCGTAGGTAGGTACTTACATTTAGTAATTACTCAACCTTGCTGGTTTGGGAGTGGGAAAAAAGGGAAAACATAGAATACTATACCAGCTTTTTTTCTTCCCACACAGATCGCAAAACCGGTCAAGGGATTGGGCGAAAGTCTAATGAATCACTTCATAGGCGATGTGACTAGCAACCCATCACTATTTTGATTCCTCCTAACACGCTAAATGTGGCCTTTGGGTTTTATGACCTTGGGATCTGTATACCCCGCAAGGGATAAAGACGTGATAATATGTATGTATATAGGTATTAAAAGTAATTATGTAAGAACCTTAACTTCTTAAATACCTAAACAATGAACAAGGAAGTCGTTTACGCATAGAAGCCGTTTGCTGTAGATACCTACCTACCTAGTGCCAGCCAGCAAGATCACAAAACCGGTTTCAGTTAGTATTTTTAGGGTTCCGCATCCAAAGGTTAAAACGGGGCCCTATTATTCAGATTTCGATGCTTCTGACTGTCTGTCACCAGGCTGTAGCTGTATCTCATGAACCTTGATAGCTAGACAGTTGATATTTTCACAGATGATGTTGTACCTATTTCTGTTGCCGCTTTAACAAAAAATACTAAAAACAGAATAAAATAAATATTCAAGGGGTTCCTATAACAAACGTGATTTCTTTTGCCGTTTTTTTCTCGATAACGACAACAGGTAGACCCTTAATAGGTATATACACTTGGTTATATACTCACTTCAATCAAATAGGTAGGTATTCAATAATATTTAGTTGCGAGGTATAATCACTTATAAAAAATAAATGAAATCGAAATAAAATAAATGATGAAAGGTACCTATATGTATACACATACCGTTAGTACTATTATTAGTTCTGTGCCCATAGGTACCACAAACGTAAGTTTTTGGCGCTTTTTTGATCAATAATCTAATGTTGTGTACATAATAGTACGGAACCCTTCGTGCGCGAGTCCAACTCGCAGTTGGCCGATTTTTAAAAAGTAAACGATTACATAAAATAGATATATATTTTAAACTTTTCAAATTATTTTGATTGTAAGCATCATCAAGAAAAGATATCCTTTCCATAGCTAAAAAGTATTAAATAGTAAGGGCTCTTTGTTTAAGCTAAGTACCGAGTTTAGGTGGAAAACTGTAGAAACTGGCGTTGTTCTTGCATACTATTCTCCTAACAAAGGATTACTTAGTTAATAGAAAACACTGACCTGAGTTGTGGCTGCAGCGCTTCGATAAACGAAAAATTTAACACAATCCCGTAGGTGAATACTTTTCTACATATCCAGGATAAACGTGAACCACAATAACTTCACTTCAAATTTATTTGCCAAAATCAGCTGTTCACATATTCTTGCGTCTCAAAAGGTATCCATACGATCTTCTAAACGCACGCACTGAACTAAAATGACAAGAGAGAATGTTTACATCAATACATTGCACAGTCGCAGTGCCTTTTTCACTCACACAGGCGACCGCTGTGTAGAGACGAAAGCAAAATATTGACTACCCGTGGTGGGGATGAAGGAGGTCAATGACGTTTTCTACAAGCTGTGGTGAAAGATAAGGATGGAGTTATAAATATCGTTCATGGCAGACAGAGAGAGAAATACAACAACTGTGTAACGAACACATAGAAACGGTGCAGTGTAGAGTACGGAGTGCGGACGGAGACGGAAACGAGTGACTAGTCCTAGTCAAAGTACTCTGTGGTCCTAGTCCTAGCGAGTGTTTGTGTTATGTTTTGTTTTGTTCTTATGGAAAAATGGGAAAGGGAAAAAATATATAAAACTGTAAGTATAGGCACATGATTTCATACTTTATACAATAGTTATTTTAAAGCTAAAAATTTAATTTACTGTACTTAATAATCTTGAAATAAAGTTTTTCGAAGTTTTTGTGTGATTATTATTGGTGTAGGTACCTACTTTTTTTCTTGTAACAAATCTTTTATTTTTGCATTTGCTGATTTAAATTATGCTGATTGTGTGCCTACGTAGTACTAAATGAGTTATCTACGTCATAGTATGCACATGCACTGTATCCACATTTTAGCTAGTATATAAAACTCAAAATTCTTTCATTCAGATGACTCGTGCTGAGATTTTTCTAACTAGCTCCAAGCCTTGCAAGCTCTCACAGGTAAGTGTTGGATGGACTACCAAGAATTATACTCTATCTATTGGTGAAAACCACATGGAAATCCGTGCAGTAGTTTTTGAGTTTAGCGCGAACAGACAGGCAGAAGCGGCGGAGAACTTTGTTTTATAATAATTTGTAGTGAAGATACAATTTTAATTATAGCTAATATTATAAATGCGAAAGTGAGTTTGTTTGTTTGTTACGCTTTCACGCTTTATCTACTGAACTGATCAGCATGAGATTTTCCATACATATAGGATAGGCTACTGAAAAGGACATAAGACATTATCACGCGGGCAAAGCCACGGGTAACAGCTAGTACCTTATTATTACTTATTCTTATCCACACGTAGAGGTATTATTATATTACTTAATCCTACAATGAGTTAGTTTACTTTATTGTCTGTCCGACTCCGAACTCCGAACGTAATAAGTTGTTTTAAATCAAACTCAAAAAATAGGTATTACAGGATAAGTACTATCCAAGATCCAGTCTACTTATGTACGTAAAATAACACTTCTAATTTCAATAACACATAGATATACCTTTATTATTTTGCGTTTTCAGGTGAAGATTTTCATAAAACAAATATATTTTTATTAAAATTTAAAATAATTGCTGTTTGTTATTTTTTTTAACATTTTATGCTACATTTATAAAACTTACTGTATTTGACATATTTAGTCGGTGTTATATTCTTTATGGTCAAAGAGGATAGTGTAAGGAGGTGAGCTCCATATCTCCGTGGGTGAAGCATGTTTGTGATGTGTTTCAGGTTGCAAAGGTGGAATTTTTCAAAAAACTACTTCAGTACTTGTTTTGTGGTAGGCTGACTGAAGCTTCATCATCATCATCACTACATCATCACTAGGTTTTTTTTAGTCTCGACTGCTGGAGCATGTTGCAGAACCCTCTTTGTACCACCAGAGCCATATATTAGCCAGAGCAGTAAGAGAATTTTGGTCTACCCTCTCCACGCTGGCCGGACGTGTTGGATAGGTCTCTTTGATGTTTATAACCTTTGTAGAGCTTGTGTTTCCCGCCTTCTACCGTTCCCTACGTTGCGGTGCCGCTCTTGACGTCCGTCCGAGCAAGACAGACCTATAATACATATAATAGAGAAGAAACCCTTTCATCTTTCTCGTTTACGTATAGAGGTCTGTCCTGCTTGGCGGACGTCAAGTGCGGCACCGCAACGTAGGAAGGAAACCAATTAAAATTATATTTTGGGCCAGTTGACGGAGGCGTCCGTTCCTTATACGGCCTGTATCCTGTATCTCAGATTAATATGTGGCCTGTATAAATATTTATTGATACTCTAAGGGCCTATCATTATCTATGGCAATAGGTAATACTTTGGTTTCCTCCATGCAAACACCAGAAGTACTATTTTTGAACGTGTGACATACGCCTTCGAACGAGCGGTTTTAAAAAAAATGGCGAAATTTCAAACGACCGACCCTAAACTAAATCCGAGCAGGAGCTCAATATTTGAACTAGTAGAATCGATCCGCCACTCTTCATCGTCTCACACTCGGTTCGTATTCACATATGAATAAAATAAACGAGTGGTCCTGTTTTTACTTATTTTTGAACCGTGCGAATGTATTTTTTGATTTTTCTTAGAATAGTATCTTTGGTAGTTCTTGGTGTTCTTAGCTTGGTGGATGGTACTACCAATGGTACCCAATGTGGCCCAATGGCACCTGTGGGACCCATTGGATCCATGGGACCAATGGGATCCTTGGGACCCTTGGCACCTATGGGACCCAATGGGACCCTTGGGACCCATAGATCCCTTGGGACCCTTTAAACCCTTGGGATCCAGTGTGACCCTTGGGACACAATGGAATCCTAGGGACCCAATGGGACTCTTGGGACCCTTAGGATCTAATGGGACCCTTTAGGTACCCTTGGGACCCAATGAGACCCATTGGGACACTTGGGACCCTTTGGGACCGATTGGACCTAATTGGACCCATTTAGACCTTATGATACTTATGGGATCCATTAGGATTATAAGAAGTCAAGTCAAATTTCATATTTTATTGTACACGTCTTTGAATCCGAGTGCTCTCGTGCGACCATTCGGAAAAACAATTCGAATAAAGTTTCAAAAATAGAGCCAATTAAGATTCACCATGCGAAAGCTTAACAACGAGTGGTGGATCGATTCTACTGGTTCGAAAATTGAGCCCCAGGACAAACCTATAAACTATACGTAACTATAAATAAGTGACTACTCAGGCTAGTATATGGCTCTGGTACAAAGAGGATCGTGCTCCTGCAGTGGAGACTAGAAAGACCTGATGATGATGATGATGATGATGATACGTAAGTCAGAAAATTGTATAGGTTTCGTATTATGGAGTGGTTATCTAAAATAAACTGTTATGGTGCGGCTGTAGTAAGATTTATTATTTATTAGCGGGCTGGTGGTTGTCCGCTTTGCATTGGATTCGTGATGGCTTATCACCTATGGCTCTATTGAATCAACGAAATGAATTTATTTACACTCTCATTTCGTGGATAAACTCGAAAAAGTGCGAAAACGACTTGCTTGATATTACTTGATACTGGCTAAATACATAATACGTGAAAGCGTGAAAAGCCCTAACAATAACAAAAAAAACAGCTGATTGTTGACAGTTAGATAGATTGACAGTGACATGAAATTGTCATTGCGTGATAATAGTAAAACCGATACCAACCAGAGTTGTCGGTTGCTGTCGAGTTATTGTGAATTTATTTTAAAATTTACATAAAATACTTTTATATCATATCAGTTATACTACAGTTATTGTGAAATCGTGAAATAATCCGACTTGAAAATTGTTAATAACAGTTCACAATAATTAATTTGTGGGTACCAGAAGAAGAAATAAGGTATTTTTCGTATACATATTGAAACAATGTTTACTTTATCTCGTGGTTTAAAAATTTGCTAGGTACGTATTTTATGCGCAGTAGAGTCATGCTTCCGAAGACTGTCTCAAGAAGTCTTTCTTGGTAACTACGTCATAGGCTTATTCAGCAGTGGATTTCATATCATTGAAATGTTGATGCTGTGTGGCCAGCTAACTTCGGCTCTCTTTTAGAGCATAAGGCAGCTTGGAAATTATGACACTAGTATTTTAACACACAAAAAGACGAATCATTTTGAATGAAGGTAAAGATATAGTCATCTATTAGCGTGGCAGGGTGCAACCATCCGGTTTGTTTATTGGCATCAATTGTTTTCTGTTGTGTCTAGAAACCCATGAAAATTCATGTAATGTTCTATTGCTTGCTACCAATCAGAGATGGAAATATAATTATGAGCAAAGTTATTATGCAAGAAGAAATCTAGTACCTACTTAGGAACAATATAACTACTTACTGCTTACTGCTATTGTGGGCTATTTTCCACACTAAGGCTGCCTATTGTGTGTGAACAGAAGGTGTCCATTATTCGATCTTCTTCTTTCTTATAAAATTTTCCTTTTTTTTATTTATCACTACTTACATATTATTATTAAACGAATTCCTTTGCCAAGTACATTGTCTTTGACCGAGTCTACCTATTTGCGATAAACTCAAAAACTACTGCATGATTTTTCATGAGTTATTCACAGATAGAGTGATTCATGTGGTAGGTTTATAAGTATAATAATAAATGAAATGCGTGAGTGAGCGTGGGCGTGAGGAATCAAGTCAAAAGGCGATGCGGCTAGCAACCTATCACTATTTTGATTCCATTCTCCACCTACTAACCCACCAACATGCTAAACGTGGCCTTTAGGTTTTATAGACCTGAGCTCTGTCTACCGCGCAAGGGAAAAAGATGTGATTGTATGTATGTAAAAATGAATAATAAATGCTCAAGTGCAGCCCCAGGGGAAGCTGCTAGTTAAAAATATATAATACCAGTGACAGAATGTCTAGCTTCTTACTGCAACTTTTATTGTGCAAAGATTGTAAAAGCCAAGCGAGAGAGCCTGGGGAAGGGTGTTGAGTCTCAAACCTCCCCGAAATGTTGGAATATCAACATAAATAATAATTGAATAAGTAGAGGTGAGCGCCATAAATTATTACTGATATTAACATTAACTTTATTACTGATATTAACATTAATATGTCTATTGAAATTGCCTTCTCTACCCACCATCGTCGATTCTCCGATCGCATTCAGACTGAACTGCTTGGCTCTTATTGAATATTACAGTTATTACATGCACTGCTTTATTTTATCTTCCCCAATACTAAAACCTGGCTATGCCTGTGGCTAGCAACATACATGGGCAGCTGCAAAATGGTGCACCCACACCTCCCCAGCTATACCTAGATAAACTAAATTTTCTAAGTGAAATATAATAGTGTCAAAAATATAATCATATTTAAATTATTTTTATTGGTCTTATAAACGATCTAAGATTTGACATATATGTATGTATGCATACTTCCAAGTAAAAGCTTGTAAAGTGCAATTTCATATTTGATTGAATCTATCAGATTTGATTCTTTGCTTGAATCAATTCTTTTAATCTATCTGCAGGTGACGCGGATGATGTCTTGAGAAAAATTCTAGTATCAAAAGTGTATGAAATTATCTTTTGCATTAGATAAGCATATAAACTAGTGTTATTTGTTTATTGTTAATTACACACAAAAATGTCAAATCATCTTGAATCAGAATTATTGTTTGTGTATCACTCTTGTATATTGTTATTAACTAGTTGTTTTCAAAGAACAATGCAATCATCAATATTGACAAATGATTTCATTCACAACAGGCTTATTAGGCCAGAGACTCGCTGCCTGTTTGCAGACAAACATCTATGCAAAGACAGTTCTAATTGTGAAATAATAGCTCTTTATTATTATCAGGATGCTGCTAAAACTGACAGTATCAAGGCTGTGCGCGGCGGGGATAGCATCGAGAGGAAATTTTGCTCAAATGCGGCGCTTCTCAACTGGAATGGATGGTGGCAAAACTTTCTTTTTTAGGCAGGTATGCTTTACTTTGTCTTTTTGGTTACATTTAAGTTAGGTAATAACTATGTATGTGTTAACATAGATATTCTCAACCAAATTGATAAAAATAGGATAAATTGTGTCACACTAATTTCATGATTTTTATACCCATCCCCCAACCTTGTCACAGATAGTATCATTTGTGTGACCCCTTTCTCCGTGTGATGACATATATTTGAAAATAACAGTCTTTGAAAGTAATAAATAAGCATTTTGATATATTATCAAGATAAGACAGTAGTAGTTAAATAAAATTATTTTTATACGGGTTTATCGCATTTATTTATGCACCTAATATGTCGAACACTTTACAGTGCTCGTGGTCGCAGGAAGCTATGTAAATAATGAAATATTTAAACGTGAGAAAACCGCATTAAAATGTGTAACAATCGCGAAAACATGACAGTAGTACTAATTTAGATTCTAAGCTTTTTTTATTATTCCAAAAAACATCACATGGCGATTGATTTTTAACCAAGAAAGCCACTGGTGAGCTGTATATGTGTGCCGTCAGAAAGCTTTCTCCCCTCCATTGTCACACGCTGTCTGTCACACTTTGGTGACCCTCACCTTAAGGTGCCTTAAGGCCGCACACTAGGCATAGTAGCGACGCCAATCATTTTATTCCTAATACTTTACAAATAGAAAGATATTCAAGAATGTAAATCATATAAGCACTAGTAAATAAACTGAAGTTTTTTTGGAATCATGTTTAATATTATCAGAATCAGAAACGGCCGTTTTTGGCGGTTATCTGATTTTCATAATTCTCACTGATTCTGATAATAATAAACATGATTCCAAAAAAACTTCAGGTTATTTACTAGTGCTTATATAATTTAAATTCTTGAATTTCTTTCTATTTGTAAAGTATTAGGAATAAAATGTTTGGCGTCGCTACTGTGCCTAGTGTGCCCCCTCTTCCAAGAAGTGTTAATAAATTACATATGATGCTTTTGAAGTTACATGTCATCAAAGTCATTAGTATGTTTATATAAAACCTTTAACATACTTAAATGACTCCAGTCACTGTTGTAAGACATATTGTAAATACCTTCATTTATCTTCATTTAGTCCAGACTCTAGTGTGATCAGTAAAGTGTGTGTAACACTTTACTGATCAACTTTACTGAATTCAGTCAAAAGGTGACAATATGATCTTCTTCATACAAATCTGGAAAGGGAAATGCGGCATTATTTGATTATTGTTACAAAGATTAGATAAGCATTCATGCAATTTATTCCATCATTAAGTACATAGATACTTATAGATAGTCAGGGGCAAATGAACCTGGCCCTTTCTAAAAACTGATTTTAAATTGTACGGAGTTGCCCCCGACTGAGCATACGTTTTTATATAGATAAAGCTTATTCAAAAATCTGGATGCGAGCAGCCGAAGATAGCTCTCGATGGCGTGCAATTGGGGAGGCCTTTGTCCAGCAATGGACGAGTATATTATATTACTTTATTATTTATAATCGTTTATAATCGTTTCGGCGCCGGCCGGAGCGGCGCGGGTGCAGGTACACCAGTTAGAACTGGCAGAAGTAAAGCAGGCTCTTATAAAGCTTAAGCCCAAGCAGTCCATGGGTCCAGATGGCATCCCCCCATTTATATTTAAAGATTGCCGAGAAGTTCTGGCCGCGCCGCTTTTGTATATATTTAACATGTGTCTCGAAAAGGAAAGATTTCCGGAGCAATGGAAAATAACCAGGGTAGTCCCAGTTCCTAAGGGACGAGCAGGTACGAACGTGTGTGACTACAGACCGGCAGCCATATTAAGTACACCAGCTAAGGTATTTGAATCGGCAATACACCACTCTGTCTACTCACAAGTACAGGCTCAGCTATCGGAAGCACAGCATGGGTTCCGACCAGAACGGAACACCACAAGCAATTTGCTGAAGTTGGTAACCCAGTTAGTGCCAGCGGTAGACTCGGGAACCCAAGTGGACGTGGCGTATTTCGACTACCAAAAAGCATTTGACACTGTGGATAACGATGTGTTGCTCGCGAAGATGGCAGAAGTGGGCTTTACCCCAAAAACGCTCTCCTTCTTTGCCAGTTACTTAAGGGATCGGCGGCAGTACGTAGAGTGGGCAGGGCATCGATCAGAGCCATATATCACTAGATCTGGAGTAAACCAAGGAAGTAATTTGGGGCCCTTGGAATTCAATCTAGTGATGAATGACTTGCCAAAAGTGGTATTGGAATCTACCTGCTTACTCTTTGCGGACGACTTAAAATTAGTAAAAAATATAAGAGAATCGTCGGATGGCGAGAAACTGCAGGCGGATATAGACAGGGTGGTAGAGTGGACGCATAAAAACGGCCTCAAGTTCAATGTTTCCAAGTGCTCGGTAATATCTTTCACACGCTCCCGACAGCCCATCATACATCAGTATCACATAGAGCAAGTACCGATGCAGCGAGTAACCGAAACGAAGGACTTGGGTGTTCACTTTGCTAGTGACCTTAATTTCCGAGAACACATAATGAAGACATGCAAAAAGGCTTATCGGAACTTAGGTTTTGTTATGCGCCAGTCTCGAGAATTTAATAACATCAATGCTCTGCGAGCATTATATGAAGCACTGGTAAAAAGCAACCTAGAGAGCAATGCATGTATATGGTCGCCGAACGAAACCAAATACAAATTGATGGTAGAACGGATACAAAATAAGTTTTTGCGTTTTTTGTACCTAAAACTATACGGAGTGTATCCGTTCTATCCATTAATGTACCCAACTTTATTTATACTAGGGATGGTGGGGTACAACACCCTCGAAGTAAGACGTGACCTGTACTTGGTGACATATATGTTTAATGTATGGAGGGGAAGGAGATGCAACCCAGCCGTGTTGGAGTGGATGGCGCTGAGCGTGCCGGACCGATACGTGTGGCGGAGGCGACAACCTCGGCTGTTCGCAATACCTCAGGCGCGCACGAACCTACTGAAACAAGCTCCTTTAACCAGAGCACTGCTCACATTAAATGAGGTAGCAAGTTGCGTAGATTTGTTCGGATGTACTTTGAGTGAATTCACAAGGGCTACTTTATATGTATTAAGTTATTGTGAATTAGATACATAGGACTCTGTAAACAAAATGAAATATTAATGTACGCTATTGAATAAGGGACACCTGTTATGATAGTGTATATATTAAATAAACAATAAACAATAAACTTATTACTTTATTCACAAAACGGCAATAGTATAGGTTATGTGTTTTTATATAATGTGTTTTTAGTTAAATATTGTTTGGTGGTATGCTGGATGCTTTTTTTAATATAGCTTTTTACTTTTCACGTAGGTAAGGATTGTGAGAATTACTAAAGTTTCCTTTTGTTTCGTGGCGCAGCGGTCAACACGCCTGCCTGCGACACGAATGGTTCCGGGTTCGATCCCCAGTCAGGTCAATATGGAAAATGATCTTTTTCAGATTGATCTGGGTCTTGGATGTTTATCTATATAAGTATTTATTATAAAATATAGTATCGTTGAGCTAGTATCCCATAACATAAGTCCCGAACTTACTTTGGGGCTAGCTCAATCTGTGTCATTTGTCCATATATATTTATTTATTATTTATTTATTTGTATCTGCGTTTCTTCCAGTTGTTCGACACTGTCAGCAGTACTTACACCTACTTGATCGGGGACATGAAGACATGCGAGGCGATCCTAATAGACCCCGTGCTAGAGCATGCTGAGCGCGACGCTGAACTCATCAATCAGCTTGGCTTAAAGTTGATCTACGCAAGTATGTGATAATAATACATCATCATCTCAGGTCTTTTTAGTCTCCACTACAGGAGCATGACCACTCTGTACCACCAGAAGCATATTTTAGACATAGCAGTCACAGGATTTAATTTAAACTCTCCACAGGAGGTCTATTTAATATTTATAAGCTTGTATTTTCTAAGTGGCATTCTACTACATCCACGGGAAGACATGGAGTGGTCCTATTCCACTCTGTCGGGAGCCACACGGAAGGCGCAGCAACGGACCAAGGTCGTAAGACCCTGGATACAGTCCGCTTCCAACAGGTAGTATTGGAAATCCTAAGGGGAGGCCTATGACTATGCAGTGCGCTTCCAACCAGTCGTATATCAAATCGATATAAATCGAATTACTAAGGCGCAGCCCATGTCCAGCAGAGGACTTCTTGCGGCTGAAATGATTAAGAGGGACAAACGTTGCGGATCGCTCCTCTTGGCTGATAAGCACTTCAGCACATGCGTATTGTATGTGCCGCCCACCGGCCTCCCTCAATGAGGGTTTTCAGAATTGATTTTTCCACCAGGTGCCGACACTGTGTCGAGAGGATTTTTGACAGCTGCTGTCAAAACCAGTCATGGTTAACCATACATTTTATGATTGGTGGATTTTGCGTGCTCGACCTCTCGACACAGTGCCGCTACCTGGCGGAAAAATTAGTTCTGAAAACCCTCATTATTGCAAAAAATTGTATACTTTAGTATGAATATAAGTTCATCGTTGCAATATTCAAAGTGATTATATATTTTAAATTTTTATTACTAGTGAACACACACATGCACGCGGATCACATCACAGGCACGGGAAAACTCAAATCGCTCTTGCCCGGAAGTCAAAGCGTCATCGGCAAGGCTTCAGGCGCCCAAGCGGACGTGTACCTGGAAGACGGGGAGGAGGTGAAGGTCGGCTCGATCCAGTTGTTGGCCACCTCCACGCCTGGACACACGAATGGCTGCATGACCTATATTTGTCATGAACAGGTGCGTTTACCAATTTATAAAACTGTCATAGGGCTTTAACTGTGACACTCTTTGCATAAGCGAACTCAGTGGTAAAGAGCGACGGAGCGCAGTATGTTGGGCATAAAAAGGACGGAACGGGTCAGATATGCTACACTGCGCTCCATCACTACCGTGGTCGACGTGGGTAAGAAGTCCGCTAAGCGAAAATGAGACTGGGCGAGTCACGTATGCCGTGTCCACAACTGGACACACGAATGGCTGCATGACCTATATTTGTCATGAATAGGTGCGTTTACCAATTTATAAAACCAGGGAGTCAGGGAGCTTTGACTGTAACACTTTTTGCATAAGCTAACTCGTAGGTATCTTGAAGGCAGGAATGATGTGAAATTTATCGAGCTCCAGTTGTGGCCACCTCCATGCCTGGACATACGAATGGCTGCATGACTTATATTTGTCATGATGTCAGGTTGGTTTACCAATTATCCCAAGATGCGAAAGCACTGATCAGTGCTTTTTGAAATCGCCTCAACTCGGCGGGAGACCGACAATTGGAAAATTTAAAAATTTGCTTTACAAAAATAGCAATTTTCCCGCAGCTTCGACCGCGTAATTTTTAGCCTATGTAACCCGCAGATAAGCTTTCTAGAAAGTATTTTTAAAGCCAATTCAATGCAAACAATACTTTAAATAATCAAATCTTTCCTGTTTATAATATTAGTATGGAGTGTACCACTATAATGTTAAATTTCGCGAATTCGCAATCGGAATTTCCGTCATCTTACCGCTTCTACTTATATTATAGTTATAGAACCGTCATAAGGCTTTACAATACTCTTATATTTTTTTTGCACAAGCTAACTTGTAAGTATCTCGAAGATAGGAATGACGAGCAATTTGTTGCGTACCAGTTATTGGCCTAATCCACTCCTGGCCACAACAATGACTGCATGACCTGTATTTTTCATGATTAGATGTGTTTATTATTTCTAAAAACGTGATAGAGCTTTAAAATCTTCCGATAATATTTCTTGTCTTTAAACTGACTTGTGCCTCGAGGAAACCTTCACATCTGGACTTTACAATGACTTCATAACTTATATTTTTCATGTTTACTACATGGGTTTACTACAGAACCGTTATAGATCTTTAAAATAAATAATTATATGGAGTCAAATCACCCAGATTGAGCTGGCCCCACATGACGTTGTGACCTTGTCGTGGGATACCAACTTAGGGACTATTATTTTGACTATAGATAAGAACTAATATAAAAAACAAATTGTTTTCCACCCTGACCTGACCGGGGATCGAACCCAGGACCCGGCGATTCAAAGGCACTTGCGGTACCACTAAGCTACAAAAGTCTTCAAAATATCCACATCCAGATAACACTTCTAGTACATACAAACCATCATTGGTTGGTCAACAAATATACGTCATGCAGATGACTGCATGACCTATATTTGTTGAATGACTGCATGACTTGTATTTGTACCAGGTTGGTATTTTGCTTTTAAAACAGTTGCATAACTTAAAAACTACAACGCGTGAGCCACATCAGCCACATTAAATTCATTATTAGCCAAGTACTAGTAAAGGACCATGATTTTGCATTCTTTTCGTTGCAATTTCTCATCATAATGTTTTTGAGTTGAATTACTAAACCAACGTAAAGAGTCTTATCAGAGTTTCAAGTATTGTAATACGTAAAGAATTTATCAATACAAATACTTAAATATAATATAATCTTATCGACCAGACGTAATCACCAGTAATGTTCTATTGTTGCTGTGCTGTTTGAATCGCGAAATCTAAGTTATTAGTGTTTGTACTATAGTGTTTGTTTCAAGGCTGAGATGACGATATTTCATTTAACCTATATGTCTATTTTATGATTTTTTAAGGATTTTTAAACCTGTTATTTTACAACACTGCATATATTAAACACACACACAAAAACATACAAAAGACACATAGATAATCAAGCGCCTTGGCTCAATTGTCTGATTTGTATGCTCGATTCATTATTTAATTAGCTGTTGCCTGTGGCTTCGTCCGCGTGATATATGTCCTTCTCAGTACCCTAACCTATGTTTATGCAATATTTCATGATGATCGGTTCAGTAGATAGAGCGTGAAAAAGTAAAAAAACAAACAAATAAACAAACTCACTTTCGCATTTATAATATTAGTTACGATAGTCGGGGTTAATCATCATCATCATGTCTTTTTTGGTCTCAACTGCATGAGCACGGCTCTCTGTACTACCAGAGCGATATATTAGTCAGAGCAGTTAGAGGCCTTGGCCTACACTCCCCACGCTGGCCAGACGGGTTGGAGAGGTCTCTTTGATGTTAAGCTTTGTTTAGCTTGTATTTCCTAAGTCACGTTCTACGACATCCACGGGAAGACTTGGAGTGGTCCTATTCTTCTCTGCCGGGAAACACAAGGTTATTTTTTATACTGTATTCTATTATTCCAGGCCATAGCATTCACCGGCGACACGCTTCTCGTCAGAGGCTGTGGTCGCACGGACTTCCAGGAAGGCTGTTCCGAGACGCTCTACGACTCCGTCCACAAGAGGATCTTCACGTTGCCCGACCACTACACGCTGTACCCGGCCCACGACTACAAGTAATTTTTTAATGGTTTACGAGTATGTAGCTAGCTACAGCATTAATTGAATATTTAAAATAACTTTAAATCTAGTGCTAATAATCTGATGTAAATAGTATAGAGGACAGACAGTTTTGAATAATTATTATTACTGCTTTATTTACTGAGCAAAAAATCTGTTCTGAATATTTTAAAGATGACACATCAAAATATTATATACACAAATAACAAAAACCGGCCAAGTGCGTGTCGGGCCACGCGCAGTGTAGGGTTCCGTAGTTGCGAATGACAACTTTAAGTTCACACTGTTCACACTCGCTCCTCATAGTTTAACGACCAAAAACATCAAACAATGAAAATTGTATGAAATTTTACATTTTGGATTACATTTTATAAGTTGGTTGTGTATAACTTTTTAGTTCGTACTAAATACTCAGTTCTGATAGATTTTCTTTCAACTTCAGTATATATACTACTGCTGTAATTTTTTCAGGTATCCATATATAACCGTTTAGTACATAGAGGGAGGGGGGGGGGGGGGGGACACTTACCTCTAACAAAAATTTGCACTTTAGAACCAAATATTTCGGAAACGGATCCCTAAATCGAAAAATGGTGTTCTCAACCTCACTATATTTTTCAAAGACCTATTTAACGATACCCAACACGATGGGTTTGTACAGAAAAAAAAAATATTATTATGGGAGCTACTATAAAAAAAAATTTTTTCAAGATTTTTATATACCACATTTTTTGGCATGATTAATATACATACCCATACCAAATTACAGCTTTCTAGTACTTATAGTCTCTGAGTAAAACCGCGGACGGACAGACAGACAGACAGACATGGCAAAACTATAAGGGTTCCTAGTTCACTACGGAACCCTAAAAATGGGAGCATTTGCCATAAGGCGAAACTATGTTTACTACGGAACCCTAATAAAACTCACTCGTGGACGCGGCCAAAAAGTACCTACGCTGTCTCACCTAGCATCGTGTCTAAAAGAGATAGAATCAGTTATGAGCAGTTAGCAGCTAGTCTACTCGCATATGTCTAGTCGCACGCACACAAACACCGTGCCGAAGTCTGCCGAACTGAAACGACGTTAGACGATGCACGGTAGGCGGAGTGGGGGTTAGGTTATTTTCGTTACGGAATTTCTCGATTCGGTCGCCGCGCTCAAGGCCCGCCATAGAAGCTATGCAATAGCTTAAAATTGATTTAACGATAAAAATTGGTTGATCTTTTTCTGAATGATCTGGGTCTTGGATGGTTATCTTTATAAGTATCTTTGTTTTAGTATCCCATAACATAAAAATTGAGTTAGTATCCCATAACATAAGTCACGAACTTACTTTGGGGCTAGCTCAATTTGTGTGATTTGTCCATATATATTTATTTATTTATAACTTTGTCTTGTTTATGCACAGGGGGCAAACCGCGACGACAGTGTGGGAGGAGAAGCAATTCAACCCCCGGTTGACGAAGCCGCTGGACGAGTTCGTCGAAATCATGAAGAATTTGAACCTGCCCTACCCAAAGATGATCGGTGAGTGAAAACTACTGCCGAAAAACTACCTTTATGCAGAAAAACTATAGGTGTTTTTTATAATAAATAAATATAAATAAATATATAGGGACATATCACACAAATTGAGCTAGCCCCACAGTAAGTTGTGAACTTGTGTCGCAAGATACTAACTCAACGATATGCATTATGCATTTACAATGTTTTACTCATCATCAGGCTATCATGAGGTCTTTTTAGTATCCACTGTAGGAGCACGACCCTCTCTGTGCTACCATCATCATCATCATCATCATCAGGTCTTTGAAGTCTCCACTGCAGGAGCACGACCCTCTCTATACTACCAGAGCCATATACTAGCCTGAGTAGTCAGAGGATTTGGCCTACACTCTCCACGCTGGCCAGACGGGTTGGAGAGGTCTCTTTGATGTTGATAGGCTTTGGTTAGCTTGTGTTTCCTTAGTCGCCTTTTAGTCGAATGACAACTTTGAGTTCACAATGTTCACACTCGCACATCACACTTTCACGACCAAAAACATGTAACAATGAAAATGTATGAACTTTCACATTTTCGAGTACATTTTATAAGATGGTTGACTATAACTTTTTCGTTTGTACTTAGAACTCAGCCCTGATAGTTTTCCTTTCAACTTCGGTATATACTACTGTTGTAATTTTTTTCACGTATTCATATATTATTATAACCGTTTAGTAGATAGAGGGGGGGGCACTTACCTCTAACAAAAATTCGTACTTTAAAGCCAAATATTTCGGAACGGGGTTCCTAAATCAGAAAATGGTGTTCTCAACCTCACAATATTTTTTGAAGACCTATCTAACAATACCCAACACGATGGGTTTGTATAGAAAAAAAATATTACTCCCTCTTTATTTGTATAGGAGCTACCCTAAAAAAAATTTTCTTCTACCACTTTTTTGCCATGATTAATATACAATATACATACCCATACCAAATTACAGCTTTCTAGTACTTATAGCCTCTGAGTATAACCGCGGACGGACAGACAGACAGACAGACTATAAGGGTTCCTAGTTTACTACGGAACCCTAAAAATATTTTCGGCTTATAAAATGTGTTTGGTATGGAGCTAGCGATAATTTTAATTCACGTTCTCAACATAAAAAAGAAAATCTTGTGTTCTGTGAATAAGCCTGAAATAAAAAAAAAATATCAGCTGCGCCATACATTTGGATCAGTAGGTATTCATTCAACGTAATATGGAAAAGCTCATTAATTTTTTATAAAGACTGTGTCACAGAACAAGAGTGGTTCGTTCGTAAGTGTTGAGAACGCGAATTAAAATTATCGCTAGTTCAATACCAAATACAATGTTTTTAAGAGATTTCACTTAATTTATCCACCATGCATTGCAGCGCCATCGCTGCCGCCCATAGTGGCAACCGTGGCAGTTAGTTGAACTAACAAGTCGCCACCCTTGTACATGCTTATAGCAGGCGTTAAATTGAGTCAGCATTTTTGTATGTGGTAATCAGTCGGTTAGTATTATATTGTCTTTGCCTCACCATCATCATCAATCAGGTCTCTTTTTAGTCTCCACTGCAGGAGCACGACCCTCTCTGTATTACCAGAGCCGTATATTAGCCAGAGCAGTCAGAGGATTTGGCCTACACTGTCTATGCTGGCCAGACGACGGTTGGAGAAGTCTCTTTGATATTTATAAGCTTTTTGTCTTTGCCTATAGTTTATTTTTTATTTCATCTCAGTCTACCTGTGGACTAACAATAGTCCATGTTTTATTTTAGTTGATTTGTTGTAAGCAATAATAAATATCGACTAACGCTTTTTATTTCTTTTTTCAGAGCAAGCGATACCCGCCAATAAAGTATGTGGAGTCTTTTAATGTGCTGGACCTGCTCACCTGTAGAGAAGCAATGAACAAAATATGTATTTGTATATATGAATCAATTAATGCTCTGGAACACCATTAGTGATCGTCTGTGATAAACCGACTGTTATAGACATATCTATTAAATGAGTCTTTGGCATATGCTGACAAAGCGGTCGCACGTAATTTTCTATCGAAGCATGGTGACGCTTGTTAGCTGCTCAATAGTGTTAGAAAAGTAAACAGTACTTATTTTAATTTTTTGACGTTTTTAAGGCTTTTTATTTTACTTTTGCATGATTGAACAATTTTTTAATATCAAACGATAGTCGAAACGGATGGTAAAGGTACTATCAAAACGTTAGTAGTTGTCAAAAGTTTGCATATAGGCCTGTTGTCTGGCGACGTAGTATCTTCGGTCATGGCAAAGACTCATTGAATCTTTTAATATCATGTGGATTTTTTCAAAGGAAATAGTGTTTTTTATTTGTAATTCATATATTCCAATATACTCGGCAGGGCAAATATATTGTTTGGATTTTTTTTATCAATTTATTTGTAATAAGTTATTGTTATTAATAATTTTGTTTGTAAGATTGTACCCTTGTTTATATTTTTTATTGAGAATTTTGTTACAAAAATATACAGTGAATATTCAGCCTGCTTTTTATTTGTCAGAAAAAAACTTCCCGGCGATGGGAGATTTAAATATTATTGTAGCGAACACATAGTGGTTCTAATTAAAAAAAAATGCTTAGTGATATTCCCAGTATTGTAGAAAACCTTGCCACGTGGTTCCAACTTTTCTTCTTCTTCTGTTTTATAATATGGCTTCCACCGAGATTTCAGTGTTTCTGCCAATGTCCAGTAAATTGAGATACCAAGTATCGGTGTTGTACGGTAAAGTTTTAACAAGTAGAATCAAAGATGGCGTATGTTTTTTGATGCCTCGTGGAAGCTTCTGTGGCAAATCTATACGAGTTCATTTATCAGTCCACTTTAACTATTTCACAAATTGTTCATGAGCACGAGCATTTCCAACACCAAACTACACCAATTTCATATTATAAAGTCCACTAAAATCAATTTGCAAAAATGTCTAAGGCAAACTTCAACTGTACCCCTTGACTTCCCACCACAAACTCCTTCCAACTTTTAATTTGTAGGTACGATTTTCCTGACAGTTGCACATGGGTGGCGCCACTGATTTCGTCACAACTTTGTATCCATTACATGACATGCGTTTGTCCAAAGATAATTTTCCGTCTTGACCTGCCCGTATTTACCAACTTGGATGACAGGTGTCGATGCCTATCAATCTAGGATTTGCTGTTACAATGCGGTTTTTGTATTTCAAATAAAAAGTTCAAGCAAGCAAAACCCGTATTGTAACAGTAAATCCTAGATTGATAGGCATCGACTCCTGTCATCCGAGTTGGTAAATAGGTGGGCTGTCCGGTCGTACTCAGGACCCTGCGATTCAAAGGCACTTGCGGTCGGCACTGAGCCAAAGAGATTGCCATATAAATACGGTATCAGATTGATGTTGAGGTTATAAAAAACTTATGTCAGTAGTCAGTTGCCTATTTATTACAAGAATAACATTTGCTGCACCTATAACACCTTCACAATATAAATCTAATCAGTCTCGAAAAAAAAAACGTATCTTTATGGGAAAACAAAATTCAAAAATAATACCTACACCAAGATTGTCCATACAACACTTTATGTGAAAAACTATTCAAGTTAATAGCAGATGGCGCCACTTGTTTCAAACGCTGAAAATATCCTTGCCACAGATTGCATTCCCTGTGAGGCACTTAATACACCATCATCATCATCATCATCAGGTTTTTTTTAATCTACCCTCTCTGTACAACAATAGCCATATATTAGCCAGAGCAGTCAGAGGATTTGGCCTACACTCTCCACGCTGGCCAGACGGGTTGGAGAGGTATCTTTGATGTTTATACTCTGTGTTTAGCTAATGTATCCTAAGTCGCCTTTTACGACATCCACGGGGAGACTTGGAGTGGTCCTATTCTACTCTGCCGGGAACCACACGGCAAGTACACTAATACCAACTAATACACAACATTTGTAGTAATATACTTTATAAATTAAGGTAATTATTAAAATAGCATGGAAATTCAGCCTCTACCTTTTAAATTACGGACCTGCTACAGGTCTAGAGTGTTTTAAACAAAGGCAGGCCAGGCAGAACTTAGTGGATCTATTTATTGATGATATTATTACATTGAAAAACCATTATATAGATAGATATCTTACCCACTAAAATCAGTTTTGTTGTAGCTTGAAAAAATTGTCATTGGTTCTAGTATTGAAAGACACCTTCTTCTTCTTCTTCTGTTTAATAAAATGGCTTCCACCGAGATTTCAGTGATTCTGCCAATGTCCAGTAAATTGAGATACTAAGTATCGGTGTTGTACGGTAAAGTTGTAACAAGTAGCATCAAAGATGGCGTATGTTCTTTGATGTTTCGTGGTCGGGAGGTTATGGTGACAAGTCTATACGAGTCCATATAACAGTCCACTTTAACTATTTCACATATTTGTTAATGAGCACGAGCATTTATAACACCAAACTACACCAATTTCATATTATAAAGTCCACTAAAATCAATTTGCAAAATTGACTAAGGCAAACTTCAACTGTACCCCTTGAATTCCCACCACAAACCCCCGAAACACACCTAGTTTTGAAAATTCAACTTACTGGCAGATGGCGCTACTTGTTTCAAACGCTGACAATATCCTTGGCACAGATTGCAGCCCTTAGGAGTACTTACATTATACACTTTTGTGGTAGATAATATACTTTTTAAACTAAGGTAATTATTAAAATACTGGCCTGTAAGTTTAGCCTCTACTGGCTAAAGTATAAACCTGCTTAAAAAACTTTTTAAACAAAGGCAGACCAGGCAGTAGTGTAATGAGTAGTAAAACCCGTTCTTTAGATAAATATACCAAAATCACTTCTGTGGACTAAATTAAACACGTAATGTATTTAGGAGTCTAAGGAAAGGCACAAAGTGAAATTTTTTAAAGCAGTACAGTGTTAAGCAAAGATTTTCTCAAGCTTAAATATCATTTGTTGTATAAGAATGTGAAGAAAAAGCTACCAAACTGAAATCAGTAGTAAACACTTCCAACCAAGTTCAATAAAAACCCTGTTCATCGCAATTCTATTTCCATATCGGTCAAGGCTGAGCCGCGACGATACCAAGGCCTCCGCGGGCCAACCGACTGCAAAATAACGAAGAGGCAATTATCGGAATTCGTTAATGAATAAATGAATCATCATCATCATCAGATCTTTATTAGTCTCCACTACAGGAGTACGACACTCTCTGTACTGCCAGAGCCATATAATTATTTGCCAGAGCAGCCAAAGGATTTGGCCTACACTCTCCACGCTGGCCAGACGGGCTGTAGAGGTCTCTTTGATGTTGATAAGTTTTGTTTAGCTTGTGTTTCCTAAGTCGCCTTCTACGACATCCACAGAAAGAGTTAGAGTAAAAGATAAATAAATATATAGAGACAAATGAAAATGAAAAATATTTCTACTACTGCAATATACAAATCACACAGATTGAGGTAGCTCCACAGTAAGTTGTGGACTTGTGTCGTAGGATACTAACTCAACGATACTGATGTAGTTTATAATAGATACTTATACAGATACACATCCAAAAAACCAGGCCAATCTAAAAAAGAATGTTTTTCATCATGACCTGACCGGAGATCGAACCCGGGACCCCTCGTGTCGCAGGCTAGCGGGTTAACCACTGCGCCACGGAGCTCGTCAAATTAATGCACTCTATAAATTTAACAGCCCAAAAATTTACTATGTCATTGGCCCGTTTTTGGCAATATTATGAACATGTTAATCCAGCAGCATTGTCCCACTTACGGCCACTGCGGTAGTGCGGTACTCCCATCCTTGCCGCTGAAAGTTGTAAACAATAAAATGGGCCAAGTGCGAATCGGACTTACCCATTAGTTTTAAAATTCCATTGAAGCAAAATATCACTATCATTTTTACACACATACATATTATCACGTCTTTATCCCTTGCGGGGTAGACAGAGCCCAAGGTCGTAGAACCCAAAGGTTACGTTTAGCATGCCCACTAAGGCGTTAAGATGGAAAGCGGAATCAAAATAGTGATGGGTTGCTAGCCGCATCGCCTGTAATTGATTTCTTAGATTGTTGCCCAATACCTTGTCCGGCTTACGGTCTGCGCGGGGAGAAAAGCAGCTGGTTTATTCTGTTTTTCTTTTTCTCCTAAATTAGCATGGAAGAAGCCGTGTGGTTTCCGGCAGAATAGAATAGGACTACTCCAAGTCTTTTCGTGGATGGCGTAGAAGGTAACTTATAAAACACAAGCTAAACAAAGCTTATAAACATCAAAGAGACTTCCCCAACCCGTCTGGCCAGCGTGGAGAGTGTAGGCCAAATCCACTATAGAGGGTCGTGCTCCTGAAGTGGAGACTAAAAAAGACCTGATGATGATGATTATAAATAAGCAAAATAACGAGAAGGCAATTTAATAAACGGAATTCGTTAACGCACTCAATTAATTTAACAGCCCAATAATTTACTATGTCATTGGCCCGTTTTTGGCAATATTATGAATATTAAAATCTTAATCCAGCAGTATTGTTCCACTTACGCCCACTGCGATAGTGCGGTAGTCCCGTCCTTGCCATGCAGAGAGCAGTCTAGTGTTGAAAGTTGTAACCAAAAAGAGTGGCCAAGTGCGAACCGGAATCGTCTATAAAATGTTCTGTAGTAACACGCCAAAATACCACTATCAATTGTCGTCAGCAAAAATTACTTTGTTTTTCAAAGTGTTTGTATCCGGGAAATAATACTTATCTAATGACACCCCATACTTCAAAATCGGTCAAGCCGTTAAGCAACAATGGAACAGACATATTACTTATGTGCGAAAAACTCTACCCTCCTTCTAGGTGGTTCAGTCGGGTAAAAACGCTTTATTTTCTCTTGACATTCGGGAAACTGGTCAAAAGAACTAGAGCTCTAGAAAAAAGCCTAGTCTACAACACTAGCGGTGTCTCCATAAAATCCATACTGGAATTAGTCCACAAGTCACGCGCGAGCCAAGTCTAGCTGTCCGACGTAATATGGAGCGGTTTCAGCGCTGGATTAAAATTGATAACGGAATTGGCTCCGGCCGTAGACGTTTTTCTTGTTACTTTCAGGGTTCTGTACCAGAAAAGGTATCATTTTTTTATCAGGTGCCCCTGGACGTATCAAGTTGTAATGAATATCACATATACAGATCTGTAGTATCTCCTGAAGCTGTGAGAATATAAAACTGCTAAATCAACGCAATATAAACATTATGACCGTCCGACGGACCTATCGCAAATTTTAGCTCAAACTTTCAGGGAAATTAATTGGAATCAAAACTTAACGTCTGACTACCCGTTACCTGGACATTACCAGTTGACCTATAATCATGAAATTTGGCAACAAGCAAGATCTAGCAGCACAACCCCAGGATGAAAACGGTAAATTTATAGTACGAAAGTAATAAAAAACAAAAATTGTACGGAACCCTCATACGCGAGTCGGATTATCACTTGGCTGTTTTTTTACTTGGGATAGCAACTGCACTCGATTCCATCGTTGTTTCCAGAATGTCATGTCTGCGACCTTTTAGGCAGCAATAGATTTTATCCATTGGATTTTATTTTAAAGTTCAAATACTTTCTAAACTTACAAGTAATTTTGTAAAATATAACTTTTATAACTTGGAATTTTTCTAAATAATTTTATTTGTGAATACAAGTTGTAGTTTACTTACCCATACTACCATAATTTTATTATTAAGTTACAAGTAAATAAACTTCCTAGAATGATTTAATATTTGGTTTTATTAGTAAGTAACATCGTCCCATCCAAAGAAAGAACGTTCAAAGAACTTACAAAAAATATTTTATAAAAAAAAGCTTATTACAAAGTTAATGACTATTTAGCAGATAAGAATGCTTGGAGCCTTGGCGTTGTTTGAGACACGCTTGCTATTTGTATAATAATAATATGTTTTTCACAACCAATTGAAATTGTATAGAATCAACTATTATTAATTGTAAAATATGTAAATGTTTGCGATCGACAACTGTAGATCAGGGTCATATTTCTGTTTTGACAATGTCTTAGAGGCTGAGTAGTCATGCTCACTAAAATGTTCAAACTGGTGGTGGCGTTATGTGTCGGGTCGTTGAGTTCCCTCTAATATGGTTGAGTTTAACGATGGCTGACCCATACGTCAACTCGTGAACGGGTGCTGCCAGTGGGGACTGGTCTGGTCGGCCTCTTTGAGACTACTTCATGTTCTGTTGTTTTTGTGATTTGCTCACTCGATCGTAAACATAAACATGTTCCAAAAATAATGAATGTATAATAATATTGTTAAATGAAAACAGATAAAAAAAAAGAAAAGTAAAAAAGAAAGAAATATAATATAATCATTAATCATACAAAGCCCTTCAGGCGAGTAGGCGACCTATACTGTTGAAAAGAGTTTCTTTCGGCATTTCTTCTCTGCAGTGGTCGGTTCCGAAATGCTAGTAGTCTGTAGCTTTTGAACAATAATAAGTAAATGCATAATATTTAATAAGATAATTTTAAATGTGATTTGACGTGAAAAGTGCCTGCAAAGGCCTATTTTCTGAATAAACGTTTTGAATCTTTGAATCTTTGAATCCCAGGATCCCCATTTCCTAAGTTGCATCCCAAAATTTCGTTGTGTTCTTTTCTTACCTCACCTCAGAAATCAACAAAACCAATCTTTTATTTGTTTTCTGAAGCCCGATGCTAATAGTTTGTCAATTCCTTGTGTACCTGTAGCTACAAAAGCGCTGTGTCTGGACCAATTAATTATCACATAAAGACACATCAGGAACTCCAAAAGATCTTCATTACTCCTAACAGGCACTTCACTGCCTCGAGGGCAGTCATCATCATCATCATCATCATCATCATCTCAGCCACAGGAAGTCCACTGCTGGACATAGGCCTCCCCCAAGGATTTCCAATACGACCGGTTAGAAGCGGCCTGCATCCAGCGCCTTCCTGCGACCCTTATCAGGTCGTCCGACCACCTGGTCGGTGGATGTCCAACGCTGCGCTTGCCGGTACGTGGTCGCCATTCGAGAACCTTTCTGCCCCATCGGCCATCGGTTCGTCGCGCTATGTGCCCCGCCCACTGCCACTTCAAAGAGCTAATCCGCTGGGCTATGTCGGTGACCTTCGTTCTTCTACGGATCTCCTCGTTTCTGATTCGATCTCGCAGAGAAACACCGAGCATAGCCCTCTCCATAGCTCTTTGAGCGACCCTGAGCTTTCTTATGAGGCCCATAGTAAGGGACCACGTTTCAGACCCGTAAGTCATCACTGGTAACACACATTAGTCAAAGACTTTCGACTTTAGGCACTGAGGTATTTTGGACGAGAAGACGCTGCGGAGCTTCCCGAACGCTGCCCAGCCGAGTCGGATTCGACGAAAGACCTCATCCTTGAAACTGGAGCTTCCGACCTGGATCAATTGACCCAAGTAGATATACTGCTCTACAGATTCAATGGTGAAGTTTCCAACAATAACTGGTGAAGGCGCAACATGGACATTCGACATAATTTTCGTCTTGTCCATGTTCATTTTAAGGCCTACTTGTTGAGAAACTTCATTGAGGTCATTGAGCATGGTACTTAGATCCTCCAGCGACTCTGCCATGACGACAATGTCATCAGCAAATCGAAGGTGAGTGATGTACTCGCCGTTGATGTTGATGCCAAGTCCATCCCATTCCAGGAGCTTGAAGGCGTCCTCCATTGCAGCGGTGAACAGTTTCGGAGATATGACGTCTCCCTGTCTCACACCTCTCTGCAATGGAATAGCCCTCGTACTCTGCTCCTGTACTCGGACTGACATTGTGGCGTTGCTGTATAAGCACCTCAACACTTCGATATACCGATGGTCGACACGGCATCGCCGGAGAGACCCAAGCACAGCCCATGTTTCGATCGAATCGAAGGCTTTCTCATAGTCCACAAACGCTAAGCATAGTGGCTGGTTATACTCTTTGGTCTTCTGTATAACCTGCCGCAGCGTATGGATGTGGTCTATGGTACTGTAGCCTTTTCGGAAACCGGCTTGTTCGGGAGGCTGGAAGGCATCGAGCCTGTTTGTGAGACGATTCGTGATTACCCTCGAAAACAGCTTGTAGATGTGGCTCAGGAGCGTGATGGGTCTATAGTTCTTTAGAAGGGTGTTATCACCCTTCTTGAAGAATAGCACCACCACGCCTCTATGCCACGCTTCTGGCGTCACGCCCTCGAGCAGAACGGAATTAAAGAGCCTCTGAAGGACTTTCAGTACCGGCGTTCCGCCCGCTTTCAGAAGCTCTGCTGTGATTCCGTCCTCGCCCGGCGCCTTGCTGTTTTTGAGCTGTTTGAGGGCAATCCTAATCTCGTACAGGCTGATGTCCGGGATGTCTTCGGTATAGTGTCGGGTTAGTTTGGCCCTAGGATCTTTGGCCAAACTTACACTGGGTTTGGCTACTGAGGTATACAGCTGTCCATAAAACCTCGATCTCTCCCAACACCTCGGCCTTCGTCGAAACCACGTCGCCGTCCTCCTTCTTCAGCTTAGTCAATCGGCTCTGCCCAATAGACTCCATCCTTGCGAACACTTTGGAGCCCTTGTTTTGCTCTATCGTCTCCTTAATACGCTCGGTATTGAAGGAGCGAATATCGTGTCGCAAGGATTTCTGGATTCGTCTATTGAGCTGCCGATGGACGTCCGCATCTTCGGAGGTCTGCAGCGGCATAGATCGTCGCGTGGCCATCAAATTCAGGGTCTTGGGAGAGATTTTTTGAGGTTTGTGTTTGGGGCGGGACCTAAAAAACTTTGACCCCACCGCCTGGACAGTGTCTACAAACCCGTCATTTAACTCGTCCACTGTAACACAATCCTTTAGGCAATCGAAGCGATTTGAGAGTTCCAGTTGGAAACTTTCGACATTTTGGATATGGGCCGGTGATGGTCGGAGAGTAGACTTCATCAAGCGAGTCCTCTCTCGTCTGAGATTGATATTCACGATGCCTCTTACGATTCGGTGATCACTACCGATTTTAATCTTATTGATCACAGAGACATCGTTGAATATTTCTCTCCTCGTCGACATGATGAAGTCTATCTCGTTCTTGACAGGAGGTTGGCCCCTTCTGCTGGGGCGCATCCAGGTCCATTTCCTATGAGGCGGCTTCTCGAGGGCAGTATGTATGCCTAATTATCGAAGGTAAAGGTTCGGATACACATGCTACTTAGTAGCATACTTCCGTGCTAGTTTTGAGCACGTGCTACTTAGTGCACATGTGAACAGCCATAGATCAAAATAAAAATAAGCTTGCTACTTAGTAGCATTCTCAAAAATCGACGAAAAGCTCAGATATCGAAGATAAGCATGCTTATTTTATGCACGTCATGTGCTTACATAAAAGAAGCATGCTTGTTTGCGATACGCTGCGGTACACTTAATGAATACCCTTCCTCCTTCCACCCGCCTCAGATAGCATGCTAAAAAATCGATCCGCGATCGATTTTTTTGCATGCTACTAAGTAGCATACTTATTTCTATCCATGGCTGTTCACACATGCTACTAAGTATTACGTGCTCAAAACTAGTATGGAAGCATGCTACTAATTAGGATGTGTATCCGCACCTAAGACTTTGTATTTGACATTTCATTACCGCGAGCGTGACGGGCGCGGTGTTAGCAAGTCAATACAGGGGACGCGACATTAGCCAAATGTCGCGGAAACACTAGCCAGGGGAGTTTTGAGGGGTGGTTTTGGACGCCTCGACTAGAATGAAGTGAACGAGTGGCAGCATTGAGACTGACGTTTGAACGGAATAAAATAATGAATAAGTAAATACGGAAATCACAGAGATTGAGCCACTAGCCACTATATGTGATCGAAGTAGCCACACGGTAATTTGTGAACTTGTGTTGCGATACCTACCAGTACCAACTCAACGATAGGCACCACATAGGCACTATATTTTACAAGAGATATTTCTGAAGATAAACATCCTAGACCCAGACAAATCTGAAAAAGATCTTTATGATCTGGCCAAGGATCGATCGGGGATATGCACCTGGGCTGGGACCTTTCGTTCGCAGGCTGCAAAAATATTGGAAGTAAAGGAAAACACTCTGACCTGTGAACCCATATGAATTGTATCTACCTACATGTTTTAAATAAAATGTTTTGATGATAATCAAAGTTATGTCATGTATATGTATGTATATATAGGTATTCTTAGGTGATGTTGAAATACTTATTTTTAGAAACATCGTTACGATGTGGTAGGTATACCTAGTATACCTACTTACCTCCTTCCTACAATTTAGTGTAGGTACTCATCATATTAGCCGTAAGGAGTCCACAGCTGGACATCGGTCTCCCTCCCCCAAGATTTTAGGTAAACGTTTTACCATACTCACCACGCCTGGCAGACGGATTGGCGAGTGCCGTTTGTTTGGCTTATCTCGGTTCCGACACTGTTGCCAGTCGAAATCTTTTTAAGCGAGGGAAGGGTAGGACTTTGTTGGACTGGGAAACGGGATAAAGTTATTTGTTATGCTACTTGCTTGGACAACTGCCTCCATAGTCCCGTGGTTAAGGCGTTTGCCTTGATGACCCGGGGGTCGTGGGTTCGATTCCCACGGGAAGCATACTTTGTAAAGTTGTTTCCAGTTTGGTTAGGACATTGCAGGCATGAATCACCTGATTGTCTGATAACAAAGATGATTCCGTGCTTTCGGAAGGCAAGTTAAGCCGTTGGTCCCGGCTACCATCTGGTAGTCGTTAAAGGAACCACGTCAGAGGCCGAGAGGCGGTTCCGAAGAACTCTGACACCAGGGTTGTGCATGGTCGACTGACCGTGTCACCTACACGAAAAGAAGAAGAAGACTTGCTTGGATGGATTGGGAATGAGAAAGTACCAGCTCGGGAGGCCGGGTGCGCGTACCCGATGCCAATACCTGCAACCACCGGACAGGCAGTTGAGGAAGACACCCCTTCTTCTTCTTCTTTTCGAGTCGCAATGTCCTGCTTTATAGTACATTTGCCCAGTATGCGGCTAAGGCCACTGCCCGGTCATTTGCCTCCTCCAGATCCCTTTGTGTGCGACCGTAGTGCACACTGTAATTACTAATTACAAAGAACAAGACAATATTCCGGATTTCGGGTGGAGGTTTAATAGGACCATCCAAGTTAGACAGTTTGAGAGCAAGTTTGAGATCCTAACTCTTATCTCCTCTAGATGTTGTTACTTGTGTTAATATATGTTTGTGTTCTCTTTGGTGTGTTCACACTCAAGTGGTCTAAACAGATCTCAAATAATGTTTATGTTCTAAGTAGCAAATACACTGAACAGAGTTGACTAGATCATGGAATAAAAAAAAATATATAACACTTAGGTACATACCCAGACCCTTATTTTTTTCTCCCAAACAATATCAATTTTTCCCTTTTTCTGTGGAGGGTAATTATTGTTTGGGACCAAGGGTAGGTCTTTTAGTAAATAATTATAGTTCGACTAGTTTTTTCTCGCGAATTTGTTCGCATCATTCATAGCCGGCTATTTAAAGCCTTTGTTCGATTCGGATGTATTTTTTACTAAATCCCATTCTTCTTCAGAAACAATTTTACTTTTGCATGCCGGAAACGGCTAAGTGTGCGAACTAACATTATTATATTTCACCCACTGTACCACACTTAGGCAAAATAAATTTCATTTCATTTCATTTCATTTCATTTCACCGTTAATTTAACGCGAAATATAATTTTGAGCTTCTGGTTCTTATCATTTTGGTATTTCATATTTTCTCGTAAATAGCGACGCACGTTTCATGTCAAAGGTAAAGCGTAGTTCAGTGATTCGTTCAATACGTTATATAAAGAGCCCAAAATATTCCACGTGTACAGAGCAGGCGAGCATACGAATCGAGTTGTGTGAGAAATTGATTTCACGGCTTGTTAGGTAAACAGAAATAGTGGCATCACAGAGCATGGAATATCGCACCCTTTGACTAAGATATACTCTCTAGTCACCGTCATGCCTTTATTTCAATGATTAGAAAAAGGCCAATTTTTCAATGCTTGTGTGCGTTACAGCTTTGTGTTATCTGTCACACACGCGTCCTTCAATTTATGCCCTCAGAACCTAGAAATCAAAATTGGTAGCTGTGTGTGTGCACGACCGACTATGGGTTGTACAAAGACGATTATTTATTATTTATTTATTTATTCAAGAAGAACATACATATAAATATGGTGTTTACCAATTGTTCTACAAAACTATTTTATAGTTTGTCTGTAGAATCTAAATGTCTAACAAAATTAATTTTTTTAATCTATGGGTTGTACACTAGTTTTTTCTACGCTTTTAGGCAAATGGAGTCTATCTAGGCGTTATATAATCTGAGGTCGCACCCTAAAGGCACGAAAGTAATAATAATACCGCGTGTCAAATTGTCAATTCGCGCCTGGCTAGTAGGCGAAAGTCGCATACACGGCCTGTCAGTTCGTGCTCAAAAAAACGTAAAAATGCCCCAATGTGCTGTCATGATATGGTATCTTAACAAAATGATTTCTGATGTAGGTAACCTATATCACTAGTAAGTATAAAATAGCAGACCTGCCGAAAAACTACCACCAAGAGACAGTCTGATTGCCAGTTTGGAGGTCTTTAAACAGACTCCGCGCTGGTGTCGGCAGATGTCAAGAAAACCGAGTTAGGCGAGATTTTTCTAGCAATAGCAATTGCAACTGTGGCGCTGCCCTGTCACTGGACCATCTATTGGTGTGCCCTGAATGCTTCTTCCTGCACTCAAATTGACCGAGCAATCGCAGTTGCAAGCTACTGGTTAAGGCAAATATAAAACTAGCCATATATTGAATTGATTCAGGTATTACTTTGCGGAAGTCAAAGTTATATGCACTTTGAGTTAAATTATTAACTGAAAGGGCATATAAAACTAGAAATCTACGAATCGAAAGAAGATGCAAATTTTTGATTTTTTTCAAATTACCTTAAAATCAAAAACCTCAATAAACGCTCATTTCGTAGGAAATGTGTTGAACAGGCGTCTCTAGTAGCGCGAGCGACAGACACATTGCCTGCTCTGTGAGTGGCACCGCCACGACGTCGACGGTGGCGCCGCCGGAAGCTGACGTCAGCCGACGCACATGCAAAGAGCCTACGTTCCAGGCTAGTCAAGACTGCTCCAGGCATCCTAACTGCAGATGGTTAGACATTGTAGACGGTCAAGCGGATAGATCAATTTACTTAGGTCCTGTATAGGCTGATTTTTTTACCCACTGACTATATTTTAGTCTCGCAATGATTCCAAAAAAAAATAAAACAGAATAACAAGATAAACTGGTAAAAAATGATAAAAAAATTAGACTCCCCATAGAAATTCGCCCAGCTGATCGGTGAAGATGTATGTGAGGTTTAATTTTTTTTCGTGTTTTTGCCTTTTATTTAAGTATCTACGAGATAATCGTGGTGGGCCGAATGTTTAAAATTATCCAGAAAGTAACTTCAGCACTACATTTTAGGGAAAGCGTAAATTTTTAGCGGTCCAGTGCCATTGATTCCAAAAATACTTCAGGTTATTTACTAAGGCTTATATTGTTTATATTCTTGAATTTCTTACTATTTGTAAAGTATTAGGAATAAAATGATTGGCGTCGCTACTGTGCCTAGTGTGCCCCCTTAAGTCGTCTTTACACTGAGCATTGGTAAATCATAAAATTTGTCACGAAATATGTTTTTGGAGCGACTTCAATACACTCACTGAAAAGTCGTTTAATAAGTTTATGCCGCAGTGTGAATTAATTTAGTACTGTGATGACCACGAACGTTTTAGAAGACAAGTTCCACCTTAGAAACTTCTAATACACAGATTTTGGAACATGCAAGATGCTTAGTCACTTAAAATGCGGATACCGCATCGCAAATTAATTTAGTACTGCGGCGGCCTGAACTTGTTTTAAATGTCTTTTTCGGGCGAACTTTAAGTAGGTCGGACAGATATTCTCGCAGTGGTACTCGAATGTCAATTAAAAGTTGCTAAGCATCCAGAAAAATATGACGGTGTTTGCATTGATTTCATAGATTTTTTAAACGAAAAATTATTTTCAATTTCTTCCCGGTTACTATGAGTTTGTAATGAAATCTTGCAAGTTGAATTTCAAAGACTTTTTGTTGGCCACCAAAGACTATATAATTGTCTTCGTTGGCCTATAACAAAATCGAACAATATCTATTGCATTTAAATCAACAATCTGACAGAGACCAAATTCCTCAACACTTAAACTTTTTCGTTAGTTCTTCTTTTCTTCAGGGTTTCATTATCTTGTTTGAACCACGTCAGAGGCTGAGAGGCGGCTCCGAAGAACTCTGACACCAAGGTGTGCTGTGTGCATGGTCAACTGACCATGTCACCTACACGAAATAATGATGATGATTATCTTGTTATGAAGAGCGTAGTTTGGTTTTGTGAGAATGGTCAGTATCTACTTAAAGATGTGAGTGATCAAGTTCCGTTGATTGAATGGAACCAAAAATTTCGGATTATTTTTGATATTAGTCTAGGTACATCTTCGAGCGAACGAACGAGCCTGTGTGAAGGCTCAATTATCTTTTGGAATTAACGCTTAATCCTGGGATAAGTTTAAACGAACGCTATATGGCGTTCGCCGTGTCTTTCGGTGATTCAAGCCTGCAATATCCTAGCCAGACTGGAAACAACTTTCACGAGCAATTCATGATATCGTAGGTACATCTTCCTAATACTTATAAATAAAATATTTCCCCAAAGGCGTTCCCTCAGTTTTCCAATCACAATGCATCGTTATTAGTATCCATTAATATCTTCATAAATATTCGATGGTTAAACGTAGGTACGGCAAGCTAATAAACAAATTGATCACAAAATTAAAAGCGACTGGATTGTCGGAATGGAAAGCGCTCTCGTCCATTATAATTTGCATGGGACGATAGGACGAAAAGGGGACAAAAAGTCCATCAAACATATTACGCGGGCCCGTTAGGCCGGCGCCCGTTTGATCAATATTCGAACGATCATAATCCGGACGTCCGTGTCCGGAGTTGAACGTGTCCGGGCAAATGGTCCCAGTCTGAAGGGTTCGTGAGATATTTGATATTTTGGTACTCGTATTTTTGTGCCCACTTGCGTCTATTTGTCTGTGCCGAGTGCCTGATAGAAAATTTATAATCTGTAACCTAGTTTTTAGGGTTAAAAAACCCTTATAGTTACCCTATTTAAGTTTGTTTTTGTGTCTGTTCTCGGTTTAGCTCAGAGACTTTTTGGATTGGGATAGGTTTACCCACAAATATTCTGATATCTATGGGTATACTTATAATATAAATCACGTCTAAACTATACATGTGCCTAATGTCGGGAGATTTTTTTCAAAAATATTGCCACTATTGCCAGTATACAATAATTGTTTTATTCAGGCGTCCGTTTTTGATATTATAGCTATATATAAGGCCACAAATTGCATTTTTTTGTTGGGGTAAATTTTTCCCACCCCCGGCAGGCTACATGGTTGTTTACTTATATCAATGAACTATAAGTTTGTTTATGGATACGTGAAAAAATTCAGGGCAATAGCATACTTTCCGATTTTATAACGAAAACTATAACAGCTAAGGAGGGTTAACAAGTCAAAGAGTTTTAGTTGACCGACTATTAAAACGATTTGCAACTACGGAACCCTACACTGCGCGTGGCACGAAACTCAGTTGTCCGGTTTAAAAAAAATATCTTTCTGATTCAAAAACACATCACTGACTGTTAGACGAGTGTTACAAGGAGTCAACAAAATTGTAAGCAAGTAATTTTATCCAATCTATACTATTTTTAACCGACTTCAAAAAAAGGAGGAGGTTCTCAATTCGTCATAATCTTAATTTTTTTTATGTATGATCCCCGATTTCTTGAAGACGCCTGGACCGATTTAAGAAATTCTTTTTTTGTTCGATAAGGAAATACTTTCAAAATGGTCCCATTAAATTTTTACCGAAAAATGATGAGCGCTTTTTGAAAAAATACACAAAAACCAAAAAAAATTTTACAAGTATGCCGTTTGGTTTACAGTTATTTAAATTTTATTCTTACGCTTATTGAAATAAATTGATAGGGTTGAAGTCGGTTTTTGTTTTTTGTTAAAAATATCTTAAATTATGTTGAAATGGCCTTAGAACTCGTCATCGTGGATGTTATTCAAGTTTGTACCACAAAATAAATAAATAAAATAAATAAATATATAGGGACATATCACACAAATTGAGCTAGCCCCACAGTAAGTTGTGAACTTGTGTCGTGGGATACTAACTCAACGATACTATATTTTATAACATATACTTATATAGATAAACATCCAAGACCCAGGCCAATTTAAAAAAGATCGTTTTCCATCTTGACCTGGCCGGGGATCGAACCCGGGACCTCCGTGTCGCAGGTTGGCGTGTTGACCGCTGCGCCACGGAGCTCGACATAACAAAATATATTATACTATCATAAAATGGAAAGAATCGATTGTTTCTTTGTACGCATTGAATAGGCACTGAAAGTTCAGGACTGATGTTCAAAATTCTTTGATCTACTATTTTATCTGCGGGTGATATATTTTCCGCGGACGAAGTCGAGGGAAAAATCTTAGTACGAAATTTAGTTTCAGCGGAAAATATCGCGAACTAAGCTAGCGATTTACAAATCCCTCATAATATTACGCGTTTCCTCAGAAATGTCAGAGATATACACACGTGTGATCTGCATGGATGAACTCGAAGTCAAAAGCTAGCTGGTAAAAAGTTCCCCAAAATATTTCAGTAGTTTATTCGTCAGTTTTTCCTCGTTTACGAAATTCCGGTATAACATACGAACAAAAATTATTCACTGCGAAATCGCGAGTGCTTTTAATTCGGAAAAGCTGTCGTGTATGAATCATATAAACTCTGGAACATTCTGCAACTCACAATCCGCCATTATTCTATATTCCGGATCCTGTCATTTATTCTTCGTAATTGCGGCTCATTTTGCATTTTCAATTCGTCGGTTTGTTCTATGGAGACACTCATTATGGTGAATGTTGACATATTTGGAGCTTCATTGAATGCTTTATTATATTATCATTTTAACAGACTTCCAAAATTTGGAACGTTCTCCTGTTTTTCACATTTACGATCACCATGTGTTCTTCTTTTGGAGACGCTGGCTTAATGACTCTTGGATACCCATTGCTAAAAGATTGAGTCATTTATTTTAGTAGTATAACATGTTTTCTTAATAATAACAATCTCAACAAAAATTATTCACTGCAAAATCGCGAGCACTTTTCATTCGAAAAAGCTGTCGTGTATGAATATTATTATCTCTGGAACATTCTGCAACTCACAATCCACCATTATTCTATATTCCGGATCCTGTCATTTGTTCTTCGTAATTGCGGCTCATTTTGCATTTTCAATTCGTCGGTTTGTTCTATGGAGACACTCATTATGGTAAATGTTGACATGTGTGAGGCTTCATCGAATGCTTTATTATATTATCTTTTAACTGACTTCCAAATATGGAAGGTTCTCGGTTTTTGAATTAACGACGCCGATTTAATTATTCTTTAATATATTTACAAGACTAAGTCAAAGAAGTAATATACTGGCATGCTTTGGTTATGTGATGAGAAGAGACTAAGAAAAGCTCTAACTGTGAGGGTTGATGGGTATAGGGGAAGAGGTAGTAGGCTAAAACAGATATGGATATGAAAGAGATATAAGTGGATGCGAAAATTGTGGGGAATAGAGAATTGTAGAGATAAAAGACTTAATGCGCCGACCCCAGATAATAGGATAAGGTAAGGCAGTTGATGATGATAAGTCATTTATTTTAGATGTAAATGTAACATGTTTTCCTGATTACAAAAATCTCAATAACAGGTGAATCAAATAAACCTGTTAAATTCATCCAGTTTCATGGGATTTTCCTTATATTTTATAACGCTCTTGACGCCTGAGGGAGATGTTTTCAAATTGATACAAGAAACTGAAGCGGCCAGGGGAAGCGGCCGATCCCGGTGAAGGGGCGTTGAGTGGCTGTGACGCCTTTGGGTAATTTATGACTGTTTGTGTCGTTATCACTGACAGGTTCTGATACCTTCGTAAATACTATTTTGGAGACTTTTGCGGATATCATTTTTCTGTTCTATTATTCTACATAATGAAAAAAGACAACCTATGTGGCCTAGTATTCGTTATGTCAGGCTGTCGCAATGTAGGTGTCGGGTTCGATCCCCGGTCAAACCAAAATGGAAAATTATATCTTGTTTAGATTGATGCAGGTTTGAGATATTTATCTATATATGTATTGTTTATTTATAATCTTGGAAAAGCGTTTGAATTGATGCGAGATACTTCTAGATAAAGTCTAGTCACATAGATGTGAAAGGGTTTTGAGTGAATGTGTCTCTTTGAGGTAAAATGACCATTTGTATCATCATTTCAGGGTGGGTATGTGAAATACCTTTGAAAATACTTTTTTTGCTTTTCTTATATTGCTTTATTGCTAGATGCTTGAAGTTGCTTGAAGAGGATTTTAATCAATGAAGATTCTGAAGCGGTCCTGTAAAGTCTAATTTCATAAGAGTAAAAAGCCTTAAGCATTAATAGATACTTCTGGATTTTATGTACTGACTGTTTGTATCGTGTAGATACCACTGGTAGGTAAATATACATTTGAAATCATAACATATTTTTAAATCTTTAGCAGGTATAAATTTGATTTATCGTATATGAAGTGAATTGATGTATAATGGTTTCGTCTGGTTGTGCCTTATCACTAATGCCTTCGGTATTATTGGAATGGTATTGTTTCTTCAAATATGAACGATTTCGTTTTTAAGTGACCATGTAAGTAGTTATTTTTCCAACCGGGACTCTACATTCTTATTTTATACACAAAGTTTCTCGTTAAAAGGCTCTGCCTACTCAGTTAGGCAAGTTAAACATTGGCATGAATCAGCATTGAACCACAGTTTCGAATAGATAACGCTCAAATAAAGGCAGATAAAAAAAGCGTTGCCCCTTTGATCGTGCATTAGGGAGGGTGTGACCGTAAACAGATTTTTCAGAAACACGACACCGAAGGGGGTAGCCCTCGCCCCGGAGGCGACTGACGAAGTTAACACGTTTTGTAGCCAGCATTTTCCGTCGATACCTACCCTTTGATAACAACGACTCATAGTTACTTACTGATGACACGATATTTTGGGTGACATAGCGTGTCACGTGATTTAAGTACTTACTTGAACATAAAACAATTTTTTTGGTCTAGTGAACACGGTCGGTGTAACTCGGCTGAAAAGTCTGGGGAAAAAAGGTGTGATTCGCATTAATTCCTGATTTTGCATTTAATAATTACTTGAATCTTGGTTATAAAATATATAAATTAAACACCTAGTAAGAAAGTATGAATAAAATAAATCTTTATCACTTTGTCGTTCCTTTATGAGTTAAGATCATTGGGAGCATTTTATAGAGATCTGGTAAAAACTTTTTACATACTTTACTTAATAATACACATTTTTAGTGTGTTTTTTGGCCTATGACCTTACCATGTTCCCCAATGAAATTTTTTATAATAAGTAAAGCGCGAAATCAACCTGATAAATTATGTATTTTGAAAAAAATTAAACTGGATAGATATAAAACGGACATTGGGTCTAAGGCTTTAGGCTCTGTCTACCCCGTAAGGGATAAAGACGTATTACTATGTATGTATGTATTCGATAAATCTCGGTCACGAAAATCTTAATTAACGCTATTGTGAAATTTTAATTAACATATTATAACTTCATTTAAACAAACCGAATATCGCTTAGCATGCATTAGCATTACTTGAACAATTCAATTTAATTGCTTTGATGTATGCTCATTAAAATTACATACGTATGTAATCACATATACATATATATTCTCTACCCTATGCCATATCTAACAAAGGAGGTATAGGAGGGATCCTATACCTCCTTTGTATCGTGGTCGATCGTAATGCTAGTAGTCTGTAGCTCTTGGAATTCATTAATAAATTTCCTTTTTTTTCTACTTAACTATAAAAAAAATGATCTTAGTTTTCATGACGTAAAAAGGCCAGAAAATGCCCATTTTCAGGCTTGGTTTTGATTATTTAGCTTGGAAAAGCCCATTTTTACCAATAAGATCTTTTGTCATGCGACGGTTCTATCTACCCCGCAAGGGCTAAAGACATGATTATGTATCTGTAGCCCGGCTTAACTACTGATAGAATGTATCAACTATCAATATAGCGTATAGTAATATGCCATTACTTGAAGCTTATCCCGTCACAAGCCACATGCGGGCTTGATCTCAGGCTATGGTTATAAGTATGAGTAGCACTAGTATTGGAAATGGGCAACAAACTTATAGCAATATCCTCATTTGGCCCGTGGCCGTTACTTGTTAGTGCCTAAATGATTTTGACGTTAAATTAAATAAAAACGCCAGAATGCTTTGATTCTGGTCCAAGCCTTGCATTCTCATATTCAACAGACGAAAAAATCGTAGGGGACCTATCTCTGCTCACAGAAGTACCCCAGGTATGACCCCAGACTAAGCTAAATCGATTTTTCGCCCCTAAAAATAAATATGAGTTATAACTTTTAGTCAATTTCATCACATCGTTGAAGCGTTTCTTAAAATATAGACTACCTACAAACAAATATACGAAATCGATCGTTTTAAAGCCTTTCTTTCTAGGTAAATTGTAAGTAACGAGAAAGAAAGTATTTCCAGTATCTGATAAAGTCCAACATAATACTTATGTATCAAAACTCATAGTTTAATAAACTCTTTTTAAATTTATTTATAAACAATGTTGTGTGATGAATGTGTACTTTCTTTTAAAAATAATACAATGTAAAACCATTAAATGTAAATTAACATAATAATATGTTATTAATACGGTCTATTTTAGAGTTATGCTTCGAGCTAGTGCATTGAGTTGCGGCATTGCCCTGCATTTGTACCCGATTATTATCGCCTACTGATCGAGCAAAGCTTCATTAATAATGCGACATCGTCGCCGCACTGGTTTGTGTTTGGTAAGGTGTGATTAGTTGTTAATTAATAGGCTGGCTTACTGCGTCAAAATAAGAATAATGAAATAATTCCGTCAGTTAGAGATAATCAAGAAATATATATTTTCTTTCGTTAGTTAAGCAATAAATGATAAAAATATAATAAAGCGCGTCTAAGTTCATGACTTTAAACAGTTTGCTAAAAAGTGTACCGGGCAGTGATGTCACACGAAATCAATTCGTCATTTTGTGTCTAATTGACAAATAAAATACGTGTCAAATGTTTTTTTAGGAAACAGATGTCAAATGGCGACCAAGTACCGGTAAACGCAGCATCGGACACCCACCGATCAGGTGATTGGATAACCTGACCAAGGTTGCAGGGAAACTCTGGATGCATTTATCTAGTCGCTGCCGTCCAGTCTGGAAATTCTGAAATGACTTGTACCAATTGCGATAAATCCGTCAAATGCAATTAGTAACAGTTACGAAACTTAAAAAAAATCAGCTGATCTGTCATTTTGCAATTGATATCCGTTAATATTTGTGTATTATTTTAAGTTATGGAGTTTCTTTTTCAACTGAAAAGTTTATTTTGTGTGTACCTAAGTACATTGCGTCGGGGGATTAAAAGTGAGTCACGGGAAAAACCGCATTGCGTTCCAGAGGCATACTAATTTGTCCATAATATTTTGGACGGCTGAAAAGTAGTTCGTGGTGGGTGATTCATCGCATCGAACGGGCGTAAAGATTTTCTTTACGTACGCTCAATGTGATTAGCGATTAATAACTTATTAGCTTCTTTAATTTCTACCTCCTCTTTCTTTTTATAACTGTTACTAAGTTTAAAGCCACTTATATAAGTCGCTTTACGTTTTCAATAAAAATCTGATTATGGAAAAACATGCAAAACCTCATCTTAACTAAACTGGAGTAAAGGCACAACACAGCGATTGATATTTGGTAGTTTGCATTTTTTATATATACTTATAATAAAGTCAGGCTTTATTATGTAAATGACCAGGGTAACCTGCATGCCAAACTGTTATAAACCAAATTTTTTTTTTCTTATATTACATTTTTTCATTGTTTGGCGAAGTAGCCTTATAGATGAAGGAGTGACTCACCTTTACTTAAGGAACCACATTAAAAGAATTAAAAAAAAAAGATTTACAGCAGATAGAACTCTCGGTCGTCAAACTAGCTCTTCAAATGTGGAAGTCATAAAAATAAGGCACATTATTTCAAAAATCTACCTTTGCTACGATACAGAGAGATGAGAAAAAAGTCCTCTCTATGTTTCTACGCTGCGTAAGGTACCTTATGAACGAACTTCAAAGAAAGGTTTAATACTACATTGAAATATTCCAGACACATAAATATATCTTCATTAAACTCATAAAGTTGTAGACAGTTCTCGTTATCCTGCTATCAAGACCAATCTAGCTCCAACTCCCTAAGGATCTAGTAGCATTCACACATTGTTGCGAACTAAAACGCCATATTCATTCCAACAGTGTTTACGAAGTAGATCATTATTAGCGGCAAGAATTACAATAAAGGGCACATTGCAAATGGATCTCGATTAGGGTCGTATGAACATCGGTTCGCGGCTGTTTAAAAATGATGCATCATCATCGGGAAATCTAGACAAAGCCAGACGGGGACACATTTGCGATTCTCTTCGATACCCGTCCTTATTGTACGCTGCGTTAACGCCACTGCGCGTGCGTTATCCTCCCACTTGCCTCTCGTTCCCTCCTATGCGTTGCGGCCCTCCGTCCCTCTCACTCCCGGGAGGGTCGATCTATACCACGCTAGGTACGACTACGGTACGGTACCGTCCAGCTAGTACGCAGGTTTCTGGCGTCTGACATTAACGTCAGTAGTTGCTGGCCAGGTTTCGGTACGAATCGCGGCCGCTAACATGTCGCGCGCCGTGCTTTTTATTAGTGTTTTTACCATATTTTTGGACGTCCTACATGCTGGACAGGTAAGATGCACCATTTTGTTCATTTTTGACGATGTATTTTGGTAATTTGAAGGCAGCGTTGCCATGCCGGGGCCACTAAGTCGAAAATCGATTGACGCGTACGGAAATGTTTTCACGGCGGTGTAAAATAGTGCTCGCTGAAAAGAGCCGATTTGTTGAGACGCGGATGCCATAAAAGTTTTTATTTTAAGCATTTTATGCGGCTTTTTGTTGTGTTCAATGAAAAAACGGTATATTGCGTAACAAATGCGAACGTCGCAGTCAAGTTTACGTTAGTTTGTGCGACGTCAAACGTTTTATTACCTATTCATTAAAGTTTTTCATGTGTTCCTAAAATATTTGTGAACACTCTAGAAAGTCTAGAATGTGAGAGGTTACATTTTAATGCTCCAAACGTTATCTATAAAAATAATGAGTATGTTTCGCATATGTTTTTTCAGGTTCAGAATTTGCATAAAATTGTTATTGCTGATATTTTTCGTATATCCACCTGCGACCCTCGCAATCCGACGAAAGCCGAAGCCCAAACATTGGAGCGTTTACCTTTGGTATCTACCCTGCTCGGATCAGAAGGGGTAGAGGTTAAACAGCACGCGAGGAGCTTCCCTAGGTCATTAAATTCGAGTAAAGCCCTACGTGCAAAAGTATCCGTTCCATTGTTCTCTAGAACGTTATATTAAAATTCAAACCACGGTTAAAAATGTTGTTAAGTAATAACTAGCGTGAATATAAATAATACAGCGTAATAAACCTGACTTAGATTAATAAGTAAATAAAATTGAAGTTAACTGAGTTTTTATTAAAATTTAAAATATCTACTATTTACAAAATGCCCACAATATATCTATAAAAAACAATAGATTATTTAAGCTGTATTTTAATCTTATGTATTGATGATTAAACGAATTCATATGACATGACGCTAGATTATTTCAAATGAAAAAAATTTGCTCTATCAAATCAAAATGGTCCATTGGTGGTATGGTCTATTAGATTGCTTTGTAATGTACAAATCTACATTTTAAAGCTTTATACAACCTTTCCGAATAATATTACCCGTCTTCAACAATAATTGTATGATAATTACAACGCGTATCTCGAGTAATGATCAATTAATATTCAAATTCGGGTTATCATAATAGCTATTGCTATAAATCCGTTACATAACCATCCCCATGCAAATTCCGATCAATCAATCAATTCCAGTTAAGAGCGATCGCGATTAGGGATTGAGATGAGATAGCAGGTCTTCTTCCTCTATCTATATAGACCTAAATTAATCTATACTTATATATACATATGTAGGTAGAGTCGAAAAAAAAAGAGAAAAGCTTGACCTATAATACAAAATTTGGCGATTAATAGAAATAGTAACTCAGGTAGTCAATTTCATGTCAATTATAAAGTAGTTTTGAGAAGAGTAGTAAAAGAAAAGATTTTTTTAAAGCAATTGGATATAGAAAACGTAAGGACGGGTTTTTATTAAAGGACAGATGAAAGGAACACTAAAAAGTAAATACGATTAATGAAATGAATGACAAATAGTAATTAAAAAGCTTAAAGTTTACGATCTTACATATAATAGATAGATCTAGAACAAGGAAGGTGGATTGACACATGTTAAAATATATTGGAAGATGATATTAGCCAGGGATAGATTACGGCAAGCGCTTCCCATCAGGTAAACCGTATGTCGGTTTGACGGAACAAGCTTTTGGCGAAGAATGAGAAGTGGGACATAACGAAGTGTACAATTCAAAGAAGGATTTAACCAGTATTAAGATCTCATTTTATCTAATCGATCTATACAATACTTATAAAATTCCTCCATCTTTTACGCTCTATCAAATTGGGGTAAAAAACAATCAATCGCAATACTAATAGGTATGCTTATTAATAAATAAATAAATAGATAAATATATAGGGATATATCACACAAATTGAGCCAGCCCCACAGTAAGTTGTGAACGTGTGTCGCAGGATACTAACTCAACGATACCATAATTTATAATATATACTTATATAGATAAACATCCAAGACCCAGGTCATACTGAAAAAGATCGTTTTCCATCTTGTCCTGACCGGGGATCGAACCAACCGGGACCCCCGTGTCGAAGGCTGGCGTGTTGACCGCTGCGCCACGGAGCTATTTAATTTTAGGAAATCAGGTGCGATGTAGCTACAAGAACCGACTTGTATTTATTTATGAACTTAATTGGATGATCAAAGGCAAAACAAAATAAATTAATAAAACAAGACGCATTTTTTTTAATCTATGAATTTAACTGTTTATTCTGTTTATTATAGCTATAACTAGTTTCCAAAAACACATTAATAATAGATCTATTTTAAACTCTTAAAGGCAATCATCAGAAATAACTCGCTGCTCTAGCACGCCTAAAGGACACTCTAATTTGGTCCATTCCGAGATTGCAAAATGTCCGACAGTTGGTCTATCTGCTCTCTAGAGGCTCAAGTTTGGTTTGTAATTAGAACAATCACTGGTTGCCATTGCGTCACTACGTTTGAGTAATAGTAACTCTTTACGTGATTCACATTTCAAATTTGAATCACGAGAAGGTAATGCGTATGAAAATGCGTATTTCAAAGAGATAAGTGTATAAAAATATTTCGGACTTTGCCTTAAAATACTTTTATATTACTTGGTTCACTCAAAAAGTACGTTTTTAAGTTTTTAAAAATTAATTATAATTTAAGTTGAAAACAGTAGCATCTTGCGATCAATAACTTGCCTTAGCAAAAAATTATCGCCTATGTTCGGAAATGGAAGGATTCTTGTGATCATTCATACCTATATCCGTTGAGGCATTTCGAAGTTATGGTGGCATAAAGAAACTCGCATATATATTTACTTACATAAATAAACTCTAAAACAATTTACTTCCTTTTGGCAGACGTGTTAAACATTAATTTGTCAATGACGCAATAGTTTCATTAGACTCTAAAGAAATGGAACTAGAAAGTCTCTAATGCATTATTAGATTACAATAAGTTTAATACGATTGGAACGAGAGTCTTTCTTCCGGCAGAAATAGCGCAGAAAAAAAACTGGAAAACTACGAATGCAATTAAAAAACAAAAGAGCTTATGTAAAATTAGCAGTATGGGGCTGTTTCCAATCTCACGTTACCTGACTCCTAGGTTTCGCTCAAATTGAACTACAAATACCGATTTAATTTAAAGTCTGCGAGGGATGGTGGTGCGGCTTTGTGTCTCACAGACGGCTTTAATCTATAAACGATTTTATTGTATATCTAAAATCTCTCTCGATGAGGCTGAAAAACCTAATGCAAAGAGCTTATGTTAAATTAACCGTACGGCACCAGCGTTTTCAATCTCGCATTACCTGACTTCTAGGTTACGTTCAAATTAAACTACAGATCCCGATTTAATTTAAAGTCTGCGAGAGACGGTGGTGCCGGTTTGTGTCTTACAAATGGTTTTAATCTATCTATAATCAATTCTATTGTATTTCTATCTAATATGTATCTATTATCTCTCCCGGTTATCTAGAAAACCTACTTAGATAGTTTCTAATGCATAATTGCATTCTATAAAAAGTTAAATATGATTGGAACGTGAAATTTCTTCCTTCCGGCACAGAACAAATACTGGGAAATCTTAGAATGCAAATAAAAAACAAAAGAGCTTATGTTTAATTTGCAGTATGGTACCAGCGTTTCCAATCTCGCATTACTTGACTTCCAGGTTTCGCTTAAATTGAACTACAGATCTCAATTAAATTTAAAGTCTGCGGGTGACGGTGGTGCGGCTTTGTGTCTCACAGATGGTTTTAATCTTACGAGTATCGATAAACGATTCTATTGTCTTTATTTCTATTGTATTTCTATCTATTATATATCTAAGATCTCTCCCGCTAAAACTAAAAAACTAGATTGTTCCTAATGCATTATTGGATTCCATAAAAAGTTTGATACGATTGGAACGAGAAAGTTCTTCCTTCCGGCACATAACAAAAACTGGGAAAAGTGAATAAAAATAAAAAAAGGAGCTTATGTCAAATTAGCAGTACGGTACCAGCGTTTCCAATCTCGCATTACCTGACTCTAGGTTTCTGCTCAAATTGTACTACAGATGCCTATTTAATTTAAAAGTCTGCGACGGACGGTCGTGCGGCTTTGTGTCTCACAAATGGTTTTAATCTATCTATATACGATTCTATTGTATTTCTATCTATTGTGTATCAAAGATCTCTGTCGATAAAACTGAAAACCCTAATGCAAAGAGCTTAAATAATATTAGCAACACGGGACCAGCGTTTCCAATCTCGCATTACTTGACTTCCAGGTTGCGCTCAAATTGAACTACAGATCTGGATTAAATTTAAAGTCTGCGACGGACGCTGGTGCGGCTTTGTATCTTACAATTGGTTTAATCTATCTATAACCGATTTTTGTGTATTTCGACTGATCCAGTAATATATTCTGACAGATTTCGTCATAAAGAACGAAAGAAACCAGAAAGTTTTGTACCTAACCATTTCTTGAAAGATTCCTCCCAATAAAACTTCGACGTCAAATGCAAACAGAAAACAAATCTTTAAGTAAATTTGTACTTTATAATCTGAATTACCTGACTTCCAGATATTCAGCTGAAATGGAACTACAGTCATCCTGATTCAATTTCAAGTCTGCGACGGTCGGTCGGCCTCAATGTCGCTTGTGGGATTCTTTTCTATTTCTGAGGGGACTTATTAAATTCTGAGTGATTTGTTGGAAGTACTAAGCTTGCAGGTTTTACTGCGTATAAAAAGACCCATACTATTAGGCAAAATGGTGAAAGACTGAAAAGCCCACATATAAAAGAAAATTATAAGTTTTTTACCTGCGCAGACATATAATAAACATAAAACTTTTACGTTGACTGTACAGAAAACAAACGTGCTAATGTAAAATCTGCCAAGTCCAATCTGAATTACCTGACTTCCAAGTACCTAGCTCAAACTGAACTACAATCATCCCGATTTCATTTAAAATCTGCGACGGTCGTACGGCCTCAATGTCTCTCGGAGGATTTTATTCTATTTCGAGAGGTTCGTATTAAATTCTAAGTGATTCGTAGGCGGTGTAGACTTGTATTAATCTGTAGGTCATGTGAATATTAAGCGGGGTAGGAGAAGCGTTACAAATATCAATTTGAAAAAAAAAAATGTCCTCATTACGTACATGAGTTAGTAATCTGGACTGTTATAATTATGCAGAAATCAATAACACAAAAAAATTAAATAAAAGAAGTATCATCGGTTATCAAGATCACTTTATAATGTCTCTTTTGCAAGGTTTTATATCGTTTGTCTCCTGTGCTTGATCCCAATGTCAGTAATAATATCTTGTAGTATAAATGGAGTTAACCGAGCTCCCGGGGTTCTATTGAGTTTTAATTTTGTATCATGTGTAAAATCATAGAATAAAAAATAACCCTCTCTCTAAAATATTTTATACATAGATCAAGATGTAGATAAATTCGCGTGTCTACTACTAATAAAATGTCAACGTACTGACTGATCTCGGTGTCTGATGAATGATAAAGAACTTCTCAACTGGGTATTCAGTGCAAACAGAATACAAGTTACTACGTAAGAATTCAGTGTGTAAAATTTTACTAAATAATATGCTCACAATAAAACTTATGAAAGATGAAACCTTTGATCGCACTAAATTATTTGGTAAATTTAAATAGGTAATGTCTGTAATAAAGTATTTTTTTTAAGCTATGTATGTCAAAAGAACGTGCCTAGTGGACATTTCTTCTTCTTCTTCTGTTGTACGTGATGGCTCCCACCGAAGTTTCAGTGATTCTGCCAATATCCAGTTTAATGAGATACAAAGTATCGGTGTTGTACGGTATAATTTTAACAAGTAGCAATCAAAAATGGCGTAGGTTCTTTGATAGCCTCGTGGGAGTTTCTGGTGACAAATTTATACGAGTCCATTTAACAGTATACTTTTACTATTTCATAAATTGTTCATAGGCACTACTTATACTACACCAATTTCATATTAAACTTTATGATCATCTGAGGCAAAACCCAGCTGCAGTTGTTGATTTCCCACCAAAAACTCCAGGATATTTCTTAAAAATTCATATAAATTCTGAACATTCAGCAGCGTCAGTGCTATAATCACTCTGTAGGTGTAGCAATCAGAGCGTGCATGGATTAGGTGACGTGCTTCGGGAGTCCATTAAAACTTGTGCGGTTTTCTGCACAACTCTCGACGGGGTTTTATTTTAAACTGAGATGCTTGGCCTTAATTATAAGGAGTTGTTTATCAATATTTTAAGTAAGTACAAATATATAATGATCGAAGTTCATCCATTATCAATTAAAGAATAAGTGAGATATATTCAAACTGTTTATTTTGTGACCTTTAGCGATTATTAGCTTTTCTTTGTTGTCCGCCTGTTACTAAAATTATATATACCTATATGATAATGCGGTAATATTTGGTGTTTTTTGCGGTATTTTTTGAAGTCCGTGACTGGCAATTTCACAAATGCTTTTTAGTCTCAGCATTATTCTACAAAAATATACTTTAGGCCTCCTCCAACTATTGGCACAAAGTTTTTCTGATAAATAACTTACTTTAGTCTTGATCTTGGAACTTGATCATGTAAATAATTCGGTTAGCGTCTGGTGGCGACGCGCGACGTAAAGAGTAGTTGTGGCGGCTTAACCGAGTTACTGCACGGAGGCGTAATTGGAACGAGTCGCCCATTTTTCTCCTCTCATACCCTATCAGCGTCGTAGACGGTAGAAACAATTTATCGTTCAATATTTAACACTTTTCTTAGTCGCAATTTATTGAAGTTGTATACCTATATGCATTAAATGTATTTTATCTTGGCTTTTATTGTTGAAAAATACAAATTGGTACTTACACTTTGTACCCGATTTGCCAGTTTGTATTTAACTGTGAATAAGCCAAAGGAAACTTTTGTAGTTTTAGTTTAAGCGCAAATATTTTTCCACGGGTGACTCATGCTAGGAACTATTTCTCATACGTTCTCATTAACAAATATTTCATTACTTTTATATCATGAGTACACAGACACACGTACTAGTAAACTTTACGGATACCATACATCGCATCTTTCAACTTCGAATTACAGTAGCACATTTAAGTCTGACTCGTTGCAAAGCACACGTTTTCGACATATAGTCTAATGTAGACTAGATCTGACACTAAATAGCAGCCAGTCAGTCGTAACGAGGGTAGAGTAAGGGCAATGAACGATAATTCGCATTAAGGGCACATTTGGAGTGCCTAGCACGATATTTCAGTGTCTGAAGCTAGTAAGTTATGGAAGCTATGTCTTAGATCATCCGTCTTTTTTATTTTTTTGTAACGTTTTTGAAATATAGCCTAATTTAGACTTTACTTTGAGTTAACACTCAACTAGACAGCCGTAACGCTGGTTAGAGTAAGGGCAACGAACGGATAATTCGAACTAAGAGCACAATTAGAGAGCCTAGCACGATATTTCAGTGTCTGAAGCTAGTAAGTTATGGAAGCTATGTCTTAGAACTTCCGTCTTTTTTACTTTTTTCTAACGTTTTTGAAATTTAGCCTAATTTAGACTTTACTTTGAGTTAACACTCAACTAGACAGCCGTAACGCTGGTTAGAGTAAAAAAAGGGTAACGAACAATAATTTTTACAAAGGGCACAATTGGAGTGCCTAGCACGATATCTCAGAGGGTACTAAAGCTAGTACGTTAAGGAAGCTAGGTCTTAGAACATCTGCCTTTTTTATTTGTTTTAAACGTTTTTAAAATATAGTCTAAAGTATACATATATGAGCTGACACTAACTAGCTCATTCAGTTGTAACGAGGGTAGAGTAAGGGCAACGACCAGATAATTCGCACTAAGAGCACAATTGGAGTGCCTAGCACGATATCTCAGGGTCTAAAGCTAGTGAGTTATGGAAGCAAAGTCTTGGCACATCAGGCATTTTTATTTGTTTCTGTCATTTTGAAATATAGCTTTAACTAGACTTTACTGTGAGTTAACACACAACTAAGTAGTCATCCGTAACGAGGGTTAGAATAAGGGCAACGAACGATAATTCGCACTAAGGGCACTATTGGAGTGCCTAGCATGATATCTCAGATTCTAAAGCTAATAAGTTATGGAAGCATGGAACAACCGTCTCTTTTATTTGTTTCTCACGTTTTTGAAATATAGCCTAAAGTAGAATTTGCTGTAAGTTAACACACAACTAGTCGGCCGTAATGAGGATTAGAGTAAGAGCAACGAACGATACTTCGCACTAAGGGCGCAATTGGAGTTACCTAGTATGATATCTCAGAGTCTCAAGCTAGTAAATTATAGAAGCAAAGTTTTGGAACATACCTAAGTCTCGAACTCGCACTCGTCTTTTTTAATTGTTTCTAAGGGTTTTTTAAATCACTACTTATTATAAAACAAAGTCCTCCGCCGCGTCTGTCAGTCTGTCTGTTCACGATAAACTCAAAAACGACTGCATGGATTTTCATGCCATCATCATCATCAGGTTTTTTTTGTCTCCACTGCAGGAGCATGACCCTCACTGTAGTACCAGAGCCATATATTAGCTAGTACAGTCAGAGGATTTTATTCTTCAGTGGAGATTACAGGAGACTTTCATGTAATTTTCACTTAAGAGGAATAGTATTAAAGATTTGATTGTTTGTTTGCATTGAATAGGCGGCGGCTATGTCTCACATTTCTGAAATATAGCCTAAACTAAACAGAAGCTAGTCGGCCGTAACGATGAACAGGCAATGAACAGATATTTTGCGGTTAGGGTTTACTTGGAGTGTCAAGCACATCATTTTCAGAGGAATGCTAATACACAAACAGACAAGTGAAACTTATAACACCAGTATTTATGCCCCGCAAAAACAAAAACCCCGCCTTGAAGTTTTTAACTTCGTATAAAGTGAAGCTTTCCCGAATCCCACACAGTCGTTACGGTAAGCCGTTGAAACCACATCGAACGATTGTAGTTTTCAACCTTTCCAATAGTTTCATGGCTCTACTTACCTTAAAGACATAGATACTATAATGCCTTTGCCTCTGATACCTTTATTTGTAATTCTACAGGAAGAGATGTGTCGTCCGGAGCCGGAGGCATGCGCTCTGGCTCACGCTCTGGCAAGCTTAGTTTCAAAAAGTACCGTTAGATGGCTGGCAGTAAGCCCACTGCTAGTTACCTAAACTAATCAGAATGAGCGTAAAAAGGATAGGACGCAACGCAGTAAGGAATCCAACAAATGAGAATACAATTACTAGATACTTATACATTGATCTTCATTTAAAGCCTCCCCAAATCCAGGGTCCCAATACAGTCATTACAGTAACTTGAGGGAATTCAGAGCAAGCCGCTGAAACTACAGCGAACGGTTCAACTTTCTAACCTTTCCGATTCATGGCTGCATTTAAGTTAAGGTTCAATATTATTTGTCTGTATTTTACATTTTTGTTTGATTTTTACTATATTTCATTTATTCTGATATTTATGAAGCCTTGTTGTTTTCTAGGCATATCGTTACTCAATAAAGATAGTGTTGAGTACATGAATTCTGGTTGGTTAGAAATCCAATGTAAAGAAAATAACCTTTTCATATCTTTCGCTGAACTTCGTATAAGTGAAGCCTTCTAAAATTCCAACTACAGTCAGCGGGTTTCGCTCGATTTGGCAATAAAGCCGCTGAAGAAGCCACAGTGAACGCCGCGTAGAGAATGCTTGAAGTTTCAAACCTTTTTCATTAGATTAATGGCCCCACTTACGAGTACGATAAAGCGTAGAGTTACATAGAAACATCGTATGCTGTGTGGTTTTTAGCAGAGTAGAATAGGACGACTTCAAGTCTTCCCGTGGATTTTGTAGAAGTCCATCAAGTAACGTGGACGAACGCCGTTAGTACGCTTTAGTCTAAACTTGGTAAAACAGTTTTAATTTGAAATAAGATAAATTTCGTGAATATTTTTTTTATTTTCTCATTATATGGTGGATACAAAGTTGTAACGCAATCAGTGGTGCCATCTATGTGCCACTGTCTGAACAATTCGTGTAAATTAGAGGTTGGGACCACATAACAGTACTTACGTGAGTACAGGAACAGTTTCATGAAATGGGTAGTGGGGGCGTACTTGACTCTGTAGGATTACTCAGGAGTACAAGTTAATCCTGCCCGTTTATAGCGGCTGTAATAATATAAAGAGCACTACTTTGATGGTAGTCTCTTTTATTTCGCTTTTTATATGCGTTTTATTAAAGTGATTCTGTTCTATGAGTTTTACGACGACTGTAAATGTAATGTGTTTACTAAGCTATTTCACTTAATTGATTTGCATCATTTGAGAATTCTCAAATTACAAACAAGTGAGAACCTGTAAATGATCGGGCTAAAGAAAAACATTGAATGTAATAAGGTTTATTCGTATGATGCTGGGTTCTATCCCCAGCCAGGTCAAGATGGAAAACGATCTTTTTCAGATCAGTCCTCGGTCTTATATATTTATCAAAGCTAAATTTTAAAGCAGCGTTTCTTGTGACAATACTACATTGCTGGTTTGTGTACCAGCCAAAAATTACAAGACTTGCGTAAATGTCACTGACCGACTAATTTGATACTGTTAATGAATTTATTTATCGGCGTTTGTGGTAATTCCGTCGTGATACGAATTTTGGTTTTTATCTAAAGTCAGAGCCAGTACTTTTAAATTACTTTGTATAATTCGTATATTCTACATCAAAAAGATTTCAGTGAATCAAAAAACATCCTGTATGTTTTGTGGTGTCTCAATAGCTACGTACAATACAACATCTTTTATTGATTTTATAATAGATACTTATATAGATAAACATCCAAGACCCAGTTCTATCTGAAAAAGATCATTTTCCATCTTGACCTGACCGGGGCTCGAACCCGGGACCATCCGTGTCGCAGGCAGGTGTGTTGACAGCTGCGAGCTCGTCAATAATATATCCGCATGCCGCCCCATACATAGTGTTGCGATGCCCGACAGGGTTCATGTTGTACCTACAATTGTTGAATGACTACAGTCATTAAACAATTGTAGGTACAACATGAATGACACTACAGTCATTCAACAATTGTAGGTACAACATGAACCCTGTCGGGCATCGCAACACTATTATGGAACGGCATGCGGATATATTATTGACGAGCTCCGTGGCGCTGTTGAGATCTTACAATAGTAGTATTGTCTGTACAGTATGAAAATGAAACGAATAAATGAAATGGAAATTTACAAATTGTGTGAAAGGCGGCCTTCTCGCATTGCAATTTCTTCCAGGTAACTTTTCATAACTAAACAGTTGCTTAAAGGGTAGTTTGTGTTGTGTGTTGTCCTCTGTTTGCTAGCGTTAATTGAGATGTTTATTTGGGTAGCACCACTCGCTCCAGAGTTGCCATGTGGTATGCGTCACTCTGGCACGTGCCTGTCACCCTTTGACGTCGGTCGCAGTCACACGTGAATATTAATCAATGTGTACCAATAATTTGTGTTTGTTGTTTCAATCAATACCCGAATATAATTGATACGATCGTATGTAACCCAGGGAAACTAATCTTGATGTCGAAAATATAATGCTTTTCTCAAATTAATAAATATTCATTAAGTAAACAAGTTTTTAGTAATCAATCAAAAAGTACCACAGATTATGCTATAGCAATTTTTTTACCTGTGATCTAACGGTCCATGAAATGTAGTTTGATACGAGAAAAAAAAAGCTAAACAGCATTATTAGATTTTATTAATATCTTTTGATTATTTATCTTGACATATCCTTTCGCTTAAATAAAACCGAATGCGGATAATACTTATTATGCCAGGCAAACAATTGAAGATTGTATTCATAAGAAACTTAAAATACTTACTCGTCTTTGCAAAAACGAAAAATAAAAACTCGGTAACACCGATTAAGCTCTTTACTTTAGACGAATGATGACTTTGCTGCTCAGACATTGACTCACACATTTTTATGTGGCATGCGAGTGGCCTATGGCCCTGTCTATTCTAAGAGAGTTTAGTGAAATGAATCAGTTAACTGGTATTTCCGATTTAAAGAAGCAACACACAGAATAACAAATGTTTTTGGGAGAGCTACTAATAGAAATAGATCTTTCACGCTGGTCTGGGAGAAAAGAAAAAGAACCGGCCAAGTGCGTGTCGGGCCACGCGCAGTGTAGGGTTCCGTAGTTGCGAATCACAACTTTCATATCACACTGTTCACACTCGCACATCACAGTTTAACGACCAAAAACATGTAACGATGAAAAATGTATGAAATTTTACATTTTCCAGTACATTTTATAAGTTGGTTGCCTATAACTTTTTAGTTTGTTGTTTGTTGTTTTTCGTATGTGTAAGTGGCCAACACTGGTGTCAGATTTTTCAAGCTGCCTTAAGGCATCTGACATAGCTTAACGACTGCCATCAACGATGACAGCCGGGACCAACGGCTTAACGTGCCTTCCGAAGCACGGAGGAGCTCGAGATATTTTTATACCACTTGCGGTCACCCATCCAAGTAGGGACTGCACCAGAGGTTGCTTAACATACGTAAGCGCTCATAGAGCTCACACCCACTGGACCATCGGGCTCTTTATAGGGACTTTTTAGTTTGTACTTAGTACTCAGCTCTGATAGTTTTCCTTTCAACTTCAGTATATATACTACTGCTGTAATTTTTTTCACGTATCCATATTCAACCGTTTAGCAGATAGAGGGGGGGGGGGGGGAGGGACACTTACCTCTAACAAAAATTAGCACTTTAAATCCAAATATTTCGGAAACGGATCCCTAAATTGAAAAATGGTGTTCTCAACCTCACTATATTTTTCGAAGACCTATTTAACGATACCCAACACGATGGGTTTGTATAGAAAAAAAACCTCTTTACTTGTATGGGAGATAAACGAAAAAAAAATTGTTTTCAAGATTTTTATCTACCACTTTTTTGGCATGACTAATATACATACCCATATTAAATTACACATTTCTAGTACTTATAGTCTCTGAGTAAAACCGCGGACGGACAGACAGACAGACAGACATGGCGAAACTATAAGGGTTCCTAGTTTACTACGGAACCCTAAAAACGTAGATTACGAAAGCTGCTTCTCATCCCGCGCAGATCGTTAAAGCCGTCGAGGGAATGGGCGTTAGGAATCAAGTCAATAGGCGATGCGGCTAGCAACCGTCACTATTTTGATTCCATTTTCATCTCAACACCCACCACCATGCTAAACGTGGCTTTAGGCCTTAGAGACCTTAGCTCTGCCTACCCCGCAAGAAAAAAAGACATGCCGATGTGTATGTATTTAGTAATAGAATCACGGATTGAGTGATAGAGCCGTCTTCTGTCTGTAAGAGCTTATACTTGTAGTTAGCTTCGTGAGAGCAGATAATTTTTTGTAGTCGCAACTATAAGGTTCTATACTATAGACTAAGTAATACTAGGGAGTCACCAATTCTACTATGGATGTTTGATAGGGATAAACGCGGGGCTATATATTGGGTCCGTTTGTTTTAAGCACTTACTATTCCGTTATTGTCCTGAAAAAAAAAGTGGTCCTAGAAAAATTATTACTCTATTTTTGGTGCTTGGGCGTTGTTTATCCTATTATGTCTCTCTATTACAACATATGATGATGTGAGAATCTAACAATTGTATCTGATGTTTCAAGCTGCATAAAAGTATCTAAATTTCCTTAATGACTGCCGTCTAGCGATATAACATCTGGCTCCATCTTTTTTTTTTATTTAACCTATTTTGTCCCACTGCTGGGCAAAGGTCTCTCTTATCTCCTCAGTTTTTAGAAAGGATTGGTTGAGTTTTTTTCATGGCACTAATTTTCAGAAGCTCAGTAATTTCCTTTACCAGGAGCAGGAGAAGTCGATGTTGAAATTGACCACAAAAATGATTTAAAAGTCGTTTACAATCACAATTGAGTTGAATGCCAGTCGAAGTAGCCTTTGAAATGCGCCGCATAGAAAAATGCGCTCCTATTTCACGATAATTTAATTTCTAAGTAGAGCACTGAATTCTTCGAGCTTTTAAGCAGTACGAGAAAATTCCATTATTCTTTCCCAGCGCAAACACAAAACGAAAGGTTCTTTGTAGGAAAACAATCTAGTTGGTATCTGATGAAACTTTAGTTTCCTCAAATAGCATTGTGTGTAGAAATAACTACTATACATAGACATGGAATTATTTATTTGAATGGCCTAGTGGGCGTAATTATTAGCTTTTTCGGACCGTTGGTCCCGGCTATCATCATTGATGGCAGTCGTTAAGCAATGTCAGATGCCTTGAAAAATCTGACACCAGTGTTGGCCACTTACATACACGAAAAACAAGCAAAGGTGTATTTTAAATGCCAAGTTTTATTCCGGATGAGGATTTAAAAGTGGGTAATCGAGTTTTTAATTCTGGCGACGAGTGGGGATTAAAATGAATTTTCTGGCAACACTGGGGATGTTGGCACGCTTTTATCGTTCTCCTTTCTTTTAAAGGATTTAGGCGGCTTAATAGGGTCTGTGGTATTGTTTGAAACCGGTTTCGCGGTGGCTTTTGTAAGGGGATGCGTGCGATAACTGATAAGATGCTCCAGCTTGTACGCCCTGATTAATTGTGTACTTTATTTTGTAATTGGGGAAAAGTGTTGTGAAAAAGGTTGCTTTGAAAAGAAGAATGAAATTAAAATACATGTTTTTACAACCTGGTATCACATAAAAAAGCACGTGTTATAACTTATATTGAACTACCACCCTAACCGGCTGCGCCCGGGCATGTATTAGGTATACCTATAAACCTTCCTCATGAATTGCCTTATCTATCAGTGAAAACCGCATGATAATCCATGCAGTAGTTTTCGCGTTTATCGTGACATATAGACAGACGCGGCGAAGGACTTTGTTTTATAATATGTATGTAGTTATAATGAATGTGATAATACTTTATATACTTTCAACAAGTTATATTATAGCATGAATGCTGTCATACGGACCCCGGCCTCCAACGCATCATAGCTAAATCATCATCATCATCAATATCAGGTTATTTCCAGTCTCCACTGCAGGAGCACGACCCTCTCTGTACTACCAGAGCAATACATTAGCCAGAGCAGTCAGAGGATTTGGTCTACACTCTCCACGCTGGCCAGACGGGTTGGAGAGGCACACAGCTTAATATAAATAAATAAATATATAGGGAAATATAACACAAATTGAGCTAAGGATGTTACCGGGACAATCGCTTGATGAAGAAATGAAGAAGAATAAATTTAAAACTATTTTGACATTATCAATAAATATTTTAATCGGTAGATTTTGCAGTTCTTATAAAATACTAGACAAATGTCAACTTAGTCTACCTGCGACCACGAACACTGTAAAGTGCTCGAAACGTTAGGTGTATAAATAATGTAATAAACGCGATAAAAACCGTATTAAAATAATTTTATTTAAATTTGAACATTTATTCCAACAATGTTCTATCATTTCAAAAGTAAACCCATAATTTACCCCGAATTTGATACAATCACTGTATTCAACCACCAATACTGTGAGTTTTACTTGAATAAATTATATCTATTGAGCCACCGTGCCTTTGGCCAAGTATACCGTATTCTGGTGCGTGGTCTATTTAAAACTTAGCCATACTGGTGCAAGTTTGCAGGTAGCTTGGAATCGGAACGGACTAACTTATTCACTGCATAGTTTGGATTTGACATTTATTTGAGTAGAACTTGGTAAGTTTGTCTTTATGCGACTAGCCAACTGCTTTATAGTAGCTTTATGAGATTGCCGCGCGAGAGCATATTGAAAAATTGAGATATAACTGGTACGTAGTTCGAATATGTTGTTCCACAATGTTAATAAATATATTATTCACAAATATCTCATCACTTCTGCCACTCTGGTGGCAAGCTGTCTCCGAGATACAGACCGATGACGTCTAGTTCGGGGATGGACTGTTGCCTGATGGCACAGGTGATGAGGTGAGCAATAATTCTGCTGCACTATGTAACCTGTATTTTTCATGTTATTTTTGGCTAAATAAAAGTTTTATTTATTTTATTTAATATACGCGTTTATGACAATAACTTAACTTTAGTGTTTGTCGTGAAGATAATTTACCAGTCTCGGTTGAAATTGCTACAATTTCAAAAGTATTCACTTTTACGGCATATTTATTTTTATTTAAACCTTTTCTGAAGTCGGTTTAAACGACGTAAAGTAAATAAAATTCTAACGTATAAACTTTTTGCTCTAATGACAGGCACAGGGATTATTTGAACACTGGTTCTTTTACGAATGATTTGAGTGCATTTGATTTTTCTGGCCTGATGCAACACTTAATGGTTTCAGGTGCACGAAAAATCAAGCCTGCCACAAGCCGGTTGTAAAAAAGCCCAAATTGGGGATTTTAATTGTCATAATTATTCTATAAACACATGGTATTTAAAACACTCAACTTTACGAATATATTTCGATATCACCCAATACTGGCCAGCATTGTAATTGCCAATACTACAAATGTAAAGTCAATAATAACCTTATACCACTAGAATTACGACGCAAAGTAGCTGACATCTGCTATCTATTAAAGGTGGTTACAGGTACTGTGGATTCACCGAAACTTCTGTCCAGGATATATTTCACAGTCCCCAGCAGATCCCGTCGATATCATAACCCTATTAGTCTATCGGCAGTATCAACCAATTATAGACAAAACTCATTTTTGTGGCGAGCAGGTAAATTCCTTAATGATGTATCCAAAACAATAGACATAGACACATTCAATACGTCTCCGACTAAGGTAAAAAGATTATTATATGATAGTTTCTTTAAGTGTACCTAATGCGCTGCAGGTGTGGTTTTCTGTTTGAATATTGCTAGCTTCTTACTCTTTGTTTTGTGTGTATATTCTACATAGCCGGCAATACTTTTGTAACCTTTTTTTTTTAATTTTTAATTGTGGTATATATCAAGTACTTAACTAAAACGTGACTTTGGCGTTTCCGTATATTTATATCGTAATTTGTTGCTATCTGTGAAGACCTATAATTGGCTTTATTGTTGCTAATGTACAACCTATGTTACTTTTGTTGCTGTTGGTCATCCGAATGTAAAAAATAAATAAATAAATAAATAAAATAATTACCAGCCATTTAATGTAAGTTGTAATTAAGTTTGAGCCGTTTGTTAAGCTGCGATAGCCATCACAATTTAGAAAGTTTGGCTTTCAAACTGTTAACTTAAGACTAGACCTCATCAAAGGATTTGTTATGCTTATGTGTGTTTAAGTGGTACACTAGTGGTCAGGTGGCTTGTGAACATTAATAAATTATATTAACTGTACTACTACTATATATTAGATACTTTTAAATGTAATTTGACGTGAAAAGGTGCCTGCAAAGGCTGATTTTTTGAATAAACGTTTTGATTTTGAGTGGCTAGCGCTACTTTCAGTTTACCAACCAACGGTTACCAACTGGTGTTGGTACATACATAAAGTCAATAATTGCGAGCCAATTTATATAACTTGTGATGAAGTTAAAGCTATGGGTTTAGCTGCGATAGTCATCGTAATTTGGAAAGTTTGGCTCTTACCCCAGATGTTAACTTTATATCAGAGCTTTTGGAAGGGTTTTTTCGAAAATTCATTATCCCATGTGTGTCTGTGGCTAACATATTTCAATCGAAAAACAAATTCACATGTAATAGTTCTTTTCTCCATGTGTAGCAAGTAACCCGACAATCATCAATTCCTACGCATATTTCTTCTTTTAGCAGACGTATTTTATTTATTTACGTGGATTTAATTGAATCCATTGAAATTTACCATAGGTTAAGGTTTTTTTTGTTGCAACACAATGTAAAGTCAATCATTGCCAGCCAGTTAATGTAAGTTGTTCCGAAGTTTGAGCTTTGGGTTTACGCAGCGATAGCCATCACAATTCGGAAAGTTTGGCTCCCAAGTTGATAACTTTAGACCAGAGCTCATAGAAGGCTTTGTTGGACTTTCCAAGCTACAATATAGTTCCGAGGTTTTCATTATATTCGTGTCTATTTAACTTTTGCAATGAGTACTCTTGAATTCAAGACTTTGATAATTGTTCGAAAATTCATTATACCCACATACACATGTATACATATGTGACTAACATTATGTTCCAATCAAAAAACAAATCACATTTAAAAGTTCTTTTCTCCATTTTTAGCAAGTAACTCGACAATAATCAATTCTTACGCACATTTCTTCTTTTAGCAGGCGTATTCTATTATTTACGTGGTTTTAATTGAAATACCTAATTCAATTTTACTATAGATTGAGGTGTATTTTTGTTGCAACACAATGTATAGTCAATCATTGCCAGCCAGTTAATGTAAGTTGTAACGAAGTTTGAGCTTTGGGTTTACGTACCGATAGCCATCACAATCCGGAAAGTTTGGCTCTCAAGTTGTTAACTTTAGACCAAGCCATAGAAGGCTTTGTTGGACTTTCCACGCTACAATATAGTTCCGAGGTTTTCATTGTATGCGTGTCTATTTAAATTTAGCAGTGAGTGCTCTTGAATTTAATATTAATTCCTCAAAAAGACAAAGGATACTTTAAAAATTTGCCTTGTTTGCAAACGACACTGGAATCAAATTACACATAAGAATAAAATATAAAAAATGTTCTAGGGTAAAGGTAGAGTGCCGCTAGGGTAAACTTCCCCTCTCAAAGTTGTGTCCCTCATTTATAATTTTGTTATTACTAGTGAGTAATAACAAAATTATTTTTTTAATACTTATTATTAAATAAAGTATAAAAATAAATGTTGTAGATCGTAGTTAAAATGCAATTCAGTTTTTATTATTTTCATAACATTGTATGCCATGTAACATTTATTAGAAAGAGCATGTGTGTAATAAATAAGCAGTTCAAATAATTTTCAACCGAGATTAGGTAGATTGACACGCGTAGGTTCTATGCTCTTTGACTATATACCCTGTAGACACCGTCATGCCTTTATTTCGATGATTAAAAAACAGGCTAACTTTTCAATCTAGGTTTTCAATCCTTGTGTGCGTGACAGCTTTGTGTTATCACACGCGCCCTGTCAATTTATGCCCTCAAAATCCGTCAAATTGGGAGCTGTGCACGATCGACTGTGAGTTGGACACTAGTTTTTTCTACGCTTTTAGGCTAGTAGAGTCTATCTAGGTTTTATATAATGGTAAGGTTATATAGGTACGTAAAAGATTAGAAACGTGCCACGTTTTCAAGAAACCTTAAAAATTGCAAGAAAATTTCCAACTTTAATTTCGCAATCCTTACTTCGACTTGGAAAACAATTTTTAAAGACAGCCTGAAAAAGAAAATTAAAAACTTTACAGATTGTAAGTTTGAAGAAATTCAATTTGCATTGGTTTCAGACGAGAAATTAACTTATTAAATTTATCTTAGATTCTTATCAAATATTAATTTTATCGTTTCAGATATATGCAAAAAATATTTTTACCTAAGAAACTTTTTATCACTTATTTTTTTATCAATCGAAAATTGTTTTCTAAAAAAATACTTAGTTTGCAATAATGGAATTGAATTATTTCTTTATTTTGTGAACTAAATTCATAAACGACAAAATGAGTTGCTCTATTCTTATTAAATTAAGAAATAAGATATGGGAAAAATTCCACGCAAGCAGGATTTGAACCTACGACTTTGTCTTTATACGACAGACACAGATGTTCTTGTCGTATAAAGACAAATACGCAGGTTCAAATCCTTCTTGCGTGGACTTTTTTCCCATATCTCATTTTTAATTGAATAAGAATATTTCAGAATAGCCTTGTCAATGCATATAAACACCTATAGAAATTATGAGTTGCTTTATTTGTCCGTTGTTTGTGACGCTTTATAATCATTTATATTTAAACAAGGTCGAAGGCGAAAGCTAGTAAAAAATAATATCATCAATTTGATGTCAACAAAAAATATCTCCTAGGCGACGAAATATATTCAGCTTTACGACGGCAAACTAATTTGATGACTTACCGTACCCGCTAGCTTTTATTAGGTTTCTTTCTAAACAGGTTTTCATAACTTCCCCACAACAATGGAACAAAACAACCTCTTACGCCCACAATCTCGCTGCCTACAATTTTAAGAAAGAACACCTCTTTGAAATTTAATCCCACGTCTTCAAGATGGCGTACCTGCATAGCGCTAAGCCTAGACTCGTTGGGGCCAGGAAAAATGTGTTTCTGCATGGAATCCCAACTTCCAAACTAATATTATAAATGCGAAAGTGAGTTTGTTTGTTACGCTTTCACATTGTACCTACTGAACCGATCATCATGAAATTTGGCATACATAGGTTAGGGTACTGAGAAGGACATAATTTACTATATTTCATTACGTAAATAAGTATGAAATAAGCATACCATTTCTGACTAGGTATTTGTACCTATTTGTATGTTTTAAGATCTGCTTGGAATAAAAAATATATTTTTTTTAATTGTTAGATCAGCTGCCCATTTTTTAGTTACTGTTTGTCGATGTAGTGAGTTGGTTCAAGTACCAATTATGGGTGCGTATTGTTTGATATAATAAGAAATTATATATTTTCATTTCAATAAAGTTCAAAAAATATAATGTTTACTTGATATAATTATTACTGTCTATATTCTTTAAAGCTATATAATATTCATAAAATTGTCAATTCGAAAACCATAAACTCATTTATTATAACGTTTATGAACACTAAACATCACCTGTCATACAACTCGTTCAGTATACATGCCATAAAGTATATCAATCAAAACGAATACTATTTAAAATATATATCAATTAAAATCTAAATCAATCAAATTGATTATGAGAAGCGAGCGAGCGACAACCTTAGGTGCGATAGTGACTGGTTTGGATACGCAACTTGGTAACAAAAGGTAGGTTAGGTTATGGTTAGATATAGACCACCATATGAGCGAGCGAGCGAGCGACGATTGAGTGCGAAAGCGACTGGTTTGGATACGCGACTTGGTAACAGAAGGTAGGTTAGGTTATGGTTACACATAGACCACCATATGAGAGAGCGAGCGAAGCGAGCGAGCGACGACTGGGTGCGAAAGCGACTTAGTCACAGAACGTAGATCAGGATCTTCTATCACTTTATTTGTATAACCAATGATTATTATACTTAATAATAAGTATATATTACGTTTATTATACGTAACAACAAATTGATTTGTTAAATTTTTTAATAATAAAACGGTATATGAAAGGTTTGTTATGTTGAATAACTGTTTAACAAAAGATTTTATTTTTTTCAAAATTATTTCTTTCGATTTTTATCTTGATTAATTATACTGACCAAAATTATATATTTCGTTGGTATTAATCTTAAAACAGATATATTTTGTGTTTATATGTTATATTACTTACCCACCAATTATATTCAGAATATTCTATGATAACATAATACTTTTAGGTGAATAAGTAATAAAGTACATACGTGTAAGAATTCCACGCAAAATACAGTAAATAATACAAAAAATATGGAAAAGGCGTATCATACCTTTATGCAGGAAATAATGGAGTGAATTGCATCTATTCCACTGCATTACTTCTAACCAAAAAAGAAACTACTTGCGTGCGTTTCTTTCCACACAATGATGCCGACAGGACCCTTTCTCTTAAATATAGGACAAACAAAAATATGCTATAATGTCGAAAGACTCTGCTTAAGCGTAACAATACATTTTGCAAGAATCAAATACTTCTAATCAAGATTATAGGTACGACACTAAAATGTTAATAGGTCGATCCCTATAAGACTGATTCAATGTTTATTAAATAGATTCGGGACTCTAGAGTCGTAGTACCACTGCGCATAAAAAGGTCGATCGAGGTCAGTGGGTCAACAAGTCGAATTTGAAGGGAAGTTTTAGTGCAAATCGATCAGACCGCATAAAGAGATAGTTTTTGTCAAGTGTTTGGAAAAAGGTTTAATCTAGATAAATGTTTTGCCTGTCTGATGGGACATTGTTTTGTTCAATTTAAACTAAAATACCTTAGGAATCATGTAAATGGGCCATGCGGCTAGCAACTCTACATTATTTTGATTCCGTTCTCCTCTTACAAGCCCACGAAACATATAAACATGTAAAAGGTGACCTTTAGGTTTTAGGACTGCATCCGTGGTCCAGTGGTTAAGGCGTTCGCCTTGTTGACCCGGGGGTCGTGGGTTCGATTCCCACGGGAAGCATACTTTGTTAAGTTGTTTCCAGTTTGGTTAGGACATTGCAGGCATGAATCACCTGATTGTCTGACAAGAAAGATGATTCCGTGCTTCGGAAGGCACGTTAAGCTGGTGGTCCCGGCTGCCATCTGGTAGTCGTTAAAGGAACCACGTCAGAGGCCGAGAGGCGGTTCCGCAGAACTCTGACACCAGGGTGTGCATGGTCGACTGACCGTGTCACCTACACGAAATGATGATGATGATGAGGTTTTAGGAGAGACCTAGGCTCTGTCTACCCCGCAAGAGAGAAGGACATGTTAGTATGTATGTATTAAACTAGTTCAAATATGATTAATCTCCTTACGTGTAAAAACCACAAAATATTACGTACTGATTGCTGAATTTATATTAATGCACAACTTAAAAGCAAATAGGCAAAAGACTTATCACTAGTCAAGGGAATGGCCCTTGACTAGCTTCTACTATTTCTGTTCTGTAATTCCTGTTGTACACACTTTTTGTTAGGTACGTAATTTGTTTTGCGTGAAATTTCTCAATAAAAACTAATTTAATACAAAATACGGCCTACTCGCATATTACGTAAAAGTAAATGTAATTTACTACATTTATATTTTATTTTCTCGGTATAGATTTATGTGTCTGGCTCGTCCAACTTTATGAAGTTAATAAAGCTTGACAGGCAGATATTTTGGTATTAATTTTTATTTGTGTTCACTCAAGCATATGTATGCCAGTGAAACCATAATACATTAGTTTTAAGCTCCACTGAATGATATTAAATATTATGCTTGCCTATTTTTATCTATTTATGTATGCAATTTTTTGGGAGGATAAGAGTAACACTCAATGTTAAATCTGCAATGAGCGTTTTCTCGTTTGCATCCTCAACTGCGACGAGTGAGGGCCCGGGGTTCTTACACATTAAAAAAAATATTGCTTTACTTATCACGTTTTTTTCCCTTACGGGGTAGACAGAGCCCTGGTCTATAAAACCTTAAGGCCATGTTTAGCATGTTGGTGTGCTTGTAGTGTGGAGAACGGAATCAAAATAGTGATGGGTTGCTAGCCTATTGAAATGATTCCTCACAGTCGTTCCCTCGATCGGCTCTTACGATTTGCGCAAGAAGAGAAGCAGTTGGTACATTCTAAGTTTTTTCTTTTCTCGCATACCAGCGAGGAAGATTCAATAACAAACAAGTATATTCCTATACTTATTTTTTGTTACGATTACTTTTATTGCTACTGTACTGAAACATTCTTATACTGAGTATAGCGTCAAGAAAAAGAAAAAAGAAACACCTTGATTCGCGTTTCTCGTGGCCCAATCAGCGTCTTCAGTAACTCGCGACTATGCAGTGTGTGTAGAAGTCTTTTGTTTAACAAGAATGGCCATGTTATAGCTTGTGACGAGATGAGAGTGCTATACTTCCTACATTCCGGATAAGCATTGCTACCTAGTAGTGGAGTTAGGTCAGAGTTTAAATGTGTAACAATCGCGAAAACAGAAAAAATATGAAAACATAATTCCTCGACACGCGTTTCTCGTGGCCCGATCATCCAGCGTCTTCAGTAACTCCCTTCGAGCAACACGGAAGGGAGTAGCCATACGCTGCATTCCCCTCTGTCAAGGTACAAGCCAAAATTAGGCATATGCATGTCTATGTGTTAGTTGTGTGACTCATCTGTACACAAATTATTTTTTCTTTTTTATGTAATTTTTTGTGACAATGTCATAATTACTATCAAGTGACAGTTTAAGTTTTGTATGTAGGTGTGCGGAACTAAACTTGTGTGCACATTTCCCCCCGCAAAAAACGCCAGAAAAATTGTCATAGTAAATTGTCGCTTTGCCCACTCCCTCCGTCCGGTACGGAGGCCGTGTTGCTCGAAGGTAACTCCCGACTATGCAGTTTGTGTAGAAGTCTTTTGTTTGACAAGAATGGCCATGTCTAGTAACGAGATGAGAGTGCTGTACGTCGTACGTTGTGGACGAGCACTCCTACCTAGTAGCGTAGTTAGGTCGGAGTTTACATGTTTAATAATCGCGAAAACAGAAAAAAGCTCTTAAACAAGTCCTCAATACGCGTCTCTCGTGGCCCGATCATACAGCGTCTTCAGTAACTCCCGACTATGCAGTTTGTGTAGAAGTCTTTTGTTTGACAAGAATGGCCATGGTTTGTGACGAGATGAGAGTTCTATACGTCGTACGTTGTGGACGAGCACTGTTACCTTGTAGCGGAGTTAGGTCAGGGTCGCTTTCTACATGAAATTTTAAAATGTTCACTTTTTCTTTGTCTATACAAGGTAAAGTAGAATACAGAAAACAGTGTCTTCCTTCTTTCCTTGTTATCAGCCTATTAAAGTCCACTGCTGAACGTAGGCCAGGTTTTGTTATATATTTAGCTTCTGCAGTTTTTTTAATTCGTATTAGATAAACTAGCAAAATATGTATTAAGGCGTAGTGAGTTCACACACTAGCGTCACCCAGCAATCCCAATCCCAACTAATATTATAAATGCGAAAGTGACTTTGTTTGTTTGTTACGCTTTCACGGGGTAACTACTGAACCGATCATCATAAAATTTTGCACATACATAGGTTAGGGTACTGAGAAGGGCATAGGCTATAAATCACGCGGGCAAAGCCGCGGGTAACAGCTAGTTAATTCTAAAAGTCCTAAATCATATCAAATTTAAAAAACCTAATAGCTGAATGCCCTAGTAAATTACTTGTAGTATTATTAGTACAAGTTTTCACTATTTTTAATTTGATGAATTAAGAGAACGAATTTTTATTCGTTCTCTTAAACTTAGATTGTAATATCTATGAAAAGTAACAAAAATAATAGGTACTACAAGTAATTTACTAGGACAATCAGCTATTAGATTTTTTAAATTTGATTCGATTTAGGAGTAAATGAATTAATTGCTGAGTGGCGATAGTGTGTGAACTCACTTCGCCTTAAGTAATATTTTTTTGTAAAGATCGCAACTTGGATTTGTCTCTATCTTTTATAGACCAACAGTTATGTAGCACAAATCTAGGGACATTAAAAGAAAAAACAAAGCTACTTATTTAAAAGTTTTAATGTAGATAGTCTTCTTCAATCCAAGCGGTGAATTAATATCTGCACTTATTCGCATAAACCATAATGGGAGTAAAAAATGCGAACCTTGTTCTCGCACGGTCTGCAAAAAGAAAAGTCGAATTCCGTTGGAACCAGTTCTAACTGTACCTGATTGTCTGTCCGTCCTTGACTCGTCTAGTCTTTATAGACTATTTGTGGGTTGAGTACATAGAGGTAGAAAAATCTAGAACAATCTACAACAAATCTAGACAAGTTTTTGGCTGAATAAAATGAACCGCAAAGATCTTTTTTTTTTACTTAATCTATGTTGTCCCACTGCTGGGCAAAGGTCTCTCTCATCTCTTTCACTTATCTCTGTCCAGTGTTAAGCTCAACCAATCTTTTCTAAAAACATCCAAATCGTCTCTCCAACGTTTTTTTGGCCTACCTCGGTAACGGCGACCATCTGTAGCCACTCTGTTGCTATTCTGGCAAAGATCGTACCACATACTTACAAAATGTATTGTGTCGACACAATATATGTTTTTGCACACGATGTTACCATAAACACAATGTGCAGTAACATATTTCTTATTAAAGAATGTCTTTCATTCTGGTCTGGGAGAAAAGAAAAAACGTAGAATGTACTTCCCGCGCAGATCGTACAAGCCGATCGAGGGTAGGGCATCAGAAATCATGTCTATAGGCGATGCGGCTAGCGAACCCATCACTATTTTGATTCCGTTCTCACCTACAAGCCCACCAAGATGCTAAACGTGGCCTCAAGGTTTTTACAGACCCTGGGCTCTCTCTACCCCGCAAGGGAAAAAGACGTGATAGTATGTATACTTCTTTTTTTTAAATCTACTTTTTAAAAATTCATCATCATCATCATCATCAGGTCATTCTAGTCTCCACTTTTGAAAATTCGACATAGTGATATTATAATTACGTATCTTTTATTTTACTCTTGAAATATTTTTATCTAAAAGCTCCGACGTTCTTTGAATATTAAGGGTGGGAACGTATATGTCTGTGACATTCTACCTACGTATCTTTTGAGGAAGATAAATATCTTTTTACCTACCCTAAACCCAAACCTACCTACGTCTAAAGTTTTGAAGGAGGAAAGCGTTTCCAACGTTAACTATACCTCTGGCTACCCTGTATGTCTAGAACTGTTCAAAAATACCTAAGTACTGCATACTTAAGTAAAGAAAAAAGTTTTTGCCACTGGTTTCACTGGTAATGATGGAAGGCAGGTGTGTTATAACTACGCCCTCAGTTTTATCGACTAGGGTTATAGACTTATTATTTTTGATACTTATGCAAAGCTAGAGTATGGATCGAAATATAAGATAATCATTTTTTTGGTTCGCCATTTTGCTATATTAGATTGTTTGACTGCCCAAATGCCCTTGAATGTAAATTTGAGTTTCTTTATATGTTCTCAACAAATATTTAAATGATTCTTTATAACATCGTGTTTTAAGAACAAAAGAGGAAGCAGGCTATTGTAAATAAAAATATATAAATAAATAAATATATAGGGACATACCACACAAATTGAGCTAGCCTTACAGTAAGTTGTGAACTTGTGTCGCAGGATACTAGCTCAACGATACTATATTTTATAATATATACTTAAATAGATAAACATCCAAGACCCAGGTCAATATGAAAAAGATCTTTTTCCATCTTGACCTGACCGGGGATCGAACCCGGGACCCCCGTGTCGCAGGCTAGCGTGTTGACCGCTGCGCCACGGAGCTCGAATAGGTTCTACTTAATCTAATTTTAATCTTGTTGATAATAAAATTTACATAAGTTAAATCAATTATAAAATCTGATGCTGCGTGCTTCTATCGCGTAGTGTCTAGCAGACGCTGGCTGGTTGCCTTATTTCTATCCTTTAAAATAATCTTGTCAACTGAGCTTAGTACACAAGTTGATAAAGTATTAATCGCTTGCTGATTGCAATTCAATTTGGCCGTGTAATCGCTCATATAATTGTCTAATTCACGTCCCACCAAGCGAGAAGCCAAGTGTGAAATTGGAATAATAATTTGGACAAACAATTAGATTTGCATCAGCAAACTGCAGCTATGACAAGACTCGGGACAAGCCTCTGTGGACTATTTGCGGTAATTTGATGCTAATCTAGTCATAGCAGAACTGAGTTTCATCGCTGTAAAATGTATATCTAGAGAATAGTTGAAATCACAAATTGAAATTGTTTTACAGCTGCCTTAAGGGTCAGCCAAATATTCTCGGATCAATGCACAAAAGTTCAACTTTGATTTGTTATTTTTAAGTAGGTGAAGTTTTTTATTGTGCCTAGTAGTGGTTAGCAGTATTCCTTTGTATAGCATCCGCAGAAGATGTGTGCTGAGTGGAGACCATTTTGGTATGGCCATAAGAAATTTATACCAATGATTGATTTTTTGTTTATTTTAATTATTATATTTATTATTGTAACCAAATAAATGTTTTTTTTACTTATACATAAAATATATACCAACTTATTTTATTATTTCTTATTTCAATGGCCAAGAAGATATAATTATAAAGTTGTTCGGTTATCAAGAACGAGAATAAAATAGAGTTACTTTCATAAGAATGGTGGCATAAGATTTATATGAAATACAAACAATTTATTATGTTACATCATAAACGATTTTGCAAAGATAAGGTTCAAAATGAGAGATCCGATAGGCTGATGCATTAAAGTAAAAAAATTAAAAAAAAACAGTACCGAACCACTTTGACAAAGACATAGCAACATATACTTACATAATCTTACAAACTACGACATTGGAATAGAATCGGCCAAGCGCATCGGAGCCGTCAATAGGGAACTAGGATGTGTGACATATGGTATTGACTCACGATAAACGAGACGAGACGATCATTGTGACTAGGCACTATATATAACATGGTCCTCTGCCGCCGGATGTGTGCAAACTACACCCGTTGCGATATCTCTAGCCAAACTTGTAAGAAACATAGAATGTTATATTACCAAGAAGAAACATACTTACAAACTATTTACGACGTTAGAATAGGATCGGCCAAGCGCATCGGTGCCGTCAATAGGGAACTTGGATGTGTGACATATGGTATTGACTCACGATAAACGAGACGAGACGATCATTGTGACCGGAAGCACCGTATATAACATGCTCCACTGCCATTGGATGTCTGCAAACTACACCCGTTGCAATATCTCTAGCCAAACTTGTATGAAACATAGAATATGACATTACCAAGAAGAAACGTACTTACAAACTATTTACGACGTTAGAATAGGATCGGCCAAGCGCATCGGAGCCGTCAATAGGGAACTAGGATGTGTGACATATGGTATTGACTCTCGCTGAACGAGACGAGACGATCATTGTGACCGGAAGCACCGTATATAACATGCTCCACTGCCATCGGATGTCTGCAAACTACACCCGTTGCGATATCTGTAGCCAAACTTGTAAGAAATATAGAATATTATACTACAAAGAATTCATATACTTACAAGATACACACGACATTGGAAATATTGGAATAGGATCGATCAGGTGCAACGGAGCCGTCAATACTAGATTACTGACATATGGTATTGACTTACGCTAAACGAGACGAGACGCGCATTGTGACTCGAGGCACTGCTGTATGACATGCTCTATTGCCGCCGAATGTAAACGTCCGTGCCGACATTTTCAAATATTATGCAATTCAATAAACCATGTTTGGGACATAATATTTTGAAAATTGTTTGGAATTGAGTTGAATAAATCCAGCTCAGAGCAACCAGCGAGCTGATTCATCTTTTTTGCAGACGTAATAAAGAAACTATTCTGTCTATAATTATTTGCAGTATATGGTACAGCTAAGAACGCAGGAATTCGAATCTGTGGTCATTATTTCTACTATATTAAGAAAACTTATTTAAACAACCTCAATACCAAGTAGATGCATACTAAGTTTACAAAGTACGTCATTGGAATAGGATCGTCCAAGCGCATTGGAACAGTAAATAGAGAACTAGATTACTGACATATGGAATTCTTGCACTGAATGACGTCTCATTCACAATCGCACACGCCTCGAGTCACAATGCTCGTCGCGTCCGACGAGCATTGTGTGTGACTCGAGGCGCTGTATGTCTGTATGTAACTATACCCATTGCAATATCTCTAGCCAAACTTGTAGGGATCATAGGATATTATAATACAAAGAAGTCGTATACTTACAAGATACATACGACATCGGAATTGGATCGGCCAAGCGCATCGGAACAGTAAATAGGGAACTAGATTACTGATATATGGTATTGATCGTGATTGACTGAGGATTGTCACTCGAGGCACTGCTGTACGACTTTATACCTTGCGCTATCTTCAGCCAAACATATGAATGAAACATACAATATTAATAGAACTAAGAAGAAACACATTTACAGACAGTTATATACGACATTAAAATAGGATCGGCCAAGCGCATCGAAACTGTAAATAGGGAACTAGATTACTGACATATGGTATTGACTCGCACTGAATGAGACGCGACGAACATTGTGACTCGAGGCACTGTATGTCTGTATGTAACATGCTCCACTGCTGCCGGATGCAGTTTGAATCCCAGACTACTGGAACATTTCTATCTACATATGTTTACGTAACTACATGAGTACTTGAAGTAAAGCATAAATGAACAATACTTCGGTTTAGAAGAAATTTAGATCAACAAATTACATTTTAAAATAGCATTTAATTTGTTTCCCTCTATGTAAGTCTTCTGGACGGGTAAGACTCCCGACTTACTGGGCCAGAAGGACGGTTATGTTTTTCGCGCGTATTTATGTATGTAAGTACGTCTGTTTCATTGTTACCTCCTATAGCCCAAACGGCTTGACCGATTTAAGTGTCAGGTGTCATTTGAACTTGACTTTGTATCCTTCCCCGGATTGTCAGCAAAAATTCAATGTGCTGGACGTTTAGTGTCGAAAATGGCAGTCGTTTTCTTTTAAATAATGCAACTTGTAAGTTTAATTTCATCATCATCATCATCAGGTCTTTTTAAGTCTCCACTACAGGAGCACCATCCTCTCTGTGCTACCAGAGCCATAGATTAGCCAGAGCAATCAGAGGATTTGGCCTGCACTGTCCACGCTGGCCAGATGAGTTGGAGAGGTGTCTTTGATGTTTATAAGTTTTGTTTAGCTTGTATTTAATAAGTCACCTTCTACGACATCCACGGGAAAACTTGGAGTGATCCTATTCTAATCTGCCGGGAACCACACGGCATCTAAGTTTAATTTGCCTATAGTAAACATAAATAGTCATGTAAGGAACAAAGTAATGAAGTTATCATAAGAAAAAGCCACTTTCATCAGGCAAAATTGATAGATTTCTTATTCACCATTCCAGCTTGCGGTCGTAAAAAATATTCGACAGCGTCTCCTCGGCTGTAAAGAAAATGCAATAAAGCAAGGAGTGTTTCTTTAAAATTACGCTGGATAAGTGAACTTGTAAATTATTCAGCCTCAATTTACTCTCCTTGAAGAGGTATGAAGCTCGAAATTCATTTTTCACGGGCTGTGCCTTGGAATAAAATGGACGAGATTAGTTTATCCCACAGAGCAGGGAATGTTGGATGTTTATCTATATAGGTATCTATTATAAAATAAAGTATCGTTGAGTCAGTATCCCATAACACAAGTCTCGAACTTACTTTGGGGCAAGCTCATTCTGTGTGATTTGTCCGTAAAAAAAAGTGACTATTGCTTGACGTTGCTAACTAGAGACGCCTTTTCAACAACACATTCATACGAGCCAAGCGTGTCAGGGTACGACTGTACTGTTAATTGAGGAATTAAAGAAATTTAATGCAAAAATCTGCTTTTACCTATTTACTTGTGAGTTTGTGATATACGTTACGTCTGAATTTCGTTTTTTAACCTTTTTACTGTAATTATCATATATATCTTTGAGGAGCTCCGTGGCGCAGCGGTCAACACGCCAGGCTGTGATTGGTTGACCGCTACGCCACGGGTGGTCCCGTTTTCGATCCCCGGTCAGGTTAAGATGAAAATGATCTTTTTCAAAGTGACCTAGGTCTTGGATGTATATCTATAGTATTTGTAATAAAATATAGTATTGTTGAGTAAGTATCGCTTAACACAAGTCTCGAACTACTTTAGGGCTAGCTCGATCTGTGTGATTTGTCCGTATATATTTATTTATTTTATTCCAGCACATATGGGGCATTATGACGTTTTTTGAGTACGAACTGACAGGTCGAGTATGCCACATACGCCTACTAGCCGTCATGGGTTGCCGTGGTATTATTATTAATTTCGTCTCTTGAAGGCTGAGCGACATTCTGTGATCTGTGGTTTATCCTCTGAGCTCAGCCTCTGAGGGTCGGGTCTATCAGTGTTTAGGTCCGTCGCCATGGCAACTGGGGCAGAAGGGCCCATTTGCCGCTCCATTGGGCATTTTGTACCTCTAACGCAGTTAAGGCCGACCATACGGTGTAATGTGGCTATAATGAAGTTTTGGCTCTTTTGTCATTTGCACAAGGACGTGTCAGGGTTTCATATAATATACATACATTAACGTTAAATATTCTTGTTGATAATGTAAAGAATTATTAATTTAGCTTAAGGGTGATAAAAATGAATTACAATTTTAATTGTAAGTCGATGAATTATAATCATACATATTCAGTTTATTTTCATGAAAAATTTTACAAAATTGTCGACATAATAATAAAAGCACAAGCACTTTTCACCAAAAGCTGGCATGAATAAATTAGAAATTTGGGGTACAGGTTACAAAAAAAAATAAAAAAGGAACCTAAATACAAGTTTATATTCTAACTTTAATTAACTTACGTAGCACTTATTTATGGAATTGGACGAATTGATTACAACATTGACAAATCACCTTCCTAATGTTAAAGAATTTTGGAAATCCATCAGCAGTTTCGGAGCCTATACAATGCAAACTAATGAACCATTTAGTTAGACTTGTGTTATGGGATACTAACTCAACGATACAATATTTTATAACAAATACTTAAAAATAGATAAACATCTAAGACCCATGTCAATCTGAAAAAGATCATTTTCCATCTTGACCTGACCGGGGATCGAACCCGGAACCATCCGTGTCACAGGCCAGCGTTTTGGCCTCTGCGCCACGGAGCTCGTCAAATTAAATCTTTCCTCTTTATAATATTAGTATAGATATATCATTTCCATTTTCTTCATTTGTTAGTAATCGAGAGCAACGAAGAGATTAAAAACTATGTGCTACAAAGGTATTATATATATATATATATATATATATATATATATGTATATATATATATTTCCGTTTCCAACCCACTTTTTCACCCCACCTCCTTAAAATAATAATAATTATTCCGTGTTCTACGTTGATATTATATACGTTCTAGCTTGATATTATATTCCGCTTTCATCCCATTCAAAATTTTCAGTACTGGCGGCAAAAAAGTGTTTCAAATTTGATAAAAAACTTATTTCTGTAACTCATAGTACACTACACTTACATATTCGTTCGTAGACTACACAAAACACACACACACAATAAGGAAGTAAAATGTATATAATCACCTTAGGTGTCGGAAAACGTTAATACAATTTGACCCTTACGAGTATATAGCAGAAATTGTAGCCGTTTTTTGTTCTCTGTCAAGGTTAAAGGCATTACTCAGTATTTCCACATGAATATTTGATACGAAAATTCTTTATCTGAAAGGTTATCTCTTAGGGGTCATAAATGAGAGAAATATTACATTGTCCTTGTCCGTTATCCTAGACTTTGAAGGAAGGGATATATAGGTATAAATATACCTTTATTCTCGTAAATCAATTTAGGTACGTCGGAGCGAGGCCGAATTCACCTAATTTTATTCTATATACTTAGGTCAGATATTAATTTGTAAAGAGTATTTTTCTACGCCTGTTATAGTTAATGGTCTAGGATAATCTAGATTATTTAGTGCCTATAAAAGTTATTCAGAGGAAATGACTTGTTCATTTGGTTTTAAACGTGAAAAACTGGTCAAGTGCGAGTCAAAGACGCGCTTCGAGGTTTCCGAACAAAAAAAGGTTCTTTAATTTCAAAATTTACAGATATTGGATCTTTTTGTAACTACTAAACTCAAGCTTTAAAAACCGTGCTTCATGTCAAATTTCAAGAGTTTTCGAGTAAATTTTCGGCATAACGCGGCCTTAACTAATTGCGTTGACCAAAAAAATTGATTAATTTACAGATTCAAGAGACTGCTAATATAAATATTTGATAATAATTTTGATTTCATATGTTTACGCGTTCCTTTGAAAAAAGTCGCATCATACAGACAGACAGTCGAGTAATTCTAAAAGGGTTCTTTTTTGCCTTTTAAGGTACGGAACCCTAAAAATAAACACAAGCTATTAAAGATTTTGTTTCGACCAAAAATTGTTTTTAAAAAGTAAACGATCTCCATCAAACATTCGTTTCGCCCAAAGTTCATCAAAAAGAGAAACGGTTCAAAGCAAAACGCTTGGCGGGAGGATTAAGGAGTTTGGGAAATAACTTTTATCTCTCCTGCTTTTGTTATTTCTGGCCAAGTACGGCGGATAAGTCGGATTATTCAAGGTATTGTTCAGGTCAGCTGAGGCTTTCACTTAGCGGCTTGGCCCCGCGAATATTTACGTGCCGTGTAATCTTTTAATGGGATTTTTTTATTTTACACCTGATAAATTATTACGTATCTTCTTGTCTTGGTATTTTTATTTTTCTTTACAATTATTTTCGTTTTTATTTTTGTAAAATTAGCCATTTATGTTTATTTGCGTCTTAAAATACAAGCTCAACAAAGCTTATAAACATCAAAGAGATTTCTCCAACCCGTCTGGCCAGCGTCAAGATTGAAGGCCAAATCCTCTAACTGATCTGGCTGATATAATAGCACTGGTAGAAAGGGTCAAGGTCCTGCAGTGGAGACTTAATCAGACCTGATGATGCTGAAGCTTGAGCTGAATTCTGGCAGCTATCTTTCAATTTGTTTGTTAGCAACTAAATAGGATTTCATGGATACCACAGTGCCTGTTGGCAAAATAACGAAGATGTACGCACTATTCAAACTACTTTACTATTCGTGTGAACGTTTTGTAGCCTTTCTCACGTTAATACAGCGTGTACATTGACATACCCTTAAAGGGGTGACTCAGCCCGTTAATATGGACAACTTTTCCTTAGGAATTATTGCTGGGAACCGAAGAAACATATCGATACAAAAGTGTTCAGACGCCCGAACAATGAGTATGGGAAAGTGAATAATTTTTTCGAGTTCTCAGCATTGCTCCCATACGAAAAGTTGTTCATTTGACGGTCTGAGTCACCCCTTTAAGGGAATGCCCAGAGTAAATTAACTAATTAATGCAGTATGTTAAGGTCCAAAAAAGGAACGAAGCAAAAAAAATGACTTACTGGTGCATGAATCATATTATATCTTTATTTTGCAAACACGATTACGATTACGTATTATAAACAAAGGTAAGGTAAGACAACATTTTAGCCGCAGAAAGACGCTTGTAACTATCATTCATAAAACATTACATCAATTACCTACGAGATACTGCATAGGGTCAATGTCAAAGGCGTGCCTCCACAAATAATTCATCTAGCAACATACTAATAAAGACCTAACTATATGGGAGGGCCTCAGCAGTATTTAATATATCAGCTAGAAATTCACGTGAACCACAGGCGTGGCAATGATACCAGTCGTATACATTTACATTCGTTATCCCTATATACGGGTCGGTGCCTCATTAAATATGACCAAGGAGGCTCGCCCAGGATCAATTTGCCTTATAAAGGACCGTTCGTGCCTACAGAAGCGAACTGTATTGCAGATACCAGTTGTAGAGAGTAGCTGGATTATAGATATTTGAATTTAGAGTGCCCCTGTATTATTATAATATCCCTTTTAAAGCTTAGCTTGGAAGCCCACCAGGCCTGCGCACGCGTTTGCAGCGCTCACCTGAGCTACTTCCGGTAGTCGTGAATATTAGTACATATAAAGTATGAACAGTATAGTATAAACATATTTCTGAAACACCTCTTAAGGCGCTGTGGTATCAGACACTAGCGCCACCCAGCAATTAATTCTATAAGTCCTAAATTATATCAAATTTAAAAACTCTAATAGCTGAATGCCCTAGTAAATTACTTGTTGTATTTTTTGTATTAGTTTTCACTATTTTTAATTTGATGAATTAAAAGAACGACTTCATCATCAGGTCTTTTTAGTCTCCACTGCAGGAGCACGACCCTCTCTGTACAACCAGAGCCATATATAAGCTTGAGTAGTCAGAGGATTTGGCCTACACTCTCCACGCTGGCCAGACGTGTTGGAGAGGTCTCTATGATGTTTATAAGCTTTGTTTAGCTTGTTTTTCCTTAGTCGCTTTTTACGACATCCACGGGATGACTTGGAGTGGTCCTATTCTACTCTGCCGGGAACCACACGGCAACCACCAAAAGTGGCAACCTTTGGCGGTAATAAGTAATTATTTTAAACACAAATTATAATTTAAATGAAAAGTAATATCAAGCATCATCATCATCAAAATTTAAGAGCTAAGCTCTTGTCGGTGGAGCTCCCTCCATCTGTCTCTGTCCTCTGCCAATCTCTTAACACCCTGGTATGAAACACTTCCCACTTTTTCCTTTATTTCTTTCTTTTTTTTTATCTAAATATCAAGCATACTACAAGTAATTTACTAGGGCATTCGGCTATTACATTTTTTAAATTTGATATGGTTTAGGACTTATACATAGAATTAATTGCTGGGTGGCGCTAGTGTCTGATACCACATGCCGAGGATCAATTTACACGATGTAAATAAGTACTGAAAACTGATGTATGTAAGTGGTCTGAAGCAAAGCCCGTTGCCAAGGACCGTTCGCGATGGATAAAGACTGTTGAAGCCCTCTGCCCCACAAAAGGGCATTACGATTTTAAGTAAGTCATACAAGTACTATATAAGTCCGTATTGTATGTTAAGGATCGTTTAAGTCAAGTTAAGCAAGTAAACAACACTGTTTTAAATACGAGTATATTAACCTAAAACAAAATTTACTTTTCTGGAGTGACTTACTTTTATGTACCAAATTAACGATGAAAAGAACGAGCGCAAGTTCATTATATCATCGTTAGTTTGTACAAGCTCCACAGTTGTTCATATCTGATTAGTTTCGTGTAGGTTGTCTGTAGTTACTTGTTTCACCAAATTAGAGCTAGATTCGTTGTCAGAGATATCGTAACCAAAGTTTGTATGTTCTAGTTTAGTTTAATTTTACTCAGTATAGTTTGTAACCACAATGAAGGAGATGTTAACATTAGCTTCGTTCTGACTTGTTTAAAGATATCGTTTGTGTGACTGAACTGTGTTTTGATTATTAGTTATTTCATACGATTTTGATTAAGATTTTTTTTTATTTATAAATTTTTACTAAAAAGATTTATCAATCACATAAAGTACGTATATGTAAATTTTAAAAACTAGCTCCCTGGTAAAGCTAGGTTTGCATATATAAATTATTTGATTTCAAACCCTATGTATGATATCATCATCATGATCATAGCCCATCTTATGCCATTATGCCTCCATCCATTACAAACTTGTGCTGATTCAGGAGCGTCCCGCGATTTTGGCTGTGTTACCAATAGCATTATTATAGGATTCGTTTTGAAAAATCTTATACGAATTCAACAGTTCTGTTAATAACTTCGTAAGACCAATATTGATGCGATCGAAACAATCTACGAAGTCTTCTGCCCTCGTGATTAGAAGCGTTGTTCTACAATGAAATTTTCCAGGCCCTTCTATGAAAATAGACCAGACGGGATGGAAATTCTATAATGCATAGTGCTATTTTAGCGGCAGGGAGCGGCTCCACACGGTCGAGCATTTATTCATGCATGTAAATCGTATGTGCTTAGGTAACAATGCAAGCTTGACAATGCGAAGTACAAGGAAGCGGTTCCTGCCCTCTACCTATGCTAATATTATAAAGAAGAATTTATTGTTTGTTTGTGTGCACTGAATAGGCCCGGAAAAAACTGGACTGATTTCCTAAATGGTTTCACCTAAAGAAAGGGATTGGACCAGAATTGCCAAAGCTGAGCAACTGTTTCGCCTGGTGATATATAGTCAACCTCCAGTAATGGAGTGGTAAATAAGAAAAGAAAGCTAATTTACACGGATAATGATCGTCCTTGTAGTCCGTGTAAATATAATAATTATGGTTGTCTTTATTTACGATACGTTTCGATTGTTATTTACATTTAATCTTTATTTTTCCCAACACAGTCATCGGTTGATGACTGTTGAAGTATTATAACGAAATTTGCGCCTGATATATTTTTCAAGCTGACTGAAAGCATCAATATAACTATTGTCTAAATTATCTATCGTGCAATTTTTTTCACGAAAATGATCGTACATAAGTAAGATTGGATTGCAAATTCGAAGGTCTGGCCGCGCAGGGTTTGAACTTGAGATCATGTGTAATGGGTCGCCTATTTAGACCACATACTGCATCAGGTCTTTTTCGTCTCCAATACAGGAGCACTATACTACTACTATATATACATCTCTGTACTACCAGAACCATATATTAGGATGAGGATTTTACGTACACATCCACGCTGGCTAGACGGGTTAGAGAGAGCTATATGATGTTTATAAGCTTTGTTTAGCTTGGGTTTCCTAAGTCGCCTTCTACGACTTCCACGGGAAGACTTGGGGTGGTCCTATTCTAATCTGCCGGGATCCACATGGCTGTCCTGTGGGCCCTTTAGTGATATTTCCCTTACAGGTTGCGGGCACTCTGCCCTCACCTCAAAAAGTCCGGTCAAGTAGCAAAAGCTCACTTGCAGCTAGCTACACAATCCTTTCAAACAAAAAAAAAACACTCCACCCCACTTCAATATCAGCGAATAATCAGTCATTTTGCGTTATCTTCTCGCAGCACCCACTTTTCATCTCTTGTCAGCTGCAAGTCTTTAAAATATTCTCCGAGGCGTCTGCATCTTATCGATTCAGATCACACGACATACAAAAAGTCATCTTTCACCGCTTCTCTCTCATATTTTATTCATATTGCAAATTGTGGCTCGAGGTCATTAAACTTAGCGATAAAAATGCACTTGCGTCTATTTTATTGCGCGGTTTTGCAATGTGAACTGTTTAGAAGTATGCTTGTGGCTTCGTCCACGATTAAAAGTATCCTGCTCTTATTTAAGGGGCTTGCATCAGCCAACTAGAGCGCCACCCCTCATTTTATTTCTTTTTACTAAATCAGAATAAGTTGAAAAAATCTAATGAATTTTTCTACCAAACTAATTGAACTGATACAGATGAAATATAAATGTAACTAATTGTTCAAGATAAAGGATAATATAATTACAATATAAAATATTTATATTAGTATAATAATAGTTCAAGAAAAAAAAATATTTTTCCAAATCGGTACATAAATGACGGTAACAATCAATAAAAAAACCCGAATTGAGAATCTCCTATTTTAAAGTCAGAGAAATGTGAAAAGTGCATAATGAATTCTGCTCAGCCGTGGGTATGCCATCATATCACCATCGAGTGCCACCTTCATAATGAAGTTTTTTTCCTCTGTCCCATCCTTTTTCAATTAGAGATAGAAAAGCAAAGCCTTGATATTGGAAAAACTATATGGCATATTTTTTTGCTTCTCCTACAAAGGGTCTCGAAATAACGGTGTAAATGGCATGACTAATAAAAAATAACCGCCATACTAATTGGGCAATCAGCTGCTCTAAAAAATCTTTTTGTTTGTTTTTCTACTACGATTCCGTATTCTATTAGGGATTCTGACATTAAAACATTAACACAGGATTCAGAATCAGCCTGGATATCCTCGTGTTTTATAAATATTATAGCACTTTATACGTATCCCGTATCATAAAACTGCACTTGTGTTTATTTCAGTATATTCACCAGACTGCAGTGCGGCCAAAACTAGAGCATTATTTATGGTGTGGTTTGAGTTTCACTCGCTGATATTTTTACGACCTACATAAACTGTTTAGTTCTGGCAAGAGCCAAACGCGAGTCCAATGTAATCCTATCAGTGAACATAACCACCATATTGCAATGCAATTGATTGATTTTATTTAATTTTTTTTTATGTCGGAGGACGGCAAACGAGCAAGCGGGTCACCTGATGGTAAGTGATCACCGCTGCCCATGGACTAATGTAACACCAGGGGTATGACAAGAGCGTTGCCGGCCTTTTGTTTTCCCTTCCCAGAGGGGAGGGGGGATGAGCCTCCGGCTCTCTCACTCACCGAACGAAGCATAGAAGCTGTAAAACTACTACTCAAACGTCGATTTTCTGTGAGAGTGTGGTACTTCCCCGGACGAGCCGGCCCATTCATGCTACCAGCTGAAGTGATTTTTGCCGGTAGCGTGGCTCTACCACAACTAAATGTGTAACAATCGCGAAAACATCATATTTCAATGCTTTAGGCAACATCAAAGCAGTGCCGGATTTATATTTTTTATGAGTGTAGGCCACTAAACCATGAGAAAACCAGTGGACGTTTTTGAGTTTTATCCTTTGAAATCAAGTGACCTTCCTCTGACATCCGCCCCTAGGCCGCGGCCTATACGGCCTATTTATAAATCCAGGACTGCATCAAAGACTATGCCGTTTACAAATAGTTTTACTTGTGTTAGTTCTAGATAGAAATTCCTATTTCATGGCACTTAGATTATGAAAATAATGTTTGTCACATTGTGGTGGATGTGTTTATATATGGGTATGTGTATCGTAAAATGCGGTGCGGCCAAAAATAGCATTATTTATCGTGTGGTTTGGGTTCCACTCGCTGATATTTTTACGACCTACATAAACTGTTTAGTTCTGACAAGAGCCAAACGCGAGTCCAATGTAATCCTATCAGCGAACATAACCACCATATTGCAATACAATTGATTGATTTTATTTAAATGTGTAACAATCGCGAAAACATCATATTTCAATGCTTTAGGCAACATCAAAGACTATGCTGTTTACAAATAGTTTTACTTGTGTTAGTTCTAAATAGAAATTCCCATTTCATGGCTCTTAGATTATGAAAATAATGTTTGTCTCATTGTGGTGGATGTGTTTATATATGGGTATGTGTATCATAAAATTGCACTTGTGTTTATTTCAGTACATTCACCAGACTGCAGTGCGGGAAAAACTAGCATTATTTATCGTGTGGTTTGGGTTCCATTTGCTGATATTTTTACGACCTACATAAACTGTTTAGTTCTGGCAAAAGCCAAACGCGAGTCCAATGTAATCTTATCAGCGACATAACCATATTGCTATGCTTTGGGAAAGCTTTTCATTAAATACTATGTCGTGTACAAATAGTTTTACTCGTGTTAGGTATAGGTAGAAATTTCCATTTCATTGCTCTTACATTATTTAAATATTGGTAGCGTTATCGTAGAGGATGTGTTAATATGTTTGCAGATTATGGGCCATCAAACTTATCCCGTATCATACAACTGCAGTTGCGTTTTGTTTCGTCTATTTTGCAGCGTGGTTTGGGTTGCAGTGGAGTACTTTACGGTGGACATAAACTGCTTGGTTTTAAAGTTAAATGTACTTAAATGCATTTTCTCCGATTATAGCCACATTGCATGGCTATAAACAGCGCTGAGAACAACAGACTGTTACAAACAAAAGGTTTAGTACTAGCTACGTTTTAAGAATTGCCTTTATTTGTATTCTCATTAGTAGAATAGTAAGAAAACTATTAAAGAGTTGTATGTAATGAATGACTCATTCATTAAATACAACTCTTTAATATTTTCAAACGATTGCCTAATAAAAGAGTTGTTAATTTTTCAGAGTATAATAGTATGTTAGTTTCGATAAAACAATACATCTTTAAGAGCTTTATGGGGTACCGTTATAATATATACAGATATGTTTTGTGTTTTATTTTTCTTTTATAAACTTGTAGTTTATCCCAGCAGTGGGACACTCAAATAGGCTAATGAAAAAAAAACTTGTAGTTTAAATTTACAAAAATTAATGTGTTTGAATCACGTATTTGTATCTATGGTTTAGATATACGTTTCTTGTTATTTGTACCTACAATTAGGTATTGTTCCATCTATTTAATATAATTCAGGGCTTGGTTTGGATTGCAGTCAGTTGATATTGTTACAAGTGACATAAATTGTTAGATTTACAGGCAAATGTAATTCCAATGCAATATTATCTGGCCTAGCTTTGCATATAAACTGTTTTGAGTGGGTTGGGTACAGATATATCTAAATTATCTGCACTTTATACAGGCCAGTTAGATGTAAGAACATTTTCAATTTGTTAGAGCTTTATACAGAATCATATTTCAATCTCTTTTTAGTAATTTTCAAAGTCGTTTATAAAACGACGTTCACAGTCGACCGAGTGGTGAACTACACACTACATTATCTGTAAATTCATGTTAAATAAGTTTTTAAGTTTGCTTAGCTGCCAGGCATATATGAGTTTGGTGTCTTTCCAAGTCTTGCGCACACAGGAAACGCCAGCAAGTCCGTTGGTAATGCCTAACAGGTTGAGGGCACTCTGCCCTCACCTCAAAAGTCAGGTGAAGTAGCGAAAGCTTACTTGGGACTAGCTACATAGTCCATTCAAAAAATGCCCGGCTACCTACCTAATGCCAACTATACATGCTTTTGCCCGACATTTTTATATTTTTGTTCTTAAGTCGATCGATACGAATAGAAGTGGCCTAATTTCTAAGCCGGGAACTGGCGCAACATAATGGTAATAGCAATCGTCTAATATATTCTATGAGTAGCTCGATAGCCATTAGGAGCCTGCAACTCCACTGATGTGGATACAGGCGCATTAAATTTTCACTCAGCCATTAGACCGGCGGTCATTGTCTCCATGTTGTAGAGATGGATAGTTCTAGCAATAATAAAATAATGATATTTAGATAGGAAACAACGACAGTTTAGGTAGGACCAGGTTAGATTGACTACGTCTAAAAATATTCGTAAGTTTTTTCTCTCCTCTGATTGCTCTGGCTAATATATGGCTCTAGTAGTACAGAGAGGGCTGTGCCGCCTGCCAAAAAAGCCATCAGATATAGCAAGAATAAAACTTGTACCATCTTATGTGATATGCATTCAACCTACTCCTACAACTCTCTCCAGCCTCTCCTAATTTTTGCATGGGAATTGAGAGTCATGTAGACAGGTGTGAGAAAATATAACTTCAATAAACACCATTAGCCTGGCTTCACATACAACCGCGGTAAGAAGTCACTTCTGACAGATTTTTTAGTATGAAAAAAAAAATACAAGTTGTTAAGAAAACTTTTCATAATGTGTCAACAAATTTAACGTCGAAAGAAATAACCGTTTATTATTAACGCGGTTATGACGCGTAAGCTTTGACTATATAATCTAAGCGCGTAAGTAAGAAACTTCACCAATGGTTCCTTAAATACTTATTGTGGCCGTACCTTATCCATATAATACAAATCCTACTGGCTTTTTTAACCGACTTCAAAAAAGGAGGAGGTCCTCAATTTGTCTGTACGTTTTTTTGTATGTAACATACATACAAAAAAACGTATATACATAACTAACTGTGTAAACGCGATTACACAGTTAGTTATGGATCGATTTTAGTAATTCTTTTTGTTTGATAGGTGATTCAATAAAGAAAAACAAAAATAGGGAGGTAGTGCAATCTACAAATGATAATGACGACTTCATTGATTTGCTTCACTATGTACCTAAATATATTTACGCTTTGACACAATGTTGTCACTAACGATAATATGAATTGCTTTATATTTTTACATAAAAAATAATTCCTACTTCTTTTAGGTGTTTTATGCATTCACAATGCTATTCTGATATATTCCTATTAATATAATAAATGAGGTATCTTCTTTGTCTTCTTCTTCCTTGCCTTTTCCCTATTTGGGGTCGGCTCTGTCTGTCAACTCTCTCGAAAGTTTCCTGTTACCAACCATACCGGCACTAGCTTCCCGTTCCTTCATATCATTACTCAAACATTCCCTCCACGACTTTAATATAATAAATGAGGTATATAGGAAAAAAAGTCAGGATCCTGCCCACGTGGAATTTTGCCCATGTCTTATTTCTTATATTTAATTATGCCAACTGCTAATGCTTGTCCCTTACCAGGCATAAATTGATACGTATCCCAGCAGCATTAAATTTGTACAGAACCATTAGCCCTTCGACCACTGTCTCCAGACATTAGACCCTCGACAGACGAACTTTTTACTCGGCATTGTTAAAATTTACCGGAGCAGAATCCTGGCCCTTAATGAGGGGTAGCGATGTACTTAGATTACTTCGCCAAAGTGGGAAGTCACCGCCAATTACCGAACTCCTTGAAACTGTAGCCGTATATTTAAACAATTTAAATTAAACTTATCTTACGCCTGAGGAGAGTTAGTTTTATCAGTTCTTGAATATGCATTTTACCGACACGTATAATTTAGGGATTTTCAAGGCAAGATTGAATAGGCATTAATTGAATTTGCGTTTACCACCCAGGTCTTTTTTTAGTCTTCTTTGCAAGGAGCACGACCCTCTCTGTACTACCAGAGCTATATATAGCCAGAACAGTCGAAGTATTTGACCTACTCTTCACGCTGGCCAGACGGGTTGCAGAGGTCTCTTTGATGTTTATGCGCTTTGTTTAGCTTGTGTTTCCTAAGTCGCCCTCTACGACATTCACGGGAAGACTTGGATCGGTCCTATTATATCTAACCTGCCTGCGTAATTTCACGAGAATCCTTTGGAAAATGTGACCTGTAGAATAGAACAGCTGGATAGCGGGACTGATAGACATAAATTTTTTTTGTTCAAGCTGTAACAGACGCTTCTGACGCTTCGCTCGCTGTTCGCGCTCGCTCGGTCATTGAAGTTGCAACAGAGTAAAAGCTTAAGTTTGAGCTTCTACTCTGTCCAAGATTTCCATTAGTCAAATGGGTAGTACATACAAGTCTGTCAGGTGAAGTGTAATTAAATACGATGCGGCAACAGAAACTAATGGTTCGGTTCACTAATAAACAACCTAAGTGCTATTTACGAGTTGCAATATGACAACTAATAGAAGTGGAGAGAGAGCTCTGAAACAAATGCTTTTAATATTACAACAATGTTGTAAGAATTTGCCCTTATAAAGTAATATGACGAACTTTCAGTTTAAATCAAGTTTTAATTTCACTTGTTTTTACACTAGTAAAGTACGTAAACAAATCTTTTCTGTCCGTCTGTCTGATATTATCTGGTTTTGTGCTTTGTTGGTTGTTGTTCTGAATTATACCCTTCCATCATTCGACAATTATTTATATTCTTCTTGATTTCTTCATATATTTGATAAACTTAATTTGCAATGGATATCTAACCTGTCGTTAATAACATGCTCTATGCTTCTTGTCTTACCAAAGATGAACTAGATCTAACTTGGTTTTACGAGTTACCAAACAGCAGCAACAAGTACCTTAATTGCAGTAAGTTTTGTCCTTTGTTTTAAAAGGTTCCAAAAAAATAAACTAAGCGGTAACTGTACCTTGAGTGCTCGTCATTAGTTTTAACAAATTTACAACAATTAAAAAGGGTATCAGGGCTAATTAGATGCTAATCTATCAACCTAATATTTGTCTTGTCAAAGGCAAACTAGGTCTTGCCTGGATTTAAAACTTACGCACATAGTAAATCGTAATTAGTATTATTTACAAGTTTACAACATTAGGTATTATATGTCAAAAAAAAAATAACAGCATTGACTATAAATTGATGACTGACATAGTAAAACTATCAAACTGATGACGAACACAGGGGGTGTTCGTCATCAGTTTGATAGTTTTACTCTTTTAAAAAATAAAATAAAACAAAAGTAATTAATATCAGGCCATCGCTTAAGATGGTCTATTTACTTGTTAAATCAAAGGCTAACTAGGTCTAACTTGGTTTCACAAGTTACAGAGCAGCAACTAAGCAGTAAATTGCAAGAGCTCTTTACGAGCACCGAGTACCATATTTCGATTAGAAGCTTTGCTCAGACACATTTAAGTACTCATTTTATGTGAAAGTTTATAAACACTATTTATATGTAACACAGTTACTTATTAGTAATGGATTGAGGTTTGAATTTGCTTTTCTACAATATCGAACACTAACTTTATAATATACAAGTACAGTAGGCAATCTAAAAAATTATACCACCAATTAATAATAGTACCAATAGTATGGGGATAGTATACTTTTTTAAGTGGCCCACTGTACATAATATTTTGCTTTACTGCGCTTTGTATTATATCTTTGAATACCACTTATGCATCAACGCCATTTTGACGTAATATAGTTCACAATTGAGGGTGTCATTACAAGGCGACGACGTCGATTCACCTGTTCTGTTACGAAGCACCCGAAACCGGTACGTTTAATGAATTTATCTTGTCAGGGGGAACATTAACCAAGTTTAGGAACAAATTACGAGCGTAAAGTTACCTCGTACCTTGGAAGTTCCCGCGTAATTACCGCGGCATCCTCCGGAATGCCCGTGAGCTGCTTTTTATTGCGGAACACAGGGCATATCACGATTCAGTTTCGGCGCAAACGAGCCCTGATAACCGCTTTATTACTTGACGAGCTGCCAGCTCAAAACGCTCAAGAATCAATATCGGCTCGGCTCGAGACCGGCACGAAATGAGCTGTGGAAATCAATATCAGCAAGTGTCGACGTGTGTCCCGTGTGTCGCGCGCGAGTTGCCGCGCCGTTTCGCCGCCATGCCAGTTCTTTGTAACTCTTATATTAAATGCCATTTTATTGCCGCTTCCCGATGCCACAAAGACTCCGCAAGCATACTCGTAGTTTTTTATTGTAGAACAAAATATTAGAGAGCAGCTTCTCGGTTTTATCTAGGAAATCTACAGTGCCATGTTGCATTGTCTGTTGTTTTATGTATCGGTAGCGACACGGTTTTACGGCCAGCCGTTTATATTATGGGGACCCTTTCTCTTTATTGTTCTGCATCGGGTGAAGAATCTTGATAAGGATATTTTGGCGATTCACCGTGAATTATATTGTCACGACATCAAGGGACAATAGCACTCGTCGTTCGCTTATTTCGGTAGCATCTTTATTACATTTTTAGGGTATCATTACGACGAAATCAGGTGAATGATCTTCGATATAAAAGAATTAGTATGTAATAATATTTCACGAGTATCTTTCTTTACAATATCCAGGTACTACGCAACCTGTAAAGGAGTTTTATATAAGTAGGAAAATATGAAGGAAGTATCTACTTATCCTCGCAAAAAGTAAAAAACAAAGTGCGGTGAGGTGAGATTAGCTGTCGGCGAGTACCAGGCTTGCAGCGGTTCCAAGGAGTGTCAGTGGCGTTGCTGTGAAACGGAGCATGTAGGTTAAGGGCCCTCCGCGCTTTGTTAGCGCGCTCTAATCACTGCCGGCCCTCGACGGCACGCGACTCGAGGGCTCGTGGCGCACTAGCGTTTTGTGTCTTTCCTCTCCGCACCGGCTCGTCACCTATGTTCGCCTGGTAGTCGCATAATTTTTATTGTACAAAAATGTAGGTAGCATAATTTGGAATTGGTATGGTGACATTAAGATCCATCGTAAAATTAATATTTAAAAGGTGTCGTTTTCATTATGTTCTCTGTCACTTCGGTCAGAGAAGAATTTGTACTAATCATGAAGTAAATAATTTCCATATCAATCATTATCTAAGATTTCCTTCATGACTTGTTCCATATATTTTGCTTTGCCCGACAGGGTTCATATTGTACCTACAATTTAAAGTGACTAAGTAATATGTAAATTAATACCCGTACAGTGTGAAACACAAAGATATCAGAATATAGGTACATCTCTGTGGTGAAACAGCAATAAATAAATTCTTCATAAACGAAATTGAGATAAAAAATTACAATGTTACAACTGAAAAATCTCATATAAGCTCGAAGAGAAGTGATGTAATTTTGGCAAAGAGTGATACGAAGTTCGAGAAAAGATAAACACGTATCAAATATATTTCACAAAAGGCTCCATTCTATCTCCATTTGGCTGGTAATCGAGATCAATATATCGGCCAAAGACTGGCTGATTTCCAAGATACCTTTTTAATTTTATCGAATATACAGTGCAATATTTTGCTTCGTAATCTAGGATGGGAAATTTGGTTTTTCCTGAAGATAAATGTATCTGTAGGGTTTACATCACAATGGGGCATAGTTCTTCATAAACGAAATGTGCCGGGATAAGGATACAGGCCGTCCATTCTAGTTTTGGGCAATTTATTGAACAGCTACCGTGCTTTGAATTTGTAATTGAACTTTATGAGAGATCTGTTTGAATTCGCAGCGTCGGAAAATGTTTGTGTTGCTTAGTTTGTTTTTTCCAAATGAGTTTTTGTTTGTTGGAAAATTTGTGTTTCTAATAAATTCGCTTTTGTTTACTATATTAATTTCAATAAAAGAATCATTGTTCTGAATTTATTTAGTACTTTATTTTACTAAATAATTGTTTTCCCCGCCCTTTTATTTATTGCTACGCAATAAATAAAGTGTTTTGCGTTCATAATCTATATGTTTTCATAGCTAGCCTATAATTATAAGTTTCATACTGTTGTAAATCTAACATTATCAATTGTAGGTTAACAATTACAGCGCGTACAAAAACTTTTGTCCATGATATTAATTTATGAATTTGAATGAATATCGCATAATATTTTTTGTCGGAAAGTTATTTTTATCATTTATTGAAATTATGACTCAAGTTATATTAATGAATACCGAACATTAATTTCCTATAAAAGTGACGTTCAAAAGTGAACATTTGTATTTAAAATACAACGAGGTCATCCCGATTTTCTGTAAGTCTTATAATGAGGCGGGTTTCCTTGTCCCTGGCTTCTGAAGGGTAGTGGAGGGGTAAAACTCATTTCCGGTCTGTCGGCGGAAGCCAGCCGGCCAATAACAGCGGAAAAATTGTATTCAGTAGACTGTCGCCTCCTTCAATCTTTAATTTTCTAGTGCCTTTTTACTTTTGTAGTATTCCAGTGTTATGGTGGAGGATCCTGCTGTTACTAATGAGATTTTTTGTCTTTGAAACATTTATATTACAGCTGCGAGTGGGATATTTAGCTAATTGAATAACGTGTTTTATTTCAGTTCCATACTGTCCTTTTCTATAGAAAATCAAGTAATCAAAGCTGTTGAATATTAAGAAAGAAAAGTATTATATCCTGAAATTACACACATTACCCATATACTTATAAAAGCCATAAAAAACGCAATCAAAATAATGATGAGGTGCTAGTTGCATCGCATTGGGCATGTTGACTAAAATTTTTTTCATGTTGCTATGTAAAGACCTGCCAAAAATAAACACAATAGTGACAGAAATACATTTCTAAACAAAAAACTCTTTCAGTTATAAAAGTATTAAAGAGACATGTTTTTAGACGTAAATTTTAAGACGTGAAAACGCGCCGCTGAAATGCCCACATATTTGTGACGTCACAAGCTTGTATTTTGTATGGGTGGCGTGAGAACTTTGTTTGGTAGCTATACGAAATATTTCGTTTATGGTAATGGTTCCATAATAAAAGTTGCTATAAATTTTGCAGATCAAAATACAGTATAATTGTAATTAAAGATTTTCATACTTTAAAAAATGGTCCTATTCACCCAACTTTAAAGAAGCTTTAAGATCTCTTAACGAATCGATATCAAATTAAAAGTGTTCTTTATAGTGTTTTTAGATAGAAATTAGTCTCATTAGAAACAAATTTTATATAATCTTAACATTAGGCAACTACCGTATTTTTGACGACTACGTGACGACTTTGTGATCTGCGCAAAAACAGAAAAGTCAAAGCAAGTCAAAGCATTTAGGCTAACATGGTAGTAGGACTAGCATTGTTAAATGTATCAAATAATATCCGTATTTATTTTAAACAACACTGTAAACTAATTGTAAACAGAGCTTTCATTCAAGAGTCATTTGGAATCATGGCTCTTCACCCCGCATTTCTGGCACCGTCGGGATTGACGCGGGAAGCTGGCTAGTCCTGCCTGGCAGCTTTCCAGATACAGATGTAGGACACGTTGCATGACAATACGAATAGCAATCTAGTGCGGTGTTTTAGCAGTCATACCCTTGTTGGCCGTTCAACACGTCAAATTTTTGATATGGCACAAGCATTTATTTCTTTTTGTGATTGTTACAAGAGCTGCACAAAATCAAGATTATATCTTGGCCAGTTTTGAAGAACAACTCAAAAACAATATTATATCTTGGCTAGTTTTGGTACCACCAAATGTTGAAGGACAAGTATATTACGAATAACTTGAGGTAAAATGATGCCTCAAGAGTAATTGGAAGAATTGTTCTTCACCCCGCATCTCTGGCATCGTTAAGATTGGCGCGGGAAGCTGGCCTGCCCTGCCTGGCAGCTTTCCAGCTACAGATGTAGGACACGTTGCATGACAATACGAATTTGGCTATCTAACCTAGTGCGGTGTTTCAACTATTACACCCTTGCTGGCCGTTCGTTTTTGAATTCAAGTCTTAATTTGATATTGCGCCAGACGTTTATTTCTTTTTGTGATTTTTACGTCAAGAGCCGCACAAAAACACCTTTTAGTTTTGGTCAACAAAAAAACGATATTATATCTTGGCTAGTGTTGGTGTCACCAAATGTTGAGTTAATATAAATAAAACGATTTGGACAAATGTGTTATTTAGTAACTAGGGGTAAAAATATGCCTCAAGAGTAATTGGGAATAATGGCTCTACACTCTGCATTTCTGGCACCGAAGGGATTGGCGCGGGCTAACCAGTCCTTCCTGGCAGCCTTCCAGATACAGATGTAGGACACGTTGCACGACAACACGAACTAGGCCATCTATCCTAGTACGGTGTATTATCTGTTTTGGACTTGCTTATTATGCCAAATTTAACTAGCCTATACTATGCCGAATATTACTACAAATATGATTGTTTAAGTCAAAAAAGGGTGATGATACCGTGTTATAATTGTTAAAATTACTACAATAGTTTTCTCTTTATTATTTTTATTTATTGATAAGTCGTTTTTATTAAATTATATAAGCTAATTTTCCTCCCATAGCCCAATTTCCCAGGCATAGAGCCAATAATACTACGACTACACCTATTTCCTGCAACAAATCCTGACAGTAGATAGGTATAATTTCCTTTTTTTTTTAAATACAATATACCAAAAAACTTTTGACCAAGCCAACGAGGTTATATGTGCTAACAGACAAATATCGCACTAGATAGCCTAGTTGGGATTGTCATGCAGCGTGTCCTACATCTGTAAGTACTGGAAGCCTGCCAGGACTGCCTAACTTGGATGTCGAATGTTGCTAGAAAAGTGGGACGCGTTATGTATTTTTCGAGGGCCATCCAAATTTACTTGATTGCACAATAAAATATAGAGTACTTACTTAACTTATTTTATTGAGAAATTAATCATCAACAGGTCTTTGTTAGTCTTCACTGCAGGAGCTCGACCCTCTCTTTACTACCAGAGCTATATATAGCCAGAGCAGTCAAAGGACTTGGCCTACACTCTCCACGTTGGCCAGACGGCTTTGTTTAGTTAGTGTAAACAAATTAATATAATACATTAATTTAAAGAAATTGTCTTACAGATTTTGACAGAAACACAGCTTTCTGCCGGGCCAATTCACATGGGAATTTTCATCCCAAAGAATGACTGTACCAATTATAAAACTATGTACATTGTTTTCCTGATTGCCCGTTTTTGGTTAAATAATATATATATATATATAAATATAATGAGGTATATAGGTTTGTTCCGAATAGCATCCAAAATTTCTAAACTAGCAATATCAAAATTATTCAGTATATTAAAAGCAAAACTATTCGGGTTGTAATTCCTTGCACGTCTCAAAATGTCTCGTGCTGTGTATTCGCGGAGTTGAAACTGCAGTTGCGATAAGACCCTTGATGTCCCAAATTAAAGTGGGGCGTGAAGTATTTCGGCACAAACGAACATGTAGTTACTTTGTTGCCAGCTTTATTCCTCTTTCATCTACTTATCTTGTACCCTTTTAATCTAAATAACAAGGGTAATGCGACGATAGTTTGTTTTATGCTACTCGTGGCTTATCAATCAATGCGTATTATAATATTCCTTGAATCAGGCACTAGATGCACTTACTGAAAAACAATACATCACTTAAGAATCTCTCAGTGACTGGTAATACCATGAATATGATAGTGATTTCAAAAGAATGATAGTAGGTATTTGTAAAAGCCGTGTTGTTTTCGGTAGAGTAGAACAGGACCACTCCAAGTCTTCCTGTGGATGTCGTAGAAGGTGACTTAGGAAACACAAGCTAAACAAAGCTTATTAACATCAAAGAGATCTTTCCAACCCGTCTGGTCAGCGTGGAGAGTGTAGGCCAAATCCTCTGACTGCTCTGGCAGTAAGAGAGGGTAGTGCTCTTGCAGTGGAGATACATGATGATGATGATTTGTGAAAGTAGGTTTAGACAAGTGCTATGAGCACTTGTTTTACTTACTTGAATTACTTTGCTTTAGAAAGTATATTTATAAACCATGTTCCTTGCAAGTTTGTCCGCTGTATGTTCCCGGAAAGGCTTTACAGTCGTGATAAGACCTTTGATGTCGGAATTAAGTGGAACGTGAAATATCTCGGTATAAACGACATTTATTTTGTTGCTTACTTTATTGCGCTTTAATAATATTAAGCACGTATAATGCCTTTGTTCATAGAAAAAGTAGGTAATGCTACGCACGACTGATTTTTTTTATATCAGTAGGGTTAATTACAACGTTTACATAATTTTTCATGAATCAGTTATACCTAAAATTGTGAGAGATTGTGAGTTTAACATTCAAATGTTTGGTATTTTAATTTTTGGACTTAATGCGCAAATCTCTGAATAAGCTTGGTCGGAGAGTATTTGTGCATTTTACAGAGATATCTACTTTAATTGGTTACAGCTTTGACTATATACTCTCTAGACACCATCATGCCTTTATTTCAATGATTTAAAAACGGGCCATTTTTCAATGCTTGCTGCGAGACAGCTCTGTGTTATCACAAACGTCCTGTCAATTTAGGCCCTCAAAATCCGTCAAATTGGTAGCTGTGTGTGTGCGCGACCGACTATGGGTTTGGACACTAGTTTTTTCTACGCTTTTGGGTTATATAATCTAAGGTTACAGGTCGATTTTATCATGCTGCCTTTAAAAGTCACGTTTACGAACCGTATCATTTTAAAGTATTCCTACTATGTGTTCCCAGCAAGTCTTTATAGTTGTGATAAGACCCTTAATGTTCTGAATTAAAGTGGGACGTGGAACTTGGCACAAATAAACATGTTCTTCATTTTACTTAGCACGTAGAGGTCCTTTGATCAAAATAACGTGTACGACCGTCTGTCCAGATATTTCGTAAGAGGAATACTGCAGCTGCCAATGAGTCATACTTAAGCAATAGAAAACGATTACAACTAGTTGTGAGTTGTGAGACCTCTTGAACCAGTCTGACCAGCGTGGAGAGTGTAGGCCAAATCCTCTGACTGCTCTGGCTAGTATAGCTCTGGTAGTAAAGAGAAGGTCGTGCTCCTGCAGTGGAGATTAAAAAACAACTGATTATGATGATGATGATGACAACTAGTTGAAGTACTATTCGCATTTGTTACACTCTGATATTTGCTTCAGTCTTTGAAAACTATATTTTAAGTAGGTATCTCTGCTGTGTGTTCCCGGAAAGTTTCTACGGTTACGCTAAGACTCTTGATGTCCCAAAGAAATATCTCGGTGCAGACTTACGAGCTTGTACTTTGCCATCTCATCGCGACTTTACTGCTCTTTCATTCTATTTAGATGGAAATGGACCATCTTTATAAATTAATTGGACATTAAATAACTCAAAGGTACATATAGGTAGAAGTACATACAGGTGTCTTGATATTTAAATGCTCAGGAGCAATACTGTTGCTAATGCGGTGTTAATTATAAGATGAATGAAAATATAAACTAGGTTTGGTTGAGAGCTACTTGCACTAGCACGGTTAGTTGGAAATTCTTTCGGGAAATCGTATACGGCTCCGACTGAGTTCTGTCGGAGGTTTTAATTATGTCGGATTGAAAAACTCTGTTTGCGCGTTTCAGAATCGTTCAACGCCATCTCGTGAAAAGTCTTGTAGTTATTTGTAATATCGCCATCTTGATTAAGTCTTCTCATTCATTTCTTGTGGCGAATGCAGAGGTCGTAGATCGTCACACTTTTATTAAACACACTATTGTCACGTTCTAACCATTAAAAATCATATAATTACTAGCCATGTCCTTTTCTTGTTCTTTTTAAGTATCTTTACATGTGTTCCCGGAAAGTTTCTACAGTTGCTATAAGACCCTAGATGGCATAAAATAGGTATCTCGGTGCAGACGTAGGAGTCTGTACTTAGTTGTCTCATAGCGACTTTACTGCTCTTTCATTCTACTTAGCACGTAATGGAGTATTGCAAAAAATAAACGGAGTAGAAGTATCACTTGCGTCTCCGTTTTACCTTTTTTTAGGCTCGCTAGTTTTTTTGCGTTTACTTTTGTCTAGTTTCGTCTGAGAATAATATATTTACACACCTCATTATATTGTGCCATTGAATGCAGTGGCTTGTCATTTCATGTTGGTATATAGAGCACTATAATGATATTTTTTCTCTCTGCAGTTAAGTAAGATTATATCATTTAATACTTTATATAAGTGAAACTTAATCAAAATCAGATTGTTGGTGAGGAGTCGTGCTTAGGTAGGATTCGTTGATAGAGTTCGATTTGTAACATGTTTGACTTTTCTAATTGCCCACTAACACCATCACTGTACGAGTATTATCAAAAGCAAAATCAAAGTAGTACAGCAAGCACCTACCAGATACAACTGTTTTGTTTATCCTACCTCTTAGGGCATTTCATAAGGAGTAGCCAGGCTAAATTAGCGCTACCCATTGATTCTTTATTTTACTCTCAAATAAAATCAAATAAAAAAATCTAACAAATTTTACTTTTCATTAATTTAAGTTCAATAAATTAAAATAAAAACCAGCTACCTACCATGAGTGGTCTCAAAATAGGTTGCTGGGTGGCGTTAGTTTCGCATGTCCTTCTCCTTCCTTACCTTAATAAAAAAAACGTATATTTACTCCTGCTGTAACACATTTTATAAAGAGTCGCATCTGTAACTATTTACAACTTATACCCGCACGTAATGGATCCTCATTGGAGAAATTCTTTTAGGGCATTTTTACTCGATAACTTTGCGACGGAGTTTTATTAGCTTTTTTAATTAAGTAGGCCGGCGCTCGGCGGCGGGCTCTTTGTCTATTTACCTGACGACTATCATTATACTTAATAGCTTTGGGAGTTGCCACTTTCAAATGAAACTTTGGAAATGCCTACTTTGTTCTTAAGACAGAAAGTGGGGAAAATTATTAAAGATATTTTCCGTTGATTTTTAACTCATTTGAATGAGGATTTTTATCTATTATCAAGTATATATGTATATAATAAATGAAAACTGATACCATTTTAATAGTATACGTATATATTGTTATAATGGTTTCAGATTTTGATGGTATATGATTTAGCTTATCCAGTGACATTCCATGATGAATAGCAAAATCAATAAGTACATGAGAGTTAGAACTATTCTATTTATAATTTTATTTATTGCAGTACTTCTCTGCACGTTAAATTAATATATATGATACAAAATTAAATAAAAATATACAAGCGGAAGAAATGAGAGTAGTAGTTAAAAATTTTAGTACTTCTTACCACGAATGAGAAGATATTATGTATTTCCAATCCGCGTTGCTCCAACTTGTTTAAGTTTATGTCGCTTACTAAGCGCTAGAGAGGAAATATAAGCACGAACCTATTGTAATACAACATAATAAAAACTCTTTAAAGGTATTCATAGTTATACAACTATTCATTAATCTAATACTACGTGCCTAGGCACTCGGCTAGAAGCTTTTCATAATAAAAGACAATGTCGACGCAATTTCCTTCCAAAGATTTGCTTTACAGAAAAAGATAATAAAATTCTTGTATATTCTCCGTAGATTTCGCTTGCGATTCGTTTTGTCTCGGCTGCAGTCAGGAATCGTCGCGAGTTTATGAAAAAGAAAAATAAATATCTTTCTCGTTGCCGGCAGATGCAGTACATTGCGATACGACGCCGTTGCAAAGTCAAACCGTTCTATTTATTGCAGCTTTGTACGTTCGCGACGCTCGTACAAAGTTATCTTTTACACTTTGCATCGGCACGTTCCGTTTCACCTATTGAAAAGACTGAATGCATATATCGTAGTGTAAATCTTTTGAAATGTGCCAGAATATTGCATCATCACGCTGCATAGAGACAAGTCCAGTTCCGCGCATCAATTTGTCTCTAACTGGCCTTATTTGAATTTGAATAGAAATCTGACCATGCTGTAGGGAGCATCGATTTCATCACATGTTATACCTAAAAAAATTAGTTCGAGATCAAAATTTACTTAATGAACAACGTAATTTATATGATATTCTATAATATCCTGGGTTGGACGGAAGCGCGAACTGGTCAAATTGTAAGCCTACTACGATGTTTCGCATCGCACATCCATCATTATTAAAGCTCCCAATTGTATTTATAAAAGGCTGTAATTACACACGTCCCAGTAATCTTGTCAAAACGTGCAGGATATTGTATCACAAAACAAAAGCAGTTCCGCCCACTGGATGAGATCATCGGAATGAGCAGGATTTCGTGATGTCAGGCTGACTGGGATCAGCCGATTTAGGTAACGTTAGACTAGTTAGACTGATGCGAGTGATATCCACTTTGGGAAGCTTATTGCCTCAACGTCGAATTCAGTTACCGTTTATGCTAACCTTATCAAATAACATTGTGGCAGTTCTAAATGCGTAACAAATTCGTAAGATATGCTACAATGATTAGTAAAACCCTTTATAGATTTATGGCTGGAAAACTTTGACGAGCTCCGTGGCGCAGCAGTCAACATACCGGCCTGCGACACGGATGGTCCCGGGTTCGATCCCCGGTCCGGTCAAGATGGAAAATTATATTTTTCAGATAGACCTGGGTCTTGGATGTTTATCTATTTATGTACATGTAATAAAATATAATATCGTTGAGTTAGTATCCCATAACACAAGTCTCGAACTTACTTTGGGGCTAGCTAAAAAAAAAACTAAACTGACTCAAAAACATTATTTTAAATACACTAGTTACCCTGTCGAAACATACAAGATATTGTATCAAGCTAAAACAAAGGCATTTCCACTCACGGCATGGGATCGGCGGAATGAGCGGGATTTCAGGTTGACAGCGGATCAGCCATTTCGATAAACATTATTCCAGTTACACTGACGCGAGCGATATCCACTTTGTGAAGCTAATTTTCGTCGAATTTAGTAATCGTTTATGCTAACCTTATCAAATAACGTAGAGGCAGTTCTATATGCGTATAAAATTCACTATGATATACTACAATGATTGGTAATACTCTTAATATATTTATAGCTGGAAAAAACTGACTCAAGGACATTGTCTAAAATACACGTATTGTAGTTATCTTTCAAAACATACAAGATATTGTTAACAAAGGCAGTTCCACTTACTAAATGGGATCGGCGGAGTTAGCAGGATTTCAGGTTGATGGCGGATCAGCCATTTCAATAAATGTTACTCCAGTTACACTGACGCGAGCGATATCCACTTTGGGAAGCTCATTCTCTAAATGTCGAATTCAGTTACCGTACCTATATGCTAACTTTATCAAATAACCTTGCTATAATTCTTAATGCATATAATAATCGGAAGGATATTCTACAACGATTGGTTAACCCTAAATATAGCTAAAAAAGACCGCATAACACGTATTGTAGTAAGCCTTTCCAAACGTAAAAGTTATTGTATGACGCTAAAACAGAGGCAGTTCCGCTTACTGAATGGGATCGGCGGAATGAGCAGGATCACTGACGCGAGCAGTATCCACTTTGGGACGCTCATTGTCTCAACGTAGAATTCCACGCTGAGACGTACATGGAGTACGATACTGAGCGCACTGAAACTTAAACACTATTGTTTGGACCCGAAAAATTGTACCCCGAAGTTTTAAACTGAGAATTTTAGTCGTGACATGTAGAATCCGTTTTTACTGTTCTGTGAAAATTGCGAGAGCTAGCTAATGTTTATTTTTCTTTTCAGGTATGTATGTCTCTTCTCTTTTGTTTCCGTGCCTGGATTCACGTAAGTAAAAATATCGTGGGGAAAATAAGACTTCATTTTCTACTGTTATTTTTGTTGAAATATATTTTTATACTAGCTCAACATGAAATTTGGTTTTCATTTAATATGTAACATAAATACTTAAAAATGAATTTTCTTTCTCAAATAGAGATATAATGGTCAACTATTACTGATTTTTCTTTTCAAATACTGACTACTTCTGTGACTCGGTGGTACCGTAAATGCCTTAGCACCGCTGGTCCTGAATTCGATCCCCGGTCAGGTCTAGATGGAATCTGGTCCTTTTCAGATTGGCCGGGATGAATCGTAGATGTTTAAATTAAATATAGTATCGTTGATATAGTATCTCATGACACAAGTTCACAATTTACTGTGGGGATCAGTCTGGGTGATTTGTCCCTATAAGTATGTATTTATTTGTTTTCTATAAAGAGTTAAAGTGAGGGCCCAATGACCCAGTGGGCGTACGCGTTATGTTAAGCCACCCCGGGTGCCGTCCCCTTTCTATGTGTGACCGCAAGTGGCATAATCAAATATCTTAAGCTCCTTCATACTTAAGAAGGCACGTTAAGCCGTTGGTCCCGGCTGTCATCATTGATGGCAGTCGTTAAGCTATGTCAGATGCCTTTAGGCAGCTTGAAAAATCTGACACCAGAGTGGGCCACTTACACCCAAGATAACAAACAAAACTATGAAGAGTAACAAGATATTACCAGAATACCAAGCCTTATGTGATTCAACAGCGTGTGCGAGCCTTATAATTATTTTTAATTATCCCACGACGGCCCATGTCGGCGGCCGTTGAATATTTGAATATTCATCCCCAAGAGATCCGCCATTATTTTTCTAGAGTCTCTCTAACCTAATTCCCAGTAATGAGCCTGGTGGTGAGCTGACAATGCAGGACGCAAATTGAATGTCGGCGTTTTGTTTCTGCCGTTCTTCTTAATTATTTCTGTTGGTAAACACGGCGTGATTGTGTTTGGACAACGCGTATCTGTGATAATTAAAACGCAAACGAAGCGATGGCTATCTTTGTTATAAAAATGGGAAAAAGGTATTAAACGTTTTTGGCCTTTGATAAATAGATGGTGGTATATTTATCACACAATACGTTTATGGATATTGTTTGACGTGAGCTGTTCGAGTAGGCCTATTTAGAAAAAATAAGCAAACAGGCTAATTGGAAAATCACGTCATATATTTAATAGTAAACATCTTCGTCGAGTATATCGTTAGCGTAAGATTGAAACATCGATGGAATTAGTGACTTGTCTGCCAGTTACTCAGTTAGTATATTATTTTTCATTTTTGACAGTGTTAAGTACTTACAATATATTTCATCATCATCATCATCATCATCATCATCATCATCATCATCAGGTCTTTCTAGTCTACACTGCAGGAGCACTATATATACAATATATTTAATGTGTTTTAATACAAATACTCAAATGTTTGTTTTTGTTTGTGTGGTAAAAGTTTTTCTGTTAAGAACTATAATAAATGATTTTTGGCTTGACTCTTTCTATAAATTACCATCGAAAAAATACCCACGTCTCCGAGACCCTTGTTTAAGATCTCATCTGTCAAATGGACGTGCTGTTTTCACTTTTACCGCGGCCATAAACCGCAGGCGTGGCCTAATAAATCCAGGAACTTACTAGGTCTCGTGACACGGCTCGCATAACTGATGGCGATAAATATGAATAAATGATTTTTGGCTTGAATGTCTCTACAAATTAACATATAAATAAATACCCACCCTTCCAAAGCCCTTGTTTAAGATTTCATTTGTCAGATGGACAAGTTGTTTTTACTTTTACAGCGGCAGTAAACCGCAGGCGTGGTCTAATAAATCTAGGAATTCACTAGGCTAGGCTCCGCGGCTCTAATAACTGATGACGATAAATATAAATAAATGATTTTTGGCTTGAATTTCTCGACAAATCACCAAAGCATAAAATACCCACGCCTCCAAGACCCTTGTTAAAGATCTCATCTGTCAGATGGACGTGTTGTTTTTACTTTTAGCGCGGCCATAAACCGCAGGCGTGGCCTAATAATTCCATGAAATCACTAGGCTCCGGGACACGGCTCGCATAACTGATGACGATTTACGATGTCAAGCTCAACCATCGCTCGTCGTGTACTGACTTAAATTTTAATTACGTGTAATGTGAGCTCGTTTGTTAGAGATGAAATAATACATTACAAAATTATTCTTGTGCGTGCGATAAAGTCCCTGTAGAATCACGTTTTCACTCGAAAGCAAAATCCGTTTTGGTCCGTTTAAAAAAAAGTTCTCAACCTGCAAATAGCTTTTGAATAGACACACCAATATTTAATACCATTAGGTATGCTAATATACCTTTCCACGCATCAGTCGAATTCAATTTGAAAATATATCATCAATATCATACGAATTAATAAATACAGCGAGTCATAATCATCATCATTTCAGCCGTTAGACATAAATAAAATAAAAATAATAAAATAAAAATGTTTTATTTCGGCAAATTGGTACATTTTTATGATAGCAGTGGTTGGAACCGTCTTTTAAGCAAATATATTTGCTTGTGCCAGAAGGTTCCGCTCCTCCATAGCAAAATTTACAATTTAAATTTACCGTGTGTGTGTGTGTGTTGGCGTGGGTGTGGGTGTGTATACGTGAGACTATTATAATAGATATAAATGATTACATATAGTATAGTATAAATAGGTTTATAACATTTGATATTAAATATAGTAATGATAAATAAGTTTGTAGGTAAGTAATTTTACTCCATAGTAATGTTAGTCAAAGCCATTTACCCCTAGATTCTAATAAATGACTCCACCTCATCATAAGTCATGGCTTTTAGCCAAGTAGTTAAAATTATTTTACATTTGTGAGAAGTATTTTTGTGTATATCTAACAATTTATTAATTTTATTATACAAGTAAGCAGAACGATAATCGTATTAAACCCTAGCAAGTTTAGTTCTAACATGGGGAAGACTAGCAACTATCCAACTTCTTCTTTTTGTAGTAGCCATATTTGTGGGTAAGATTTTGTGTTTTTTTTAAATTGAGTGTAAGATATATAACTTTCTTAAAGACAGTAGATTACATGTTTGATACAGAATTTGCGTAGAAAAAGTCTTTTTTTTTTTAAATACATTACTTTCAGTAACGCACGTTGAGATCTTTCAGCTTCAAGAAATTTAGTATTTAGAGCTCCGCCCCATACCGGGACACAGTATGTAGTTACCGATTGTACTAATGATGTATAGATTCTGTTTAGAAGGTTTGGTGGGACTACATACCTAAGAGTTTTGAACATCCATATGAATTTACGTAGTCTACCGGATAGATATTCAATTTGAGGATACCAAGATAGGTTTTGATCCACAACCACTCCCAAGTATTTAGTGTGCCGAACTTTGAAGATTGATGGACAATTACAATTTATAGTTTTATTACAAGAGTGTATTTTGACATCAAAACCCACGGATGGTTGACTATTGTTATAAATACTGAAGCACATAGGCCTAACCCAAAGGATTTCCAATAAATACAGCGCGTAAAATGACACAACTCCTTTAAAGGGGTGTCCCAGACCATCAATATAAACTTTTCCAATGGAAACAATACTGGGAGCTTAATTTTTTTACTTTCTCATACTAATTGCCTGGTCAGGTGAACACTTTTACATGAAATTGTTGAAATATTTTTTGAGTTCCCAACTTTGATCCCAGACGAAAAGTTGTTCATATTGACGGCCTGTCTGACCCCTTTTAAGGGTATGTCTAGACAATTGACCCTAGGGACAATTTACATGCTGTATACTGTAATAAGGGATATAGGAATAATGGAAATATTAGTATAGAGGATATACGAGTACTATAAAAATATTCATAAGTACATAATCTCATCACAAAAAATACCCCCATGTCTGTGTTATCTCAACGAAAATTAATCTGACGCAAGAATGAAAAATTATTTCATTTCCCATACCTGTTCACACGCGCCCGGTTATCCGGATATTGCTTGACTGATGCGATCCGGATATAAATCAGACTCAGACTGCGCCACTTTCTCTTACTATTTTTCTTATTTTTTATCTGAAATTGCGAGCAATTTATTTTCTTATGGCTGCGGGATTTCGATGGTTTTATTTGCGCTGAGGAATAGCTCGGATATGGCTTTCTGTTTTTTCATTTTATTACAGAGGAATATTATGCTAATGTTGTGGAAAGATTGTCTACAAATTTGTTTTAAAATGTATCATTTATTGATAAACAATAATGCTATTTCATTGAATTTCAATTTGAAATGAAATTTTATTTTCTGCTTGCCTATTGCATACATACAAAGTAAGTGTATTTAAGAGTCATATAAAACTTCTTTGCAATATTTGTTTTATTTTCATGACGTTTTCCGAAATGGAATTAAAAGAACCTCGGGCAGATGAATAAGTAATTTATTTTCCAACAAAAATAGGAATATTTTGATGTAATACAAGGCTCTATAGAATCTTAAATCCAGTTGAGCATTTTTGTTGATTCAAATACAACAATTTCAATCCGAATAACAGCTTAAACTTTTAACCGGATTATGCAACAGGCAGGCCGCGTGATTAATATCCGGCTGGCTAGCGTTCCGCTTCATCAGCATTCAGCCGGCTGACTCATCAGCAGTATCTGCTACACCCGGATACACCCGGATATAAATCACGAGTGGCTGTATAACTAGTGGAATGATCCGGCCACTAATGAAAATTATTTGTGTTTCCTTTGTTTTTACCAGATTATGCGGTCGTATGTATGTGTAAGACCAACGACTAAGAGATAAAAAAAATAACAAGTTGCAAAAGCAAGTTAAATGAGGGTTGATGTGAGGCAGTCGGCAAGCAAAGCACCACAGTTATAACCTGTTTAGTTGTTTACTGCTATATATATTTTTTAAAAGATTTACCGTCTTATTATAAAAAAACGGCAGAAATAGGTTTAAACCTGTTCTACCTCAGTTCGGACTTGTGATGAATCAAGTATAGTTTAGGAATTTAAACTTTGCTTCATTATAAAAAGTGAACTAAGTCACGATCGACTTAGATCTGAGACGATCCCCCTAAAACTTATTTCATTCGTTCATTCATTCAATCATTCCACTACATCGTTCCAATCTTCATGATAATTGTAATAATTTTTTTAAATTTGTTGATTGAAATAGAATAAAACTTAAAAATAATAAAATTGAAATGATGAAAGATATATATTTTTGTTATAAAATGATATATTCAAAGGTTTGATTACATAAATCATACTTTTTTCCTGCAAATATTTTTTTACGTAACTGTTGGTAACCTTAAAACCCTGAAACGGAACGTATCTGAGCGCGCGTAACAAATTGTATTTTTTACAAAGAAACCAAATAGTAACCTCGAAAATTGTTTTATATTAGATTGTAAAAAGTAAATTTTTCAAATTTATTGAATTAAAGGAGCCGTGGTCGTGTGTACAAAAAGTATTGTTTGGCTTGGATTTAGAATCGTGCGCCCCGATTGCGACTGAGGGCAGAAAAGAAGTTAGGTTTCAGGTTATTTTTTTTTATGACCACCCAGAACGACTTAGGGTAGAAAAGGAGTTAGGTTCAGGCTGGTTCAGGTTATTTTTTTATGACCACCCGGAACGACTGAGGGCAGAAAAGCACACGGGCGCACGATTCTAAATTTCAACCAAATGTTTAATAAATCAATGGTTCCAGGTGTCCAAGCATGGTTTTCTAGTTGTTGTGAAATAAAAATGACAATTATAGTGTTGAAAGTGATAAAATAATATATTTACGACATGTAAATCTTCAAATCATTAAATAATTTTAAGTGATATTTGTGATAGTTTTACTGCTTTCTTTGTATTTATAGGTATGTATTAAGTATTCGCTCATTGTAAAATTAGTAAGTATCGAGTTTTCACGTAGATTCTAGCATCAACATATACTTTTGTAGTAAAATAACCTATTTGTTAGTTACAAAATGAGTTAGTAATAAAGTTAAACTAGTGAAATGCTGGTTTATCTTTTGACCTAGGATCATGTATGACTTAAGCGATAAACCTTTTTTTATAATACGATTTTCCTTTGTACTTGACTTGAGAACCGACTTAGAGAAGGTTTAATAGTTAGTCCGCTTTTTATAATAAGACGGTTAATGTTTATTATTAGTCCATAAACACCGCTTAGTCAATATGTTTCAACCTTCGTTTTTTTCTCAAAGATATCAAATGGTGGCACCAATCTGGACCTCGAAAATTGCATTACTCAACGTCAAAATAACATTCATTGTTATTTTTTTTACATCAGCTACAAAAATTCGTAACAGAGTCTTTAACTAATAAAGAGAGGTAGTCGATGTCTTAATTTCCGCCCTCCCACACATACACAGGAATAAGAAAATTTCCAGTGGGAATTATTAAATAGAAGTGGAGATATTTTAACAGAACGGGTCGCCATTTGCATATTCTGAATATTAACTTTAATGTGTTTCAATTAGACCTTCGAGCTGACTTCTAGATGTGGTCTACATAAAATTTACATGTAAGGTTAAGTTATTTAACTATGAAGCCAAATATGTAGATATTATTTTTTAAACTTGCGCGCTTTTAAAATAATTATTAAATATTAACAGGACTTAGCACCAACCTTTTACGAGTACATCCTTCCTGGTCGCAGCGAGTCTCCAATTGCGCGACCATCGTGGTCGTGGAGACTCGCTAGTATTAATAATTAAATATGTAGGTATCTCAGCGGGGAAAAATCTTTGTAATTAACTGTCATGTGTATTTGTCTACGGTTCTGGAATGATTGGGATAGGCAGGCAACCGGCTGTAAAAACATTCCAAGTCATATTAAAGCATGTATGAATAGATAAACTAACATGACCTTAGCTTCCTTTCTGATCTGGAAAAAAAACGTAGAATGCACCAGCTGTTTCTCTTCCTGCGCAGACCGTAGAAGCCGGTCGATGGAATGGGCGAAAATCTAAGAAAACATATCAATAGTTCAGTACTCAATGTTGTTTATTTTGATGGACTGGTTTGATAGTTAAGGATCAGGATTTTTGCCCCTATTGTGTACCAAAAAAATATGATAAGCAACAATAGGTATCTAAGGAAATTTATAAGCCTTCATGATATGTATTTAGGTTCATGTAATAAAATACTAAGTATACAGCCTTTTATAAAGTTAATATCCTGCCATAATCATTTGTTCGACACGAAGTCAGAATCGTTACAAACGATTTTAATTCTCGTGCGCCTACTGCGCATATCTCCCTGGAAACAATAATGTTGAGTGGGTCGAATATCCGTATCTTGTAGGATAAGAGGAAACAATGCGCCTAGAATATTGATTGGCTCTTATCCTAAGCCGGGTTTCGGAAACATCTCGTAGCTTGCTTTACACCGTCTCAATAATGGAAGGCATTTAATATGACAGGAAGTAAGTAATGGATGACGTCGGATTCTATTGATTAGTTCTGATCTTTACATCATTTTATATGTAGGGTACCATATTGAAGTTAAAGTGACACCATACGATGCCACTGGACACTTCCTTATCTAGACAAGTAAAAGAAGTCATTTTGATAATGCGCGTATAACTAGAACAGGAGCAGGTCTTTCTTAGTCTCCACTGCTAAAGCACGACCCTCTCTGTACTACCAGAGTCATATATTAGCCAGAGCAGTCAGAGGATTTGGGCTACACTCTCCACGCTCTGGCCAGACGGGAAGGCGACTTAGGAAACACATAGAGACCTCTTCCTAAGTCGCCTTTTACGACATCCACGTGAAGACTTGGAGTGGTCCTATTCTACTCTGCCGGAAACGATAAGGGAAATTTCTAGTTAGGTAAAAAAATGCTGACAGAATATTGTTTGGCACTTATCCTTAGCCGGGTTTCAGGAACAAGTCATTGCTTGCTTTACATTGCCGTCGGTAAATTTAATACATTTGATTTAACACAGATATGTGGAGCAATAGGTACTTAACGGTATGTTTTAGCTGCTAAGACAAGACAATTTGATTATTTCGGAAGCTGGAGAATTAATTATTAATTTATAATATAAGAAATAAAACCAACACCAACACACCTACCCAACAAACACAACACAATACCTAGGTTTCTGGCTCCACATTTCAAAAAATCAAGGAAGAATGGCTATATAATTCTATATCGTTAATTACTTTTGCACTGAACGCAAACGATACATTAAACAAGTCAATTTTTTATAAAGTTTAGACAGACGTCACGGGATAGGCGATGCGGCTAGCAACCATTTGGATTTTGTTTCCACTTATAAGTCTAAATTTTACTTTAGGTCCTATAGGACCTACAGGACCTAAAGTCCATGCTGAGCTTTTGGTAGACGTTACGATATACACAAATTTAGAGCTAAAGCTCTAGTTTTGTTAACCCCGTAAGAGATAAAGATGTGACTAGCTTGTGTGACGTATGACTAGAATATTGAAGTCCTCGATAACCCGAATATCCGGTGAGATTAATGATGGCGGATTTGTGCAAAGCGCAGTTTGTAACTCTGTTTGATTATTTTAGGACCCGCTGGAGAGTGAAATATTACTTTAAGTTTGTATTTTATAATAGGGCCCCGGCGAATCAGGGAATTGTCTGGAATTGAGATATTTCCGGTTGGTAGAGTTTGCCTGAAATGTTGGAACATTGTTAAAATACGTCTGTTTACTGAATGTCTTACTCTACACACAGCAATTAAAGAAACAAAAGTCAGTTAAGTAAGATCTGTGCAAGTTTCTGTTGAAAATTCATTTTTCCCTGCTTATTCTCTATACTTTTCAAAGTATTGTTGCAATTTACTTTTCATTAAGAAGCAGTTTTCTTTCACCGCAATAGGAATCATTATTTTCGCCAGCTGTACGAAATGTGCACATTAAACACCGCAAATGAGCATCTCTTTGTATAATTTGGCCATAAAGTGCACTAAAACATGGCAACACAAAAAGTGGGCGACGGGCGCAATGAAAGGATTGTCGGGAATGTCCAAAAGGATCCAAAAACAAGCATATATAGCTACGTGATAACACATTAGATGCTCTGGGTAAAGGAACGTTCGGACTGTATGATAAAATAGAAAAATTGCCATACTGTTAAGTATCCGCTTAGTGTGCGCCTAACTTATGGTGAGCAGCGTGTAATAAACATTTTTATTTTATTTTATTTTGTACTCAATGTTGCCATTCGATTTAATAACTCGAATGACCTGAAGTGGCTCTGAACTTTCCGTTTAATAATACCAGTTAAGAATGTTTATAATTATAATTTATTTTATTATAAATAATATAGTATTTTTTTAGAGTGAGAGATTATTTCTTTTCATTCTATTATAATTAAAATATCTATTTTATTAGATGGAATATATTTTTTATTTATAATATTTGTATTATTAATTTCTTCAGTTAGGTTCAGTCGGAAACAATGAGAATCCTTCAACGATATTCGTTAGAAATTACCAAAAGGATCCAAAAACTAGCATATATATAGCCTCGAGTCGAACAATGGTTTCGCTACTATGGTAATGGTACAAACGTGCATTCGCAATTTAGCGTGCTAGATTGCTTCAGACAAATTCGAAGCATTCTGACTTAACAATGCAGCTATAAATTTTTGAAACATATCATTTAGTATGTGAATTGTACTGCAAGTGAATGAAGCGGCGTAAAAGAAATCCGCCTATTTCCCAGCTTCAGTTAAATAGAACATTGTAAATCAAATAATGATGATTTGAAAAATGCTATACATCCTCAATAATATTATTTTAAAACTTTTCTATACTTTTCTGTACAGCTTAATCCTGAGGTAAACACAAAAAAAGTTTTTTAGGCACGAAATCTTAGTACAGCTCCGCTACATAAAGCGTCTTGGGTAATTTTGCAGTTAAATTTATGCGGAGATATTATAAAAACTTTGTTTCAAAAGTTTGTGAAACTTACTTTATGTAATCAAATCTCACTAGAATGTCATAATTAGATGCCTTTTAAAAGCTAATATAAAAAACCGGCCAAGTGCGTGTCGGGCCACGCGCAGTGTAGGGTTCCGTAGTTGCGAATGACAACTTTGAGTTCACACTGTTTACACTCACACCTCACAGTCTAACGACCAAAAACATCTAACAATGAAGATTGTACGAGTATGAAATTTTACATTTTCCAGTACATTTTATAAGTTGGTTGCCTATAACTTTTTAGTTTGCACTTAGTACCCAGCTCTGATAGTTTTCCTTTCAATTTCAGTATATATACTATTGCTGTAATTTTTTTCACGTATCCATATATAACCGTTTAGCAGATAGAGGGGGGGGACACGTACCTCTAACAAAATTTTGCAGTTTAAAACCAAATATTTCGTAAACGGATCCCTAAATCGAAAAATGGTGTTCTTAACCTCACAATATTTTTGAAAGACCTTTTTAACGATACCCCACACGATGGGTAAATAGAGAAAAAAAAATTACTCCCCCACTTTACTTGTATGGGAGCTACGCAAAAAAAAATTTTTTTTCAAGGTTTTTTTCTACGACTTTTTTTGCCATGATTAATATACATACTCATACCAAATTACAGCTTTCTAGTACTTATAGTCTCTGAGTAAAACCGCGGACGGACAGACAGACAGACAGACAGACAGACAGACAGACAGACAGACAGACAGACAGACAGACAGACATGGCGAAACTATAAGGGTTCCTAGTTTACTACGGAACCCTAAAAAGATGTCAAATAATTTAAAATATTTTCGACAAAAAACAAAAACCAACTTCAACCCTATCAAGTTGTTAGAATAAGCATAAGAATAAAATGGAAATAAGTGTAAACCGAACGGCATCGGTGTATAATTTCTTTTGATTACGTATTTTTACAAAAATAGTTCGACACATTTTGATTAAAAAATTACGAGTGATCTGTAAAGTATTACCTATCGGTATAAAAACAAGAATTTCTTAAATCGGTCCAGGCGTCCTTGAGAAATCGGGGAACATACATAAAAAAAAAAGATTGTGACGAATTGAGAACCTCCTCCTTTTTTGAAGTCGGTTAAAAATAGACACGTCCAAAAAGATCCAAAAGTAGACAAAGTGCAATCATTAGTAGAGGATAACTGCTCGCACGTTAGAAATGCTGTGAATGAATGCATCGCACAATGTCGAGGCACGTTTGGCCTTTGCAACTCCAATTATTCAGACAAATCATTTCTACTTTGTTGTGCCAGTACCGTAGAGCAACCAATGTGAGAAGCTATGTAGCCTTTACTAATGGCACGAGCATGTGTTTCCACGTTAGAATGTACCGGATAAAATGTGATACGTTCGGCCTTTGGAAGTACAATTATTCAGCCATTCCTGGCTGGGTGTGCTACCATAGTGAAGCGTCAATTTACAGAAGGTATTTTTCAGTTAGTTAGGCTACTTATGGTGCAACTAACGGTTCGCATGTTGGAATGCATTGAATAAAGTGTAGCACTTTTGGAATTTGCAATTATTAAGTCAAACTAGACCTGCATTGTATTGAAAGTCCCAAGCTAAACTATCTGATGCCGGTACGAGAATGGACTGCTAGAAATAACTGAGAAGGATCAAAACAAAAAATAGTGGAGCAGCCATTGTGGGCTATGGCGCTATTATTAATGGCGTGAACATTATTTGAATATTAGACTGCTCCTAACAAATTACAGAACATAAGGACTGAACAGTTATGCAGCCAAACCAAACAGCATTGTATGAATAGTTAGGTTTGAGTCAGATTTGTACTGAGGAATCCTCAAAACAACAGCTGTACCTACATATTTAAAACAATACGGTGTTTTTAATAAGAAATCTCTAAAAGCGGATGTACCTTCGAATGCAATAATTAAAGGAATGTATAATGCAAGTGTATAGTAGAACACCAATCAGTCGAGTAGCATGTTTACACTTTAGAGTGCACTGGATAAAATACCAGCATGTTTAAACACTGCAGTTGCAGTTATTCTATTCAGCTAAGCTAGACTTTGTCACTTACAAATAACAAAGTTTGGCCTGGCAGGTGAGTGTAGAGTTTTAATTTAGGGGCCTGCACAAGAGTGGCCGAAATTGATGAAAAAAAAATCTGGATTGTTAGAATGGCCAAAAAGGATCCAGAAACAAGCATAGCGGAGCAACCATTGTAGGCTATGCAGCTTTTACAAATGATGCGCAAATTTGTTCGCATGTTAGAATGCACTTATAGCAAACAGCGAAACGAGATCTGAATTATTGGACGAATACAGATTTGAGCCTCATTGATATTCTTATAAGTTGACCTTTTTTTAAGTCTTATTTAATCACAGAATTTGCGTCGGCGCCCTTAGAGGTTTAAAAATCAAAATGTACGTCATAGAGCAATAGAGCAACAAATAGTGCATTAGCAAGTTTGCACGTTAGATTGCACCGGATAGCCGGTCAAGAGATTGGGCTAACGAATCAACCCATCACTCTTTTGATTCCGCTTTTTACCTTAACACCCACTAACACGCTAAATGTGGCTATTAGGTTTTTTGATCTTGGGCTTTGTCTGCCCGCAAGGAATAAAGACGTGATAATATGTATGTGTTGCACCGGACAAAGAATAAATAACAACACGTTTGCAAATTGCAGCTGCAATTATTCGCCAAACTGCAACTGTTTGGTATGAATATAATTGGTCAGGTACATGACGCATTGAGTGTTTGTAAAATTCTTACCTAAAATATCCGAGTTCAAAATATAAACAGAAAATGCTGTCAAAGCGATGAAATGAAAATAATAGCCAAATGATCCAAAAACGAGTACTGTAGGGAACCATTCCATGTAGCTTTTACTAATGGCGCAAACATGTGTTCGCACGTTAGAATGCACCAAACAAAGTAGGTGTTCAGGTTCGGACTTGGCTATTATTCAGCCAAACCAGACTTGCTTTGTGCTCAAATACCTTTGCGCGGCCATTTTGTGCACAAAGCAAAGTGGTACATGGTGAGAAAATTTGATGTCTTCACTTGGAAATACAATATAATACAAAGGTACATACAACTGATTGCCTGTTACATTTTAATAGTATTGTCTAAAAAAATCTGTTACTTTTAGACTAAGTATAATTATAGTCTTGTAATAGAGTGTGAGTTTTTAGTCTTTTCTTAGTGATCTTTCTGTTTGTAAATTATAATTTTAGAACGGAACCCTAAAGACAAAATAGCATGTAGGCCATATTTCTAGTTGAGTGCAGTCTGCGCTTTTGTAGTGACTGTGAAACACAAGTTTGTGTGCTCCGGACCATTTGTTTAGATTCGGTCGCACGGAATATTCGGTGATACGAAACCGCTGTGGTTTATTTGTGGTTTATATTTCTGGATTTATTTTGAACGATACACTACATTTTCCCTATATTTGTTCCTTTTTGTTCTTGATTAACGCACGTAAACTTTTTCACTCAATATCCTTTGACATTTATTAAGAAGGCAAATGCGCATCAGCTCAGATTATAAAAGGAGGCCTTTAAACTTAAAAATAATGGATTTCGGTATTTATTTTCTTAAAGAATTATAAAACTAACGCATTCAGAACAGATTCCTAGTTCAATGCGCTTTTGTAGTGACTGTGAACACAAGTTTGTGTGCTCCGGACCATTTGTTTAGATTCGGTCGCACGGAATATTCGGTGATACAAAGCCTCCGTGGTTTATTTGTTGTTTATATTTCTGGATTTATTTTGAACGATACACTACATTTTTCCTATATTTGTTTCTTGTAGTTCTCGACTAAACCACGCACAGTTTTCACTCACTATCCTTTAAAATGCACCTGTGCATCAGCTTAAATTTTAAAGGAGACACTTTGAGGAACTTAGCTCATTACTGGATAGTGAAGGTCTATATTCGTTATAACAATAAAACTTTAGTATGTCCGTTTAGAGTCCGGCAATGCGTCAAAACCTGAAAATATTGGATTTCATATATTTTTATAAATAATCCTAAAACTAACGCATTTAGGACAGATTTCTAGTTCAATGCAGTCTGCGCTTTTCTAGGGACTGTGAAACAACAGTATTGGTGGTCCGGACCATTTGTTTAGATTCGGTCGCACAGAATATTCGGTGATACGAAACCTCTGTAGTTTATTTGTGGTTTATGTTTCTGGTTTTATTTTCGGACGATATTTTACATTTTTACAAGGAACTCATTTGATTTGTTATTAGTTTCAGCCGAGTAACTAAAGAAAAATACGGATGGGTGGCATTGCAGTGGTTAACAAGCCAGCCCGCTAACTCAAGGGGCGCAGGGTTTAATGCGGCAAATATTTGTACTTAAATTTTCATATAAGTTCAATTAGTACTTACTTATAGTTAAAATTGATTTGAACTTAAATGGTTTTTAAATAGCATTACAATGCTCGGTATACTATTAAAATTGAAAATATGTGATGAAAAAGAATTCGCCACAGGTAGGATTCGAACCCACGAGTCTTAGGTCTGCGCCCTAAGTGTGTTACCAACTACACCACCGTGACTTCGAATCACCACGTCGAATTCTCTCATCACATATTACCCCGTAGGGTATAACGCATTCAAAGCATGCGTATTTCTTCAATACTACCCACTATTTAATAGTGTGGTATTCTACTTCATTCATATCAGATGAATAGAAAGTTGATTAAATTGAAGAAAGCTCTTACTCACGTCACGGTGGTGTAGTTGGTAACACACTTAGGGCGCAGACCTAAGACTCGTGGGTTCGAATCCTACCTGTGGCGAATTCTTTTTCATCACATATTTTCAATTTGAATTGATTTGAACATTCAAAACTATGAACTGCATGACGCCAACTGTCCTTGGGGAGTTCCAGAACCGCAGACAAATGTACTTAGTAGTAAAAATAGTATTTTGATTCAGAGCAAATCTGAGATCTACGTAAGATTCCATACGTACCTATATATCAAACCAGCAAGTCTTTTATAAAGTAAACTGTGCAGCTAAGTTTTCGGGACGTCCATTACATAGGTCATTATAAAGGTCGGTGGTCTCAAAGTTTTAATGAGAAGAACCGTAGGCGTCATCGTGGTGGGGAGGGGGAGAGGTCTGATAAGGAGTTTAATCCTGGCCTAATTGATTTAGTATGGCGGCTGCTGCAAGGTCAGGCGGCCTCTATAGACAATCATGGTAAAGTTAATTAATATAGGTTTCCGAGGTCACCTTCTCTTACATAAAACTTTTTAACCTAAAAATTTATCTGCCAAAAAAAAAATCAACATCGTCTTTATGTTTTGTGGGCTCAGGCTCTACCTAGTCCGTAAAGAATTAAGATGTGATACAATATAAGTATGTAATCACGATTTCAGAGTAAGTGTCTTCATGGAAGTTGTTCATATCGATTAGCAGGGAAATCTATGGGGTTAACACATCCACGTCCTACAACGTTTAAACTGATTATAATATCTATGGTTTAACTATAGAATTCGGCTTACCTGATAACATTGAGGGTAAAAAGCGATATCCTTCTAATTTCCATATAAGTCACAGATTCTACCAGGAAACACTGAAGCAAAGATACAAAACATAAATGGGGCTCATCTACCTTTGAGAAATTCTCAGACAGCCCTTTATCCAAAGTCACTGAGTCATTTAAAGAAACGCGCGGGGCCTACTCAGCGCTTTGCAAGTCTGCAAAATGGAAAACGAGAAACACCAAGGCTTTGCAAATAGAGGCCGTGTCTTTGGTATTATATTGTCTTTGGTTAGAGTTGACTTGTGTAATACTTATTATAGAACTTTAAATATTGAGCCCTAATATTTGGTTCAAACAATCGGCGAAATCGTTTCATTAGCAAATATTTTGAATAATTAGGGTAGCTTAGACTGCATTTCTCAGCACTTTGCTAGTTTGCAGATTGAAAAACGAGAAACACCAAAGCTTTGAAAATGGAGGCCGTGTCTTTGGTATTATATTGTCTTTGGGTAAGGTTGAAGTTGACTTGTGTAATATATAGAACTTTAACGTATTGAGCCCAAATATTTGGTTGAACGATCGGCGAAATTGTGTAATTAGCAAATTCTCTTAATAAGTGATTAGGAATAAGGGTATATCCACTGCATTTATCTGCATTTGCACTATAAATAACATAGCATAAATAAAAAAAATACCAGAGGATATTATTTGTTTGTTTTTGCATACAATTGGGTTCTACTTTGAGGGTTGATATTTGTCACTATTCATAGGTGATAATTGCAAGAGTTACTGAAAATGCGAAATATTAAAATTTTAGAAATAAACGACGTATTTGTAAAAAAAAATTGGCTAAAATTGATTTAAGTTCAACTCTCCATGCTAAAAGTTATACTTACCTTCTTGTTGTTTGAAATGAGACACGCAAATAAAGCCTGCTGTGACGTTTAGAAAAGACAGCCTATTGCCTAGCAATAGGCTAAAAAATAATGTAATTGACTTTGTGACTATATTCTATGTTTTAATATTTGCATGCTATTACAATATAGCAAAATAGGCTGTTCTTTTCTTAATGAACATCTCATGTACCCTGTTTTGTGCAAATAAACAATATTATTATTATTATAGCTCTAAAGTTATTCAATGCACCATATTACAGCAAGTACAAACTACAAATCCCGGCGCTTCTAAAGTCAATGCGTTTTTTATTGTGCTAATCATTCGGGTACATATGCCTGTACCAAATGTTTAGCAAAAAAGAAAACAAAATACTGACAACGAAACAAAAGTTGTTTAAGAAACAATATATAAAAATAAAGAAACTTTAATTGCTCCTCAATTCTCGTTAAATAACTTGTTGCGTCCATTATGCTTCAAGATCTGTTTTGTCCCATTTGCATCTGAATACAGCAACAGTTACAGGTAGAGACAGTGAAACAGACTTGCGGCCAGAGTCCAATTTGCCGCTCCGTCGCTGCTTACTGCCAAACTTCCCGCCCCGTATAGTGTCACTAAGAGCTATGTACATCTTGCACGCTTACAAAGTGTCGAGAGTGTGGAAGTAGCTGAAACTGACGCTTAAAACATTCTACGAGTAAGTATTGAAGAATTACTGAAAAGTGATTGTCAAAGAGTTGGAATTCGAATTACATAACTGAATAAAATTAAAATACTGAATAAGAAAAAATCATACTTACGTATATTTTAACCTATATACCTATTACGGTTTATTTAATAAGGGCAATGTATACTCAGTCGACACATTTAGTTTTTAAAGTTATCTATAATTGTAAGTTGACGTAGATTGGAGAAAATGCGCTGTGCAGTTTGTTGCCGCTTCTTCTGTACTCCGCTTTGGAAGCAGCGTTAAACTTACCCATAAGTAATTACTGACGTCAACAAGTTTCCAGTTGTAAATAATATATGTATGAGCAACCTATATTAAATAAACATTTGAATTTTTTTTTAACTTTAACAATCTTATTCACTTGGAACACATTTTTCACCAACTTCATCATTATCGAGTGTTTTTCCCGGTTGCATCTTCATTTGTTAAGCGTCGGACACCGGGGTCTGCTATTATGCCAGCATTCATGCTGCAATACTACCATTTGGCGACTTGGTATGAAGTTTCTTTTCTGTACTCTTACTGTTATGTCGCTGATTTAAACTGTGTTTACTCAGGGTTTATGGGCGAAGTTCGGGGATAAATTCTGTCGCGGCGCATGCCTCATTCAAATATTCATTTCAACTTTTGCCAGGCACAGATTTGCGGAACTGATATTTAGGAAGTTTAATTATTGTCTAATTTAAACAGGCCAAGTTGGTTTTACTTCAATTTTCTGTTCCATTTTTGTGAAAGTACATTTGAAATAATGTGCGCACATTTTCCTCTTGGCAACAAGGATACCACGTACCTCGGTCGGGCAATCGCATAAAGCTAGCAATCAATAAAACGATAGCGTTTTATTGATTGCTAGCTTTATGCGATTGATTGGACTAAAAACCTTTTTCCTGCTGTTGAGGATGGCGAATGATACAAAAACTTAATTAAATTCTTATAATACCTACTTAGGTAGTAAGTAAGCAAACTTCTCAAAGATAATCTTTCTTTTGCAGAAGTTTTAATTCTCAAAATCATTTACAGCTAAACGTCGCATATTTAGATACACCAATCAGCCCTCCTCGGCTGCGCCTGAGCATGTTTTGTACCTATAAACCTTCCGCATGAGTCACTCTTTCTATTGATGAAAACTTTATGAAAATCCGTGAAGTAGTTTTTGAGTTTATCGCGAACAGACAGACAGACAGACGCGGCGGAGGGCTTTGTTTTATGACATGTATGTACTGTTGTCATTTCTACGTCATTACTAATAACTAGATAAGTTTTGTTCAGAGAAACTAAAAACTAAAAACAGTCGATTTTAATCATGAGCGTTGTTCTCAATATTAGTAGCTCATACACATAAAAAAATAAAAATAACAAAACGTGGTGGGAACCAGGAACGAAGAAATTGGGAGAATATACGGCGAGAAGAAAATAATTGGAAACAATAAAGTTGTTGTAAGGACTCGAGGAATGAATCCGAGAAACTCGAAAGCTACCTTCCGAATACGTTTATAAAGTTATCCCATTTTCATAATGATTTATTTTATTCACAATCGTTTCGGCCATACATCATTTTTGTCCCGAAATTCTTTTGCAGCTGTTTACTTTCGCTTTAAGTCGGAAAATGGGACATTGCTTGAATTTTAACAGATGGGGCGTTATTTTGTATTGTATTTTCTTTATTATACTTTCGAAAGACAGAAAGTTGCAGAATTTGAAGTTAAATGAAAGAAATTATAGTTAACATATTTTATACATTTTGAACTTTGACTATATAATGTTCTATTGTTTTAAGTAGGTGTGCGGAACTAAACTTGTGTGCACATTTCCCCCCGCAAAAAAACGCCAGAAAAATTGTAATAGTAAATAAAACTACGTTTGTATGAGATTTCGGCGTTACGTGGGACTCTTAAGTCGAAGGAAAATGCTATTTTTTTCATAAAAATTAAATCTGATTATGTCTTGCTTACATGCAAAATATACATAGGTGTCCTAACCAAAAAGAAGTGACACTATTAAATGTATAGGTTTGATATCGATATTAGTATGTATAGGTATTGATCATATGGATGTTTAAATTCAAGTATCTACAATATTTTTTATTTTTCTAGTACTTTTATGTAGAAATACTAACCAAAAATTAAACGAATCACACTTCTTAGTAAGTTATCCTAGCGAAACGAAATTTCAAAAGGCAAAGCCAACATGTTTATGAAAGAATTGCAAGTCAGTGTGTCAGGGGCAAGCTCGAAAGCTCTCAAGATAAGCTCAGCGAGTGGAGCTTAATGAGGACTCGCACTTCTTGCTACGGAACATGCGCGGATTTTCAACGGAATAGTTAGGAATAGAAAAATGTATGAACGAGTTAATGATTTAGGTATTTCTGAGTTGGTGATACCAATAAACAATGTATCAGATTGATCCCACACTAGGCTGGGCCTATGGGTATCGTGTGCCAAGAAAAAAAGAAAAGCAATACTACTTATAATTGCGCGGCTAAAACAATTAGCAATATGAACATGATTAGCTATGCAACAATAATTTGTATGTGTGGTGTGAGAGCTTAGTTCAGTAGCTATGTTAAATATTGTGCTTATTAAAATGGCTTCATATCAATGTTCCTTTAAATTTTAAGAGTTATCTTATGGTTATATTTGTCTTTGTTTTAATTTTTAAACTTAAAAAAAAATACTTTGCAAAATGAATTTTAATCATAGTTTGAATAAAATTCATTTTGAAAAGTATTTTTTTATTTTTTATCAAACTTAATATATCTATTCATATTAAATAAATGTGAGTAGGTAGTTACTTTCCGATTTGTAGTAAGTTTCCTATTTCAGATAAAAATAAAAATGTAGGTAGGTATACCTTCTTCTCCATTTTTTCAAAGTTAAGGAGAACTTTCATGTAGAAAAAGTCTTAAAATAAACACAAATTATACGAACCAAACTACTGAGTAATTCTAGCAAAACAAGCATTTGTAAGGCAAAGCGGAAAAGTTTATAAAATGATTGCAAGTCACTATGTCAGGGGCAAGTTCGAAAGCCCTCGAGATAAGCTCAGCGATTTTCAGTTTAATGAGGACTGGCACTTCTTGCGACGAAACACTTTCGATCTACGCGGATTCTAAACAGATAACTTTGGGTGATTTCAAATATGCATATTGAATTTGGAATGTATAAGCATGTACATATATCAATGTCTCGTAAGACATTGATATGTTTATACATGCAGTATACATTGATTTTACATACATAACCACGTCCACCTCCATTGCGACGTAAAGAGTTCCCAGGTCTAGAAGACCTTTTCCACGTTCAGCTTGTTCGTAGGCGTTTAGGTGGAAAACGGAATCAGTTTCTTTGATATGATTTTGAAATACGAGATTAAATCGTCTTTTTTTATTAGGAGCAGACATATAAATGTACTTTGAGGTATTGAGTCACACATGAAGTAAATTAATTACTTATTCTGACTCTTGACACAAAAACATAAATATATAAACTAGTTAGCTTGGTGTATGAACAAAGAATTTGGTGAGAGCTGTGCACGTAGCATTCGCTTTTAAAACGCTTTTTAGACATTTTAGTTTGCGGTTTAATCCGAAATCAAAATAAAAGAGTCATTCATTCATTCAAATTAATAGTCAAATCATTGCAATAACGATCAAAATTGGTCGAAGGACGGTCAGTTTTAGATAAGAAAATAACCATAACCATTCTACTAATTATGTACATTTTAAATTGATGAACAAAACTAAAATAAACCACTTTAAATAGCTTTTAAGAATCATTATAATACGGTATGTATTAAAAGTAATTTTATTTAAAAGTGTAAAAGAAATACAATCGCGAAAACTTTGAATATTGTTAGACTAGGTCTGATTGCGAGTTTGTTTTCTATGAAAGTTAAATAATACTAATTGGTTGATGGATCTTTCTCGCAATATTGTGGATATTAATTGAATTTATAAAGCAATAACAATCAAACAATATTTAACGTTAATGAGACATTCGATACGAATATCGATATAATCGTAGCAACGAGAAACAAAAGAATCGATATCGGTGTCGTCGAGGCAACGACCAGTCTAGTAATAAAGTCTGCGAGGATTTTCATGTCGCTTCGATAGACAGGACAGTACGGGCCATTTATATTCTTGGATGATTATACTGTATATACACGTAAAATTTAAGTGAACAAATTCGCCTATGTGACTAATGTTGGGCACTCAAATAAATCGTTATCTATTTATATATTAAGAGGCGAACCTGACTTACTGGCTTATATATCAACGAACAGCTCAAACTACTGTACCTAGAAATCTGAAATTTGGAACAGGGGTTCCTTTCATGATGTAAATGAGTACTAAGAAAGGATTTTAGACATTTAACTCTTAAGGGGATGAAATAGGGGGTTGAATTTTTACGCAGTAGCGGAAAAATTGCTAGTATTGATATAAAAGCCGGGCTGGCAATTTGTATGAATATGTTAAAAGTTCCCAGAAATGGAAGTAATTTCCATAGAAAAGTTGTTCATTTTCATGGACTAATTTGTTGGTGCTGAATTTAATAATTTTAGTACCGCATGAAATAAAATTTCGTTTTTGTAAAGATGATTAAGAAGGTCTCTTTGCTATTTTTTGCTATAAACTCTAGCCTTAAGTAGTTAAGTTTAACATTATCTAATTAAAACAAACAACAATCTTATTTAAAAAAAAATGTTTTATTTTCCTAATAACCTACTTTTCAAATCATCGCCACGATTTAATAACACAAATTGTCTACCCATCTTTAATTTAAAACTTCTTAGGTCCTTACCTGTAGCAATTCAAGCAATAAACGGTTCCCAAAGAAAATAGGGCAATATAATAAATTGATTGTCCTTAAAATTATAATTATAGGAACAATGAATTGTTTCGTCGAGAGAGGTCGTGACAAAGGACCTGGAAACGGCATATTTCGGCAATTAAGCCATTAAAGCACAGAGCCCACTGCCTAATTAAATATTTACCTAGGAAAAGGCCAGCGATTAAGATTGTATTCATTAAGGGAAGCAAGTGGGAGGCCCGGCTCAAAGGACACACTGCGGCGGGAAACCTAAAACTCTTAATTGGTCCTACATTTCCAAACGCTTCGCAGTTTGGGCTTATTTAGGATAGTTTCTCGAGTTTTACCTTTAGTTGACAGTTTTGGGCATTACTATGCTGTATTATTTGTTATAATAAAATGATTTTATGGATTCTTATTAGCGTCTATCCCTTCGAATATTTATTATTGAAAGCTTAAGCCCATGTGAAGTGGCATTATTCTGTCACATGAGTATTATCAATCCTTTCGAAGTATCATTCAAATAAAAGGTAATTATGTCAATAACTTAGAATTTTTCATATCCTTTGGGGCAGAGATAGTTAAGATATTGATTTTACAAAATATAGTAGGTTCAAGAGGTCAGATTATTATTTATGTGATGTTAGTTTCATGACATTGCTACCAAAATGTTAAAAAAGTATTTAAATCATTTATTTTCTTTATTTAAACGGAATTACTCATTTGTTAATTTTACCTTAACAATTTTTTATGTCATGTTGTTTTATGGGTATTTACGTAAAATAAACATTAAAATTCGCTTGTTTTCTATGATTTATTACCTAAGACACATTCAAAGGTCTTAACATTTACTTCAGGTCTTCGCACGAATGTCCTAAGCTGCTGTTATAAAGTGGTACTATTTGTCAGGATGTAGGCCTGCAAATCCGCTTTCGTCCTAGCTTTGTGCCCCACAACTGGGCAGATTATCTCAAGGACCGTCTCCTCGACCTAACTTATCTATGAACCTTGCCAAGCTTAAGTAATTACTTGTATTTAAGTTCTTATAATATACTATTTCTAAAATTCTAGTAGATTTAAACAGATTTAGATTAAATCTACAAGGATTCGCAGAAACATTTAAAGTTACTATTTAAATAATCAAAAATATTGTTTGTAACTAGTTGTAACTATATTTTTGATTGTTTTACTTAGGGATCACCCCTATCAGGTGACCCGCTTGCTCGTTTGCCCTCCTGAAAGAATCATAAAGAAAAAACCATTTTGTTATTTTGCGTCCAAACTTCATTATTTATAATTTTATCAGCTATTGAGGATATCATTCATTGAAAATGAACTGATGAGTATACACGCAGTGTTTGCAGATAAATTATGAAGTACAGACAATTTTCCCGCGACGTGGCATCCCATGGCGCAGCGGTCAACACGCCTGCCTGCGACACGGACGGTCCCGGGTTCGATCCCCGGTCAGGTCAAGATGGAAAATGATCTTTTTCAGATTGACCTTGGTCTTGGATGTTTATCTATATAAGTATCTATTATAAAATATAGTATCGTTGAGTTAGTATCCCATAACACAAGTCTCATACTTAATTTGGGGCTAGCTCAATCTGTGTAATTTGTCTGTATATATTTATTTATTCTTCGGCATATAAATTAGTAATTTCAGAGCCTATTCAATGCAAATAAACAAACAATAAAATATTCGAAAACAGGAGGAGGTTCTCAATTCGTCGGAATCTATTATAACATTATTTATTTTTATTTTTGTTAATTTTTTTTGTGCTTATATGGGTCCTGTAACCTGAAATAAACGTATTTTTTTTATTTATTTTATCGAAATGTGTCGAGCGTTTTTTGAAAATATACAAAAAACCTAAAAAAATTATACACGAATGCAGTTCGGTTTAAACTTATTTCCATTTTATTCTTATGATTATTAAACAAATAGATACGGTTGAAGTCAGTTTTTGCTTTTTGTTCAATATATTTTTTATTATATTATTATAGATAAACGGGTAGTGCGTGATCCATCGGCTACCGGCCGGGCTGGACGACGAATTTATCTGCTGAATGTATATTGATTACCTCGTCGACCTGAATTGCACTGTGACCTCTTTGTTATATACCGAAAAAGTTAATTTTGTAATGGACGTGTCGCTTAAATTAAAGCAAGTTATTTCCAGGAATTTAAATATCAACATCGTTGTTAACTAGATGATCTAAAGTTTTAAGTTACCCCTTTTTATGATGATACTTCTAAACATTAAATGAAAAAATGATTTTTTTTAAATGTAATTGAAGTTTGCATTTTTTTATATTGTCATAACGATTGGTGGATGGATGGCATAACAATACCTACATAGACGCTCACGACCCAATTTTACAAATCTAAGATGAATGTTCCCATGAGAGTTTAGTCATGTAAAAGATAAACTTTAATATTATCTATTAACTTTGGTTCAAAATAAAGCCAGTATTAGGTAGGTACCCCTAGCGAAAATGAACAAATTTCAAGATCATTTCTATATGTAATACACGTATATATGATTATCCTCATCAAACATAGAGTAATCACCCAATATTGATTTCCTTTCATCCCATCTCGTCTCATTTGAACAAATATTGTATATCGACGGCGCTAACTACCCAACCACACAAAGCCAGTCGAAAACAGTCTGCGAATGGGGTCACAGGGATTCCGATATATGTAATTTCAGATCCTTTAACACGAATATTAGTCATGAAAAAGAAAAAATAAAGTATTTGTTAGTTTCGTTTAAAATAAAGCCAGTAATAGGTACCTCTAGCGAAACAATTGCAAAATTAACAAACTTCAAGATCATTTCTATACACGTATATATGATTATCCTCATCAAACATAGAGTAATCACCCAATATTGATATCCTTTCATCCCATCTCGTCACATTTGAACAAATTAATATTGTACTCGTATATCGACGGCGCTAACTACCCAACCACACAAAGCCAGTCGAAATTAGTCTACGAATGGGGTCACAGGGATTCCAATGTATGTAATTTCAGATCCTTTAATACGAATATTAGTCATGAAAAAGAAAAAATAAAGTATTTTTTAGTTTCGTTTAAAATAAAGCCAGTAATAGGTACCTCTAGCGAAACAATTGCAGAATGAACAAATTTCAAGATCATTTCTATATGATTATTTTCATCAAACATAGAGTAATCACCCAATATTGATTTTCCTTCATCCCATCTCGTTTCATTCGAACAAATATTGTATATCGATGGCGCTAACTACCCAACCACACAAAGCCAGTCGAAATTAGTCTACGAATGGGGTCACAGGGATTCCGATATATGTAATATCAGATCCTTTAATACGAATATTGTTATTGGTAGGCCATATTTCAGCTGACGAGGGGCTCATTACGACGAAGCTAAAGGCATAAATCACCAACTACGACGGCGTGAGGGATAGGCGATAAGCGTTTGTGCCGTTTTTATCGTTCGCGAACGAATGACGTTGTCAATCAACTGCCAGTACGGGTTACTGATTATGGACATCGCTTTTCTGTCATTATTTTATTTGTAAGTCTATAATAATTCTATATGAAATAGTTTTATTTCTTCTGTAGTGTGTTTTGTATAGGAGAGCAGAGTATTGTATAGGATTTTATACGTATTTGACTCTTATATTAGCAACATTTAACTGACGGTTCATAACAATAAATTTTACACGGCATAAATTTAAAAGTTTCCACTGTGATGGCACGAGAAAGGTGCTTTTAAATGTGTTTTTATTTTGATGTCTATAGTGTGTTATTTTGATGTAGTTATTTTAGAATGGGTCCCTCCGCTCGTCCCCCACTCGCCTTCCAAATAGACCCTGATGGGTTCGATACTATAGTTGGCAATCATAAAAAAACTGTACATTAGTGACATCTTTATATTTATTTTTTTATCAAAAAGCTTTATTGTTTAAAGAATTCTCTTCCAGTCAACCGTTTTTATACATGATGTTTTTATATCTGGTATAAAAGTGTTCTTTAAATGACCACTTTTTGCAACTGCTTTTACTCAAGTTCGAGCCTAAAAGAATATATCACAAACTGTGGAGCGTGGTGAGAGTATAGGCGTAAAGCGTTTCCTTTGCCTTTTTATCGTCTACTAAATAAATGACTTGTCAGTCACCTGACGGTAAGTGATAATGGACATTAATTTCCTCTCGGCCATTCATTTATATCTGAGATTTATTATTAGGAATCGTGATATTCTCCTTCATATGTTTTGTATTCAGTGTAGGCTTTCGTTCAACTTTGCTTTAGTATAAAATAAAATCTAGAAAACTGCTTATTTAATTTTATTATTTCCCTTATATTTTCATTAATCTATTGAGAGCTTTATGAACTATATATACTTTATGATATATTTTTATAGCCTATGTGTATGGAAAATTTCATGATGATCGGTTTAGTAGATAGAGCGTGTAAGCGAAACTAACAAATAAATTCACTTTCGCATTTTATTATACTTAGGATTAGGATTTATAAAAAATCGGTCCTATATTTCTAGGTAAAACTATGATAATAACGCTTTTTGCTTGCCGTTACGTAACTGGTGCAAACCGAGAAAAGCAAATTTTAACAAGTTTTTGTGGGGGACAACTGTCTCCTTATGCTGTCTGTTGGCTGTTTATCTTCTGCATTTTGCTTAAGCCGCCTCGCGGCTGTAGCACACGAAAACGAAGTTTTTAGTGTTGTTAATGGAGAGATAGCATCAATCTTCGGCGCGTCAGAGATATGACAAACTAAACGTGTTTAACGATCTGTCTGCGATCTGAACGAGCTCCGTGGCGCAGCGGTCAACACGCCTGCCTGCGACACGGATGGTCCCGGGTTTGATTCCCGGTCAGGACAAGATGGAAAATGATCTTTTTTAGATTGACCTGGGTCTTGGATGTTTATCTATATAAGTATCTATTATAAAATATAGTATCGTTGAGTTAGTATCCCATAACACAAGTCTCGAACTTACTTTGGGGCTAGCTCAATCTGTGTGATTTGTCCGTATATATTTATATAGTTATTTAAAGTAACTCTTAACAATAAATTATTAAATGATGCTTAAAAATTACCTGTTACTTTATGAAAGGTCGTTAAGGAGGCCAGTATCTATTTCGGCCGCGGGCGGTTGTGCCTTGCGGCTGTAACACACAATAAAACGCGGCTGTTAGCGTCGTTAACGCGAGAGATGCTTATCTCCGACGCGATGTAGACGCGACAACTTAACGCCCACTGTAAACTATCTGTAAGGAAGCAATACGTTATCAAATGATGTTTGATTGTCATTTTAAGATTTAGGTATTACAGTAGATAGAAATAATAAAAAAATGTCGTTGACTTCGGAGAGACACACTTGGCGATCAAAGGTTAATAGTAAATACTAAACTACGGTTCAAGGAGAAAAGCCAAGAAGTATGAAGCTAGCTAGTATGAAGTTAGATAAATATGTCAAGCGTAGGACACAGGCTTGTAGTTGTGTGTATTCTATTTTACATTATTTGGGCAATTATTATAGTATTGACGAGCTCCGTGGCGCAGCGGTCAACACGCCTGCCTGTGATACGGAGATCCCGGGTTCGATCCCCGGTCAGGTCAAGATGGAAAATGATCTTTTTCAGATTGACCTGGGTCTTGGATGTTTATCTATATATGTATCTATTATAAAATATAGTATCGTTGAGTTAGTATCCCATAACACAAGTCTCGAACTTACTTTGGGGCTAACTCAATCTGTGTGATTTGTCCGTATATATTTATTTATTTATTTTTATATTTGCCCATAGGCAAACGTGACTGACTCACTGACATACGCAAGTATCAACGCACGGCCTAAACTGCCTACTGTACCTTAAAGCTTGAAATTTGGTACAGGGGTTCCTTTCATGAGGTTTTTAAAAATTCAGCTTATATGGGAGTGAAGTAGGGGAAAAAGTTATTCACGGAAAAATTGCTAGCCATATCATACATATCTACGGCAATATTGTCTGCTCTATCAATACATATTGCAATAAAATGTCGTCGCTGAGATTTGCATGTTTTACCGTCCCGCCGTCTAGACTGCGGTTTTATAGTCTGTAGGTATAACTTTTACTACAATTCTCCGGTATAAAACCGACTGTTTTATCTAAGAATTTGTAATAAACTTTGTATTTACCTGAGCATGGAAATGATGGCATCAGGACGTAATATTTTTAAAGAAGCCCACAATTGTTGACTAAAAGATAAAAAGAAATGATTAATTTGCAATTAAATTTGTATTCTTATAATAATTTACACAGACATCCAGCAGATGTAACTGAAAGTATTAATATTATTTAACCGGGGTATACTTTTTTCTATATTGATATATCGTTTTGATAATGGTATCTATAACGATATATATTGGTACAACGTAAAGAATTTTTTTTATATTTGAAAATAATAGAAAATAACAGAAAATTACATTTAATATATTAAGTTTCAAACGTTTACCTACTGTTTCAGACTGTTCAGTAATTAGATTTTCAACTTATAAATTGTTTGTATAAATATATTTATTTACTGTTTGTTAAGCGCAGGCAGAGTCTTCAATATAATTGCGATAAGCCGTCTGCGTTGTTTTGTCTAATCTCCAGCCTGAAACTCCATTAAAATTACTAACTTTACCGAAAAAGTAAATTAATTTACGAAAATTGCCCAAAGCTCTTTCGGTCGGCTTTAACGACTGAATATATCACTGAAACAAAGAGTGTTTAAATAGGACAGATGGGTCGTTTCTGTCATCAACAGTCCACAAACGAGTGCACTCGTGGTGTAAATAAAATAGAGTATAGATGAGTTTACTTTTGATATTCGAAAGGCATGCACGGCGTACACTAACAATAACACAGACAAGAATTTACTTAGTTATTGCCAAACGAGCTAGTAGTTTCTAATAGTCTGTTTTAGGGACCAAAGACTGTTCTGTAATTAGAATTCAACTTATAAATCTCTTTCGGTCGGCTTTAACGACTAAATATATCACTGAAACAAAGAGTGTTTAAATAGGACAGATGGGTCGTTTCTGTCATCAACAGTCCACAAACGAGTGCGCTCGTGGTGTAAATAAAATAGAGTATAGATGAGTTTACTTTTGATATTCGAAAAGTATGCTAGGCGTAAACTAACATTAATACAGACAAGAATTTAGGTACTGAGCTCTTGCCAAACGACTTGAGGTGTAAATAAAGTAGAGTGTAGATGTAATTTAAGTACTTGACTATTATTCGTAGAATTTACTAAAACGAGTTAGTGATCTCTTATAGTCTGTTCTAGGGACCAACACAGTAGAAGCGTGTAAAATTAGTGTAGAAATTATGTCAACTTTAGTTTTTCTGAAATAATCAGTTAATAGGGATATGTGATCTTCAGTTCGTCTCATTACCTTGTAGGTCACGTCATAATATTTCTACATTGCAACAACTAGCGTTGATAAATATATATTCATAACTAGTTTTCACCCACAGCTTTGCTTGCATTAATGTTAATTTCTTGAGAGTTTAATGAGTTCCTTTTTCTAGAGTGAATGGTACACTATTTCCTTCTTCACACCCCATATATTGCATGTAAAATGTCATGACGGTCGATTTAGTGCCAATGTGTTATAAAAAAAATAATTAACAAACAAAGTACTTTTCGCATTTATAATTATAGGGAAACATGTAAATAATTTACTAACATCCCTCCCCAGCTGCATCCGGGCATGTAATTAATCATGTTATATAATGAGGAATCAGTTCTGTACCTTTTATGTTTTGTATTTCATCACAAGGCTCGGAGGCTGTAGGAAATGATTCATTATCGTCGCGTTAATTTTACTAGCAGCCCTCCCTTGCAGCATCCGGGCATGTAATGAATCATGTTATATAGTGAGGAATCAGTTCTGTACCTTTTATGTTTTGTATTTCATCACAAGGCTCGGAGGCTGTAGGAAATGATTCATTGTCGTCGCGTTAATCTATCAGCAGTGACTGACGACGGTTTTAGTTCGTGGCCAACGGCCGACGCCACCATGCAGTCATGCTTATTAGATAGAACTGCTGGTATCGTGATAGTAAAGAATCAGTTCTGTACCTTTTATATTTTGCGTTTCATCACAACGCTCGGAGGCTGTAGGCAATGATTAATTGTTGTCGCGTTAATCTATCAGCAGTGACTGACGGCGGTTTTAATTCGTGGCCGACGGCCGACGCCACCATGCAATTTAAGCATGCTTATTAGATAGAACTGCCGGGCAGAATTCATATAGGATAAAATATCACATACCTATAGAACATGGTCCAATACTTTACTAGTATTTAATTGACTACCTACTTGGAAGCTTTTTGTGATGGATGTGTTTATGTTTAATATCTATAACTTGACATATTCCATGAAATCTTTATTTTTGCCTAGTTAAATAATTATTTCCGGCATAACTATCCTCACTCTCTAAACTCATCCCAGAGTCTCGAACTATTACAATATAAAGTTTTATGTAAATCAATTCAGTTGATAGTATAAGAAGAATGGTCACAGAACTAAATCGTATCGTGGTTTGTACGTCTGAAAGTATAGATTCCATAAGTAAGAATTTTTCTTATTTTCTGAAATAAACTTCATTGCGCGACGATTCCCAGGGGTAAAAATATATGTACCTATCATTTAAAAAAATATCAATTTCTAATAGTGATACATATATAAATGATAACTAGGTTAAGTACGTTAAACTAAAAATCTACATGTATCTACAATTGTTTCATAATTACAAATAGAACTATTTACAGATAGTTCCATTTAGATCTGTTAAGAAACTAGTCTATCAAAGCGTCGATTCAAATCGATGGAACTTCAACAAGTTCCAGTTAATCGAGATTATCCGAGTTGAGAAACTCGGGATTCCGAGTCGGGCACTCGAATGGAATATCTTGGAAGCGGGAATTCTCACCTCGTAGCGGGAATCACGTTTCTCGCAAACTATTTCTCGATTTGACAGCTATTGTCTCGAAGATCTACTTCGGGATGGATTGGACAGTTATTATAATGCTTCTATTATCGAACCATCTTGATTTAACAATCGAGGACAGCGAAGCCAAGTCAAAGCTTTTGGTAGTTAAGATAAATGTATAGGAAAAAATCTATATGATTTTATCAGCCCTACAGTAAGTTATGAACTTGTGTCGTAAGATAATAACTCAACGATACTATATTTTATAAAAAAAAATGGGTCTTAGATGTGGAGGCCAATCTGAAAAAGATCGTTTTCCATCATAATTTGACCAGGGATCGAACCCGGACCCCTCGTAGGCTGACGTGTGCCGCGGAGGCTACCAATTATCTATTGCAAACATATGAATTTTCCTAATTAACATGTTCATTTTTACATTCCTAGCATCTAGTTAAATTTCTCCAGACCTCATCAAACCATGCCAAGAACGTTTCTAGCCTAAATCGACCATTTCGCGATTCGCAGTCCTCTGGAGGTGCATACTGCCGGGCTAAATGAGAAATTCCAAAAGTACGTGCTGCCGCTAGGGTTGTAACCCCGACCCCTCGATATCGACAGTCGAAGTCGTAGCGGTCATCGTGAAGGCTTGAGGAATCTGTGAATAAAATATGCGAGAATAAGGTCGGGCGCAATTGAAAATAAATGATGAATTAGACGAACGAAGCCATGAGTAATGGCTAGCGTTTTACAAAAAGTATGGAAATGTTATACGCAGACGTGTATAGCTCATATGTTTACTATTAAACTTCTCATAGATATGAGAAGTATATGAGTTACTAAAGTTTTAAATTATATCTTCAATAGTTTTATTAATGTGTCCATATCAGATTTGTCCAGATTATTTAAAAATCATTTGATATAGGGACTGTTACCCAGTGAAAGCATTGAGTCTAATAAATATATAGGGACATACGAGTATCACACTCATTGAGCTAGCCCACAGGCAAGCTAGCATTGTTGTTCTGTGCAAGCTAGCCTCAAAGTAAGTAGTAAACTTGTGAAGTAGGATACTAACTTAACGATACTATATTTTCTTATAGATACTTCTATAGATAAACATTCAAGTCCCAAGGCAATTTGGAATAGATCGTTTTTGATGCCGACCTGATCGGGGATGGAACCCGGGACCACTCGTGTCCCAGGCTGGTGTGTAAACCGCTGAACTACGGGGAAGATTGTCAACGGCATATACGAGTAGGTATGTTCAAACAACACATTCTGAGATAGTATAGTAGGTATTTCAAATAATTGTATGAAGAGGGAATATGAATTTTCGAGAGGCGATGTGAAAGTACTTTGCGTAGAAAATTAAATTAATTTAGAAGATAAAATATCGATATCTTTTTGTTAATGAGGCATACTCCCGCTCAGGCGGAGTGCGTCGCCTTCGTATTAATTCTGGCTTCGTGTCATGGGGGTTTATTAAAGAGCTCGGAATTTTTCATGAATTTCAACCTAATTTGTCTTGAGTTTACCGACTTTGGGTATTTCTGCCAGGCTCCTTTGATAAACGATTATGTATTATATTCTTTAATAATGGAGCAAAAATTATTACGTTTCGTTGCTTTAAGGCTTCTTCTAATAAGATGACCTTAATGGGATATTATATTGCGATAAAAAATCATATTTCTTCTTTATGTTCTTCCTTTTCCGTGAATTAGTATGTTTGTTTTGCTTTTCAATTTATTTCGTGTTGTTTATTTTCCTTGAAAATATGTTTAAACCATAATTTAGATTAGAAATTTATCACTGCTGTTTACCTATGCGTTTCGTTGTGTATATTAACTCAATACGATTTAAGATATGAGAATCAGCTTAATGCGTAATAGAGTATTGTAAAATTTATTTTCTGTATTTTGGGTTTATAGAACTTATTTTATCAAAAGAATACAAAGATTCACGTACAGATCAAAATTGTAGATTATAAGTAATTAAGTAATGTTATATGATTATATCACTTTCGAAGAGTGTAGGTTGAATAAATAATTGACATATCCTATCCTAATCCTAACTAATATTATAAATGCGAAAGTGAGTTTGTTTGTTTGTTACGCTTTTTTCTCGCCGTATCTACTGAACCGATCATCATGAAATTTGGCATACACATAGGTGAGGGTACCGAGAAGGACATAGGCTATATTTTACGCGGGCGAAGCTACGGGTAACAGCTAGTAAGAATTAGTTAGTTAGACATATAGTAATATATTTTGTCACGTCTGTACGATAGTTTTCGTTCCAAAATTCTCAAACTGTCTCCTATCTCTTGGGCCGTCGATAAACTGTAACGAGCATATTTCGGCAAACATTTCCAGGGAAATTTCAATAATATACCTTCTCCATGACGGAGTCAGTAAAGCATTAGCTCCAAAGTGCATCCATTTGAAGAGTAATGAACGCGTCAGCACATACTCCTACGTGCTCGTGTTGGACACTCGCTTCATCTTGTTGCAATAATGTGGGCACGGACTCCCAGTGCAGAGGGAACGAATAAACTAAAAATATGAGTCTCGATTCGATTTATAAAGGGTGTAACAATAAAGCGAAATAATTTTAAGGAGCCTGATGGCAGATCGGTCCATGATATAGAACCACTTCCCCAGGGGACAAACTTCAATACTTTTTTTTTCTAATTTACAGCATTAGTTCCATAGGAAAAAATATGATATTGACGTTCTAGTCGCTCCAGGGTTGTATTAACATACTAGCTCATCATTTGTAATGAACATACTAGCTGTTACCCGTGGCTTCGCCCACGTTATATATAGCCTTCTCAGTACCCTTACCTTTGTGTATGCAAAATTTCATGATAAATGGTTCAGTAGATAGAGCGTAAAAGCGTAACAAACTAACAAACTCACTTTCGCATTTATAATATTCGTTAGGATTAGGATAGGTAATTTGGATTGAATAAAGCAAAATGTCTCTACTTTTAACAGAACCACGGCAAAGGCAAAATGAGTAATACTAAAAGAATAATATCTAGACTATCCTCAAACGAGATAGTGTTCAAAACTCAATCTAGGTATCAGTCAAGTTATCTATAGACTAGTTAAATAACTGGTTTCGCTTTGACAAACAGTGTGTGGGAATATATCCCGGTCTAGGTTTCTAATAGAGTGCAGACCGGACTGCTTGCCTCTGTGCCTCCTTTGATACAGACAGTAAATGGGATAGTCACTGGCTTAATATTAATTACTGAGGGTTTAGTTTAGTTTATATAAACATGACCTTTTAATATACAATACTATATTTATTTTTAACAGATGATTGTACTATAAATTACTAAATAAACCTAACTAAAAAATATATATATATTTACAAATCGTACAGTCCCTCCAGATGCTCACCCCTGGGCATCGTGCCCAAAAGGCTGGCAGCATTGCCAAATTGAATGGCAATGCTGATACGCTGAGCCAGGTAGCTTCCAGCCCTTTGGTCACGGGTTACCTCAATAAGCTTTTTAGCCAGGAAACTAAAAAGCTTATGTGCTGATGGACCCCACGGACCCAACGTTTCTACCCCAAAAGGCTCAAATATGTAGTTACCTCCGATACCTACATATTTGCGTCTTTTAAGGGTTTCTGCTCCAGCAGCAGCTGTGCCTGCCTTTGACTTGGTGCTCTGAAGATGGGATGGCGCCAGTGTGTCGACGCAAGTAGCGTCCCACACTAGCGGTCGCCCCAATTTCCAGGGCACCAGAGTCATTCCGTCTGGTCTCTTGCCATCATCCCGTGTCAAGCCGTTTGGTTCTAAAACCGCAGGAACATGGATGCTGGCAAGAGCACGGTGAATTATATTATTTAGGGCGGCATGTCGCCCTAAACGGCCAGCGCTTCTGGAGCATGAGAGACCGTGATGCCCAAAAGCATCTACGGTATCCCCACAGGGGCAACGATGGGGGACTGTGCATTTTGCCCCTAATCGTAGAGCTGCTGCAAAACGAAAAGTGTCACCATGCAACAGAGTACCCAAGTTTAGTTTAGTTGACTTATAATGTTTTGTATTAAGTTGGTAGTTCGTAGTCGTTTCATGTATGAAATATAGAGAAACGTTGCTAGCTATTTGTTTATTAATTTCTGTAAGAGCGTTAAGCTCCTTAAGTGAATCGTTAATCACAATGACCTGTATCAAGTCTGCATCTTTACAAAATTTGCATTTTTACAAATCTGCATCTTTACAAATCTGCATCTTTACAAATCTGCATCTTTAATAATCCAACAGGCACATTATATTTTGTCTGTATTTCTAAATGAGGACACAAAAAAATTGAAAAATTAAAAACTAAGGCACTTGGGTTTTTGAGACGAAACCTAACCATAACTTGACTACAGAACTTACTATAGACAGATAAATTAGGTCTTTCTATAGGTGAAAGAATTAAAAAAAAAACTGTCTAGTTGTTTTGGAGCACGGAACAGAAAATAAATCTGGGTTTCGAAGCCTATTCAATGAAAGCAAACAATCAAATCTCTCCTTTTAAAAATATTAGTATGAAGTACCTATGATAATAAAAAAGTAGTCATAGTTCGCGCCAAACTTTATTGCTGATCGGATAATAGCTGCGAGCTACGCAGTACGAGCCCCGCTACCCCGCGCGCGCCCCGCTTGACCTAATATTGACTGCGCAGCGACTCGTGCGATGTTCTGACTCGCAATAAAGTTTGGCGCCACCTGTACCCTAGAAAGTCTTTCACCGGCGTTAGCGACAGAAGGCGTGTAAAGGCAGCACGGCATTGCGTGGGATCCCGCGTGGGCTCACCCAGTTCCAGCTACTCGATGTCATCGCGTGCACCGCCTGTACATGGCCTTATACGTCACATAAAAAACATTACCATATTCGCTCGCACGCGGTTGAACGGGTCGGGGTGGGTTGCCTTTGTTGATCTGTAGTTTGTTACGCTTCATCCGGAAATGATACTACTGTTATGATAAACGTTGACGTGTTTATATAAGTAGGTGTAAACGGTCTATAATTTATTGACGGTTGACAAGGAATTATTATTACTTACTTAAGACCACTCCAACCCGTCTGCCCAGCGTGGAGTGTCTATACTCTCCATGCTGGGCTAAAATAATACGTCGGAGAGTTAGGAATATCACTCCCAAATGCATGTAATATTATCAGAATTATGTAGAATTAAATTTTTTTTAACATAATAGTTTTAATTATTATTTATCATTACCATTAATGCACCGTATTTTCGTAGTTTCTTGATATCTTCAGGCCTTTTTAGTCTCCACTGCAGAAGCCCTCTCTGTACTACCAAAGCCATACATCAGCCAGAGCATTCCTACTGCTCTGGCTACTCCTACTTATAATTTTAGACAAAACCTAATACCGTGAGTTCAAAAGAAACCTTGATTTGTTTGCTTATAGGTATTTGCTTTAAACAGGTTGTCGCCATCTGTGAGTAGTAACGACACCTCTTGTAGAGGTATAAGACAGTATGCATGTATCAGGCTTCGATCACATCCAGGAGAATTACATATATTTAATAAAGAGAATAAAAGTGAATGATCATTTAAGAGTACCTATTCTGAAAATCTCTGTTCTACATACTACAAATCTCTTTGTCACCCAACAAACCATGTAATCCAATATTCACAGCGGCCACACCTCTTATACATGTAGGTACCAGGAGAATATAATTACAGAGAAGACATGCAGATGTCTCGGCGTAAACAAGGAGATTGTGTGGCGCTCCCACGCTGGCTCTCAGGTCAATAGATGTCACTTGATAGTACACGCAATCCTATTTGTTCTCTACATTGACTTCTATAGTTTAAAGAATTATTCAAAGGGATATTTTGTTATACTCATTTGATATGAGTATTCTGAAAATCCCTGCTGTACTTGCTACAAACCTCTTTATCACCCAATAAACCATGTAATCCAATATTCACAGTGGCCACACCTCTTATACGTACCAGGAGAATATAATTACAGATAAGGCATGCAGCTGTCTCGGCGTAAACAAGGAGATTGTGCTCGCAGGTCAATATATGTCACTTGATAGTGCACGCAATCATGTTTGTTTACATGAGATATTACCTCTACATTCACCACTATATTTACCAAATTGCTAATACAAAGGGCTATTTTGTAATACTCACTTGATATGAGTATTCTGAAAATCCCTGCTGTACTTACTACAAATCTCTTTGTCACCCAATAAACCGTATAATGCAATATTCACAGTGGCCACACCTCTACGTGTAGGTACCAGGAGAATAAAGAAGGCATGCAGACGTCTCGGTGTAAACAAGGAGATTGTGCGGCGCTCTCCCGCCAGCTCGCAGGTCAATAGATGTCACTTGATAGTGCACGCAATCCTGTTTGTTTATACTAGATATTTTCTCTATATTCACTTCTATAGTTTAATGTCTAATACAAAGGGATATTTTGTAATACCCACTTGATATGAGTATTCTTAAAATCCCTGCTGTACTTACTCTACAAACCTCTTTGTCACCTAACAAACCATGTAATTCAATATTCACAGTGGCCACACCTCTTATACGTGTAGGTACCAGGAGAATATAATTACAGAGAAGGCATGCAGACGTCTCGGCGTAAACAAGGAGATTGTGCGGCGCTCCCACGCCGGCTCGCAGGTCAATAGATGTCACTTGATAGTGCACGCAATCCTGTTTATTAGTACAAGATATTACCTCTACATTCACCACTATAGTTTACCAAATGACTAATACAAAGGAATACTTTGCAATACTCTGATTAGATTATAAATAAAGCTGTTGTTTATTAAATATTGGGTTCAATAACTGACAAAAAATAGTTGCCAGTAAATTCGTGCTTTGTTTCGCACTGGAATTAGCGAAGTGTACATTTTATTTGTGCATCTAAAGGTTCGAAAGCTTTGCACTCGATAGATTCCGCATGACTTTATAACCATTACAATAGTTTTCCATCTTTACGATATGAATATCAATTTGTTCCTTCAATGAACTTGTTATGCCAATATAAGTTGATTTCAAAAACGAATTACGAAAACATGTAGTAGGTAAGGAATTCATCCCGAAAACTATTGAAGCGTCAGCATCCCGTTTCGGCCGAGGAAACATCAAGAATAAATCATAGAGATGGGAATTCATCCCGGGAAAGGGATTTGGTTGTATTACGGTTCCCAATTTATTTAACTGGTTACGTGAAACGGATCGCGTCGGGCTTGAACCGCCTGAACCGTGATGGTAACCGTTCCGTTTCCAATGAATAAACAATGCGTGAAAAGTGCGTTTTGGAGACGCAAGGAAGTTTGGCTACGGAATTAATGATGCAAAAGATGTGGTTCGGTTTTTCTTGTCTTGGGTAATCGATACTAAAAATCTGACATCGAAACAATAGGTACAGCATGTAAGTTGACCATCGTCATATCCTTAAAAGGGTGACTCAGCCCGTTAATAATAAATCATTAATCATACAAAGCCCTTCAGGCGAGTAGGCGACCTATACTATTGAAAAGAGTTTCTTTCAGCATTTCTTCTCACCAGTAGTCGGTTTCGAAATGCTAGTAGTCTGTAGCTTTTAAACAATAATACGACGTGAAAAAGTGCCTGCAAGGGCCTATTTTCTGAATAAACGTTTCGAATCTTTAGATCTTAATATGAACAATTTTTCCTACTGAAAAAAATTGTCAGTTTGAAACAACATATTCAGCCGGAGGGCTGAATACGTTGTTTGAAAATGAAATGACAATTTTTGCTTTCTTCATACTAACTGCCAGAAGTGGCAGTATGAAGAAAGCAAAAAAAATGTTGTTCCTAGCCTTGGTCCCGTAGTAACAGTTGCTCATATTGACGGTCCGAGTTACCCTTATATATAAGGGACTGTCGCGGATCAAAATACACGCTGTAAGTATATGCATCAACAACAGTACTTTTATTTAAATATTTTACCCAATAAGTATTTATCTTTAATTATCATTGAAGGCAAGTGGTTTTATATGAGACTAATAAAAAGGTTTCAGAAAGAGTCAAGAAATTGTTTGTGTCAAAATACAGTGTTATTTTTCTCGATTCAGTGTGGTAACTTTCGTGAAGATCTAGATTTTCTCATCTCACATCGTTTCATAGCTCAAAGCACACGTCTCAAAGTTAAGTTATTATTCAAAGCCACGTGAAAGCTTCAAGAGACTTCAATTAATCACACATAAAAGTTCTGGCACAAAGGGCTGTCAGTGCCACCACTCGCGTCATTTCTCAGGAACTATGGGCACTTGGAGCAATCACATACAGCCACAAACTACCTTAGTACCAACTAGAAAAATTGCTTTATTAGAGGAACTGTTGACATCGGGGATTTAATACTGTTTTTTATATATTTATATAAACATATTATAGACATAAAAAACTAAAAAAAAAGTAAAGTGGAGACTAAAAAATAACTAATGATGATGATGATATAGACATACTGTGAAACTTAAAGTTTAGGTTATATTGATAGATTGATAGTTACAGCGCCGTGACAAATCGACGGACGGACAGTGGACCCTTAGTGATAGGATCCTATTTTTACCTCTTGGGTACGGAACTTCAAAAAGCGTACTTATGCTGTGTTACATTATCATGGGAATACTTATTAAAATTAAAATTACAAAAATAATTTTATCTGAATCAGCAGCCATTAGACCGATTGCCCATCATGCGGGTCCAACAATTGTAGGTATTACATTTTGATTAATTGAGACCGAAGTTTGAGGACTACCTCTATGAGATATGGCTGGGCTCTCAAACCATGTAGGTCGTGTGATTGACTACCCAATTATTCTCAATAGACATAGTGATTAGAATGCGGGTAGGCGCAAAGGCCGCGGCATTTAGACGCTCACAGGCGGCTGAGCGCTCATTCGAGCGTTAGCGCTCGTTAAGGACGCACGTCGCGATCGATACGCTGTTAGGTAATTATGAACGATCAAAGCTTGGAAATAATTAGATAGGTAGATATTTATAAAATATTTGGCAGGGATACAATTATTGCTTTGATCTTCTCATTGTGACTTGAAAAATGGCATAGAAACGTTATTGAACAGAAAGTAGTAGACGTGTTTTTAAACAGAACTCACTGTGCAAAAAGAACTCTTATGACATGAAGCTAGTTTTTAATGATATAGAGTTTTTCGGTTTTGTACAGGGTTTTGTTAACCAAAGTTATCAACATACTTATTGTATATTTGATTATTCATGTAAAAAAACGAAGGAAACGTATTCACTGAACGAAATAATTCAGTCGTTAAAGCATGAAAGCGTCAATAATTCACCACACAAAAAACATTTCTTCCATACATCGGAGAGTTCAGCAGCAGTATCTTCGGATGGCATTAAAAAGCCCTCTTTTTCTATCAAACGAGGCCATTTTCTCTGGTGTCTTGTTGAATTGACATCCATCGACGTCAGCTCACAATGAAAAAGTTTATTACATTTACTGGAGTAATATAGCGGGCCATTTTAAATCTTATTCCCCTGTAATAAGAAACATCTGTATTATTGGCTGCCATTAGGTGGCTTTGTTCAATGATGGCGTTTTCGTGAGCGGGGATGTCATTTCAAAGGAATCCATACTTTACTGGGCTCACGTATTGATTTAATTTATCAAGCTGTACGTGTACATAATGAACTTATTTGAATGCAGATAGGTATGCTATTAATCTTTTGGATTCAATAAATCTTCGGTCTTCGTACCTAAATTCGGTTCGTTAATTAAATTTCGAGTTTCTACTTTAACTAGGTATTCTGATCTGACTCCTGTTTGTTGTGGTCATCATCCATCACAACATACTTGCTGTACTGGATGATGAAAAAGACCATGTTTTTCTTTTGCCAAGGTTCACTAATGTGTTTAAATAAAGAAAGAATGACAGAAATCACTGTTATTTTTGAAATCAATCACTTAGTGGTTTTCATACCATATATTGAGCTGAGTCGCGTTGAGTGGGAGTCGATAATAAAAGCAAAATAAGGTGACCGTATATTCCAAAATAGGACCATAAACCTATCTAGTGTTATTCCCAACCGATTGAACTGTTATCTAATGCTAATAAAACCGTGCTGAAGCAGTAATCCCTCGGGCTAAAGGTAAAGTTTGCATTTGACCTTACTGGCGCCGCAGGGGTCCGGGGACACACACCCTCTAGAAGGAAACTGTAGCTATTGTTCCCACTGTGCACCTTAATAATAAAGCAATAAGGTTCAATTTAAATTGATTGTTGCTATCGATAAGAGGACAACGTAAACGCTACCTTCAGCTACCGTAATTAAGTACATAATGAAACAATTTGTAATCGATCACCTCTTAATACTGCCTGTCGTTGAGTTATGTACTGTAAGACAAGGTGCCACGGTTCTCTATCATCTGAACATCGTCGGCTTTAGGCAAAGCTTCAGGCTTATTGTTTCGCAATAAAGTTTATTTTGCTATTGTTTTCTACGTTGTATGTTAAAGTTTGCGCGAAGCATGTTCTATGTTATTTGCTCGTAAAATACGGCAGTCGGTGTATGGTAATGTTTTTTATCGCATCTGCCCGGAATAGGCGGCCTGATCGAATTTATATATGATACTGCGACGTTTTTCACGGAACAAAGCCTTTGTAACAGCGATATTGGATCTGGAGTAGAATATAATGGTAAGATACAGATGTTGTTAGGAAACTGCGTATTAGGATCGGCTCGAGGACGATGCCCACTGGAGATTTCGTGAGTAAGCGTTATTGACTCTGGGGAAATTCTACTTACTTTCGAGATAATAATTCTGGTAATTCTATTATTTGGAATTCGATTTAGAAAGCGTGTTCCTAGAAGTGTATTAATATCTGCAATAGCTTATGATTGCTTTTGAGATTGAAGTATTATTTAGTGATACACTAAAAATATTATGTGTCTCTACATATTTTACAAATAAATACTAAACTACTTAAGGTGAAGTGAGTTCACAGACACCCAGCAATTAATTCATTTACTCCTAAATCAAATCAAATTTAAAAAATCTTATAGCTGTTTGCCCTAGTAAATTACTTGTAGTATTCTTTTTGTTACTTTTCATAGCTATTACAATCTAAGTTTAAAAGAGAACGAATTTTTACCGCCAAAAGTGGCCACTTTTGGCGGTAATAATTCGTTCTCTTAATTCATCAAATTAAAAATAGTGAAAACTTGTACCAATAATACTACAAGTAATTTACTAGGGCATTCAGCTATTAGATTTTTTAAATTTGATATCTTTTAGGACTAATAGAATTAATTGCTGGGTGGTGCTAGTGAGTGAACTCACTTCGCCTTAAAGTTCAGAAGCGTCTCCTCTTTTCAAAAAGGCATGTGTTTCTTTTTAACCTCCTGTAGGCAGATTTTATTAAAGGTAAATTCGATAGCTTGATCAAATGTGAAGAATGGCGTGTCATTTAACATTCTTCCGAAGTAGTATGGGATTATGTGCCATGTCATATCAGCAAAATAATATATAGCGGAAGTAAACTGGCAAAAAGGGTAGTCACATACACTATGTTAATTGTTTGTTACAGTAAATATCATCATCATCAGGTCCGTGAAGTCTCCACTGCAGGAGCACGACCCTCTCTGCACTTCCCAAGCCATAAATATAATATATCATACATATAGCCAGAGCTGTCTGAGGACAGTAAATATAGCTACTGAAAATAGATATCATTTTATTTAAAGATACAGAGTACCTGCATGCGATCACTTAAAAAGTTACTTATAAGTTAAAAAATTAGTATTTTTAATAACTGTAATACGTGATCCGTATCTTGTGATTAGATTATGCTAGTCTTCAAAAAGCTTAATTAAATTGCTTTAATATATTTGTTCCCATGGATGAGGGTGAAAACTAATGTCTTTGACGTTTATAACGCAAATATATCTCACTTCAACTTGATTAAGAGCATTCCTAACTTGGGGATAACTGTGGTTCGCTAGTTCGGCATAATTGATTTGAGGTTAGGAAACAGGTGTTCCAAGGATCACGAGTTTGTTACAAAGGCATGTTTCATGACATTTGCTGAGTTTATTAAATTTAAGGTATTGTATAAGGCTGGAAATTCTCAACTAATTCTCGTGAAATTCTGTAAGCAGGTGCAATAGTTACATGGTCTTTGATAATTACGTAGATTTTTTTGTATTCAGTTTTGTTTTTATTTATTTTTTTGCTTCCGTACTCAAACGGGACACTTTTTATAAGTCTTCACAATTTGTCCTTCCGTCCATCTGTCTGTGTTTTTCCAAGCTGCATCTCATGAACCGTGACAGGAAGGCAGTTGATTTTTTTACAAATGATGTATTTCTTTTGCTATTTTAACAACAGATACTCAACCCAGAATTAAATAAACAACGAGTTTTTTGTTCGGTATGAATAACGGCAACAAGTGCGTAAGATAAGTGAGGTCTACAGTTTATTCGCCCCTATAAGTATATAAGTACCTAATGTATTTAAAAGACTCATTTATCTGCAGCTGTAATTTCCTTATATTTTCTGGCAAATAAAGAAGATTTATTATTTGTTATTATTATTATCACTACCAAGTGGCTCTGTAGCCACTACTTATGGGTGAGAATAACCAAATTATATAAACTTTCTTCAACGTATGCATTGTGATCAGCAATTCCATTGAAACCCAGTGAAGCTGCACCCGGCCCCCTGCGAAGCCAATTTCTACGGAGTTCTTCAATCTTTGTTCTTTCTTTGATACTTTAACTTATTCTAAGAATGTTACTTCTTTGAAAGCAAGTTTCTCTTTGAGATTGTTTACCAAGGCACTGAGGCTGTTACAAAAAGGATTTAAAAATAACTTGTCTTTTGAGCTTTTAAATTGCAGTCTCCATAAATATGAAGCCTTATTTACGGAGTTTTTGTTGTAAATTCTACATTGCGAGTTTTTTCATTTAGATATTAGATGTAAATTCTTTATTTTTGTGATCAAAAACACAGTCAGTAAATAGAAGAGCGCGGGTACTAGTGACGATTTCTATTTTCCCTCCCATTTCTGGTTATATAGGTGGTATAGCTATCGCAAATATGTTAAAGTAAGTCTCATGCAAATATACATACATACACTTATGAAATTTAGCACACGTGTTTAGAAGGTAATATATACTAACATATCCAATAATGTGTAAGTCTGACAATATTACATACGAGTACATACGATCGAATATACGGGTCGAATTGATAACCTCCCTTATTATGAAGTCCCTTGAAAACTATATAACAATTCCGATAAAGCCATAATCGTTAATAGAGAAAAATAAAATTATTTCTCCGTCGCTACATGCAAATATTTCTATTTAACGTCGAAAAATGGGTAAAGCGGTCGTTGGAGGCGCTTCTACAATTTTGCCGTGTTATAAACTCATTTTCGCGCCCTACAAAGCACTCGGTGAAGTTTCCACAAAGTAAAATGTTTTGTAACGGGACCCGGCCCTGAATAGAAATAAGGGAAATACGTTTTGAGAATATGCCATTAGTTCGAATGAAACAAATTGGCTTTTGGAATAACTTGGCTTGATTTACGACAATAATGTCAAGAGATTTCGGCACCATTGAGAAAAATGCATCAAATTTCGTAGGCAATTGTAAAAATTTGTTTTCTATATTAAAAATTTTCAGATCAATTTCTTAGTGAGTAAGATATTTTTAAAGAAATAATATATAATTCTCCAAGATACAACTTATTAATGTATTTGTTTTAAAATTTGTAAAAATATTTAAATTTACTCATATGTCCAGATTTAACACAGATTACACTTTTCAAGTTTCAAAGGATGAATATAGAGTGACGCATGTCTGGATTAGATATCCAAATATTTACTATTTTTATGTTTATCTTATACCTTATTCTTATTATTATTTAACTTTATTCTAACCAAGAATTTGTTATTTACAGGTAAGTTGAAAAGTGGCAGTTTGGCAAGTATTTGCACGAAGAACGTTTAATTAAAACCAACTTTAAACAATTCAGTACTCTGTTTGATCGCGAATACTTCTAGTTTGACTTCAAAGGGCCGTCTCAAATATTTGATGTTTTTAGAACCCAGAAGTTTGGACCATATGCAATTTTAATATTTTGTGAGTTGAGCAAGTTTAAACGGAGAATGACTTGAGTGAGTTGTTATTGCACAGAATAGTAATTTTTGAGTAATCTTAATGAAATCAGCTTTTTAAATAAAGAAATAGGGAATCGAAGAGATATTGATTAATATAAAATATATACAGCCAAATAACACAGATTGAGTGATGCCCCATAATGAGTTCGAGACTTGTGTTATGAGATACTAACTCTACAATACAATATTTAACGATAAAAGAGATAGAGACCATTTACAATACCCGCAATAATAAGCAGTTGTAAGAAAACTCATCGAAAGTCAGAATTCTCAAGACATCCAAATTTGACATCACCAAAATTACAAACAAAAGTCCCAAGGGCGACGGAAAACATGACGTAAGTTTGCACTTCCGATTATTGCGGCATAAACCGGACTTAATGATATGAGAAAAAGAGAAAGAGATCATTTACAATACCCTAAATAATAAGCAGTTGTAAGAAAACTCATCAAAAGGCAAATACTCAAGAGATCCAAGTTTGACATCACCAAAATTACAAACAAAAGTCCCGAGGGCGGCGGAAAACGTGACGTAAGTTCGCTCTTCGGGTTATTGCGGCATAAACCGGACTTAATGGTACGAGAAAAAGAGGTAGAAACCATTTACAATACCCGCAATAATAAGCAGTTGTAAGAAAACTCATTTAAATACAGAACACTCAAGAGATCCGAGTTTGACATCACCAAAATTACGGACAAAAGTCCCGAGGACAGCGGGAAACGTGACGTAAGTTCGCATCTCGGGTTATTGCGGCATAAACTAGACTTATTGATATGAGAAAAAGAGGCAAAGACCATTTATTATATCCTCAATATTAAGCAGTTGTAAGAAAACTCCTCAAAATACAGAATACTCAAGAGATCCAAGTTTAATGTCACCAAAATTACAGACAACAATCCAGAGGGCGGCGGAAAACATGACGTAAGTTCGCAGTTCAGGTTATTGCGGCATAAACCGGGCTTAATGATATGAAAAAAGAGACAGAGACCATTAACAATACCCGCAATAATAAGCAGTTGTAAGAAAACTCATATCAACAAATACTCAAGAGATCCACAACAAATACTCGAGAGATCCAAGTTTGACATCACCAAAATTACAGTCAAAAGTCCCGAGGGCGGCGGAAAACGTGACGTAAGTTCGCACTTCGGGTTATTGCGGCATAAACCGGGCTTTATAAATTTTGTATGACCACTATGGGACTGCGATACCCCCTGGCCAAAGCGAGATCTCATAAATGTACGAGCGTATTCAGTTTTTTATGAGTTTTTATGAGCCACGGCGCTGGTGCCGGCCTTTTAGATTACGTGCCGCATAGCGCCATTTTGGCTTTTATATCACTCAAATAGTTTACGATCGTAAATTTGTTTTATTTGCTAGATAATTTATACTTATATTACTTTCTAAATTAGGAATTATAGTTTGTTGTATGTCGTTAAATTATTTTCTATTAATGTTTATCATTTGTCTACAATAAAATTAGAATACTTCAATAGAGTACTTAGTTATCTCAAAAGCGTTTTTGTATAATCACACTTATCAAAAAGTGCTCTATGGGTAATATAATTTATTTCAAACCCACTTGATTCTTGGCGTCGTTATTCGAAGCAATCTTACACTTGACATTTATTTCCAAACAGATAAAGCGGTCTTTATTTATTTTTTATCTGCTAAGATAAGGGTAAGGACACAAGCGATTTATTTACTGCGTAGCATGGTACCCACACCACACGCGCCCCAAGGGCTATTAAGCCATTAGGAATGAAATAGAAGTGCGCCCTTATCTCCCCACAACAGACAAAATAAGCGAAAGGAATGTAACCGCGAATTAACTCCTGCTCGCTCGTGCTGTCCTGGTAGCTTAATGGAACTTCATTTGGCAGTGTTTCTGTGTCCGCTAGGCTAATTTAAACTTTTTTGTGTAAAAGGCTTTTACGGGTAAGGGCTGTGATTGCCAATGAAAACATCTGACTTGCATAACGTTTTGAGGTTAGAAAATATACACTGTCATACTGTGTAAGTGTGTGTACTGTTAGAAGGTGGAAAACTGGTTGTCGTTTTGCTAACATTCTAGGCTATTATGGTGCTGTAAGCTAAATATAGTGTTGTGCAGTCTTTCAAGGTAAATTCGTGATTTAATTACTTTTTATACCTTTTTTAATGTAAAAACCGTCTGGAAATCTGTAGTATTATAATGAAGTGATAGTGAAATAAGTATGTTTATCGTGTTTGCCCTAGATTTTTTTTGACAAAATCAGCTACATCATCAGACACACTTTAAGATTATTCGTCATTTTATAGCCATTACAAGAAAAAAGATTTCCAATATGAAGTATCTTCAGTGAACATTGTTGCTGACGCTACCGCTTTCCGATCTCGAGGCTTTACGTCGGTTTTTACGGTGGGCATAAAATTTTTACTATTCTTCCTTAAATTTGTCGCGTTCCCAGATATCTGTGTAGTCCATTGACTTATTGCATTGACCCTCTCACTGATTGCTAGTCGATTTCACCGACCAATTTTCAAATATAAATAAATATATACTGACAAATCACACAGGTTGAGCTAGCCGCCGAAGTAAGTTAACACTTGTGTTATGGGACACTAACTGTATGATACATATTTTATTACAAATACATAGTTATATAGATAAACATTCATGACCCAGGTTTTTCATGTTGACTTGACCGGGGTTCGCACCCGAAACCACACGTGTCGCAGGCTGGCATGTTGACCGCTGCGCCGTTGCGCCACGAAGGTCGTCTCCTTTATTATAAAATCATTTTAAGACTTCGTATAAATATACTTTACTTATCTGATAAAACCGAACATATTCATTTTCCAAATAAAATTTTAAATTCAGTAGTATCCAATATCTTTTTTTACCGAGCAAGTTTGAAATCAATACGGTTTTCATACTTTTATTAAATCTGTACTGAAATACTTTATTCAGTATGCTTTTGTGAATTCTGCGAATTCGAAATCCAATTATTTTTATTTTAACTACTTGTTATGATATAAAATATATCTCTGGGCTTCAATTTACTTTCTTTTGTATTCATTTATGAATTTTAAATGTGCTTACTCTACGAATTTCAAAATGTTAAATAATAATGACCGAGAAGAATTTACAAATTAATTAACATTTATATTTTTATTCAGTTTTATCTTTTAAAATGGCAGTCCCGTTTTTTAAAAGTTGTCTGTTTCGATTATATTTGGTTCACTCAACTTGATTTATGCAGACAACGTTTTAATAAATAGAAGTAATGATTATGAAATGGAAATCTATCACATTATGAAAACATACGCTGAATTTTTTTTACAGAAACTACTGCAAATTCTATTCATTGACGCTTTTAATTTGCTAATCTCTACTAATATTATAAATGTGAAACCGATTTAAATGAATTTTGGTACACATATACTCTTTTAGCCTGAGAAAGGGTATAGGGTGTTTTTATTTTTATTTTAAAAGGGCTACCCAAGGACACTAAGCCCAAAGGCTCAGCTAGTAAACATAAAATAGGGGAATACTTGTACCTAATATAACTGTTACCAATAGTCTGGCAAAGCGTGCTAAATAACTACCCTTGTTTCGAGTACTTGAGTGTTAACAATAGTTAAAGTTACAAACACTGCAGCTGGTTTCAGAATGTATTTTTTTTAATCTATGGGTTTTAGGCATTTAATCAAACAAACAGTGTCGTGATTTTAAGTAGAATTTATTCACCTATACGATTCATTTTTAAAATTTCAAGTAAACAGCTACTGGTTAACTGTAACTAATGGACTGGAAGCATCGCAAAAATGTAGCGATATAAACCGCTGTTTTCCGCAGCATTGTTGGAGCTACACAAAGGATTGGCCGCAGACAGTGAATTAAACAAACGTTGGCTTGATTTCACTCAGGGTTCATTTCGGTGAATTTCGTCTTTAACTTACAGTTAAATGAAATTTTAAACCAATATTTAGGTACAAGTTCTAGTTTCGGCTGAAAACTAATTTAAGGCAAATGGGTTAAGTTTTATGTACTTACTTAAAAATACGATCTATATTTTAATAGTAGTACAGAGAGGGTCGTGCTCCTGCAGTGGAGACTAAAAAAGACTTGATGATGATGATGATTTTAATAGGAATAATTTTGGAAGAAACTTGTATAATATTGAATCTAGTTGAGCTTTTGATATTCTGTAAAAGTCATACAGTCTACTACGATACAGTACGCAGTTACGAAAATTGCGGTCTACACATATGAAATTATGGCAATACTAGCTGTTTCTCACAACTACGCCCGCGTGGGTTTCGATTTTATCACACAGTTTTTTTTTCGGATTAAAAGACACTTATGTTAGTTCTCAGGCTCTAGACTATCTGTGTACCAAATTTCATTTAAATCGGTTCAGTAGTTTTGACGTGAAAGCGAGACAGATAGACGAAAGTTACTTTCGCATTATAATATTAGTGTGGAAGTATGGATTTCCAAGTATTTCAACAAATCATTATGCAAGTTAATTATCCAATGACGCTTATGATTTGTAGAAAAAGAAAAAGCAACTTCTCTTAAAAACTTACGAATGGATTGCGTTGCAAAAATGTGGCAAACAAAACCGCTATTTTCACAAAAGACTGCGCAGACAGTGAATTAAACAAACGTTGGCTATTCAACTTAGGATTTAAGTCGAATTGGTTTACGTTAACGTTTTAACGACGCTTTTAACATACTATTAAGAGTCCCACGTAAAGCTGAAATCCCATACAAAAGTAGTTTGGTTTTAGTTTTACAACAGTTAAGCCATACTAAATTACAGCGAGTAGAAGTTTCGTATCGAAAACTTCTACTCGCTGTAATTTTGTATAGGTATTATTTTTAAAATTGAAATCTGATTATAAACATCAACATGCCTTATCCGGTCGTATGTACGAAATTTGGTTGAGATTGGCTTAACTGTTGTAAAACTAAAGCCAAACTACGTTTGTATAGGATTTCGGCTTTACGTGGGACCCTTAAGGCCTCATTCCCTAACAGGATAGACAGCTTTATAGGTTTGGGAGTGCACTTCGTAAACGGAAAATATAGAAAAACTATCAAGTAGACAACTACACGTAATTGTTAGATATGGACTGTACTTAAGTGTCGTAAAACGGGACTGAACTCCCATTTATATCAGCCAGCAGTTTTATCAACGCAACACTATGGCTGGAGAAAAAGAATTAAAGAAACGTTGTCAAGACTGAACTAAAAATTTAAGTAGAATTTGTTCACATTTACTCTTTGTAAACAAAAAACTTATGAAAAAGCAACTACAGGTAACTGTTACAAACGTTTTGGAAGCTTCGCAAAAGCTTGGCGAATACCAACTGCTTTTTTTGCAGGATTGTTGAAGCTACACAAAAGACTGGCCGCAAAAAATGAGTAAATTAAATAATGGTAGTTTACACAAATTTAAGTCGTTAATTATTTGTAATGATTAATAGATTGGACAAGAACTGCACGTTTCCTACTGACGGAAACAAACAAGAAACGAAAATGTTATCTTACCAATCAATAACAACGGCAAAGTTCTCTAATTAGTCATTGAAGTTTTCGATACCTGGCGAAATCAGGATTCATGCACCGATGTCACCACTTTGAATGTTATGAATCCTTGCACCAACTTTGCCACTTTTGTGCAAAATTTTATTAGTTAACATCATCATCAGGTCTTTTTTTAGTCTCCACTGCAGGAGCAAGACCCTCTCTGTGCTACCAGAGCCATATATTAGTCAGAGCAGACAGAGGATTTGGGCTACTCTCTCCACGCTGGCCAGACGAGTTGGAGAGGATTAGTCAATAAAAGGCTTAATTTTGATTATAATCTTGAGTATGTTGTACTGCATTATTTAAAACTCTAGCACAAACAAGAGATGTTATCGTTAACGAATTAGTTTTTTATTTAGTTATCTTTTGAACATTGTGAAGAGCTTGAACATAAGATCAGCTCCTTGAAATCATTGTATTGCAGTTCGTCTTATTCATGAAGAGAATGCAAATTCGTTTTAATCAAACACATGAAAGTCAGTGTAGTTTCAGTCGTGAGATTAAATATGATTATTATTTCAAACCTATCCGTAGAAAGAAATGAATATGAATAAAACCATAGAATCCCTTATAAAGTAGTATAATTTAAAATGACATTGTTTTCCCTTGTAGCAAATATCCTTATCTTGGTTTGGAATCTCAAAATTCTCCCCAATTTCACTACGTTGCGTAAAATGAAACTCGCTCTTTGAGATTTAAGGTGGCGGAGTGCGCCCAATTTGCAATAATGTACCGAATTTTAGCTACGCCACAAATAATATATTTTCTCGCTCAGATTTTTCTGGAGCGACAACGAGAAAAAATGTTTAGGTAGGCCTCTTGAAAGCTTTCTTCGATATCCTTTGTAACCTCCGTTTATTCTGTTTATGCTTAAAAGTTAAATTTTCATAATAGAAGGCATTTTATTAAAAATATTAAATACCGGTCTGCCCGTTTCTGACAGTTTACGTCCGACACTCCAAGGAAGAAAATGAATCTAATGATAGCTCACATATCAAAATTGGTCAATCCGTTTAAGCTCCAGCAGGCAACAATGGAACAGACATATCTCTTTCTGGTTGTGTCAGTCGAGTAATAAAATACAAAAAGAAAGAAAACAAAAAATGACCATCAGCAGCGATACTTTTTACGAAAAGTACAACTGACGTCCGAAATTACCAGTGTGATCTAGTAGAATAGGCCTACCATTAAAAATATTAGTTTTGGCAAAGACACCAGTGCTTAGCAGTATGTCTCACAACATTCCTGATCGTTTCACTCTAGGGAACGAACTTATATGTGCCATAAATGCCTTGTACGCGCAATTTCCCAGCTATTTACGAGTACGTACGAGCCGAGTAATACGCAATATATTTACGGACAACATTTATCCAGGCACAGAGCAAAGAATGTGACTGTCGCCCGCGCGCTACTAGAGGCGCCATTTCAACACATTCATAAGTTTATATAATCTTTTTATTTTCACCGATTTGTAGTTTCCACCCGCCATGTGTAGCCGGCAGAGTAGAAATAAGACCACTCCAAGTCTTCCCGTGGATGTCGTAGAAGGTGACTTAAGAAACACAAGCTAAACAAAGCTCTGTGCTGCCAGAGCTATATTAGCCAGAGCAGTCAGAGGATTTGGCCTACACTCTCCACGCTAGCCAAACGGATTGGAGAGGTCTCTACCATGTTTATAAGTTTTGTTTAGCTTGTGTTTCCAAAGTTGCCTTCTAAGATATCCACGGGAAGACTTCGACTGGTCCTATTCTACTCTGCCGGGAACCACACCGCGGATCACAACATATTCGGTCATTTTTTACGTTTTTTGAGCACGAACTGACAGGCCGAGTATGCGACTTTCGCCTACTAACCAGGCGTGGTATTGTTATTACTTTCGTCTCTAGTGGTGCGTGAGCGCGGCGATATTTCTTGCTCTGTGTATCCGGGCATTAGCCGGGCATATATCCCGTATCAACTAGCGCTCGTCCCGAACCCGGGCAGTAATCGTTCCCCGGGGAGCCCGCGTCACACCGCCCTCTCCCCCGCCCCGCGTGCAAACAGAAATTAGAGGAAATACCACTCGTTGAGTCATTTAATAACACTTGTGAGTAAGAGTCTGTAATCTTATTACTTCATTAGGCAGGTATTTATTTGATTGTTGTTGGCTTTTTTATGTACCTAGAAGTTTCACTCTTCCACGGTGTACTGGGAGAAGAGAAAAAAACGTAGAGAAGCGGTCAAAGGAATGGGCGAAAATCAAAGGAATAGCAATAGGTGATGCGGTTTGACCTATCTCTATTTGTATCCCGTTTTCCAACCATACGCCCAACCAGCACGCTAAATGTGGCCTTTGGTCTTATGCTATTAGGGAAAAAGACGAGATAATATGTTTGTATCTATGAGACGTTTCAACCAAGCAGTAAGTTTCAACGAATACTAAAGTCCTGAGATATAGGTGCTAGAATTAATCAGAATTCTACGAGTCACTTTACAAAAAAGATACATAAAGAATCCATGAAAAACTGCGACCGTTCTAAAATATATTAGAATTATTATAAAAAGGTACTTTACACGAAATCTCACATGCAACGAACACTCCCGTAATAGGATTTTGCAATTTTATAAAGCGCTTTACGTGTTAAGAAGGTTTGATAAATTATACCACCTAATGTACCGCACGTCCCTTTTCACGCAACTCAATGAAAAAAGGCTGTGTTCGTGCGAGATGAAAGTTACGTTCCAATCCAGGCCTCGCGAACTTTTTGTGCGTATATTCGACCCTAAACAACAAAAAAGTCAACAGAGTTTCCAAACGTCCACAGCACTGGCCAGTTATAAAAACTGTTTACGTAATGTTTGTATATATACAATATAACATAATCACAGAACATAATGAATCAAAACGGTACTAAGTTTGTTCATATATGTAATCAATTATGTTCGGTTTTCCAATTGATTATAGGATGTAACTTAGAATGCCCTGTATCTTGTATCATCATGTTATGTTATGCCTTGCTATGCTAAGCATATTTATCTTTACAGAATCTTTTTTTATTTTTGTTATTAGAACTAATTAAGCAAACAGGCATAAAGTCACTTAATGGATGGCATATGTTGTTTACAGCATAACTTACTATTTAAAACTTAATCATTTAGGTTTTTAATTTCAATCAGACTCAAATGTTCTCCAAAAGCTAATTGAGAGCAGATGGTTGGTTCTTTCAAAGGATTCGCCTAAGAATAAAATCTTTTTAAATTAATTCTACTTGATGGATAGCGCTGTATGTCCTTCTATGCTACAAACCATACGGCCACCTCCACTATGAGCTATGAATCGCCTGTTTCCAAGATAATCTGTGTCCGTTAGTAACACCTAATCCCGCAAACAGAGTCCCGGCACCCTGTCGCGCGGCGTGAGAGAGGTTATTACAGAGGGATTTATGCCGCTGTAACCAGATTACAGGAAGGGGTAACTCGCACCTTACAGACACAGTAAAGAGTAGGATGTAGAACTTTTAATGCTGTCATAAATCGTTGAAAATATACGATTTCACGGTTTTACCATGTTTGTTTAGTCGATGAACTGACGCTGTATCAATGTATCATAGTTTAAAAAATCAGGGTTGGATGTGTTATCTGGAGGCACGCGCTCTTCCAAACATTCTGGCAAGCAAAGTTTTAAAAATAATGTTTGATAGCAGAAGCTCCACTGCCATTATTTACTAATCAAAATGTATGAAAGCGTAAAATGGATAGAATGCGTTTATTTGAAAGATGTAATCTGAAGGGAGAATCGTAAATAACTTGATTTATCAGTGTATACTGATAGTTTAAGTGTATAGTGCAAACAGTTATTTGGTTTAGCTACAAATTAAGGACTCCAGCAAATAGTATCTTTCACACTACTAACTATTCTAACCGGCACTAAAGAGCCTTTAACTGTCTAAAATAGACGTTGCATGTGTAACAAACTATGGTTACAAATTAAACGAATAGCTTCCACCCTCAAGTGACAATCAAGTAAATGTGTTCAGTGACTTGTCATTAAGCTTTTGCAGTGTCAATAGGGGGAAGAAACCCTCCATTTTAACTGCAAGTACAAACACAACAAATACAATTACAGATGCGAAGCAGGGAGTGTTAACTTTGTCTTGATTAATGAGTTAGATTGAGGCTGGATACACAGAACTACGTCTTTATTCCCTGTGGGATACATAGTCTTGGGGTAGACTTCAACCTCAAGATCACGTTTCTAATAAAAACTTGATTTGCATATGGTAATGGGAAGGAAAAAATATAGTGGTTGACTTATTGCTTATTGAGATAGAATCTCTCCCTTTTACCTATTGATTAAATGATGTCCAAGGTCGATGTTCACGATATCTCTTTAAAGCGTTCGAAATGTATTATAAACATGATTACCCTACTTATTTTCTGTGTGTGAAAAATGTAGAGACGCCAGTTGCGTATTTTTAAAAATTTTCATAAAGTTAACTTGTTCCATGAGGAAATAAAATGGTGCCATACCCACGTGGATTTTAAACAATATTTTTTTACGGTATTAGAATTTTAGCAATCTTTCAAACATTCAGTACTAACTTTACTGTATTATTTTACTTACATCAATCAAATTATAACAAACCTTTTTAAACGAACCCTTGTCAATTTCAAAACCAGCCATTCATTGTCTATTTGAACAAAACCAGCCTCACTGCTTTTCACTAGATAAGGACTCAAAGGCACTATTTTCTCTTTTCTTTTCACCCATTATTAGATTGATTTTACACTCTTAAAGCTCTCAATAGTGAAAAGTCAATAATGGTCTTTATCTTAACTGAGATATAAAAAACATAATGCACATTGATAGTGGATACTTTGAATTTCTTTTTTTTTTGTTTCATTATATTTAACGAGATTAGTTTTATGTGCAATTCTAAAACTCACTTTTTGTATTGACCCATTAATGAATTTATATATTCTTTGAAAGAAGGCCAATATCGTTATATACATAACAAAAACAATTTCTTACAAAAACTAATGTAAAGTATTTTTACGGGCCACGCGCAGTGTAGGGTTCCGCAGTTGCGAATGACAACTTTGAGTTCACACTATACACACTCGCACCTTACAGTTTAACGACCAAAAACATCTAACAATAAAAATAGTATGAAATTTTACAGTTTATAAGTTGGTTGCATATAACTTTTTAGTTTGTACTTAATACTCAGCTCTGATAGTTTTCCTTTCAACTTCAGTATATATACTACTGCTGTAATTTTTTTCACGTATCTATATATAACCGTTTAGCAGATAGAGGGGGGGGGGGGGGAGACACTTACCTCTAACAAAAATTCGCACTTTAAAACCAAATATTTCGGAAACGGATCCCTAAATCGAAAAATAATGTTCTTAACCTCACAATATTTTTGAAAGACCTATTTAACGATACCCCACACGATGAGTAAATAGACAAAAAAAAATTACTCCCCCACTTTACTTGTATGGGAGCTCCCATAAAATTTTTTTTTTTTTTCAAGTTTTTATTCTACCACTTTTTTGCCATAATTAATATACATACCCATACCAAATTACAGCTTTCTAGTACTTATAGTCTCTGCGTAAAACCGCGGACGGACAGACAGGCAGACAGACAGACAGACAGACATGGCGAAACTATAAGGGTTCCTTGTTTACTGCGGAACCCTAAAAACTAATACCAATGTTTGTAAAAAAATAGCCCTTTTGTCACTATCTAAACAAACTGAATCTATTGTCTTCTCCCATATCCAATTGATATTAGCGAATAAAACGAGTTTGTGGTGGGAAGTTGCTAGATGGTTGTGCAAAAGGATGTATGGGTATTATCCATACCTTTATCCATCTATGTTTGTTTTGGGTATGGTTGGGCTTAATACGCTAGTTTTTCGTAGGAAAATGCTGCTCTTGATCCACTATTACCAGATACTAAATAATAAGGTTGACAATGAGTCTGCGCTCGCGCTATTGGGTCTCTGCGTTCCCGCGCGCTGGCACGCGGCGGTAGCACCTCGCAGGCCTCCGCGGTTGTTCTCTCCTCCGGTCACTCGCTCGGAGTACACAAAGAACGCGCCTACAATAAGAGCGCTGCAGTTGCTCGGCGACATGCTCATACACCAAATTGATGTTGACATTTTCAATGACTCAATTAATAAATTTATAACTAGTTTAATATTGTATTTGAATTCTATTAATTATATAATTTAATGTATTGTTATTAATCTTGACTTTGACATTTAAATTTGTATTCTATTCAGTATTTTTATTTCATAATATTTTATATTGTTAAATGTATGACGTAGTTATGCATGTAATGTAACTAGAATTTTGTGTTTATTCATAGTAATGTATTTGAGACATCTAGCATGCAGATGCCTTGGTGTAAAACTGTTAGTCTGTGTGTTAAATTTGAATAAACAATAAACAATAAGTCAAAGGGTGCAGTTGGGATTTTGCAAATTGATTTTGGTGGACTTTATAATATGAAATTGGTGTAGTTTGGTGTTATAAATGCTCGTACTTATGGAACAATTTGTTCGAGTTAAAGTGGACTGTTATATGGACTCGTATAGACTTGTCACCATAACCTCCCGACCACGAGGCATCAAAGAATATACGCCATCTTTGATGCTACTTGTTACAACTTTACCGTACAACACCGATACATAGTATCTCAATTTACTGGACATTGGCAGAATCACTGAAATCTCGGTGGAAGCCATTTTATAAAACAGAAGAAGAAGAAGAAGCGAATGAAACCAAAAAGTTTTCATTACTAAAAAAGCCAATGTTCTTTCTCGTAGCAAAGATAAAAAAGTACGTTCCACTTTTCTCCAGCGAGAATGGATGGCGGCAAAGGGGTTGCTTGAGAAATAATGAAGCGGCGAATGCAGGTTGAAAATTGTCTCTTTGCTGTTTTCTATTATACAAGTAGGTGTGTCTCGCCTTGTCGTAGATAATACGTCGGAGGAAATGCGGCTGCTCTATGGAAAGAATATGGCACGCAAAATGGCGACGCGAGATATGAGCTACGAAATTGAAGTAGGTAACGTGGTTTGAAACACGCGTTTATAGGGTTTGTGTGTATTTTACAAAAACTTTTACATATTTATCTTAAGAGTCGCCTGGAAGCGCATGTCTCCATACAAACGGAAAAAGGAAATTGTGGCAATATTTGATAATTTTGGAGTAAAATTAAGCATCTAATCAATTAATCTTATTACAGTCTACGTACGTTCCTATACAGCTTGGTTAAAATACCAATGGTTTGAGAATTACAAGCCTTTTCAAATTTATAGAAATCTTGAGAGGCGTATAATTCTCAAACATTTGATAATTTAACCAAACTGTATAGGAACATACGTAGATTATAATGAGATTAATTGATTGGATGCTTAACGCCCTGAAATTATCAAATATTGCCACAATTCCCTTTTTCCGTTTGTATGGAGACATGCGCTTCCAGGCGACTCTTAAGTTTTATGATAAAATCTTGCGTATTGAAAAGTGTCGATAATTTAAAACAAAAACGCGAGATATGAGATACGAAACTGAAGTAGGTAATGTAGTTTGAAACTATGCGTTTATAGGATTCGTTTGTATTTACAAAAAAATACATAGGTGTAGCTTATGTTTCACTTTAAATTTTTCGTATTGAAAAAAATTAAAAATTACTTGACTTTTTTTTGTTTAGCCAGTGAAACTTAATTAAGAAATCTGAAGTTTCAAGGAAATCGGATTTCATCTCACCACGGAGTCAATTTCAAATATCATACACATACAGTTTATATACAGTACGTGTTTATTCCTTTTAGGGTAAACAGAGCAGAAGATCGCAAGATCAAAGACAACAATTAGCAAAATAGCAGTATAAGGATGTGAAAAGAGGATTCCAAAATATTGATGTAGGGATAACCATTTGCTGATTTATAATAATCCAGTATGAGTTTATAAACTCATCTGCTTCCTTTTTACTCAAAGACAATTGAGAAGGAATAAAGGCATCGTTGATACAAGTAATCAAAAATATAATCATCAATACTCAGTATAAATTGAAGACATCTATCTGTCTGTCTGTACAGAAGAAAATCCTACGATGATTTTACTGGGGTTTTTACTTACGTGTAGAGTATTTTTCTCAAGAAGGTTTATAAGAAAAAAATATGCCCGGGTGCAGCCGGGAAGGGCTACTAGTTATCCTATAATGCTAAAACATAATTATATTAATACTACCAATTTCCAGCGCATTTATCCGCGTAAATGACAGCCTATGTCACGCGAAACTAAATAAGCTTTCTTTAGATGAAAGCATTTTGAAAATCGATCCAGCAGTTTCGGAGCCTATTCAATGCAAACAAATACAAATAATCTTTATTGTGGATCACAGGTAAAAAAGCTCTTATAACAAAAAAACAAATCTTTCTTCTTTTAATAATAGTTTAGGTAATGAAAGTAATAGCTATATTAAGTGAAAGTTAAGCTTACGACACGATCCTAAACGGACTGCCGCAGTAACACCGCATTGCACTAGAAAACAAAGCCAAAGGCTTTATTGGCTTTAAAAATCGCAAGCTCGAATGTACAGCCTGGAGAGCACTCACAACGTTCGCTATATTAGGCAATGAAGCACTAAATTATCCAAAATAGTTTTATTGACAAACATGATTTAGCTCACATTTTCACAATACACACAACAGCCTCCGAGGTCCAGTGGTTAAGGCGTTTGCGTTGTTGACCCGGGGGTCGTGAGATCGATGGTGTTCTCAACCTCACAATATTTTTAAAAGCCCCTTTTTACAATACTCAACACAATGGGTTTTTATAGAAAAAAAAATAGGGTAGCTCCCATACAAGTAAAGAGGGAGTTACCCTCTTTACTTGTACCCATACAAGAAAGTGGTAGAAAAAAATTTTTTTAGTGTACCTAGCTCCCAAGCTAGGTACACTAAAAAAATTTTTTTCTACCACTTTTTTGCCATGATTAATACACATACCCATACTAAATTACAGCTTTCTTGAACTTATAATCTCTGAGTAAAACCGCGGACGGACAGACAGACACGGTGAAACTGTAAGGGTTCCTTGTTTACTACGGAACCCAAAAACTGGCCAATTTTTCAATGCGTGTGTGTGATAGCATACGCGTCCTGTCCATTAATGCTATCAAAGTCCGTCAAATTGGTAGTTATGTATTTGCATCATAAACTATGGTATGAACACAATTTTTTATACGCCTTTAGGCCAATAAAGTCTATCTAGGCTTTATATAATCTAGGCTTTATATAATCTAAGTGTGAAATATAGAACTACCTCGACTCAGTGAAAGAAACAGTAGCAATAAAGGCAGAAGACTGTGCCTCATCGGCTAAAACGCCCGGGACATCGCATTGACTATGTATGATAGTTCGCGGACCCCGCTTTGTGGGAAGTGGGACATTTTAGGTTAGGCCCTCGCTTGGGTCGGATGTAATGGAAGTGCATTATGTGCGGGATTATTCAGGTCTTCGTGAGTACATATGAATCTTGAAACATAGATTTTTATTTTATAAGATACATTAGGTACTGACTTTTTATATTATCGTACTCGGTCTCTTACAGTTAGCGATATCGTCGGCCTCCATGGCGCAGCGGTTAACACGCCAGCCTGAGAGTATCCCGAGCTGGAACCTCAGAAAGGTTATGTAGGAAAATAATCGTTTTCAAACGATCTTTAAATTAAAATAAAATTAATATTTTAGGGCAAATGATTTATTCGCAAAAGTGGGCAAGCATAACTTACGTCACATCAAGTCACATGTGTGCAGCATGTATTTGACATTTGGGAAATTTGACATTTCGTTCGACCGATGAAAAGTGTAGGGATTTTTGTGCCGATGTGTGCGTGCGCTAGTGTCGCGACACGAGTGTAGGGATTTTTATGTGCGTCACTGTTACATTTTCCAAGGGCATATCCTGATTATTCTTAGATCCATGATGTAAAACTTCCTGGTTAAATTCTACAATTAATTTGGCTGGCCAATTTTTAATAATTGTGTACGTGATAGCTTTGTGCTAGCCACAGTACATAATATCTCCATGGTGCTAGCACATGCTACATGTCAACTTATGCCATCAAATTGGTAATATTTAAATGCGAATGTGAGTTTGTTTGTTTATTTGTTACGCTTTCACGCCTTAACTACTGAACCGATCATCATGAAATTTTGCATACACATAGGTTAGAGTAATGAGAAGAACATAGGCATATATCACGCGGGCGAAGCCACTATAATAGTTTATGTGTAAGACACATTTTTTACGCTTCCAGACTATTAGAGTATTCTATCTAGTTTCAAAAACTGCCAGCCTGGTGTCACTGAGAGCTTAGTTATACAATCAGGACATTTTTTTAAACATTCGCTTTTTATTACGTTTATCGAAGCTTACATCAGTAGACAAAGAGCAAAGTTACAAAAATTTACTGCATAAATATTTTATTATCTACCCCTTCATCGTCGTAATGGCGACCATAACAACCGTAGCGTATACGCATAGTAATCACTTAGAGCGGTCATATTAAATGCCACGTCACTCCAGATACCAACACATAACACTCTCTATACACACCCTTTGCCAACTTTCATTGTGATATTCTATTTTAATGCCGAACAAATAGAGTTGAAAATCAAGTACAGTTTGTAATTTAATAGATGCTATGCGTAATGCAATTGCCCATGTCAAAATGTGGTTTTCAGAGGAATAATGGTTTTGAAACCTTATTGTTTTAGGTCCAGAGCTTAATTTACATTGTTAGTACTTAATGAGCTATTGCCTGTTATCGGTGTGTGTTTGATGTGGTTGCGATGCAATAGCCGATTGCTATTTTATGATTAACCAGGAATATTGCAAAATTTGTGAACAGTTGATTTGCAAAATAAACTTGGTGGCTTTGCTACTAAGCGCTTCAGGCGTAGATGCGCTACGGTATGCTACGATTTTTCGTAGACGCGTAGCACTTTCATGACTCGTCGTAGACTTTTATTATTAAATATCTCATCCGTTGTTTGGACTTCAAACTGAATATAAACACAAAATTACGTTCCTTGTACGGAGTAGACAGAAATCGAACTGCTAGAAACAAACACGTTTATACTCTCATGCTCTCGTAAACATATAAGAAAAGCGTTTATGAACATGCTACGAAATATCACATGATTTTTAGCAAGATCTCAGACTGGTACACAAATACGTTTTTATCAATTCCTATAGCACCCGGTCACCGGATTGATCGTAGTTCCTGAACATCCATCCACACATATTCGATTTTACCGCCCGGCTGTTCCGATTATTGCCGGCTTGAATACCTATATGAATAACAACCCTTAGTTGTTAAACATAAAAAGAAAAATAATATTTTACCCTACGCGTGCGATACACAAAATCGCAATGCCCATTAAAATATAAGAGCGGTGTTAGTCGCCAAAAATAAAGCATATTCAATTCGTTCGCCATTTCAGTAGAATTCGTACAAAGCCATATTTGAAGCGTCATCCGATGCCCAATTAGAACCTTAGCTTCTTTTAATGGTATGCCGCCACTTTGAACTGGAATTGGAAAATATATTTTTCGTGGGCTCAAGAAGATGTCTTTTTTATTTTTTTGCTTGACTTTGTACAAAATAATAATCGGCCAAGTGCGAGTCAGACTCGCGCACGAAGGGTTCCCTCCATATATCCATACAACATTAGACTGTTATCAGAGCCCTCTTAAAATAAACCTTTGTGATTTCACTATGCTAAGTTAATACCTACTTAATGTTTTGTAACATCCTTTATACGATAATAAATGAAAAAAAAATGTTTTTAGTATTTGTTTTTATAGCGGCATCAGAAATACATTATCTGTGAAAGTTTTAATCTGTCTAGCTATCATTACGGTTCATGAGAAACAGCTTGGTGACAGGCGGACAGACGGGTAGACAGTGAATAGCGGATCCCGTTTTTACCCTTTTCGGTAAGATGCCCTAAAACTTATCTGAGTTTCAAACCAAAATTAAATATATTTATCCAATTATACATACATATTATTACGTCTTTATCCCTTACGCGGTAGATAGAGCCTAAAGGCTGAAAGGCCAGATTTAGTTGAATGAATTTTGACAGTTTATCTATTTAATTTATTTAGCTCTGCCTTGTTTTGATTGTTACTGTATTTGTTTCCAAGCTTTTGATAGAATTTTCACAAACTTTGTTTATGTCAAATTGTTAACTTTAGCTTCATTTGTGGCACTCATAATATAACGTTTGGTTTTCTTAAAAACCCATGTGTCCCTTCAAAGAAAAGTTTATTTTTTAAAGAAGGAAGAGGTTAGTCGCGTTTTTTAATATAGTTATAAATTATATTACTTGACATCTTTTGTTACTTACTGTAAGGCTAGCATAATTTTTGACATTTGTCCCTACATATTCATTTATTTTTCCATATAAAACATTTTGTTCCGATATTATAAAGAAGTGAGCGGGAGGTAAAGGGAGTGAATTCAAAGGGAAGCGTAGTAATAGACTAACAACATTAGTGCTGGTACGTTGACAGGGGTTGCGTAGTTGAATGAAAAGAAAAAACAGAATAACTAACCTGTTGCAATATTCTGCCTTGTTTGTCGTATATATTATCAACCTACAAATTTGCGTCACTTATCAATTCTTTTGTTGTTGTCTCAGATATGATAAACATATTGGCTTAATATTTGTGTTACTCATATGACAAGTACAACAAATATATATACAGATTCCACTTATCATCTTTTACTTTTTTCGAATACCTAACGAATAGTGTTAAGTAACAAAAAATACACAAACTACGTTTCAAAATAATATTATGACCAATACTTGTTTTAAATATATGTTTTCATATTATTTAATTCTGTTTTAAATACATGAATATGATATTTAGAATTTGCTTTAGAAAGAATTACATCTTACCTACCCAAAGGGAGTTGGTAGAGGTGAGTTATAAAAATCGTTACAAAATTGTCAAATCCTATACCAGCACAAGCGTTGTCTCAGGACAGGTCCCAATGAAGGATAGTATAGAATTCTAGTTAACTTATAAAATTTATTTTAATAATTATAATATTATATTTTAAATAATATTTATAATGAAGTATGGCGTGATGACGGAAGCATATATAAACCAAAACAAATAAGAACATTCGCAATGTCATAATTGTAAATGTGTTTGTTTAATTCAAGTAATATATTCAAGCATCTCAACTTTGTGAATAAAGTTGAAGAAACACAAACCCGCGCCCGTATAATAATATTGCAACAATATTTCGTGCATAATAAATTTACGCCGGAGATAAGCGCACCTTGGCGGAACTCTCATTTTACACAAATTAGATAAAGTAAAAATACGTAGCTTTAGTTATTATAACGAAAAGTATTATTAATATAAAAATAGATTATTTCAGACGGCTAATTTTTATCGAGATTCCGTACACAAACGGTATATCATTACCAAGTTTCCATTGGCCGTTCATTCATCCGTTTAAAAGTACAGTTTTTTTTTATGATTTCCAACACAGGTAAAGTTTTTTTTATAAAATCTATTTATTTATTGCTGTCACAACTAATAATAAAAACAGAATAAGATTTAAAATACTCCTAAAATATTTTGTGCTTAAAAACTTGTGACACAAATAATCTCAATAGACTAGTATCAGTCAGCGACTAATTTTACATTTATGGAATCGAACAAGTTGGAGACTATTATGTAATCGATATAATGTAATTTCAGAATGGTAGTGTTTTTAAAATAAATATAGTGATAAATTTAAAAGGCAGTTCACAGCGAAGTTAGCTCTCTCGCGGTGAGAACCAAATAGCTTAGCTCATAGTTTCATTCGCTTCGTTGGCCTCGCATGCTCGCTGGTGATGTAAACGAACAAAAATAAGTTAAAACATACAAGAATAATAAGAAAGAAGCACTTTTGTAATTCTTTTATTTATTTAAATTAATCGAATAGTGCAACCAGCTAGATTGCTGCATTTCTGCTCTCTCGATAAGATACCTGTTAGAAACTCTCATATTAGTAATGAATTCCGCATTTTACAGTGGAGATTTCCTTGCTATTACGGCGGATCGGCTTCGCGGATAATTTTCGTGGAGTGTGTGGGCTCCCGTGGGGTCGTGAGGAGAAACGGTTATTTCTGAAATTAATAAGTAAATGTACTTGTATGTAGGCATGTTCTGGAACCGAAAATCACCATGTTTATTGGCCTGGCTCGATGTTTCAGAATTTTTTTTTGTAAGTTCATGTTATGATGTAGATTATACAATATAACGTGTATAACATTACTGGGAATTAACTTTACATCTTCTCTTAAGTATTAGTTCCCAAAAGAAATGTCTGATTTAAAGCTCAAAATACTTAAAGGATTGCTATTTGAGCTGTTACCTACATACAAAAGACTTAGATGGTTACATACACACACATGTTATCACGTATTTATTCCTTGCGGGGTAGATATAACCCAAGGTCATAAAACCCAAAGGCCACGTTTACCGCGTCAGTTAATAGTAGTGATAAGTTGCTAGCCGAATGGTCTATTAACGTGATTCCAAAGATTTTCGCCCAACCCTTTCACCGGCTTTTACGATCTGCGCGGGAAGAAATGCAGCTGATTTTCTAGCTGTGTTTTTTTTCTCCCGAACCCGCATTGAAACCATGCTGATGAAGAAGTGATGGTTAGATAGGAAATATATTGTAATATTTCAAAATACATACTTGCTTACAAATGTAAAATAGTAAACTTACTATGAATAGTCGTTCTAACTAAAATAACTGACTGAAAAAAATCTCAATTGTATTATTTTTCGACATTTCAGTGACAAAACAAACAGTTGTTCACGATATCAGTTAACTTGCGTTATCAAATTAACAAACTTCTGAGTGGAAAACTTTTTATAAACAGATCGCTGGAGTGATAAAATTCAGAAAACTCCTTTGTTGTTGGTGGCATTGTTGTAACGGGAAATTTCCGGGAACGGAGGAGTTGTTCCAACAATGTTAACAATAAAATTAATTAATTAACATACGTTATAACTGGAACGTGGGGAATTTCCAATTATGATTTGCGGTTCGATAGACCAGCACTGGCACGTATTGTTGGTGGTTAACAATTTTTGATAGCTCGCACATCGCACATGGATCGATATCACAGAGTATATTGAACGGTATGCCCGCAGCGGTATAATACTTACTGATAATTTCAATGGCTTAAATATTTACAGAAAGGGATATTTTGGCGACCATTGATTTAAATCTGGTAAAATCGTTTTGTACTCTTTAACGTTTCCTATGGGACCAATGCTGGGAACTCATTTTTGTTAACTGTCAGGCGTTCGCCTTGTTGACCCGGGGTTGTGTGTTCGATTCCCACGGGAAGCATACTTTGTTAAGTTGTTTCTAGTTTGGTTAGAACATTGCAGGCATGAATCACCTGATTGTCTGATAAGAAAGATGATTTCGTGCTTGGTGTGCGTGCTTCGTGGTCCCGGCTGCCATCTGGTAGTCGTTAAAGGAACCACGTCAGAGGCCGAGAGGCGGTTCCGAAGAACTCTGGCCAGGATGTGCATGGTCGACTGACCGTGTCACCTACAGGAAATGATGATGATGACTTAGGAGCAAGCTCAATCTGTGTGATGTGTCCGTATATATTTATTCATATTTAATTTATTTATTTAAAAACATATGGGTAGTAACGTCGGAACCGATATAAACCAAACAAAATGTGGTCGCCAACCCATTTGCCGTGGTGAGTATGGCAAAAGCCCAGTAAAGGGCCGAGGTCTAGCAGTGGAGCGGCTGAGATAATGATAATCATTCCATTACTAGGTAGTAATACATCACGTGTAGAGGCCCAAAACAGAAGGGTGAATAGGTAAAACAGGAACATTGTTAGGGGTATTTATTTTAGCACTAGTTATACCTAATAATCCAACAAAAATTGTCCAGTATACTTTATTTAAACTAAACGTAATAATTTTGTTAGTAAGTGCGATCAATATAAGTAGTATTGTACCCAAAAGCTCTACATTTTGAAACCGCAATATTTCGGGGCAAGCAACAACAAACAAAAATAAACTCCAACCAGATTTGCCGATGAAACGCTGCCTCAGCTCAGACGAACGAGGTTCTGGCTCGTACAGTGGGCCTCAGATAAACCGCGACACTTCAAACTTATCCAAGGGGACTCTATTTAGGGAAATAGAGTTGTTTTATTTAAAGCTTTTATTTATATATATTTCATTTAACTTGCCTTGCTGTGTGGGCTAAACTTTGGAACCCGTGTTGAGTCCAATTGAGCAAACATTTTGCATTCTTATGTAAATCAGATGAAATACAATATTATGAGTAAATGTGCTGTTCTGATGGATCAGAGGGCAACCTACGAAACGTTGGATCGATTGTGTTAAGTAGAGTATGCACAGGAAGGGAGTGCTAAAGTGGAAAATGATATATTAAAATGGAGAGAACAGACATACAGAAAGTAATCAAATAATTAAAATACGTACGTTAAATAATATATTTCAACTGCCGTTTATGATTTTCCGAAAATTAATCAACTTACGATTCTTGTTATTTTCCTTATCCCAATTTTCTCAGGTAGAAATAGAATGAGCTGTTCTGATGATGAAGTTGGAAATAGGCTATAGGAACTAAAATATGCTTGGGTCAATGGATTTGTCTAGGAAAAATCTTAGTAGTGTGAATAACGCATTAAAAAACTTATTATTACTAGAGTGCTACGCTTTTTGTGCAGCTGATGGTACTAACTTAGTGTGCGGAACTCCGCTAAACTTGTGAAATATACACGGAAAAGTCCAAGATATAAACTTTAGTACTGGCGTGTAACTTGCGCGGTTTTGAGCGGAAAATAGTGCTTGAAATGCGGACCAAATGCTTATTTGCCCGTGTTTGACGTTGAGTATATATCTATACTAATAGTATTAGGAGGAAAGATTTGATGGTTTGTTTGTATTCAATAGGCTCCGAAACTACTGGACAGATTTTGTCCACCTATAGAAAGCTTCTTTATCTGCGGGTGACATTGGCTAAAATTTACGCGGACGAAGTTGCGGAGAATTAGAGGCATTGTTTAAAAACTGGTTTAAAATTACTTTTGTGTGAATTGAAATAAAATACTTATTACGATCCACTCAGCTGCAATACATAGGCATTTTCCAAGGATTTTCGATACGACCGATTAAACTAAAAAAAAATAATTACCTACGCATAGATATAAAAAAAAAACAGTGAAAATTTTAAGGGAAACGAAACTTCAATAGATTTAACAATTTGTCAGCGCTGAGCAGGAAAATCGACCACATATGCATGGAATCCCTGTCCACACCGCGTTGCTAATCTGACGCCGACCCTCCATAGGTATCCTTATCCTTACATATACATAGTATAAAATGAAGTCAGTTCCGTCTGTTCGCGTATATCGTTTTAACTACTCAACGGATTTTAATGCCGTTTTCAGCAATAGATAAAGTGATTCATAAGGAAGGTTTTTATGTATAAAACATTCCCGGGCACAGCTGGGGAGGGCTGCTTGTATAGAATAAAATATGAAAAAAAACGGGTTGCGATATAAACGGTTAAGCTTCTTCGAGAATGCACAATAGCCTTTGTACAGCGTTATTGATTCTATGCCGTAATAGGAGATAAGCTCAACGAAGGTTCTTATAAAATACGGTACACGTAATACTTTAAGGCTACAAAGGTTTATTTATAGCTTGAGCGTTCCATGGTTGTCGTTGCAACGTATGTATCTACACCCGTTTTATTTGTTTTCTTATTTAATATATTTAATTAGTAATTTCAAAAGAACTTAAATTTTTCCTGTGAACTTAAAGTTTTGTTCATGTCAAAACATCTCAGAACTTTATGGAAAGCGAATACGATTCTAAGAGCTAGTTGTCATGCAGTCTTCTGAAATACAAAAATATTCCTTTATCATATGGTAATGCTACAAGAAGTATAATTTAATACAGTAGCGTTGCATAATATACTCTTTCAACTATACCAGAGTTTCTCAAACTTTTTGCCGAGTCATTCTGCCTACTGTTTACTGTTTTTTCACAGCGAATCCCTAAAATTACACGTAATCCCCAGAGGAAAAGTAAAGGCCTACAAGCTAACTCTGACACCAGTGTTGGTCACTTACATACACAAAAAACAAACAAACAACAATTACCTATCTTAATTTAGAAGCTGTGTTCCAATTGCTACTATTGTCTGATAAGGAATGCATTTCACCTAGTACAACCTTAGTTTAGCAAATAAAAAAAAAACCGAGCGAGTCTAGAAGTAGCCATGATTTTATTTTATGCGAATTAAGATCTTATTCTCAGGGGATCTTTGAGAAACCCTGCACAATATTTTATACTGTATGACCAAACAAAGGCTACATGAGTCTCATGTGCATTTTCTACAAAATATCGTGTTTGTCATGGGTGTATCATGCTGTATATTACGACACGAATGCACGACAGTTGTAGCAAGTTGTAGTAAAATAAGGAGCGGGTAGGGTTTATTCTTTGGTTAAAGCTGAATGCAAATATTGTTCATAGCATTGGTGGGTGATTGAACTTTGTGAATGTACCGTAAATTGTCAAAAGTTTTAGTATTTTTCTTGTCCAAACGAAATTCATTGATTTTAATTTTTATGTGCAGTAAATAGATTTGAAACCTAGAAGAATGTAAAATGACGTCGTTTCCCAAACTCACGAATAAAAAACATATCAGTGAAGTCATGTGTATTATTTAACTTGTAACTACCATAAATACCTTGTCAAGTTCTTGGACAATGCAAAGCTCCAATATATTTAAATAAAAAAAAATATATTTTGAATAAGTCAGGAAATTGATCATGTTTATCTGAAAAACCTCTATAAATTACCGCAGAATTTGCTCAGAAATACTTTTCCATTCTTCCTTAGTATTACCAAAAATGTTTCCAGTCACATCCATCCCCAACTTTAATTGATCGCTTGGAGGCCGTAAAAGCCTCATTATTAAAAGTTATTCGGATTCCAGAATGCTGGGACTTTTTTCGGACAGTTCTTATTGGAATTTATTAGGATAGGTGCTCACTCGCGCCCTACTAAGATATGAACTGGGCAAGGAATTTAATCAAATAGTCATTCAAAATGCCTTCGAATTAGCTATGGTGTATGCGTTTACCATTTCGAGTAAAGCGGTAAGATCAGTTTTAGTGTTAATTATAATGCAAAAATATGATTACTAATCTCGTCTGTATGCCTAATGGGGAAAGACCTAAGGAGATCTGATATGTTTGAGACTTCAAGTTTACCATATAATGAAACCCATCACTTCACTACGCATGTAGGACATGTAGAGACGAGGAAGAGACATAAGGTTTTTGTAATACTACACACTTATTATTACTGTAAAGTGCTTGCCAAGGCAAGTCGCCTAAACCGATGGTTTACGAGTATATTCTTACGTTATGAATGCAAAATTTGGCCCCATCATACATACTAAGAATATACATTGAAAGTTTAATAAATAATTGTGAAAGTGCGCCTACGCCAAGAACTGTATTTTCATATTAAGCAGTAAAAATAATATTCGTCGTACATTAATTAATCTCGTAAGTAGGTATATTGCCTTATCGTTAAGTTATCTATTAAGATATACTAAAAATCAAATATTGTGATTAAATTTATTATCAGCATTAACTATCACTATTATTAAAAATTTCTTTAAAGTGAAACGTCAATTAATTATAAGTTAATCAATTTTTATAAGTTCATAATAACAATTTGTTCCTTCAAAAGAAAATTAGCTTTTCTTTATTAATTCTTACAAGGTAAATTCCTTATTAATTTCTGGAGAGCAATTTCCTGTTTTTTGTACATCTCCAGCAGGCTTTTCAGGAGTTTCTGTGTCAAGCGCAGCACTTTTTGTTGGCACTTTACGCAATTTGGCGTCAAACTTTTCCAAAGATTTGTTTCTTTCTTGCAAAAGTTGCAGAAATTTTGCTGTGGCAAAATATTCTTTGAGAAGTTAGTAGAATACCAAACCTCAAAAAGTATTTAGTATGTGCATAATTAATTTGAAAGCTTTACTGACAGTTCTAGTACTGACAAGCATATAACTTTGTCTTCATAATCGATAAAATATAATAAGCCATTAGGCAGATTGAAAATCTAACACCCGTGTTGGCCACTCACACATACTAAAAAGAAATAATCCAGTGGATTTCCTTAAGAATACGGAAAGGAAAATGTATCATTTATTAAAGGCGACAAGAAAAGATATCTGTCGAAGATATTCTCGCGAAAAATTGAAATCGAATTAAAAATCAACGCGGAAACCTTTCAAGTCAAGAGGTCTGATAAGATTCAATATTATACCTTTATCTCTTAATGTTTAAGCGATAGTGGTCTAACAAGGTCATCATCGTCATCAAAAAGTCCAGTGCTGGACATAGGCCTCCTCTAAGGATTTTCATTGTGGGGTGTTAGGTTAGGTTAGGACTATAATCCCTGTCCGATGTCGTAGATTGTAAGTTGACGTAGGTCAAAAGGAGGATTATAGTTTTGGCCATGATTGTAACTATCTAATTTTTTGTTTATTTTGCACAGGTTTTTAACAATTAACAAGAATAAAATACCGCGGTAATGGCTTCACAATTTTCGTCTTGAATGTATTAACCGTGGTTAACTCGGTAATAGCATAAATACCAAAAACATAAGTCGTTTTATTCACTTTTTAAGAATATTTTAAGTAGCAATAACCCAAATGATGTGACAATACGTTTAAGTTATTAGGTAGGTATTTATGGTCAAAAACTATTTATGCGGTATGAGAATTGCACTAGAACTCTTATTTTTTCGTCCTTAATTGACTCATAAAAATTAACTTTGTATGAGAGCAATACATTGAATACGACATGAAACCTTGCCTTAGTCTCTATTTTAAACCCAAAAATTTAATTGAATTATCAAGTAAATGTTTAGGTAACTTTATTGGCTGTCGGTTGAACTTTTGTTTTGATTAAAATTAATAGTTTTTTAACCATCGGGATTACATTATTTGTACTATCGCAGATGAAGCTATCACCGATGGTTTATAACAAGCCATTACTCGCTAATTACTTGTATACGCAGCTATTACCGAGTATTATTACTCGGTAATTTTTAAATTTCTTTATATATTTACCCAAAACTTACCTATATCTTAATAGATTTCTAAAGTCCATATCCGAACGAATCAGAAAATATATACTTGTAACTGTTTTTACTATCAGAAATTCTTATTTCGAGAGGTTTAAACTTAAGGTTCTGAAATTACCTCGGTAATAGCTGCGTTTACCTTATGAGTTTCGTTGCTTTTTTTTGTAAAAAATAAATACTTTTTACTCGTATCTGATATAGTATTTATCATAAATACAGGTATCGTGGAAGTAAGCCCAAACAGCGGTCCTAATCGAAGCCGTTTTTGGGAAAGGTGTATGTAGGTCAGGCCAAATAGGGTATAGTTTGATAGCAAGAAAGGCTTTCTTCATGATGTTCTCATCCGTGATAGCTTCAGGAACATGATATTATGCTTTGATGTAGATGCTGACAAAATCCTTTTAGCCTAGACTTGAGATTGGAATATTTTAGCGTCAAAAGGATGAGGTTTGGTTTTATTCTGATGAGATCACGATCAGGGTGAAATTATGTAAGTAAGTACCAAGTACTATTTGATCTAATTTTATTATATTTGAAGAACTGGAGTACATAGAACTTGAATTATATATTTACTCCAATTTAGTAATATTGGATTAAATAGCATTTTCTACCATGCGGGGCTTACATTAAGCTTTCCAGTAAGAAATTATATCTGTAAACCTAAATCCTATGTCATGTTTAAAAAAGATTACAGCTTGGATAATATACGCAAATTCAAAGAATGTCTGAGAAGTCTATCATGGTCAGAGGTTTTTCATGAACCTGATCTAGATAAAGCATTTAATATATTTCATGAATTGCTGTGCATGTTCTATAACCTGTGTTTCCCAAAAATTAGAGTAAGAGTCTGTAACAAACACAACAATAAAAAATGGATAAGTACAGGATTAAAAACTAGCTGTAAAAATAAAAGAACCCTTCGATATAATTATTATAAAAATAAAACCGAATTAAATAAAAATAAATATCTGACATATTCACAATTATTAAAAAAATGCATTAACAGATCAAAAAAGAATTCTAATATTAAATTTATTGACAAAAGTAATAATAAATGTAAAGCGACATGGACTATTATAAAAAATGAAGTATCGACTAACAAACCTGAAAGTGATATAACGGAAATTATCAGAAACGATAAAATCGTAAAAGAACCTGAACAAATCGCAAACGCATTTAATGAATATTTTACTGACGCACCCAGTAATATGACCACGGATAACAGACAATCGTCTTCTTCAATTCCCAGACTGACAAATTCAGTTTTTCTTAAGCCTTTGTCAGTTGAAGAAGTGAGGAAAATAATCGTTTCGTTAAAAAATACCAACTCTGAGGGCTATGATGGTTTAAATACTAAAATACTAAAAGAATGTTGTTCTCAAATTGAAACGGTTTTAACTTACTTGGTAAATTTATCTTTTTCTACTGGTACCTTTCCTAATGCACTGAAATTATCATTAGTGAAACCGTTATACAAGAAAGGTAAAAAAGTTGACATAAAAAACTTTCGGCCAATCACGCTAATACCGATACTATCAAAGGTTTTTGAAAAATGCATGCATAAAAGACTCATAGAATTTTTAAATAAATATAATATTATAAACAAAAATCAATTTGGCTATCAAAAGAAAAAATCGACTGGTCTAGCTACCTATACACTAATAAACACAATACACCATAATCTAAATATAAAGTATTTGACTACGGGACTGTTTTTTGATCTGTCACAGGCGTTTGACAAGGTAACACAAGATATTCTTTTAAATAAACTTGAAAGACTAGGTATAAGAGGGGTCGTACTACAATGGATAGCATCGTATCTAAAAGACAGATACCAGGGCGTTATTATTAGCAAAATAGTAAAAAATGAAATGATAACGTATACATCATCTTATAGAAAGTTATGTCAAGGTGTCCCACAGGGAAGTGTATTAGGACCCTTGTTATTTTTACTATATATAAATGACATTACTACGGCAATAAAACACAAATGCATTTTATACGCAGATGACATATCCATAATTGTAGCAACTAATAAAAATGACCCAAATAACAATGCAATAATCAATCATGAAATGGAGGTAAACGACACAATTGACAAAGTAATTAAGTGGCTAAATATTAATAATCTAAAAATTAATCTTGACAAATCTAATTATATACAATTCAATAAATCGAAACATCCAAATTGCAATTTCTCATTAAATATACCAAAAATAAAAGAAGTGAAAGACATCAAATTTCTTGGAGTTACAATAGATCAGGACATGAGTTTTAAAATTCATGAAGACAATATTAATAAAAAAATAAATCAATTTGTATATGCATTAAATCGTGTTAAAAACGTTGCGGATAAAAAGACTGCAATTCTATCATATCGGTCGTACGTAGAGTCTATTCTGCGATACGGAATAATTATGTGGGGCAATAGCAAAGAAATCAAAAAAGCATTTGTTGCTCAAAAAAAATGTATTCGGGTGTTATGTGGAGTGCCACCTAGAACGTCTTGCAGAACATTATTCAAAAATTTAGGATTGTTACCATTGCCCTCAATTTATGAGATATGTATGTTCGTTCATAAAAATATTAATCTGTTTAAGAAAGCAAGTGATAACAAGAAATGATTAACAGACGAGGCTATGGCGAAACACAAATACCCGCCAACACGCACTGGACCAGCGCGGCGGGTTATGGTCCAAATCCCCTTTATGGTGTTACAAAACCCAATACGGCCCCAAGTGCCCGGCGGCTCCAGAGATAAACCTGGTGACGACGGCACCATGGTTAGCTCTGGAGTCAGGGGTGCCAAGAATCTCCGGGCGGGATTGATTAACCGTCAAAAGACTAATGCTAACGTAAAAATGGATTCCGATTCACTTAATATACTGACTTATAATGTTATTACTCTAAGGGAAGATGAAAGATTAATAGAATTAGAACAGGCTTTGGATAGTATCAAATGGGACATAGTAGGATTAGCAGAAGTAAGACGCCTAGGAGAGGAAACTTTGGAAACAGATAAATATATTTTCTATTACTTTGGCGAAACACCGGGACTTCACGGAGTCGGATTTTTAGTTCACAAGAGATGGAAGGACAATATCATAGAATTCATAGGGTATTCAGAGAGAGTTGCAGTATTAAAATTTAAAATATCAGATACAAAAACAATGACTCTAATCCAAGTATATGCGCCAACAGGTTCCCATAGTGCGGACGAAATTGAAGATTTCTATTACCTTCTCAACAAAGCGTATGATGAGCATAAAGGTAGTTGGACTATAGTAATGGGAGACTTTAATGCAAAAGTCGGAATTAGATCTGAATTGGACAACCACAAAATACTTGGACCATATGGGCTTGGCAGTCGCAATGATAGAGGCATCAGATTGATACAATTTGCTTTTGGACAGAACTTAAATATCTCGAACACTTTTTTCCATAAACAAAATCAACGACGCTGGACTTGGGTGGGACCAGGCGGAAAAGTAAAAAACGAAATTGACTATATCATTTCATCTGACAAATACATAATCAAAAACGTAGGCGTTATAAATAAAATTAATTTTAATTCAAACCATAGACCGGTACGTGCTAAAGTGAAGTTTGATTTCAAAATACACAGGTCAATAATATTTCGTAAAATAAAGCGATTTGACAAACACACGTTAATAAACAATACTGACCAATTTACGCTTGAACTTTCAAATTATTTCAAAGATATTCCTTTAGATATTCCTGAACCCGAACTGAGTCCACAAAAAGAATACGATCACATACTTAATGCCGTCAAACTTGCCAGTCAAAAAGTCAAACCAAATAAATCAAACTGTGCAAAACTATCAAAAGAAACCATTGCTTTAATAAATGAAAGAGGTAAATTCGAATTTTGTTCAGAACAATATAGGGCCATAGATAAACTAGTTAAGCGAAAAATTAGACAGGACGTAAGAAACTATAATACACATAGAGTTAAAGTTGCCCTAGAGACGAATCGTTCACTACGAACAGCAAAGCAGGGAGTTCTAAGAAACAAATCTTGGATCACAAGCCTTAAAGACGAAAAAGGGGTAGAACATCGCAGTAGAGACAAAATTATTGAAATCACTACAAACTTTTATAAAAACCTGTACAGCGATACAACAAAACCAGCACACAATTCATCTCACACCTGCCCAAATGTTGTCCCACCTATCACCGATCAAGAAGTACATGACGTTATACGAAGTTTGAAATTTGGCAAAAGTCCCGGTTCCGATGGAGTAACAACAGAAGCATTAAAAATTGGTTGGGGTCCTTTAGTGCCACGTTTAACAAAACTTTTTAATTCAATTTTAATTTCAGGGCAGCTACCTACTAAATTTTGTCATTCCAATATAATACTCTTGCATAAAAAAGGAAATAAAAATGATGTAACTAACTATCGCCCTATTAGTTTAATTTCCCATATTTACAAAATATTTATTATTATTATACAAAACCGTATTACACAAAAACTAGACCACTATCAACCGCCTGAGCAAGCTGGTTTCCGCCCCGGCTTTTCAACAACCGACCATCTACAGGCCACCAATCAAATAATAGAGAAATACTCCGAATACAATAAACCACTATACCTAGGATTTGTGGACTATTCCAAGGCCTTTGATAGCGTCACACACGAGTCAATATTTAACGCATTATATAACCAAGAAGTAGATGAACCCTATATAAACATATTAAAAAATATATATGATAACAGTACAGCCGACGTAAAACTACAGTCCTCTGGCACATCCTTCCAGGTACAGAGAGGTGTGAAGCAGGGTGACCCGCTTTCCCCCAAATTGTTTACCAGTGCTTTACAAGAAGTGTTTCAACAACTAATGGATTCTTGGAAAGGGAAAGGCATTGTCGTCGGCGAAAATAGATTAACTAATCTACGTTTCGCCGACGACATTGTACTGTTCGCTTCTTCCGCATCGGAACTAGCACAAATGCTCCAAGATCTGAGCACGGCGAGCCTGCAGGTTGGGCTTCATATGAACAGGGAAAAAACCAAGCTTATGACTAACAGCACCAAACGTAGGGTATTGGTAGATGGACAGAATATACAGTACGTCGAGGAGTACATTTACTTAGGACAAATAGTCTCCTTCAAAGATAGGCAAGAAAAAGAGATTTCACGTCGGATTGACAACGCGTGGAAGAGTTATAGGTCAATGAAGGAACTATTCAAAGGTCAATTACCAATTTGCCTTAAAAAGCGACTCCTTGACGTGTGTATTCTGCCTATCCTAACTTACGGGGCTCAGACTTGGTCCCTGACCAAAAAACAAAAGCTCAAGCTGCAGGTTTGTCAAAGAGCAATGGAGCGCAGCATGTTAGGTATTAAGAGGACAGATCGTGTCAGGAATACGACACTGCGCTCCATGACTCAAGTTGTCGATGTTGGATTGAAATCCGCTAGGCTAAAGTGGGACTGGGCGGGTCATGTTTGCCGAATGGTCCCGGAAAGATGGGCTCAAAAAACTACTTTATGGGTCCCTACTGACGGAAAACGATCAAGAGGTAAACCTAAGACCAGATGGCAGGATGATTTGTTTGGTTTTGATAAAGATTGGAGAGAGATAGCAAAAGACAGGTCAAATTGGAAACAGAAAGGGGAGGCTTTTGCCCAGCAGTGGGACATAAATGGCTACTAAAAAAAAAAAAAAAAAAAAGAAAGCAAGTGACATTAGTGGCAGAAAACAAAGAAATCCATATAGGCTTGTGTTAGACAATACTCCTAAATCAGTAAAATGTGCAAATAGTCCACATAACATGTGCGTAGGAATTTATAATCGATTGCCAAATGAGCTTAAAAATCTTAGTAATTATTCGTTTAAAACTAAATTGAACATGTGGTTACTCCAAAAAATGTTTTATAAAGTTAATGACATTTTTAATAATAATTAAGAACCTCCATTCCTGACATTCTTTGTATATGAAATTGTGACTAAGAAAATTTTATAAATTGTAATTAATGTAATTGACGCTCATAGAATTCTGAATTTGGCAAAAGAGTTTTTTTATTATTTTTAATTAATTACATATATTATTAAGTATTGTAATTAGAAATTAAATTAAATGAATAATTATTATAATAAATCGAATACATATTGTAAAAATTTGCATGCTATAAAGAATGGCTAAGTAGGTTAAGCTACACTTTTACATGTAACATCTTCCTGTACCCTATTTATTGCAAATAAATCTTATCTTATCTTATCTTATTTTATCTTATCTTACATATTCTCTTGCAGACTGGATTCCAGTTTCATCTGGATTAAAAGTCCATTGCACGAATTTTCTTCCATTCAAACTCATTTCAGGCATGGACCTAGGAATAATATGGACCCGGCATTAGACACATCAAAAGTGAAGCATAACTTACGTCACATCAAGTCACATGTGTGCAGCATGTATTTGACATTTGGGAAATTTGACATTTCGTTCGACCGGGGAAAAGTGTAGGGATTTTTCTGCCGATGTGTGCGTGCGCTAGTGTCGCGACACGAGTGTAGGGATTTTTATGTGCGTCACTGTTACATTTTCCAAGGGCATATCCTGATTATTCTTAGATCCATGATTTCAGGTCACTTCATGTTGACGGTTTACGGTTTGAGCATATTTGACAGTCATAACACCTCATTTAGACAAAAAAAATGACGTTTCTGAAGCAAAGAATATATAAAGTAATCAAAATCAAATCTTTGACCATCATTCAAGTTTTTATGTGTATGAGTATTTATAATATAGATATAAGAGAATTGAGAATATGAAGAAATAAGAATACATTATGATTTTAATGACTGAGGCATGATCGAGGCTCCGTTTCAGAATACCATTTCAGAATGACTGGAGAAAACCATTATTAGTTTTTGAAATATTAAATTTGGAATAGGAGTTTTAATATGTGTTAGGATAAATTACAATATATGTATTTGTAATGTATCAATTCATTCATCGCCTTGCTAAACAAATACACAAAGAAAAAGGATATTTTGGTAATTTTCCATTTAGTTAAAAAAATAATTGTGCAATCATACAAAAAATAACAAGGGAACGAAATACTACGTGTTCATAACATTAAGTTGCTATGGAAGAAAATGTAATAAAGTATTTTCAATTAATAATCTTTATATTAAATAGCCACAGATTACCGTGTAAATAGCAATTTAGCAGTTAAACTGTAACTTTAACTGTACGGGTAGCAGTGAAACTGTCAAGTCACGTTTTGTAAGATCTCTCTATTAAAAATCATAAATATTTAATTATTATTTTATTGAATTCAAAATATATGTATATTGCATCTATATAACCTATTCTACCTGCTGACATTTCTCCTTTACACATAAAATAATGGACTCACTACAACAATCTATGATTGATATGATGGCTCACTTTGATAACAAAATGGCGGAATTTCAAAGCGACCTCCAAAATGCCACTTCTACACCAACAATCACTTCACTAGCTGATGATTTTGGTCGCTTCAAGACCTTTGTGCGATCTGTTATGGACAGCTGGAAGCAGCAGATGGAATTAGTACTGATGCAGCAGGACCACCTTGAGATGAATGGAAGGCGTTACATCTTGCTTATGCATGGTGTATTGGAGTCCCATAATGAAGACACGGCAGCTGTAGTTGTCAAGCTATGCAATGATAAATTAGAGCTTGCTGACTTCTCAGTAACGGATATGCGCAGATGTCATCGGATTGGTCGGAGCTCCCAGGGTAGGCCACGGCCGGTCTTAGTTGAATTCCTCAGGATGCCGATGAAAGATAGGTGCTGGCAGGCCAAAACACTGCTTAAGGGCTCAGGTATCACTTTGTCTGAATTCCTGACTAAAGTCAGGCATGATGCATTCTTGGCCGCTCGCCAACATTTTGGTATTAGCAAATGCTGGACGCGAGATGGCTGTATTTTCGTGCTGGGTCCCGATGGTAAGCGGCATCGTATCTATTCAGTGGAGCAAGTCGACCGCCTTCGGAGTTCCATATCACAGGCTAACGCCGGGATGGCCCTTGGTGCAGCGTCATCCTGCACAATAACGGATGCTGCTGCAGGATCATCCAGTCAAGCGGCGGAGGCGTCCGGGCTGGCTGGCGCCTCCCGGCCCAAGCGCAATGTGAAAAAGGCCGGAAACTCTTAGCATAGTTTTTTTGTCGTAGCCATGTTAATTTCACGAAGTTACCCCACACATTTTATTTCTCATTTTTTAAATAAGTTTAAGTAAGGTAAACGTAGATTAATTTGCACTTATTTTCTATAAATACCATCCTTGCGATTTGCGATCTGTTTTTGTTATGTCCTGATGCTGCCAGCCAGCTGCCAATGTCAAATTGACAACTGTCATTTTACTTTTTAAATTTAGTTCATCTTCTGGCACAAAGCATAAACAGTTTCTTTTTTTTTTTTTTTTATTAATTTGGTCCTAGCAATTTTACAATGTCAAATGTTATCAATTTATGTGTGATCTTATTCATGTGGCAAGTTGTTGTGTTGTAGATTATTCTTCCTGTTAAATTATTTTCTCTGAAATCCTGCTGGCGGGTAGAATAGTCATAATGGAAACCTAGCTTTTTATTATTAATAATAAATACCTAGTTTTTAAGTTAATTTGTATTAAGTATATATAATTACCTACCTATACTTATATATACATATATATATATATTATTATTATTTTTTGTTACATCATACATACGTACTTTTTATTATGAGTGATTTAAATAATAGTTTTTTCTCAATCTCTTCTTCTGACGATAGTTTCCAATCAATACCAGAACCTCTGAATGATACCATCGATCGAAATTTGTCTGATTTTCCTAAGAATTTTAACGTTTTACATATAAACGCCCAAAGCATTCCAGAACATTACCCCGATTTACTTGCTACCTTTGATAGCAAACATATCCACGCCCTACTAGTGTCTGAATCCTGGCTTAAGCCTTGCCTTCCTTCTACTTCATACTCACTTCCAGGCTTCCAGCTCATTCGCAACGACCGTCTAGGTGTGGTTGGTGGCGGGGTTGCTATTTATTTACGTGCCCATATCCCATTTAAAGTAATTTTAAGTTCTACATCTCAAAACCCTTCACATGAAGCCGAGTATCTTTTCATTGAAGCCACCCTAGCTCACACGCCAGTTCTTCTAGGTGTTTTCTACTGTCCTTCTTTAAAAATTAATTATTTTTCCATCTTTGAAAATATCTTGGAAGACATAACTCCTGCTTACGACCATACTATTATTATGGGTGACTTCAACACCTGTTTGCTTAAAGGTGACCACCGGTCCCAGTCTCTCACTTCTGTTATCAACGCCTGTAACATGTCTTTACTTCCTCTCCAAGCTACTCACTTTTTCCCTAACTGTACTCCTAGTCTTCTTGACATCATCTTAGTTTCCACTCCTGATCTTGTCGCAAGACATGGTCAGTGTAGTGCGGACATATTTTCCTATCACCATCTTCTCTTTCTCTCTTATAAAATTCGAACCCCTAAGCCAAAAGCTAAAATTCTTCTGCAACGCAATTTTAATTCTCTAAATGTCGATCAGTTACGTGAAGATACTTTAAGTTGCGACTGGAACGCTGTTGCGGATTTGAACTCGGTGGATAGTCAAGTGGAGAAGTTTAACCACATGATAATTTCTCTTTACGACAAGCATGCCCCTCTTCGTCCAGTAAAAGTAAAACATCTACCAGCACCTTGGCTGACAGACGACATTAGGGCCGTTATATCTAAAAAACATGTTGCCAAGTCTAAGTTCAAGACTGACCCCGACAGATATCGTGACAAGTATATTAGAGCTCGGAACGTCTGCAACAGGATGTGTAGAGATGCACAACGCCGTCATATCCATAAGTCCGTTGAAAACGGCGACCCAGGTAAAGTCTGGAGATTTCTCAAGTCTATGGGAGTGGGAAAGAATAATCACAATATTTCAAATGATACTGACCTTAATGCCTTGAATAGTTATTTCTCATCTTCAGTTGTCTTTAGTGGCAATGATAAAAGTAACTTATTAAACCACTTGTCTTCACTTCCTCCTCCCGATTACTCACCGTTTTACTTTAGTCCGGTAACTGAATGTGATGTTCAGAAGTGCATACAATCCATATCGTCAAATGCTGTCGGAGCCGATGACATTAGTCGTAAAATGATCCTGCCAATCCTTGATATCCTTCTTCCTATTATCACACTCATCTTAAATAACTCCCTTTTGTCTGGCACCTTTCCATCCTTGTGGAAAAATTCTTACATCACACCCATTCCTAAAAAGGCTCACACTTCATTTTTTTCTGACTTTCGTCCAATTTCTATACTTCCTTTCCTTTCAAAAGTCCTCGAGCGCCTTGTCCAAATACAACTTGACTCCTTTCTCCGCAAAAACTCCATCCTCAACTCTTTCCAATCGGGTTTTCGAGCAGGTCATAGCACTACTACGGCATTAGTTAAAATCACCGACGATATTAGATTTGGCATGGACAATTCTAAAATGACAATCCTGACTCTGTTGGACTTTTCCAGTGCGTTCAACTCAGTAGATTTTGACGTTCTTTTGGAACTTATGCGCGGATTGAACATATCTCCATCGGTTATTAACTGGTTTCATTCTTACCTTCACGATCGTCGGCAGTCTGTACGTGTGGAGAATAAACTCTCTACATGGTGTCAGACGTTATCGGGGGTACCTCAAGGCGGCGTTCTATCTCCTTTACTTTTTTCAATATTCATTAATTCTATATCCTCTCAACTTCGTTCCTCATACCACCTGTATGCAGACGATCTCCAAATTTATTTTCAAATTGATTTTCATAACCTCTCAGTTGGTATTACAAATATTAATAATGATTTGTCACGAATATCCGATTGGAGTAGAAGTCATGGTTTGATTGTGAATCCATCAAAAACTCAGGCCATTATTGTTGGTAGTCCCTACTTCATTTCACGTACTGACTGGCATTCTCTTCCTAAAATAGTATTTGATGGTGTTGAAATCGAATTTAGCGAAAGTGTTAAAAACTTGGGCATACTAATTGATAGAACTTTGTCGTGGGCCCCCCAAATTAATGAAGTTAGTAGGAAAATGTTCGCAGCGGCTGCTTCACTTAGAAGAATCCGTAACTTTCTACCAGTCAAAACTAAAATTGCGTTAGCACAATCTCTACTACTTCCTATACTGGATTATGCTGATATCTGTTACCTTGACCTCACGCAAGACCAATTGAATAAACTTGAGAGACTCCAAAATTTGTGCATTCGCTTCATTTTCGGCCTTCGTAAATACGATCATGTCTCAAGTTTCCGTTCTGATCTCAAGTGGCTCCCTATAAGGCAACGTCGCAATGTCCATATCCTTTCTTTACTTTACTCCATCTTGTTTAATCCTGCTACTCCTTATTACCTTAAAGAACGCTTTTCCTTTCTGCGTGAGGTGGGTGATCCTAGGTCTCGTGATTCAGTTTCCCAACGCCTTAGATATCCTTCTCATTCCAAATCCTATTATTCTAATTCTTTCACCGTGCAGGCTGTTAAACTCTGGAATGCTTTGCCGTTAGACATCCAGAAGGCTCAGACGATATCGAAATTTAAAAATCTAGTTGTGTCGTATTACTTTTCTCCTCCTGACTCGTGATATATGTATTTTCTTTTTTTTTTGTTATAATTTGTATCCTTAAGCTGAATGTGTGTATGTATATATGTATTCATAATAATATGGTTTAATTAAATACTGCGCCAACCCTGCCTCTATTTCAATATCTTCTACCCAAAGGTTGGCTGGAAGAGATTGCGTTATGCGATAAGCCCGCCTTTTGTACTAATTACCTAGTTCCTTTGTTTATATTAATTTCTTGTATTATTTACTGTTAAGTGTTGGTGCAATAAAGCGTTCATTCATTCATTCATTCATTCATTCATTCATTCATTCAATTTCACGTAGTCATATTTTTATTAAACATAAATGCTTATATTTTATTACTAAATATCTCAAGTCCAGACGAAACGTTAGCAAAATTAATTATGATTTCGCGAAATCTCAGAACTCAAATGAAGGCTGAGATAAAATTAAACACAAACATCCATTAACGGGATTAAGCTTTAAAGTGTTCTTATGTCGAGTCTTTGAAGTATTAAATGTAATGGGCTTCATTTACTGTAAAATATGTTATTACTTAATTTAGAGAAAGTATTTTGGGAATCACCATTAATCTAAGAACTTTGTTCGTTTTAGCTGGAGTATTTTCCATCTTTACCTAGCCTCCGCTATCTCTTTGACCTCCCTATATGAAAGGAATTTTGCCTTTTCATTTATTTTATTTATGAACGTCCTCTATGAATGACAATATCAGGAATATACTTTGAACAACATAAATCTTTACATCTAAAACTTAGCAAAGTATTCATTGACAATCTTGTTTGATATTTGGAATAGAATTGCCACACGTCTTCTTAGAATAGAAAACTTTTCTTCAATATAAGACCAATATGTGTATTGTTTACATTGATAAACTTGCTCAGATCACCAAACGAAGACGTAAATGAAGGAAGCAGTGTTTGATAGACGTGGTAGACTTTTTATAAATATCTTGGCTAAAACACAGATCTAAGATTAAGATCATTCAATTATTTTCGATCAAATGCAGATCAATTTCGTTCGAATGTAGAGATGCTCACCACATTCAAATAAACTACGTTACTTCTACCTTCGAAGCCTGAGCCCACAAAACCCTTTTATCTGTGTAGTAACGTAATAATTTCTTCCAATCCTATATTTTTTATTTTACCACGCAACTTATCACAAATAAATGTATCGTCACAACTAAGGTAAACATCTTTTCCTTATAAAAAGGTATCTCGTCTTCAGATGGAAAAAATATTGCGCGATATAAAGGAGAGATAGAAAACGCTTTAAGGAATTGGAGGAAGGACCCGTGCTTACTACCGGAAGTAACAATAAATAACGGATACCCACATCTCTCGCAATTGTCAAATTATTCTGTCATGCCGTGACAAATTACGAAACGTGTCTTATTTTTATTGCTAAGGACTTTATGATGTTTCAGCTGTGACATCATAATCAGAAATGGTCATTTTTTTTCACACATTTAGGTAAAAATATATTAATGTTTCTTCAATAATCTTACAAGAAGCAACATAAAATTTGATCTGGCATACAATAGTGTATGATTGGAGGAGACTAGGGACTAACTTAGGCAAAGCCTGTATTACAGTAGATACAAGTTCTGCCTACGTCAGTCTCCTACTACTGTAATACAAGCTCTCCAATGTCCAAAGACATACGTTTTTACTGTGATCTTCAAACAACAAACAAAATGAGTATCAGTGAATTCATTGTAATCCTTTGAAGATTTACTTAAACCATCAAAATACAAATCAAGTTGTTGTCTGGGATACATATGAACATCTGTCATAGGTCCGTTAAGTTGGTTTATACAATTTATGTAAAAAAAAATGATGATGATGTTATAAAATGTTACTCACGTATAAACGTGAGTAACATGTTGTAACATCATCATCATAGTTACAAAAATATATTGAAGTACAAAAGACCAGGAACAAATAAATAAAGCTAATAGTAAAAAGATTTTCCTAAATAAAAAGCAAAGGGTATAAGAATAACGTTTTCAAAAGAATTCGGGGAAAAGTAAAACACATGTATATAATTAAATTTTTTTTTTTGTAGAATTGTAATTTTAGCTTTTTTAAAACTTTTACCATGTTGGTTTAGTTTTGCGACCATGCAGCGTTCAAGTACTGACTTTCTTAGAAATTTTACTTAATTTTCTTCCTTAATCTAAACTACCCGAATAACTTAAAAAGTCTTTCACCAAAGTTAATTCCTTTGCATTCGGGTCGCATAACCCTACTCCCGGAGATGGACGGCGAGGCGGGCACGTACACTCGTCTCATAAGGCCACAAAGAGCATTTGGGTAAATATAAACTTACTTTGAGAGCTGTTATTTACTTGCAGAATGAGCAAGGCCTTTGTACACTTGGATGTTACTGTGTGTACATGCGGGCTTTAAGATAAAACAATTTAGAGTTTTGAGTAGAGATTACGTAAAGGCAAGCGCAGTGTTGGTCACCCCGCGACCATGGCCGGACGACTTGTCCAAAATTGCGGGAAGGTATAAGTGGAAAACGGAGTCTCAACTAGTGATGGGTCTTGGTTTTATCTCTTATTGACATAATTCCTTACATTTTCGTTCATCCTTTCGATCAAAATGCTTTTTATTATTAGGCTTTTGCATCTGGCATGTCTGCCTCTTAAGGGTTAAAGAAGTGCTTAATAAGAATGTATGCGGGTTACTCGAGACGTTCAATGACCTAACTCATGTAAGCACCTACTCAACATTCGATTAAACAATTAGGCATGAATTTAATCGCACAAATTCCAGAAATTAATATCAAACGTATTCCAAAGCCCGTATTTTACTACCAACTATAAAACGTTTTGGGCGATCGCACCAAAAAGGGGGGAAGTTCCCTTAAAACAACGCTTAAGACGATTTATGTTGCTCGTAAAACCATTCCTGCTAGAATTAGTTTGTGAGTTATGAATAACGGGCTCGCAGATTTTGGTGTTACAGCGGGTGTAGCAGTGTAAACGTCCAAATGATGTGGGATTTGTGAAGATCAATAGTTGCTTGTAGTGTTTTATTTCTTTTAAATACTTCTTATTTAATTGGGATAGTCATCATCATCATTTCGTGTAAGTGACACGGTTAGTAGACCATGTACACCCTGGTGTCAGAGTTCTTCGGAACCGCCTCTGACGTGTTTCCTTTAACGACTACCAGATGGTAGCCGGGACCAACGGCTTAACGTGCCTTCCAAAGCACGGAATGATCTTTCTTATCAGACAATAAGGTGATTTATGCCTGCAATGTCCTAACCAAACTGGAAACAACTTAACAAAGTATGCTTCCCGTGGAAATCGAACCACGACCGGGTCAACAAGGCAAACGTCTTAACCACTGGACGACGGAGGTTGTTAATAGGGGTATTTTTTTACTATAAGAGATAGAAGTAATGCGGTCTAAGGAACCCAAGCACCGCCAATTTCTCCTGTATCCTGCCCATTCTTGCCTATGGTTTACAGACGTGGTCTGCCAGCGGGCCATGGAACGCAGCATAATCGGCGTTCTTTGTTTTTCAAATGCACGTTTAGTGTGTTAGTGGGCATAAAGGTAGAAAGTGGAATCAAAATAGTAATGGGTTGTTAATTGCATCGCCTATAAACAAGATCCTTTTCCCTTGTTACGGTCTGCGCGGAAAGAAAAGTAGATGGTATACTCTATTGTATTTTTTTTCTCCCATTCCAGAATGGAAGTAAATATTCGAGATAATAGTGTAAAATTTCAAATCAAGGAAGGTTTTCTATCAACCGATAGCCGTCGCGGGATTTATCAAAAGGGAAACAAAGGGACCGTTAATAATTGGCTGTACGAATACAGAGGCAAAATATCCTATCTTTATCGCATACAAAGTTAAAACTTAGGAACAGAGGTCACGTTTAGATTTTGTAACATGTTTATATATTTATACAGATTCTCTTTGAAGCCCTTGGCAATATTTTAATATTTAAATCATAATTAATAATATACCTACCTAGTATTATACCAAAGATGATGATGATAAAATAAAACCGGAGAATAAAAATTTGAAGTTGCTGTTCACCGATTTGCACGGGGCCGAATTTGTATAAGGCCTAATGTTTTATAATTTTTAACTTGTTTTCTTCAGAACGATCAAAATTAAACTAAAGTATAGACCACTAACTACTGAACCGATTGTGATGTAATTTTAAAAGTGTCTAATTGGAAGCTTTATAAAAAATATTTTTTAGTTTGGTTTATGCATGATGCGAGTTATGAGGTAAAGAAAAAATTAAAGTTTCCGACAAATTGCAAAGTTCCTATTTTTTTATTGGCTCAAAAATGTTCATTTCAGCTTTAGTTTAAAAAAGAGCGTTACCTTGATTTTGAAAATTATGCAAAGGAAAGATTAAAAGATTTACGAATTTTATTTGTTAACATAACTCACCAAATGAAAGCATAAACATAGGCTACCTCGGCCGAGTAGCTTAGTCATTACTAGTCATCGTTATACTGAACAAAAGGCATCAGAAGGATAATGCCTTCTTTCACGCAACCATAAAATTCCAAAAACTGCTATTACTAAACCGTGACTACTCATTTCTAATTTGTGGTACACTTGGAAGGTTGTGATATAAAGTTTATATTTCTTCACAGTAGTTGTTTATTTTTATAGGAATACAAATAATATAAATATATAAATATATACGGACAAATCACACAGATTGAGCTAGCCCCAAAGTAAGTTCGAGACTTGTGTTATGGGATACTAACTCAACGATACTATATTTTATAATAGATTACTTATATAGATAAACATCCAAGACCCAGGTCAATCTGAAAAAGATCATTTTCCATCTTGACCTGTCCGGGGATCGAACCCGGGACCTCCGTGTCGCAGGCAGGCGTGTTGACCGCTGCGCCACGGAGCTTATGTGTCGTATGAAATTTTTTCTAATCAATAAAATTTGGCGTACTATACTCTGCTAACATTTATTCTAAGCCGCTTATAGTTTCTACTTTGAATAATTTAAGGATAAAGCCTCATAGAGACTGAAAAAAATGTCTTGTTATATAGTACACATACTCGTAACCAATTAATGAAAATCAAGAAAATAATGAATTATATTTAGAGATTTTTAAGGCAAGAGTGTGAAGAGTGAATATGCATTAATTGAGTTTCAGTGTACCACCTTCGTTGCTTCCCATCAGTCAAGATAGGGATTAAATGCAGTCCCTATAAAGGTTACAAGGTTACAAAGGTTAAAAGTACCTATAAAGATTATTTTTATAAATCAAATTATAAAAAATAACCTTTATAGGTACTTTTCTGTAGAAATATTTCTACGGAAAAGAAAGAAGTAAATAAAGAAAAAGACGCAGGTGAAGACTAAAACGAAAACTAAAAAGAGAAGTTAGTAAGGTTTGATTATTTACTTATCTATATACCGAGAATTTTATTCTAATTTGAGATTATGATAAAACTCAGTCCAATGGACGTATTCGATGGGCCAAAAGATATGAGTCATTAATTTCAGATTAGAGATTTTCAAGGCAAGAGTGAACAAGCTGGTATTTGAGTTTGAGTGTATCACCTTAGACGTTGCTGTCGGCGGGTCAAACGCACTTAATCGATTTATTAAAAGTAAAATAATTCCCATAAAGGTACATCTATTTCTACAGAAAAGAAAAAAGAAATAGAGAAGAAAACGCAGGTGAAAAGAAGACTAAAACGAAAACTCAAAAGAGAAGTCCTTCTTCAAGTAACTAACATTAGATTTTTGACTTATCTACATAACATACCAAGGTTTTTATTCTAATTTGAGATTATACTAAAACTCAGTCCAATGGACGTATTCAATGGGCCAAAAGATATGAGTCATTAATTTCAGATTACAGATTTTCAAGGCAAGAGTGAACAAGCAGTATTTGAGTTAGAGTGTATCACCCTAGACGTTGCTGTCGGTGGGTAAGATAGGGGTCAAACGAACTTAATTGATTTATTAAAAGTAAAATGATTCCCATAAAAGTACATCTATTTCTACAGATAAAAAGTAATAAAGATGAAGACGCAGGTGAAAAGAAGAATAAACGAAAACTAAAAAAAGAGAATTCCTTCTTCAAGTAACTAACATTAGATTATTGACTTGCTTCGGAAGGCACGTTAAGCCGTTGGTCCCGGCTGCCATCTTGGTAGTCGTTAAAGGAACCACATCAGAGGCCGAGAGGCGGTTCCGAAGAAATCTGACACCAGGGTGTGCATGATCGACTGACCATGTCACCTACGCGAAATGATGATGATGATTGACTTATCTACATACCAAGATTTTTATTCTAATTAGAGTTTATACTAAAACTCAGTCCAATGGACGTATTCGATGGGCCGCAAGATATGAGTCATTAATTTCAGATTACAGAGAAGTGAAACTGCTATTAAATGTCGATTAAAACTGTGCGCCTCCGAAAAAGTTAGATTATCTTGACGGAAGTCTTTCCATGAAGATTAGCGAAAAAGTATTTGTGCGTTAAGTGATTTTATTGTTAGGTGTTATAAGTGATTGATTGATAAACTATCTTATATTATACCTAGTATATTGTAAGTTATATTTGTTTTTTTTTAAACATTTCTTTAAAATTCTTAAAATACTGATTCATTTATTGATACCAAACCACGAAAACCTCGCAGGGTTAATTAGTTAACACGAGTAAAATTCAATACGGTTGGATTGTTGTTTTTTTTTGTTTTAAATAATCATTGGTAATACTCGTATTTATTTATTTATTTTTATTGATCATACCCAACAGTTAATAATCTAAAAACATAAAAATAACATTCAATTTATATTTCTCAAGGATAAGAGTATTCAAACTATTAAAGTATGAGTGGATTATATGCAAACGACGTTTCTTCAACAAAAAAAATTAATTTGGCGATATATTATTTTCTGTAAAAAAAAATAATAATCGCCAAAATCGCAGGGTGTCCAGACCGATGAGACATGGGGAATTTCGTTGCGTGCATGACGCACTTGGGGTTCATGGCCACTGGAGCGTGCCACGCCTGACCACTAAACAGGCAGTAAATCTTTTTTATAAGCTTAAAAAGTAGTTAAACTAGGCTATTGTTCATGTCAATGTTAGGAAGGAAACACAAATGGTACATACATCTTTTTTATGGAAGAAATGGGGAACTTGCATGAGGAGTACATTTTGAAAACTATTTCTTATTAATAAGCATCTAGCTGGAAAAATCTGTTAAGGACACTTTCAGTCCGATATCGATACTCTGGTATCGACTTTGGCTAAGATTGGTTAGATAAGTCTGTTTCAAAGATATGAAAATTTCAAAAATCTTATATTACTATAAAATAGCTCAATATTATAAATATTATAGCAATAATTTATAGCAATTTTTGTTATGAAGCCATTTCTCTTAACGCAATATTTAACATAGCTGACAAATAAAGACCTCACAACACGCATACAAATTGCTAAAGAAATGACGTCACTAATAGTCAGTTGTTTTTTCTTAGGGACGTTTAGGCCGAGACGAAAAATTTGAATTTTCGAACCCTTATATCTCAAAGAGTTTTTGGGTTATCAAGATGATTTTTTCACTGTTATTTCTAGTTTTGAGAGCTCTTTTTATAGGACAATGAAAAAAATAGTGTGCAAGTTCCGCATTGGTGTTTCATTGCGTATTCGGTTTTATTTAGGTACTACTAGCAGACCTCCCCGGCTGTCGAATATGTACTATACATATAAACCGTCTTCTTGAATCTCTCTATCTACTTAAAACCATGCTACTACTAAGCAAACATAGGGACATACAGACATTGGGAAGCGACATTTTTATCCTATAAAAATATAATAAAAATATCCTATAAAACATTGAACTGCGTTAATTGTGTTACGATTTTTTTATCCAAGGAACCAAGAAATGGCCGGGAAAATTACTTGGAAAACTAACTCATTTCTCGAATATACATGTCACCTACAATATGAGGTCACTCGTTTCTGATATAGGTTCGATATAGGTTGAGTATTCTCACTACTTGGTTACTTCATCATCACTATCACTACATAGTATAAAACAAAGTTGCTTCCCGCTGTTTGTCTGTCCCTATGTATGCTCAGATCTTTAAAATCACGCTACGGATTTTGATGCGGTTTTCACCAATAGATAGTGATTTATGAGGAGGGTTAATTGATATAATATATGCCCAGGCACAGCCGAGGAAGACTGCTAGTTTCATAATAAATCATATCGCCTGTCTAGATTTTCGTCAGTTTCAATTTATTAATCCATTGTTACAAAATCTCATTATTATAATGTCATGTGAGGTAACAGAATGCCAGCGGTCACGAACAAGCGACATTTGGCTGGCATTTCATTATTTCGCACAAAAATAGCCTATTAGCAGCGCCCTTTTGATACAAGGTCTAAAACTGGAAGCCTGTACTATGACATGGAAGATAATAATATGGGAAGATAATAATAAAATAAAACAGGAAAATTATTTTTCTTCTTCTAAGCTACTGCTTTCAGACAGTACTACCGGACGTTAGTGTAAGTGAACATTTTTATTTTCTCGCACAAAAATAGCCTATAGCAGAGCCTGACTTCTAATAGTCTAAAATTAAAAGCCTGCAGTATTAAGGGTGGGAGATAAACATGCAATGAAACGTCTGATAAATTTCAAATTTCTAAGTAGTGTTCAGAACGGACGTAAATGTAGGTGGATATTTTTATTATTTCGCATAAACCTATTGGCAGCGCCCTTCTGCTATAACGTCTAAAATTGGTAGCCTTATAAGTGGGAGATAATAAGTACATAAATAAAACAGAGACCAAGCTTTAGTGATAGTAATACCAGACGTAAGGTGTAGGTGGACATTTTCATTACTTCGCACAAAGAGAGCCTATTAGCAGCGCCCTTCAACAAATACTAAAATTTCCGCTTATTTTTAGAGAACCTGGAAACCTGTTTGAAGGGCGGGAGATTTTAATGAAAATAAACCGGGAATTGCTAATCTACCGTGTACAACAATAATTTTCTTATTTAGACTTTTTGGTAAAGCCACCGAAAGTCCAATTCAAGATTCATATTTGTACGTAGATTTTTTCCGTAAGTATTTGTGATATGAACGATGTCTAATATCCGTGACTTATACAAAAACAAGCGAATTGTTTACTCTTATCAATTTATGAGATCTAAAACTTGCCTGATTTGCAACAAATATTAATTCATCAGTGATATGGCATGCAAATAAGCCTGTGGACAATACTTTTACATTGATAATATAAAATGCAAGCCTAATTAATTTTTTAACTGACTCTTAAGTTTAAATGCATTCTTCCTTTGATTATGATAAGTAGCTATGTACAATCAAACAAAATCAATGATATAAAAGCTAACTAACAAAAAGAAAATGCCATATCAAATCGTAAAATCGAAAATTAGCATGGATTGCAACAAATATCAAATTCACCAGCGATACGGCATGCAAATAAGCATGTTGACATGCAAAAGCCTTCCCGTTGGCGATATAAAAATGCAAACCCAATAAATTGGCAACATATGACGCATTCTCCCCTTGTTTCAGGTGAGTGAGTCAATAGGGCCTGCGACGCACGCGACGGGGGCGCCTACTGGGGCGCCTACCCCATTGTACGCGGCTACTATTCAGGTGAGGGGCGATCAGACGGGCGGCAGCTATGTATGGCTGACGATAATTACTGTCGCCATCGCCATGAATTAAATTGTCTATCAGAGGGATCATTTATTCAAAATTCAAAAATGCTTTATTTTTCTCTCCAATCTATATCTATACCCACAAATACAAATTTTGGTACAAATTGTATACTTATGATAAGATTGTGAGAGACTGGTGTCTGAACTAAGCAGAGCCTGTATTTCAGTACACCAGCCTCTCCCCTCACGAATAAGAAATCCGTGAGGAATTTATGTTTATATATATTTTATGAAAATGTTTGGTAATAGTGGTAAACTTTGACTACGGTATGTATGTCAGTACATAATATAAATAGAAAAAGGTGTTTGAAGTAAAAAAAGAACGCTTAAAATAATAAGAGTCAAAAGAAAAACATTTTATGCCGTGTTTTAATAGACGTCTCACATAGTGAGAGCTTTTTGTTTAATGTTACAATATGGAACGTATTGAAGTCTCATTTATTCAACATTTCACGTCGTGGCTATTTTAAGGGCAAGAACACTGTTGATCTTTAAAAATTAAAATTTGCGATACATGTAAGTACTTATTACTAGATAACATCGTTTTTATTATTCTCTAAAACGCTATCAAAACCTATCTTAGACGTGACGATTGCTGACGATTGTCGGCATTCACCGTCCCGCCAACGACTGTTCTCACGATGTGGCACGTCTGTGCACTCTCTGCCATTCGTATAAATAGAACCGGGGAAATTCAAAAAGGCAAATGTGTCATCGTTTAGGGACAAATGTAGCCATTGAACGATTTGTCGAGTTAAAAGGGAGGTTGTTTGTTACTCCGGTAATGGGGTTGCGGAGGTTGTAAGAATGGAACTTTGAATTGGGTTTGATTGGGAGTAAACGAACCATTGTTGCTTACATATAGAGGCTATGCCTTTGATTATGGCTGGTTGACTTATTTTAAAACGGTTTTTGGTTATTGCATTATATTGCTTCGCTAGTCATTATTTAAATTTAGTTGCAAAATTAAGTTTAGTACAATTGACAGACTTAATGCCATAAGGCATTCTCTGCCAATCAACCATGGGACCAATCAGAAAATAAAGTGTGGCTGGTGCGATATGGTGCGATAGAATTAGCATATGCGTTTATTTCTACCAGTATACTGAAATAAAAGATAGATGTACCTATCTACATTGAAATTGTTACTAAGGTATTTATTTTATATCAAATTTTACAATAAGTATGTCCAAAGGAATATATCCCACGACACAAGTCCACAACTTAATGTAGGGCTGAATGTAGGGCTAATGAGGAGCCCGATGGTCCAGTGGGTGTGAGCTCTATGAGCGCTTACGTATGTTAAGCAACCCCTGGTGCAGTCCCTGCTTGGATGGGTGACCGCAAGTGGCAAAAAATATCTCGAGCTCCTCCGTGCTTCGGAAGGCACGTTAAGCCGTTGGTCCCGGCTGTCATCGTTGATGGCAGTCGTTAAGCTATGTCAGATGCCTTAAGGCAGCTTGAAAAATCTGACACCAGTGTTGCTCACTTACACATACGAAAAACAAATAAACAAAACAATGTAAGGCTAGCTCAATCAGTGTGGCTTGTTCCTATGAATGTATTATTTTATATTTTAAAAACCGTTATCGGTAACTTGGTAGATATTGAATGCCGGACATGCATTATCTTAATTTTTGAATCAGAATCCCTAATAGAATATGGAATAAAGGGGTAAGAATTGAGAGAATTAGACTTCTGATGAAAAATTTACCATTTTTTCACTTTTTCCCTTTTACTTTTGATCCTACCTGTATTTAAACATGATTCTTACATAAAATTTTAACTAAGAGGTTTAAGAATAATCCTGAATAGCAGACCTTTTAAAGTTAACAAAACCAAATAGGTATTCAAAATTTCTCGATATTTAACTAAACAATAGCCTTCCAACTCAGTTCATCATTAATTATCTCGGACGAGAGGCTGTCATGAAAATGCGCTAAACTATTTTCAGTAATCCGACAGTTCGCCGGAAGCGGCCCGTGTCGCCGGCAGCGCCGAACTGTACAACCGGTTGACGTCCACTTTAATTAGTTTTCCACGCCTTTCGCTTCGTGTGTACACTGCCTTTATTAAACGATAATTGAAGTATATAGCTCAGAGATTTTACCGATCAAAAAAAATATACCTCTCTTTCATCCGAGCTTGTTTTCGTCTACATTTTGACTGCGATGATTACTTTTATATCTTTTAATAAAAAATTACGTATCCCCTTAAGACAGTATGTGAGAGTATACAACTCATGATCGCCACACCCCTCCTTCTCATTCAAGTATCTTACTGTATAGCAGACCCTTCAATCTTAACAAATTCAAATAGGTATTCAAAATTTCTCAATATTTAACTAAACAATAGCCTTCTAACCCAGTTCATCATTAATTATCTCGGACGAGAGGCTGTCATGAAAATGCGCTAAACTATTTTCAGTAATCCGACAGTTCACTGGAAGCGGCCCGTGTCGCCGGCAGCGCCGAACTGTACAACCGGTTGACGTCCATTTTAATTAGTTTTCTACGCCTTTTGCTTCGTGTGTACATTGCCTTTATTAAACGAAAATTGAAGAAGGCTAGCTACTTCATTTTTCGTTTAATAAATCTGAGATAATACCGATCGAAAAATCCACCTCTTTTTCATCTGAGTTTCTTTTCGTCTACATCCTCAATTGTGATGTTTTTTTTATTTTTTTCTTTTCATAAATATTTAGGTATCCTTTTAAGATAGTATGGTAAATGTATACAACTCATGATCACCACACCCCTCCTCCCACCAAATATTAATTGGTTTTGTTAAGTTTGAAAGGTCTGATATACAGTAAGATACTCAAATGAGGCCAAATATGTATTAAAAATTTCTCAATATTTAACTAAACAATAGCCTTCTAACCCAGTTCATCATTAATTATCTCGGACGAGAGGCTGTCATGAAAATGCGCTAAACTATTTTCAGTAATCCAACAGTTCGCCGGAAGCGGCCCGTGTCGCCGGCAGCGCCGAACTGTACAACCGGTTGACGTCCACTTTAATTAGTTTTCCGCGCCTTTCGCTTCGTGTGTACACTGCCTTTATTAAACGAAAATTGAAGTACCTAGCTCAGAGATTTTATCGTTCGAAAAAAACCACCTCTTTTTCATTCGACCTACGTCACACGGCTATCCATTAAACCGTACGGACTGAAAATATTAATAGAATGTGTTTATAGCTATTGCTACTATAATAAAAAATAATAAACATAAAATTAAGGGGTAGGGGCACATACAAGAAACGTGCGTTTAAATATTGTATTTTGGTACTTCGTAGGCTTCGAGCAACACGGAAGGGAGTAGCCATACGCTGCATTCCCCTCTGTCAAGGTACAAGCCAAAATTAGGCATATGCATGTCTATGTGTTAGTTGTGTGTGACTCATCTGTACACAAATTATTTTTTCTTTTTTATGTCATTTTTTGTGACAATGTCATAATTACTATCAAGTGACAGTTTAAGTTTAGTATGTAGGTGTGCGGAACTAAACTTGTGTGCACATTTCCCCCCGCAAAAAACGCCAGAAAAATTGTCATAGTAAATTGTCGCTTTGCCCACTCCCTCCGTCCGGTACGGAGGCCGTGTTGCTCGAAGTTCGTAGGCGATTCCGTCTCGTACATGGCTGGTAATATATATGCCGAGTGGAAAATAGATATTTTACTCTTTTATTCCATCTTCTTCCTCACCTTTTCTCTATGGTCGGCTCTGTATGTCAACTCTCTCCAAAGCTTTTTGTTCCCAACCATTGCGGCAGTAGCTCCCCGTTCCTTTATATAATTTTTCACATATCCACGACTTTCTCAGCCTTCCCTTTCCTCTATGTCCCAACACATTTAGGTGGAGCATCCTTTTAGTCAGATGATCGACTGCTCCTCTTGATTAATTCAATCGTATTTCTATTGCCATGATGCCATAAATCAAGCCAAAAAATAAGAATGAAAATGTATAAATTCATAATAAAAAAACCCTTTTTTGCAAAGTCTACTAATATGCAAGATTTAAACAGCAGAAAATACATCGCACTCGATCGGAAACGCAATAGATTGCGAGCAATTAGCGCAGAGTTTCGGGACGAGCAAAAACGAGCAAAATAGAGCAAAGCGCTTGGTGCAATTTCCGAACGAGTGGTAGTTCGTAGTGTTGCCAACATTTTTAAACGATGGTACAGATAACATAAAGGTAATTGGTGCCTATTTACAAATAACGGTTTTGTCAGGGTGTGGTAGTTTTTTTTATAAAAAATGCATTTTAATAGATCTTGGTTTAAAAACTAACTAACAGTAAAATATTTGCTTGTATTAATAATTTTAATCCGAGACGATTGACGCCCTTATTTCAACAAACAAATTTCAAACTAATACAAGTAATAGTTCCTAATGTATGGTTTTCAAAAAATCTATGAAATAAATTCTACCCCACTCTCGTCCTGTCGGCTGCAGTGCGGTGATTGAAACCCCGATTGGCTGTTCGCGCGATTTGATTGGGTAGCCCTCGATACTGTCAACGCGATGGAAAAACTCCTGGTGCCTGTCCACTATTGATTTATAGTTTTTTTTCATATATCAACATACTTTACAAGTATATTATTATAGTATTGAAAAAGAACTTAGTGTTTCCTACTGCTTTTATATTAAAAAAGTAGTATAGAGAGAGAGAAAGTCAAAAAATATAAAAGATTCACAATAAAATAGATTTGACGTTCGTATTTCATAAAACTTATACAATTATGAGTTCTTAAATTATGGTTTTTATAGAATCTATGAATTCCACTCACATCCTGTCGGCTGCGGCGCAGTGATTGAAACTCCGATTGGCTGTTCGCGCGGTTTGATTGAATCGCCCTCGATACTGTCAATGCGGTGGAAACACTTCTAGTTCCTGTCAACAATAGACTTAAAAAAAACATTTTCGTCCTGTCCACTATTGATTTATTGTTTTTTTTTTCATATATCAACATACTTTACAAGTTTATTACTATAGTATTGAAAAAGAACGTAGTGTTTCCTACTGCTTTTATATTTTTAAAAAAAACCGGCCAAGTGCATGTCGGGCCACGCGGAGTGTAGGGTTCCGTAGTTGCGAATGAAAACTTTGAGTTCACACAGTTGACACTCGCACCTCACTTCACAATAAAATAGATTTGACGTTCGTATTTCATAAAACTAATACAATTATATTCTAATATATTAAATAATATAAGTTCTTAAATTATGGTTTTTATAGAATCTATGAAATAAATTCCACTCACATCCTGTCGGCTGCAGCGCAGTGATTGAAACTCCGATTGGCTGTTCGCGCGGTTTGATTGGATAGCCCTCGATACTGTCAACGCGATGGAAAATCGCCCAGTGTTGTCTGCGATTGATTTACTGTTGTTGGTGTGAAAAATGCCTGCTGTTAATATTTTGTATGGTACAGTGCTTTGATGCAAGTTTTTGTAATCATTCGTAATTGCCAAAAAAAAGAGATTTTTCTGTCTGTAGAAAAGTTTATAAGATTAACTTTTTTTCTTTTAATTTTGTAAAACGACACTAAACAATGGATATTAATGAGTTTCTAAAATTATAACTTACTAGCTTACACCCGCGGCTCCACTCGCGTTAGCATCGATCCCTCGGGAACAGTACTTTTCTCCGGGATGAAGGGTAGCCTATGTCCTTATCCGTACTCCAGGCGGAGGTACACGGCGTGAAAACATAACAAACAAACTCCCTTCCGCATTTATAATATTAGTTGGGATAAATTAAAATGACACATATGCTATAAATTACGTGGGCGAAGCCGCAAGTAAAAGATAGCAGCAAAGACATATGTCTTTAGTAACTTATATAAGTTACATATTAGTTTAGCGTTTATTCGATTACATTCATAAAAAGTTCCTTGAAACTGTTACTGTCTTGATGTTAGACTTTGGAATCAAAAGTCATTGAAATGAATAGAGTAATAATTAGGGTTTTTATATACTGAATATTAAAAACCCTAATTATTACTCGTTGTCTAGGTGTGTGTAACTTTTACATTAGTCATAAAATAAGACGTAGTTTTCAAAAAATATTGACAATATTCTAAACTTGGCTTAATACTGAACAAAATTATACAGGGTATAAAATAAAAATAATGTACGTTACAGTATAAAAATTGAAAAAAGAAAACTGTTGCAAGTACGTGACGCGCTTCAAAATAGCATATTGTTTGGGGTACTTGAATATCAACGGGCAATGTAATTTACTAAGCGGGAATAAAAACATGCCGTATAAACAAGGTACATGCGCGTAACGTTATTCTGAAGGGCTCGCTGTACTGGAAACACGATAACGGCAGATTCACACGGGCCGAGTGCATCCGTAGCGTAGTAGAAGTAGTAGCGTTACATCCCTTTACTTTTAATTTCAGTTTAAAGTAGAGTAGAAGGGCAGAGAGGTTTATATCGGTTAATATCATGCATGAGTGTACTTTTTTAAAACAAAAAGATGCCGCATTAAAATAAGGTACATGCGTGTAACGTTACTCTAAAGCACTCGTTGCACTGGAAACACGATAGCGGCAGGTTCACACGGGCCGAGCACAACTTTTTATTTCTGTTTTAAGTAGTATAGAATAGCAGTGACGTATAAATCCATTTATTTTATTTATTAATTTTATCGGGCAACGCAGAGCTTTATTAAGAAAAAATGCATCATACATAACTTTAACAAACTAAGGCATCGGTGTGTTCTATAATGACGGGGTGTCGTGTAGCCTTCCTTGAAATCGCCGAAACACAACACCTTTCGGCCAGAAGTCCAGCAAGTTTTACTTCACCAATGTGAATATACAGTTCCGCAACAGAACACAAATAAAGCTAATGTAGTGATTAGCAGTAGCGGCGTGAAATAAACGTGTTTTAGTGGTTGGCATTCAGACTACATTGGCTATTACACAGCTGTCACAGTTTAGTGCTTATTCGGCGATTAAGTAACTAGATAATACAGTTAGTGAACAGAACTTCGGTAATATTATTAGACTGCTTGAGGTTGTTGTCTCGGTCGCGGTGAATTATTACGAATGTATTTCTATGAGTATTATAATTAAGTACAACTAGATGTTATTCATCAACTAAGGAACTATTATAGTGAGGAATATAATTTTCTTCCTCTTGCCTTTCGTCACAGAGTACATTATAGCCTTTCGTACAGACATTTCCTTACTTAAAAATTTGTAGGCGATTATAAATCCTTGACAATTTATGTCTTTATATTTTTATTAAACGCCATGTTTAAGTTAAATATTTTAGATATAAAATACAAATGAAAAAAGAATACATAATGTCTTTGCTGCTATTTAAATACACAACTACAACCAACTTAATACTTTGATGCTTAAACATATTAAATAGTTTGAAGCTATTAAGAATAACAAACATACTTTATGAACACAAACAAATATATTTTAATCAAAGGATCAAAGCCAATTGAAAGTGTATTTTCCACTGAAAGCCCCCATTAACATTCCAAGTATTTACCGAACTTTAAGCTGCTTACACCTATGTATTGAAGATAGGTACTCGTCTAGACTGTAGACGCAGGTATTGATTGTACTTGGCGGGCGTGACTCGTTGTCATTAAGTATGCAGTGACTCAGGTCATTCTTGTTACTGTAAAAGCAGTTTTAAAGATGCATCGAAATGTTTTTTTTGTTTTAAACAAACAAAACTAAACTGCACGAATAATTACCTCAATTCAAATAGCTTTAAGATATGCAGATGTTGATTGTACTGGGTGGTTGCTTTTACAGATGCATCGAAATGTTATTTGTTTCTTTATTTTTTCTTCGTATTCTATGGCTTACTTTAGTCCTATGTTTTGGTTTAAGTTTTTTTAGACCAAAACTGCACTGTATAAAGTGGTTTTAAAAATGCATCGAAATATAATACTTATATCTCATGTCTTTGTATTTTTTGGGTAAATTTTTAGCAATCTGTGGTTTTGGCTAAAATTTTTAGACCGATCGTTAGAGCTGCACAACAATTTACTTTAAGAATGCTGTTGTCTCCTAAGTCTTTCGCTCTTCATTAGTACTTAGAAATAGATTGCTATTATTTAGACTACACTGCTCGGATTTAATTAGCAAAGTTCAAATAGCTTTATATTGATTGTACAAGGTAGGCATGACTCGCTGTCATTAACTATGCAGTGACTCAGGTCATTCTTGTTACAGTAAGAAGTAGTTTTAAAGTTGCATCGAAATGGCATTTGGTTTTATCTATTTCCTCGTATTCTATGGCTTACTTTGGTACTATGTTTTGGGTTAAGTTTTTAGACCAAAACTACACTACACGAATTCAATTAACAAAATTAAAATAGCTTTAAGAAAACAAGATTGTACTGGGTGTGTGTGACTCACTGTCATTAACTATGCAGTGACTTTGGTCATTCTTGTAACACAGAAAGTTTACCTCTGCAATTACTTTTTTACGTTACTTTTACTCGTTTTTTGTGGGAAGTAAAATGTTTTTATAACTGTTTATCCACTATCCTCAAAGCACCTTTCTAAGGCAGCCGACATTTATCATAAAGTAGCTTCAAGAGCGCAACTGGAAGAGTTGAAAAGGTTACGCTTGCCTACCTTCTCTGAACTTGAACCTAAAGAGGCTTTCCAGGATCTGTTGTCCTTCAGATCTCCCCTGGGCAGTTTGGAAGATCTTGATCATAGTCCGAGCTACACCAGCTAGATATTTTATCCAAAATAGTAGGTGTTAATTTTACAAAAAAAATATGAATATAAAATCTAACATTGCAGAAGTAGGGATATTCCGGAGCGAGAAGTGGAATTAGCCGGTCTATCCACCTGCAGAGAGCACTAATTGGGAGCACTTACGGCTCATTATGAAGTGCACCCCCTTAAATATGATTATGGGCGAGCACGCGCGCTTATATTGGAGGGATTTTGACAAGGTTGTAACAAAGCTGTTTTTTTATTGAATTTACAGCTTTGTAATATCTTCTATAGATGTATATTGTACTAGCTGTTACCCGCGGCTTCGCCCGCGTGATATAATAAAACACACGTAGTAGCTTTTTCATAGACAATGAATGTATTTTTTTTTTTTATTTTGATACAAATATTAATACCACCACTTAACAAAATAATCCATAAAATACTATATAATGCTACACTTTCTTCAAATTCACAACACCCAATTTTTTCATAAACTCAACATGCTTAATTTTACACAAACTTTTAGTTAGCATGTCAGCTGGTATTTAAATAAGAAATCTCTATCAATTTATTCTGAACAGCTTCTCTAATGAAGTGGAACTTAACATCTATATGTTTACTTCTTCTATGATACATAGAGTTTTCAGAGAGTTTCTTAGCACTTTGGTTATCATTATATAACAAAACTGGCAAATTGTTCCTGTTCACAAGTTCACACAAAAGATTTTTTAGAAAAATAGCTTCTTTACTTGCCTCACAGACAGCCATATATTCGGCTTCTGTGCTTGATAACGCAACTGTCTGTTGCTTTCTACATTCATGAGAAACTACACATCCTGAGTATACAAAACAATATCCTGTATAGGATTTTCTATCCACTGCATCTGAAGCCCAATCAGCATCTACATAACCAATTATATCTGACTTATCTTTAACATATATCAAACCAAAAGATTTTGTAGTGTTCAAATATCTTAAAACTCGCTTAGCGTGTTTCCAATGTGTTTGGCTATTACAATTATTAAATTGGCTTAAGTAACTAACACAAAAAGATATGTCAGGTCTTGTTAAAACTGAGAGGTACATGAGGCTTCCTATCAGCTGTTGATACGGATATTCATTATTTTCATTCTTTCCCTTTTCAAGTTTCAAATTAATTTCCATTGGTGTTTCTACACTTTTACAAGATGCCATATTAAATTTACAAAGCAAATGTTCTATAAATTGTTTCTGATCTACACAAATCCTGCCTTTTTCAATCTGAACATTCATGCCTAAACATTTTTTCAGTTGACCTAAGTCTTTCAACTTAAAATAAGTACTCAACTGCCCCTTTAAATAATCTACTTCTTTATTACAATTTGAAAATATAAAAAAGTCATCGACAAATAGGGCAATAAAAGTCTTTTCATTTCCTGACAATTTCATAAATAAACAAGGTTCATAGTCAGACCTTTTATAACCTAAATTTTGCAGACATGATTCAACCTTTTTATACCATGCCCTTGCTGATTGTTTTAAACCATAAATGGCCTTTTTTAACTTTAAAACTTTAAATTTATTATTTTCACATATTAAATTCTCTGGTAATTGCATATACACAGTTTCATCTAATTGGCCATTTAAAAAGGCTGTAGTGACATCTAAATGGGTAATGTATAAGTCTAAGTTAACACTAATAGCAAACAACAATTTTAAAGTGGAATATTTTAGCACAGGTGAAAAAGTCTCTTTATAGTCAATGCCTTCCTTTTGAGTGAACCCTTTAGCCACCAATCTAGCCCTATATCTCACTGTGTTGTCACTATTTAACTTTTATACACCCATTTGCACTGCACAACTTTCACATCACTAGGTTTTTCTACAAGTTCCCAAGCTTCATTTTCATGGAAGGACTGCAATTCTTCTTTCATAGCTTCACACCAATGTTCTTTTTCTGCACCACTAATGACATCATTATAGGTAAGATTTTCTTCTCCAATATCTTCATAGGTGGGCACACATACATTACTGTACCCAAATCTCTCTGGCGGCTTTCTTACACGCTTCTGTGTAACAGGATCAGCATCTAATTCAAGAGCCTTTAGATCTTCATCTGATACACTGTTGTAGTCTGAAGAGCTGCACGAGCTTGCTGAAGATGTCTCTTCGTCTGGTACGTATGTGTTATCATTGTCAAAGGGAACTACGACTGTTTCTTCCAATTGATTTAATTCTTCTTGTAGTGTTTTCTCTTCCACCACTGCTGGTACTATGTCTGAGCTTAATTTGTTGGTTTCCATTATAATCACATCTCTGCTGGTTGTGATGCTTTTTGATAAAGGGTTATATAATCTATAGCCTTTAGTATTTTCTGCATAACCCACTAAAATATGTTTCTCGGCCTTTCTATCCCACTTCCTTCTTTTTATTTTTGGGACATGGACCATAGCACTGCTTCCGAATATGCGAATATGGCCAATGTCTGGCTTTTTTCCTGTCCATAGCTCATATGGTGTTACTTTCAATCCTGATGCTAAAGTTCTATTTCGAAGGTACACTGTGGTATTTACTGCTTCAGCCCAAAATGATTTGTCTAGGTTAGCATCAAACAACAAACACCGAGCCCTTTCCACTATCGTTCGGTTCAGGCGCTCACACATTCCGTTCTGTTCCGGTGTATGTGGGTTAGTTTTTTGATGCAATATTCCCGCTTGCTTCAAAAATCTTTCCATTTCCGTGGAACAAAATTCTCCACCATTGTCTGTCCTCAGTACCTTAATGACCTTCCCTGTTTGCCTTTCTACCATGGCTTTAAATTCTTTGAAGTACATCAATACCTCACTCTTCAACTTTAAAAAGTAGACAAATGACATTCTGCTGTAATCATCGACAAAAAGGAGAAAATACCTTGACATTCCTATTGAGACTGTCTCCATGGGACCACAGACATCCGCATGAATCACCTCTAACACACTCTCACATCTGGAACCTCTGTGTGTGAAAGGCAGCCTCGCTAATTTTCCCTCACAACACGTGACACACTGGGATTTGTCAATTTCAGCCTTTTCAGAGTAAACAATACCTTTTACAGCTCCATTCTTCATTTTGTTCAGGTCATTACTGTTAATGTGACCCAACCTTCTATGCCATAACATACTGGTTTCTTGCATTGCTGAGCCTGCCAACATACATGTTTGCTTGACATCTAATTTATACACTCCATTCATTAATACTGCTCTGGCAACAAGTATCTCTCTGATGTTATATATCTCGCAGACATTTTCCTTAAAAATCACTTTGTTCCCATTTCGTATTAACTCACTAACGGATAGGAGATTGGTAGTGAGCTTAGGAATGCATAATACATTTTTCACAGTAATATCGAACTCTGAACCTGCTACCTCTGTTGTTAGCTTCGTACTTCCTGAGCACAACACTGGTACTGTTGTTTCATTAGCTACTATAATCTGTTTCATGGCCGGATCGTATGATATATCGAATAGACGTTCTTTGTCGGATATCATATGCGCGCTGGCACCAGAATCGATATACCAGTCCGTTTTCTTGTACGCTGAGTTCAAGAAAAATGCACTGAACACTGTACTTTCTTTATCTTTGTTATAATTGCACTGGTTTTTATAGTGTCCAAGCTGTTTGCACTTATAACATCGTATTGTTTTGGTAGGTTTCGACGATGACGTTTTAGACTTTGACTTTGACGTTTCTGCAGTACTGCTAACTTGCTTTCTGCGCTGCTGCCAACCTTTCGATAAAAACGCGCCATCTGTTCCATTGCCAACTTCAGAACTCATGTCTAGTAATTTCGATTTAATGGCGTCCGTACTAATGGTCATCCCAGAATGCTCGATGGCCATTATCATCGGGGCAAATTTATCCGTTAATCCAGCCAATAATAAACACCCCACCCACTCATCAGTTATGGCAAAACCAGTTCCTTTTAATTTCTGAGCCGTTTCTACTATTTGTGTAACATACAAAGTCATCGTTTCACAATCTTCTAATCGGATTGAAATAAGATGCCGAAGTAAACTGATTTTTCTTTGAAATCCGGAATCATCGAAGAGTGATCTCAGGCGTTTCCACACATTCTGGACAGTTTTCTCATTCTTGATATGGACATAAAGTGATGAATCTATCGTCATAATGAGTTTAGCCTTAGCTTTTGCATCAGGAACTTCAGCTGGATCCTCTTTATTTATGTCCACTCCTTCAAGAATTAGGAAGTTTTCCGCGGCGAATGCCCACTCATCATAATTCTCTCGGCCCTTGAGCTTCGGTACGTTTACGATATAACTGCCGGCCATTGTTCAAAAAACAAGTGCAACCGTCTTGTACTTTTTAACGCACAGTTTTTAATCTGAACTGAAAACGCCGACACAAACAGTTCTGGAACTTTTACGCAACTAATTATGGATGTTTTTCACTGTTTACTTGGATTTTTATACTAAAAATAGCAAAAAATATAGCTGGGCCCATAACCTAATAAAACACACGTAGTAGCTTTTTCATAGACAATGAATGTATTTTTTTTTTTTTTATTTTGATACAAATATTAATAGCCTATGTCCTTTTCCGTAGCACTATCAACGTGTATTCCTAATTTTAAGAAGATTGGTTTCGTAGATAAAACTTGAAGAGGTAACAAATAAACAAACTCACTTTCACGTTATAATATTAGTTGGGATGATATTTTTCCTATTTTGTTTTAGTTTCAGAAAGTAATTTAAAGTTTTGATAAGTTTGTAGGTAATATAAGAAGATACTTAAGTTATAACAAGTAAGCAAGAGTTTTTTTTTAAAATTGGTTCACAAACTGGTTGTTCTTGCATTGCAAACGTTAAAAAAGTAAGACATTGAAAACATGTCGATTAAAAAACCTAAATAAGCGCAACATGCATAGAAAAAAACATTGTCTTTCAGTAAACAATTTATAGAGAGGTCTACGAAATATATTAAAATATGATGTCAGCAAAGTAATTTGAATTATTGTATTACGTTTTAATATAATTGGCTGATGCATTGAAAATGTCTAGCTGCTGGTGGGGTTTCGATATAATATTTTTTTTTTTTTGATGTAGTTTTAAGTTAAGAGCTAAATTTATAGCATAAGTCCTTTATGATGTGTCAGCAATAACATTGAAGTTTCATTAAAATCCATTAAGTATTATTTGGGTAAAAGAGTAACGCTTTACAAACTTTTACAGTATATAAGCTTTCTCTTGTGGCTCCGCTAGCATAACGACCCCACAGGAATAGTACGTTTCCGGAATGTAAAGTATGTCTTTTTCCGTATTTTGGACTGTACAGCACAGCATATATAAAATTTAATCATGATTGGTTCAGTAGTTAAGGCGTGAAGGCGTTAAAATTATACAAACAAACAATAAATGTACAAACTACTAGCAGTTTTTCGGTGACTTTAACCACATAAGTATAGGTTGTGTTACCCTCTAATAACATGCCCGGTATTTTAGTAAAGTTTTAAAATGGTTCCAGTAGTTTTACATACGCAAATCTTTCCCCCTTTTAATATAAATCAAGCTAGAATAGCCAACAATTTAAATGAACTAATTAACTCGCATTATTATTTTCGTAATATTAAAATCAGAATACTTTTGGGTCGTCCGTGTTGATCCAATTATGGAATCAAATAAAACTGAAACAAGTTTTAAACGAATTCAAATAAACATTTTATGCTGAAATATTAAAACCATTTCAGTGTTTTAGTTATACCCTTATTAAAATAACTTTCATTTCTGTAAATCGTTTCATCGAAACATTGTTTATAGGGATAATTTTGCCAGTAGGAGAAAAAGCGCTGTGTAGCTTGTTGTCGCTTCTTCTGCACAGTACTTCGGAAGCGGCAGTAAACTTAGCTTTATGGCTGGTATACACTTTGATTAGTTAAGTGTTTATTGTTTAGTGTACTGTTTAGCTGATAGAAGTGTCCTATACTGTTAAGTATGCGGTGTTTAGTTCATCCCTAAAAACTCACGAACAACAAACGCGAGTTTAAAATAGAAACCGCTGTAAATACTGTACTTCGCTAAGCACTAAACACGTGTTTTTTACTAAACACAAAAAGAGCCACTCGCACTAAATACAATCAAAGTGTATACAAGGCAAGCCATAGCTAAGTTCAGTGCCACTTTACTTATAAGTAAACAATAATAGTGATTATAAACAATAAATTATACCAAATGAAAAATTTACGTTGGTTAAATGTTATTTTAATTCGATCTATGCGACGTACGCCGAGTATACTGATATCCGCTCTTGATAGGGATGTCTGGAGACGAAAAAGGGAGGCCTTTGCCCAGCCGTGGGACACTCAAATAGGCTAATGAAAAAAAAAATGTTATTTAAAATCACTGACGACGAATAAAATAGTTGACCTTTGCCATTTTGTTTTTGTCATTTGAACATTCCGGGGCAGTGGTGACTGGTCTTCTAGGTGGGCGTCTTGTTTTTTTTAAAATTATCTCATCTTTGTGAACACATTTTTATGGATCTAGGCTCATTCTGAATTTTAGATGATCATAATAATAAATAACGAAGCTGAAATTTCGCAGCTTATACTTGGTTTACGTCTGCATATTCAATGAGATATTATTTATTCAAGCTCATATTAAGTTTATGGATTTTCGTTGTACTTCAAAAATAAAGTTGAAGAAAACTCTTTAAATTATTAAATGTACTTTTGGATCTTCATTGTATAAGAAAGGATTATTTTGCAGCTGGCTATATCGTGCTAAGCTACGGCATTACTTCCTATATCCACGAGGCCAGTAGCCACGAGTCAGGCCAGTAAACCAACCCATAAGCCAGTGATTCGTATTGGTTGGTTACTAGCCTGACTCAATGTTGCCATTTACATGAAGCTAATCGACTGGCTTATTAATTCACGCTTATTGGCCTGGAGCGGCTATTGCCGTCCTGTAAACAGCCCGTTTGAGTAGGATCACTGCTTTTTCCCCTTGAACTCGTATATGATATATGGTTCACTGTTTACGCCTTTAACCTTACCTTAAATGCTAGATGCAACCATCATAGAGCTAAATATTAGATAAATAAAACAATATACAAAAATCAATCATCCCCTGTTTTTCCCGGATTAACTACGGTACCCTTTCCAATACAAAAACAAATATTATCAAAATCGAACTATTCCGTAAGAAGTTATGCATGGCATTACATTATATGAGTCGAATTGAGAACCTACTCCGTTTTCCTCTTCGGTTTAAAAGTTACGGTTAAGATGACCATGACACAGATAAAAAACATAATATTTAAATGTATTCACAATTGATGTAAAAAGTTTTTTTAAAAATGAGTTTTTCTGCAGGTAAGTACTTGGCCCCTTATACTTGAAATCTTATAATCAAACGAGGGCTAAGTACGAGGTTTAAATTGCTATTCAAAAATTACACTTTTAATACGTTGTCGTTTTTGGTCATTTCAATCAAAACTATACAAATCTAGGCTCTCTTACCTGTCTAAATCTTATTTCCTAGTCTAACGACATCAGCAACTAATACTTCGTGAAATCCAAACTTTGCAAACTAATTATGTATTTATCATACGTTCTCGTACCTACACGAATTTAACAGGCGTCGCGTCGGTACTAGAACTGACTTTCAATTAGGCACTGGAATACGATTAATTTAATATATTCTGTACGTATTAAATTAATAAAGTTGGGTTTTGAAAGCCTATGAAATTTATACACAATGTTTTATTATATGTTTTTCTCTTTAACCTTTTTGAAAATACCGAAAGTTTTATCTTGTTTTAACAGACGTTTATGAAGGCCATTTGAAAATATCATCGAAATTGTAGATTTATATGCATCACTTAATCTTATAAAACCAAATCCTCCGCCGCGTCTGTCTGTTTGTTCATGATAAATTAAAAAAACCACTGCACGGATTTTATGCGGATTTTATCGATAGGTAGAGTGGTTTATGAGGAAACTCCTCAAAAATTTATTAGATATACAAATAAATACGAATATTTTATTTAATTCGTCTTGAAAATCTGATCGACATGGAAATTCTCATTAATAATATTTTACTACATCATTTCCATATTGCAAATCCCGTTCTACTGCAGTATAAATCATCTCGATAGAACAAGCGGCCATTAAAGATTCAACCATACGCATACATGCATACTGCAGTGCAGATACTGGACTGGACCCGGAACCGTATCCGTAAAAGTGGCACGTGAGAGGAATCTTATTTCGTAGGTCATTCACACTATTATCCCGATTTTGGCTGGATACTATAGTAGCGCGGAGACATATCTCCGCGCCTCATATGATTCTTACGATGACAGCATTATGCCGTTTCATTTTTATCCTATTCTGACTGTTTTAATATATTTATATTTGCGCCATATATTATTTACTATTATATCAGGGAATACATCGTTATATATATTGTTTTCTAATTTAACTGGATAGTAAGCCAAGTATAATCGTTACTCCCTTTTTTTGTCTTTTAATAATCATCGAAGCATCTAAAAAGCAAAGTGGTCGTAATATTTTTTCAGTTGCAATCCACGTCTACCCCTTTCTTAAGCTAACTTTGGGAAAGACCGGAAAAAAATAAATATATGGTAAAGTGAAATGTGACTCTTCGTTTTATACTGCAGTATATCAGTCGTATGGTTAGAAATAAGCAGACAAGTCACAGTAAAAGTACATTGACTTTATACGCGTAGGTAGCGTTACAGCATTAGGGGAATTGTTTTGGAGGTCGCGCGCTCTGCATTGCGGGAACTATTGGCACGCGGTTCCATTAACAAGGTAGCTGGCTAAGACTCTGACCTAAATCGGTTGTCTTATGTAAGTTTTTCCAATGTCTTTTCGGAGGCTCAAAGCCGTTAAACTGTTTAGACTAAGACACTTGCCAAGTTTCGACTGTAAACGACGTAAAAATTTAAACAAAATAATATGTTAAGTTGGCAGGATAAATTTTATTAGATACTTAACAAGGGTCTTACCGAATAATTTGTATTATGAATACAGCATCCTACAAAACAATTAAATTATTGAAGTATCTTCCGATTCAAGTTTTAAATATATAGCATTTGAACAGATAGCGGGGATAATATTATCCCATAGATGGGTACCCTTTAAGGACGAAATATACTGATTTGCATGTTATATTATCGTATAAATGTTTATGCTTTATGGTATAACTACGTACTAAACCTTTGTTCTTACTATAATATTGCATAATTACACGTTAAAAGAAAACTTCAAGGATATTATAGTAATGACTGGGTAGGACTGAAAACATAATAATTGCCTTGGAATTAAATGACCAACGTTACAATCACAGCTTACCAAGAGTTATTTTTAAATTCATAAAGGCTCTCTACCAGAACATGCTAAGAAGTAAAAAAAATAAATAGCAAAAAAATGTGTATTATCAATTATTTCCTTAATTTTGCCCCTAAGAAATGTAAAAATGAGATACAAAATAGCCAAACAAACACTCAAAATAAAATTCTTTGTTTTAATTCAAAATACGAATATTTACCGTATACGTATGTTAACATTTAGATAATCCTAATCCTAACTAATATTATAAATGCGAAAGTGAGTTTGTTTGTTTGTTTGTTTGTTACGCTTTTACGCCGTGACTAATGGACCGATCATCATGAAATTTTGCATATATATAGGTTAGGGTACTGAGAAGGACATAGGCTATAAATGACGTGGGCGAAGCCGCGGGTAACAGCTAGTACAGTATATATAGCTATATGTGAGAGTATATTAAAACGTTCATCTGAGAGTAAATTAACAATATGATTTTTTCATGTTTTGAGCTATATTTTTTTGAAATGGTGGAGCATTGAGCTGCTTTGAATGCGACACGACAGGACGTTATTGCCGCCTCGGCTTGCAGATGACGTGCCGCGGTATATGAGTCGCGTCTACCCTTTGTCGTGTTACCTCGTCACAATCTGATTTGTATAATGATAACTCTGCGGGCTAATTTACATTTTATACGGGGATTAAAAGTCCCTGAAGATAGTCTTTTAGCACTGTTTAAAGAATGAAAATTATACGAGCATTAAAAGTCCTAGAAGATAGTCTTGTAGTGCTGTTTAAAGAATGAAAATTGATTATTTCAGAAATTAAAATATCCAGAAAGACTGAAATAAAAAAATTGCCATGAAACCGATATGACTGGACGTTGAGGCATGCGGATCGTTATTGCCGCCTCGGCTTGCAGATCACGTGCCGCGGAATATGTGCCGCGTCTACCCTTTGTCGTGTCATTTCGTGGCTATCCGTGATTTGTATAGAGATAGCCCTGCGGCCTAAATTACATCTTATACGGGGATTTCTTTTTCCAAAGAAATTGTAAAAGTAAATAAACAGTGCAAAGTCATGACAAAATTAAGAAATACCGAGATATATGAACAACTTTTCTGAATGCAGGGAACATAAGAAAACGACATATTCGTACATTTTCATACAAAAATTTCAGCCGCCCAGGCAATTCGTTTAGGAAAGTAAAAAGAAAAAAACAATTCCCTGCATTGGTTCTATTGGGAAAATTAATCATATTGACGGTATAAGTCCCTTTAAGAGAATATCGAAGGCCAATTTCCACGCTGTATATGATACTTCAAACACCCCTATAAAAAGTATATAAAAGAAGTCAGTACACCATAGTGCATGATACCGTTGGAGTTTGTTTGTTTGTTTTTCGTATGTGTAAGTGGCCAACACTGGTGTCAGATTTTAAGCGTTGGAGTTAATGTCTGTGAGTCATAAAGAGAAAGGGCTAAGTTTAACACCCGAAAACGTTGACGTAATATAAATTCAACTTATCAGTTTAGTCCAATCAACGTCTTTTAATTTTACTACACAGCTCCTGTTGAAATTGGTGAAATAAGCATCAAAACAAATTACGTACGTATGTATAGGACGTAAACGGTTCCGGGGCGGGCGGAAATTGGCAATTTCTGCGCGCCAATGTGCTGGACGTTTGTAAATAAATATGGACTCTACACTTGATTGCGAGCACAATTATGTGTTTAATAAACTGCAGACAGATTCACTGTATGTATTTTGAACTCTTTTTGTTGTTTATAGTATCTGTAATTAGATTTCTTTCATAAGTTAACCCAATTTGTTCCTTTTTAAAAAAGGGATTGGCACACAAACCTCTTTATTCAAATTTTCTTTTTCGTGTGTGTAAGTTGCCAAAAAGGTGTCAGATTTTTCAAGCTGCCCGATATCATCTATAATGGCTTAATTACTAGCGACACGTTATTGATATTTGTAGCTAACCCCTTAAGTTTACAAGAGAAAATAAGAACTTGATAAAATTGGGAATCAGAATAGAGGTGGGCCAAAGTAAAGATAGCTAGTGCGTCATGGAGGGTATAAGTAAAAATAATGTCACAAAAGAGATAGATCGAGACAGGGAAAAATGTAAAAGCCTTGCATTCAATCTCAATGCAACCTTTAAAATAGAAACATTAGATGTAAAGAAAGAGAAAAATGGAAGAAGCTCCGCCGACAAGAGCCCAGCTCTTAAATTTGATAATGATGATGATGAGATGTAAAGAGGAAGAAGATAACTGAAGAAATTTGATATTTAGTTCATCAGGTCAGGTGTTAGCGACTCGTACAACAGAAAGTATCGTTTAATAGATCTCTCATCTTTTTAATCCAAGATATTTGTGTTAAACAAATCCTAACTAATAAATGCAAAAGCGTCTTACTTGGCTTTTAAGTCTTATATCTACTAATCCGATTATCACGAAATTTTGCGTGTGCGTCGTCTGGTATAGAGAGATAAGGTACCTTTTAAAAAGTATTATTCCCAAGGATAGACGTTATGCCGATGGAAGCTATTTATAAATAAAAAATCAGATAAGTGCGAATCCAACTCGCCCACGACGACTTGTACCATTATCTATATTTTTTTCTGTTTTTAGTATTTCTTGTTATAGCGGCAAAAGAAATACATCATCTGCGAACATTTCAACTGTCTATCTATCACGGTTTATGAGGTACAGCCTGGAGACAGACAGACAAACGGACATTAAAGTCTGAATAATAGGGTCCCGTTCTTACTCTTTGGGATTGGAACCCTAAAAAGTGCTGCAATTATCAATTGTGAATAACGTTTCGAGAAAAATAAGCAAAAACTTCGTGTGTGATGTTTTTAACACATTCATTAGAGTGTGCAGCGTTGATTAAATTAGCAACCACCTGAACAGACCGGTGGAATACATTTATATTTACTGCTGTTGACAATACAACCGCAGAATTTAATAATACTAGGATACCGGCAGAACTACGTACAGGTATATGTATGACAAATGCGTTACTAACATAGCATTAGAACATTGCAATACATTACATATTAATCATGTTACTATCTTTTAGGATAAACAGAGACAATTTTGCAATACCGCTTTTAAATTAAATTTAAATCACATATATATACCTAATAATAAAAACATTGTACGTGTCTTATGAGACACAAGTAAAGCCAATAAGGTTGGGATGAGAGGAACTTATTGAGTTAAGATATGGTTTACTTATAGGTATGCCAAGTTTTATCTATGTTTGTTTTGCTGTTTTGTGTTTAAGTAGGAAATCTACAATTATGTAAATGTTCCCCTACTCAGACGAAATCACAATTAGTAGTTGGTATTTCAAGATTAATGCCTATCTGAAAAAAGAAATACCTTTTTGAGGTTCCGTAGTAAACTAGGAGTTTTCGCCATATTTGTCCATATTCAGCTATGGCTCCGAGACATGGGTTCTGAAAAAAGCTGATAGAGACTGCATAGACGCCTTCGAAATATGGTGCTGGAGGAAGATGCTACAGATTCCTTGGACTGCCTTCCGCATTAATCAAACAAGACCGAGAGGACAAAAAAGACTATCCACCACCTGTCTACGCAGAATATTGGAATTTTTTGGCCACATTGCAAGGAAAGACGGGCACATCATAGAGCAACTGATGGTGACAGGTAGGTTGACGGAAAACGAACTAGAGGCCGCAGCCCTACGAGATGGTTGGACCAAGTACGATCATCTCTAAACACGAACCTACATAAGGCCCTCCACGTGGCAAAAGACCTTAACAGGTGGAGGGAATTGATTAGAGAGAAAGTGATTCGGCGAGGGAGTCACGACCCTCAGCAATGAGGAATTCGACGCAAGGAGGAGGAGTAAACTAGGAACCCTTATAGTTTCGCCATGTCTGTCTGTCTGTCCGTCCGCGGTTTTACTCAGAGACAATAAGTAGTTCGAAGACACCCTAGAGTGTTGCCAAACTGCCATTCCAATACGTCAGATGTACGTACTTCAAAGATACGTTTGTAGCGCTATTAACTAAATGACCCAAAGGGTCTTTTTCGTTTGTCTCGTTTTCCCTGTTGAGGTACTTACTCGTACTGTATTTACTACACACATTTTCAGCAACGTTTATTGAATTAAAATTAATACGTTTATATCAGATAAACTACCTGCGAACATGAACACTGTAAAGTTTTTGAAACGTATAGAAGTTTTGAAGTGTATAAATAATGTCATATTTAGCTATTCTAATCCTTACTAATATTATAAATTCGAAAGTGAGTTTGTTTGTTTGTTATGCTTTCACGCTGTATCTACTGAACCGATCATCATGAAATTTTGCATACACATAGGCTAGGGTACTGAGAAGGACATGGGCTATTATGTCACGTGGGCGGAGCCGCGGGTAACAGCTAGTTTATCTATATAAGTACGATAAATAAAATTAGTTAATTTAAATGTGTAACATACGCGGAAAAATCTCTGAATGAATCGGAAAAATGAGAAATTTTCATTTCAATCTTCATTTTAAAATGTTTGTTTATTTTTGGTGTGTGTAAGTGGCCAACACTGGTGTCAGATTTTTCACGCTGCCTTAAGGCATCTGACATAGCTTAACGACTGCCATCAACGATGACAGCCAGGACCAACGGCTTAACGTGCCTTCCGAAGCACGGAGGAGCTCGAGATATTTTTATGCCACTGGCGGTCACCCATCCAAGTGAGGACCGCACCCAGGGTTGCTTAGCGTACGTAAGTGCTAATAATGCTCTAACCACTGGACCATCATTATTTTAAAATATGCAAGGCAAATAGTGAGATTTAAAACACTTTTCATAATGAAGAGTGCAGTTTAAATTGAATTACCGGATGCAGCAGAGTAAACACGTGATTATCATCGGCTGACAGAGCCATTCGTCTCGGTAATGAATTTCGTGATTTTAATTAATTGTGCGAATCGTTTATTTCTGTGATTTCGTCTGGGTAGTGGAGGGGATGTGCTTAATATTTAATTGATTTCGTGTAATTCAAAAGCACTCATGAAAATTAAGCCTTTTTTGACAAACATCATTGCTTTTTTACGCCTGTTAAACTATTTGTCGGGGTTTGTGGTGGAAAGTCAAGGGGTACAGTTGAAGTCTGCCTTAGACATTTTTGCAAATTGATTTTAGTGGACTTTATAATATGAAATTGGTGTAGTTTGGTGTTATGAATGCTCGTGCTCATGAACAATTTGTGAAATAGTTAAAGTGGACTGATAAATGGACTCGTATAGATTTGCCGTCAGAAGCTCCCACGAGGCATCAAAAAAAACTTTACCGTACAACACAGATACTTGGGATCTCATTTTACTGGACATTAGCAGAATCACTGAAATTTCGGTGGAAGCCACAATGTAAAACAGACGAAGAAGAACTATTTGTCACCAGAAGTTCCCATAAAGCAATCAAAGGACCTACGCCATCTTTGATTGCTACTTGTCGACTGTAGACCGTACAACACCGATACTTTGTATCTCTTTGGACATTGACATGATAAGTGAAACCTCGATGGAAGCCATAAAATAAAATAGAGTAGAATGAACTCTTGAAATAAAAAAAATAAAAAAATATCATGTTAAACAAAGTGCGGATTTAAAATAAAAAAAAACTGTAAAATAAAATACATATTTATAAAATAAAAAAAATGCTTTAAGTAAATACAAAAGTTGCTATTTTCCGTTGTTATGAACCATTAAATATCACAATCTACATATTCTCGTATCGGGTCAGTATTATTGGATTTGTTAACTAACTACTTATACGTCGGCATCCCAAACGCACTCGGCCTTTGATAATAAATAAAATTTGTCTTTGTGACCTTATTCGAAAAGAGTACTCCAAATCGTATTTCCATAATGTCTTTGTTTCCACCGCAAATTACACCAAAACAAACGTTAGACTTTCGCGGAAAGATTTCATTAAAAATGTCAGCTTTTGAACAATTTGATCTTTTGCGATTTCACAAAGTATTATGAGTTAAAATCTTTGTAGCGTCTCATTTCTGAGATCAATTTTGCAAGATAATTAAACTTTGAAGCGTCCTTTATTCTTTGGCCCGGTTTTGTCGTGACTGGCTGTACTGTTATGAATTTTACATGTTCTTTCTTATATTTCACAAACCTACGCTTTTCAATTAATAATGGAAAATTCGCAAAATTTTTATCGACTTTTACTGATTCGAAAAAAATTGGAATACGATAAATAAATACATAAATCGTTTTTTTCTCATTCGTGTTATATGTTAAGAGTTAAATAACTAGCCTTTGTTTTATTACGTACCATAAACTTTTTGACAGCACTTTTAAATTTATTATAGCCTATAAAATATATACATACTGTATTGAGTATAGGTAGCCACATATTTTGCATATTAATAATTTACATGAAAGACAGAGGACTACTCTCCCAAGTTATCGCCCCTTTTCTTGGTTACTTACTACCTACTTCTTCATCTACTTATTCAGTCTAAATATTATTCTGCCATTAACTAAATATTAACGCGTAATTAATTCGCAGTCAGCAATATAACATCAAAACGTTACCATTGACGTTTATTCTAAGAAATGGAACTCCAATTTAAATACTTTAAAATTTAAATGAAACGTTTCATTATGTCCCTGAAAGGGTTTCTATCTCAAACAAATCATCTTGATGTTTCATAAATCTATTATCGACGTTGTATGGAGATTGTTTACTGGTAATTAGTAACTCGTAAAAGGTTATGTCATGTGTTTGTTATTAAACTAGCGATAATTTAAATTCACATTCTCAACAAAAGATCAACCACAGATCTGTGCTAAAATCTGTAAGAACAACTTTTACTCTGTGACCAAGTCTGAAATTGAAAAAATGGACTGTTCCATAGTAAGTATCGTAACGTTAAATGTATTTAACGTTACGATACTTACTATGGATATATATAAGATCAAAAATGTATAGAGCAGCTGATATTTTTGTCTTGATTTCAGGCTTGATCATAGCATATTAGTTATTTGTTTTAATATTAAGAAAGTGAATTTAAATTATCGCTCGTTCTTTACCAAACATATAATACCAAAAGTATAATTTAAATACAACCTAACAAGTTATTTGTCCAGCAGGGATTAATTTATAATATCACACACAGTCTTACAATTTGCATAGTTAAGTTATCGTTTAACTGGCATTTACGTATATTTTAATGTTCCTTTGAGCTCTCTAGCAGTTTTCACTTGACTGCCTAAATAGCTGGGGTATTATGTTTATAATTATGTAGAGTTTGAGTGCGATAGTTATTTCGGGAATTTCTGCGCTTATTATGCCTTATAAGTGATCCTGCTTTGATCAAACAAGATGTATTCCATGGAATTCCAAACTCAAGCAAGTTAATGACAGTAAATGACTGATTATTTTTTAAATAACAATTAAAATGTTGTCTCAGATTTTTTCGTTAAGAATCTTTGCTAAGAAATTGTATTAATCCAGTGAAAAAAATCAGGTTTTCTTTTTTTTGACGAAGTGTCTATAAAATAACTAGTACAATATGTTGACTATGATTTATCATTGATTATATAGATCAATTTAAAAAAATATAATGGCTGGCTTTGTAATAGGGACTCAATTTTTTTACGGAACTTTAAAAAGAAACCTTTCAAAGACCTGAACAAAATAAAAGTTTCGCTTATGTAAATAAGCAAATGAAAATAAACTTACAACGTCAGACTCGTCGTAGCATTAACCTTAGGGATTGAATCGCCCCATAAAAAGGTTCGATTCGAATCGTCGCTTCACCCTTGTTCCTTTTTGCCCCATGCGCCCCCCGAGGTGGGGGTGAGGTGCGCGCGCATACAAAATCAATACCCTTGGTGTTACGCACAAATGTACGAGCGAATGAGTTAGAGATGTCACGGTCAGCTATCGATATTAATCATCGGAGGCCGATGGTCGCTGGCTGGACGCTGGATGTGGCTTGACTTTTTTTCTGAAAAGAAAGGGAATGTTATCAATTTGAAATAATGGCTTTTGACATAAAATAGTACATTATGATACAAGTACGGTAAGCTGGATATTATAGTCGAGTCGTTTATATGCACGAGGCGAAGCCGAGTGCTTATAATATACCGACGACTATAATAGACATACCGTACGAGTATCATACGACGTTTTTCAATACATTTGCCATTACCATAAACTAAAACAAGATTGCAGTTCAGCAAATAAGGAATTTATAAAAGTTAGGAACTAAAGCAGTTTGTAATACATTTATAATAAATAATCAGGTACATTTACTCAGGTTTATTTTTGTTCGTCCTTCTCCTTTTCGAAGTCGGTTAAAAAAGCACATCTCACGAATCAGAAAACAGTTTTCATTCTGAACTTAAAACTCTTTGCTCGGATTATAATGAAAAAGTAACAATTTTGCATCCGTGGCAATGGGCTATTGAGCGGTTGTGATTGGTGTAAAGTAAAAAGCACTAGTGCTGTAAATACATCATTACAATACAAATTTCCATGTCATAAGAACCGTATTATAAGCAAATATATTGAAAATGTGTTTTATGTTTATATTATTACAAGGTTAACATTTGTAACTTAACATTTTCATAAGAGAAAAAAATAGCTTTATTGGAAATAATATATTACTTTAACTTGTATAACTGCAAATATAAACACTAAGCTTTTGCGTCGAATTATTTTCCATCTGGATGGTATTAAGTCTTAATCAAATCCTTTAAAGTTTTATTTTGATTAAATATATTGGCGAAAGTTTTTTCTTTTTCCTATTTGTTGTGAAGAAACTAATTGAAGTAAAATATATTTTTTAATTAGGGCCCTTTAATTAATGTTCGTTTTGTTATGTTAAATACCTATATATAATATGATTTCACATAATGAACAAAAGAATTTTGTTACTTTTTTTAGTAAAACGGGACGAATCAAGGGAGATCCACTGAAAAATTGTAAAACGAGGGTAATATCCAAAACAGAATTTAAAGTTGTCCATTACCGTTTGACTATAAAAATATCAATGTCATAGGTATTTCTAGGTGCTAACTTGCTTTGGGTAAAAACTATATTTAGAACTAACGAACTTAAGATCTCATATGCAAATTAATAATGCCCGGTATTCGTGCAAAATATGCAGTGTCAAGAATATGTAGAATATATTCGCCTATCAAAAGTAATCAAAATATAATCCGTTAGTCACAACTTTCCATCTCAGCGCTATCCAATACCCATAATATCTCTTATAGTTCGTAAATAAAACAATCCACCGCCCACGATCTCAATCACGATGCAATAATGGACACAGACGTTATCAATAAGCGGCTTGTCACCCAAACAGTGGGCGCCAAAGCCAGACGCGCACTAACTAATAGCCCCACGATAGCCCACCGATCAAATTATCGACGTTTTGTTATCGACGCTGGCCCATCCCTATCGCTATAGAACATGATTAATTACCACTACATTTGCAAATTTCATCACCATATCCAATTCGTTATGGCAATAATTTAAATTGTGTTTACTCAACTATATGAGGCTTCTGGTCTTGACTTGATTATTATGTTTCTTTGAAGGATTTTTGCATACGTCCGTAAATACATACATAATATCATGTCTTTTTCTTTTGCGGGGTAGACAGAGCCGAGGTCTAAAAAAACTAAAAGCCATGTTTAGAATGTTGGTGGGCTTATAGGTGAAGAACAGAATTAAAATATAGTGATGAGTTGCTAGCCGCATCGCCTATTGACGTGTTTTCTCACGCCCATTCCCTCGATCGGCTTTTACCATCTGCGTGGGAAGAGACGCAGCTGGTACATTCTACGTTTTTTCTTTTCTCCCAGACGAGCATTGCATACGTAAATTAATATAAGGAAGAAGTAAGTTAAGTATGTGTATATATATATGATATAATCTATGATATTTTCTAGTTTTCACAAAAATATAGGAGCTTCAAAGTAGATTTTGTCACTCTTAGGGAAGGCGACAGTGAATATGCTCCTAGCAGAGGTAATATGTTTTCATGAGAC